>CM060377.1:6762049-7962049 GCA_030545235.1 Helianthus tuberosus
TTTCTTCTAAAAAAAGAGTGAATAAATTGGTTATCTGGCCGGCCCACAAAAGCATGCCCTGTTTGACCCAAAAAAAATGGGTTTGAATATATTTACTTCTTTTTCATATCAATATGTTAAAATTCTAAATTTACATATTATTCTATTTTTGAGTATATATCTTTAAATTATGCCAACTTATTTTAAAACTTTTTTATTTTTAACTTTGGTATTGAAAATACCCAAATAGTTTAAATTATTACATAAAACACATTCTTTTTTTAAAAGAGTTAATAAATTGGTTATATGGCCGGCCCACAAACCCACTAGAAGACACAAACACCACCCATTTAGCTAAATATGTCCACAGGTTCAACCTTATACCGCCTCGAACCCATTTAAACTAAACCCAACCCCCCCCCCCCCCCCCCCCAATTACATGGTATTAGGTTTGTGTCAAATTTTACAGATTGTGTAACCCCAATAGCACACCATCACTAAGCAAAACGACATAAATCGATCAATTTCTCAACAAAAAAAAAACCATATTTACAAACTTCCATCACATAAATCAAGCTCGACGAGTTCAAATCAAAGGCCAAGTACAACACGAAGCAAAACATCATATGATCAAAACGTCAATCGATTATAAAACTCTTAAAAGTTAAAACATAAGAAAATAACATGACCTTATTAACAGCAGCACAAACAAACTTGCAACCAAGAACAATGTGACTAAGCAAAATACTAAAATCACCACGCGACTCAGGATGCTTCGACTGCTCATTCAACACAAACCGAGTTATCGTCATCAAATCCGTCTTCATAGCATCTGCAGCATGATCCATCTTTCTCACACAAACACTACAAGTTTTAGATTTTGATATTTTTTTTATTTGCTTTAAACTCAAACAAGAATGAAGATAATTAGCCTTTTATATGTAACTTGAGAATCAGTGATCCAGTTTATCTTAGGTCAGTGGAAGCTCAGATGACACGTGGCAGATAATTGTCTAACAGAAGCTGGTTGCCGTTATGGAAGTTAGCAGGAGTTGAAAACAAATTTCATTATTCACTTTTTGGCTTGTACTAATGATATGTTTTTTTTTCATTTTGGTACTTCTACTTTACAAATATAACACTATAAGACTTTATTTATGAATGAGTATATTACGATTTTGGCCCCTGTGGTTATATCACTTTTACTCTTTTAGCCCAAAAAAGAATCTTTTAACATCTGAGCCCCCAACGTCTTTTTTTCTAACCCTTTTGGCCCCTACCACTAACCCCCATCCATTTACTTTTAGGGGCCAAAAGGGTTAGAAAAAAAGACGTTGAGGGCCAAAAGGGTTAGAAAAAAAGACGTTGGGGCTCAGATGTTAAAAAATTCATTTTTGGACTAAAAGGGTAAAAGTGATATAACCACAGGGGCCAAAATCGTAATTTACTCTTTATGAACCTTTGAAGTTTGAACAATACATGTAAGACACAACTAATAAACTTTGAACAAAAAAAATGTGCTAGTTTTTCTAGTGATGGATAATTTTTAACAAGAGACACTACTCGAACCGTAGCTAATAGCTTGTAAAGTTGAATCGGATAAATTTGTTATCCATAGTTGTGGAGCGTTGGATTCTCCTTCGATGTTATAAGCGTACGATGGCCATCTAACGTTGTTTCCACATGGGTGTGACATGTTTGTTTTGAGCGTCTTTTGAGTTCTCTCGAGAACTAAAAGACTGGAAAATGTGGAATAACTGTTTCCCACGAATACGTCGGCCCTTAAGCAAACTTCGTAGTCTATGGCTGCTTGGATTAGATATGGATGCTTTTTGTAAAGATCGGTTAATCCTAAGCGTTTTTTGTCAATCGGATGCATGCCTTCTTTCCAACCATTTAAGATTGAATTGTCTTCAAGAAGCTCATTAGCCACGGCGAGATAAAGAGTTGTTGGTGGTTTTAGAGTCAGAATGTTTGCTACTCTAGTTGTAATCTCCTCTTTACTACTACAAATGTTTGATACATTTGATCTTTGTTCTAGTTTTTTACAATGAATCATCCAATCTTTTTCGATCCTCATATGGATTGCTACATATGGCGTTTGTTGCGAAGAATTGTGTGTTATTTCACTTCCAAACTCTCTAATCTTCGACACGACCTCATTTGCTTCTTTTAAGATTTCATCTACTAAAACCAAACATTCAAACACCTTTGCATAGTCGCTAACGGGCCAATGATCATGCCATAGAAATGGGTTCTTCCCAACTACGCGAATGGTCTCATACGCATCATAATCTCGCTTGCTAAACTCTTTTAACTGATCAAGATCTCTTTCAAGCGTCCATCTCCTACCACTACCCTTTTGAACCTCGATTAAGTTGCTTCGATTCCCAACATCCGAATATCGACTCACGCTCACAAACCCATCGCAAAGAGAATTAAATCTCTCAAAGTTGAAGACTTTATCGAACGAAATAGGCTGCAACTGATCGATTTCTTTGTAAAACAAAGACGCGCTTAAACTAGGCATTAGAAGAGATCTATTTAACATTCTTGCAGTCAAACAAGCTCTTGCAAAAGCAATCTTTTGATTGTTTAATCCCCAAACAATCTGAGGCACCTCTAAGAACTTCATTCTTACATTATTCCCCGGTATGAATTCGCCATATTCAAACACACGAACCGAAATAGAGTTGGGGAGTAAAAGACTTCTGATGATCAAAGCCATTACAATCAAGAACAAACACTTTGTTACCAAAGAATTCATCTAATGAAACTCAACAAACTTCAACAACATAGCAATTGCACCCGCACCCGCAAATTTAAGCCGATTTCTCACCTGAATTCGACTAGAATTTCATGAATCAAAAAAAAAAAAGATTAATATGCTTGGACCCAATTGGGGTACAAATCATGTGCATTCAACTGAATTTGATGAAACCTTATGGGATCTAAAGTCTGAAGAATTGGGAAAGAAAAAACAAAGCAAAGGGGAAGAAGAATCAAGAAAGAAAAAGGATAGAGAGATGATGATGATAATGATGATGTTCAAAATTCAAAATTAGTGCATGGAAAAAGAGAACAAATGGAATGAAGACAAAGAAACAAAAAGAATAAAGATAAAAAACCATCACAATCTTGACAACATGATCTGCAGATCTGGTTTGTTCCATTGTTTTCTTTCATTTGTTGAACCATGCTACCATAGTACAAACAATTATCAAAGTTTGTTTTGGGAAAGAAATCAAGAAATCATAGTTTTTCTTAAAAGGGGTCTAATTTACTCTTTAATTCTACATTATTGTTTAATACAAGACTCGAACCCTATACTTCTTGGAAAGTGTAACAATTTTACACGCTTGGATATCGCTAAGTCACAGGCCATTTGGTATCAAATCATAGTTGATAAAGATTTTGTTGGAAAACGTATTGAGTTGTGATAAACGTACCCCATTCCTGATGTTTACAATACATCTCATCCCCTACTAAATCAGTTATAAGTCTCACCCAAAAATATCATCAATATATATATATATATATATACAGGGGCGGATGCAGGGTGTTTTAGGGGGTTCCCGGGAACCCCCTCGGTTTGGAAAAAATGGAAAAAATTAGTGGAAACCTTGTATGATTTAGAAAAAAATAGTGAGAATTAGTGAGAATATACCAAAAGGAACCTGGTGGAAAACATTCCTGGATCCGCCACTGTATATATAGGGTAAGGTTCATGCGAGAACCACCTTTATTGCGAGAACCAATGTGAACACAACCTAAAATAGCTAAAAAAATCTAACCCCCCCCCCCCCCAAGCTAAATGCTAAAAACTAAAACCCCCAAAAAAAAACCTAACCCCCTCCCCCCCCAAGCTAAAATGCTAAAAACTAAACCCTCAAAAAACCTAAAAAACTAAAAATTAAAAATTAAAAAAACACAAAAAATTTTTGTTTTAAATATTTTTTAAGTTAAAATCGCTACTTTTAGTAGCAAAAAAATTTTTTTTTGCTACTAAAAGTAGCGATTTTTTTATAAAAAATATTAAAAAAAAATTGTATGTTTTTAGGTATCTTTGGTTGCGTTCACATTGGTTGTCGCGGTTCTCGCAATAAGGGGTGGTTCCTAACGGATCTTTGTCCTATATATATATATGGGTAAGGTTATTGTAAAAAAGGTTAAAAGTGTGAGAAATGTGAGAAATATTGTAGAGATGACATGTATCCTAAATCTAAATTCATTCAAATGGGTAAACAAGTAATTTTATCATTAATTCAATTAATTAAAAACTTTCCATAACCGCCACCTTAATTATAGGAACTTGAGTTTTTTTAAAAGATCTCTATAAACACCATTCAGCAAGTATATAACACCATTCAGCAAGTGTTATATAACACCATTCAGCAAGTATATAACACCATTCAGCAAGTATATAACACCATTCAGCAAGTATATAACATCATTCAGCAAGTATATAACAGATTAACACCATTCAGTAAGTATATAACACAATTCAGCAAGTATATAACACCATTCAGCAAGTATATAACAGATTAACACCATTCAGTAAGTATATAACACCATTTAGCAAGTATATAACACCATTCAGTAAATATATAACACCATTCATGGACTAAACATCTGATCGAAACATATTTTTTTTCTCTATATAAGTATAGCAATATGGTACTCATATTAAAGATAAAAAAAAACGCTCGTTATTATGGTGTAATTTTTTAAAAAAAAAAAAGTTACGTATAAAAAGTTATTGACGTTTAAAAAAAAACGGGGGAAAGTTACATGTGCATTAATGTTAGTTTCTTAATTTAAAAATGTTAAATTTACCTATATACCCTTAATCTAGAAAATTAATATGTTTAATAGTAAATATTATTTACAATTTTGCCATTATGATCTTAACCATTAGATCAAAGATCTAATGGTGTAGATTCTTTCTTACCTTTCTCACAAAAAACCCTTTTTTTACAGGAACCTCTACCTATATATATATATATATGTTTGTTGTAAGACCCTAAATCGTATTAGACAAAAAGTCGCAGCGGAAATTCGTGCCTTAAAATTTCTTTCATTACAAACGTCTTGACTTACTTGAAGGTTCGTTTTAATATGTATCTTTTACAAAAATAAGGCATAAGTCCTGTTTACTAATAATACATACTCAATTATTCCCGTACAATCTATCCTGTGACTCGGTCTTCGATCTCTATTCCTGGTGATAATCACCCGTGATCCGTATAACTTGCACTCACACATTCATTCATAACATTAGCACACATTATATAAACAAGATTCATTCACACACACTTCACTTTACATCATTTTCCAAACTTTAAGCATTTCATCTGCGTATCCATTTCCTGGTGAGGCTTCAATAATGTACCTGCATTACTCTTCATTCTCAAGGTACACCATTAATAATGTTAACACTCAACGTCTCTAAAACAGGCATACATACGTACTTACATACAAACATACATACACATCTACATCCATACATACCTTTCCTACGTCTTTACATACATGCATACACTCGTACCTATCTTTATACATACATACATTCATAACTACATACGTACCTGCCTTTCCTACATCTTTACATACATGCATACACTCGTACATCTCTTTATACATACATACATACATACATACATACATACCTACCTTTACGAACACGTACTAGATCACACGTACCTCCTACATACACATACATTATTTACATGGAGCTTAGGTTTAGATTTATAGCCCATAAACATCTAAGGATTGATCAAAATCATGTTTAGAAAGTCCGCCGTAGTCCACGGATAACAAACCGAAGCCTACGACACATAAATCAACCTAAATCACAAATTTCAGACTTTTGGACTTGGGGAGGTCGTCGGCGACGGCCCTAGGGCCCGTCGGCGACGGCCTGTAGTTTTTCCCGTCGGCCAAAACCCCGTAGACAGGTAAATAAGGCGTCTGAGAAAAACTGGCTTTCCCTTGCCCGTCGGCGACGGCCTCCTTGCCCGTCGGCGACGGCCTCTCTAAAATGCATTTTCCTGCAGATCCGTTTCGACGTCCGAACGCACTAAAACGCTCATAACTTTCGAACCGTTTACCCGTTTAACCTCCCGTTTCTTCCTACATGCTTGTAAATTCACATTCTATCATATAAACTTAAAATCCCACATCCAGATTAAGGAAATTCTTATCTTACGCTCTATCGGCTTATTATAATTTCCTAATTATTTGACCCGTTATGGGTATTTGCGCATTAATTGGTTTAAGACTAGCAAGACCATACTTCCCACCTCCATACTTGTCGAAAACATTACACCAAACGTATAACTTGTTTCTGAACCACTTATTAAGATCGTTTGCCCAAAATACCCATCAAGGGCATTTTGGTCAACTTTAAATCCCATCCTTCACGACGTAAGACTACGACACATAATTGACCTCAACCATCATGTTTAGTTAATTAAAACACCATATAACTTAATCGAACATAAGAAGTGATTACAGAAATCACTTACCTTACGCGTCCGTGCTCGTATCCAATTCCTTGCCTCTTCTTGACCCGTTAGCCTTTCTCGCTTGAGTCCGTCTTGACATGATTCCTATACTTTCATGTCACCATCACATTCTCGTTAGTATACCCAATTGTACGCGTTAACGATCATACCAATCACATAATCCACACTTAACTTCCCTTAGCCATTTCTAACAAGCATACTACACAAAAATCAACTTCATATCCTTTCCAACTCATGTAATTCATCATGTAATCACAAATAACGCATATTAACATAACATGTACCAAACGACTTCCTATAATCCTACCTTTACGACAACGAGTCAAATCACGTTACTTATACTTAGTTGACTTTTGAGAGTCAACTATTAACCATATTTAATTATCGACTTATCATCATATACCCGTAACATCATAGTCGACTATACGGACGATACTATAAACATTTGATCATACACTTGGTGTGAGTACCACCTTCTAAGCATAACGTACAACTAGCTTATACATAAATCTTCTAAGTTCATATATAATTCATCAAATCCTACTACTAATCAACATATAACATTCACACATGAACATCAAACATATCACCACCACATTTCTCTCAATTCAACTTACAAGAATTCATCATATCCATCATAATTCATCAACAATCAACAAGAATTGAACATGGATGATCATTCAAGTCATCATCCTTACTTTAATAAGTGGGTTTCACCTCTAAACATCAAATTAACACAAACCATACATAACCTATGTTCTATATGATGATTCTAACACTTATACATGATCAATTTCACCTTAACTTACGGATTAGAACATAACCCACTTCACACATGATCACCAATCTTTGATTTAAGACATACCTTACGATCCCCTTGTGAAGGTGATCACTAATTCATGCTCGGTTGTGAATTTGGGCCTTGATTCATTCTTCAATTTGAAGCTTTTGATGAACTAGGGTTTGGGGCTCTTGAGAGCCCCTGATCGATCTATCCAGAACACACACGAAGGTGTGTGTGTGTGTGTGTGTGTGTGATCTTTTCCTTTTAATAACTAAACTTTCATTTGTTCCACTTTAGCCCCCTCGGGTTTACCTTTAAAGCATAACTAACACTACCCTCATCATTTAATACTTTTGACCATACTCTTAACTAGGTTAAATAACCTAGTTATTTATTTCATGACATGTCAACTAAGAACATACGACAAATATTAACATTCAGATTTTGGGGCGTTACAAGTCTACCACCCTTAAACAAGGTTTCGTCCCCGAAACCTTTCTTACCTCTATTTAACACTAATTAATTCTTCTCTACGTCCCATCAACACTACCGCTAGCCCATCACAACGACTATATTCTTTCTTAAAGAACCCGTTCCAGAGTTCTTATTAGTGTCGCTTTCACTAATGACGCTAATTCCTAACAGCCTTCATAGCTAATGGTTCAATCATCATTCTATTACTCATATATCATATGCATCATATATCTTTTGTTTACTTGAAACCATTACAACATCCCATTACTAACATTCCCATTTGTTCATTTCAACATTCCTAATGTTTTCATCGACCATACGATCTTGCATCGTAATTTGCATATACTCAGATATGTTTAACTCTAACTAATACGTCATAGTAATGGGTAACTATACATTCTCGATTCATAAACTATTCATATAATTGGCTTTTTCTTAACAAGTCCATACTTTTCATACCATACATTCACGTAACATTCTCATTTCCTTGACCGGTTAATAACGGGTCAATATACACACTTCCTCAATCTGTAATCCTACATACATTTGTATGATCCGTTCATAACGGATCTACTATTTTCTTCTCATTTCTTAAAAGATTACATTCTCTATATGCATTATATAATATTTAACTCTTGCGTCGTCACCACAACAAAACTACTAGTACATAACCACACCTACATGCAAGTCCCTAACGTTAACCTTATTCCATAGTTTCTACAGTGACTTGTGTCTTGCATACTTCTATGCTACCTTTAGATCATTTCGTTCATTTCATATTACTATTGCTTTCACTTCATGCATTACTTAATTTACATATATAAATGTGTCATACCAGTTCATATCTATCCAACATAAGTTAAACATTTTACTAACCTCTTTTTCATTTCCCAAACCAACGATCCGTAACTCAGATCGATCATTTTCCCCTCGATCACTAGCCATAACATGTCAGTTTTCATTCATCTGTGTAACGAGCTTCCGCTCGTGCACATCCTTTCACCAATTCAATTGGTTTCATCACATTAATAGTTCTAGCATTATCATTAATCAACATCGGCGGTTAGCATATGTCATATAGACATTCATTACACTAGGTGATTACCCACATATATCTTTTCTACAATTTCCTACGTACCTACTATAACGTACCACACATTCTAACTCTTACATGCAATCCTTTCATTCTATTAATCATTTCGCCAACTGAAGTACACGTTCATACTTCCTTCCATTCATGCTTACTTGCAAAGACCTTATTACATCGTTTCAATATTTCTTCCCAAGCTTACCATTCCCGCCCATACTCAAGTTATTGTCCGGGTCACAACCCTTCATCATTCTGACTTCTAAGAGTCAATTACTAACACATCTAACACGTAACTTATACAAAACTCCGTCTATTATACTATCACCTTTTACTTAATACTTATTTCTATGACCCATTCAACTCAATCATGGTCAAACTGTCGACATCTTCTTAGACAGATTAATTTCATTCTTTTTATATTTTTGAATCCGTCTCACGGATTCAGGCGCATCATTCATGCTTTTTCATTCATTGAATCCGCCTTACGGATTCAAACATTATATTCATGCATTTCTTCCTTCTATGACTTGAATCCATCTAATGGATTCAATCATAACATTCACATATTTCATTCCTTACATGTGTTGAATCCGTTTCGCAGATTCAGACATATCATCTCTACATTTCCTTTCCTTGAATCCGTTTTACGGTTTCAAACATTCCATTCATGCCTTTCATCACTTGAATCCGTCTCACGGATTCAAACATTGCATTCATACCTTTCATCCTTGAATCTGTCTCACGGATTCAAACATATCATTCATATCTTATCGATCCGTACTTAATTACGGATTCCACATTCTTCATTCTTATCAGACATGTTTTCATACTTTCATAGTACTCTCAATTCCCCGAGAGTCTTACTTCCCATTTCACCCACACGCCCGCCTGCTACCTAACTCTACTGGACATACCTGTAACAATCATCATGATCTCACGAACGTCATACGTTTCTCGTGTACTGGCCAGGTACACAATCCACGTAGTAGTTTCGTGCCTTCATGTAATTGTCACCTTATGTCCGTAGACTTAGGTTTCGGCGCGTGTATCACTTTCAGTACTTCGTTACTATACAATCATTGGCGTGCATTTAAAATTTTCCTTCCCTTAATGAGTTCTTACCATTACAATGCCCACATATTAAATTCACGTACCTGGGGCTCATTTGCCTATTTGCCTCTTGACTGTTCTAGTCATTCATCCTAAACTGCATTCACGGATCATCCTCTTCCAACACTTATGCTTACCTTGCACATACAAAACCGTCAGTTTCTTTATACGTACACATAAGTACCTGCTTACATTAGCCTTTACCTTTGGATCTTAACCGAGTCTTAGATTGTACGGATTCCTTATCTCAAGAGCACACAAGTTTGAGTTCAAGTACTTACCTTCTCTTACTTGATTCTCTCAAACCAGGGCTCTGATACCAACTTGTAAGACCCTAAATCGTATTAGACAAAAAGTCGCAGCGGAAATTCGTGCCTTAAAATTTCTTTCATTACAAACGTCTTGACTTACTTGAAGGTTCGTTTTAATATGTATCTTTTACAAAAATAAGGCATAAGTCCTGTTTACTAATAATACATACTCAATTATTCCCGTACAATCTATCCTGTGACTCGGTCTTCGATCTCTATTCCTGGTGATAATCACCCGTGATCCGTATAACCTACACTCACACATTCATTCATAACATTAGCACACATTATATAAACAAGATTCATTCACACACACTTCACTTTACATCATTTTCCAAACTTTAAGCATTTCATCTGCGTATCCATTTCCTGGTGAGGCTTCAATAATGTACCTGCATTACTCTTCATTCTCAAGGTACACCATTAATAATGTTAACACTCAACGTCTCTAAAACAGGCATACATACGTACTTACATACAAACATACATACACATCTACATCCATACATACCTTTCCTACGTCTTTACATACATGCATACACTCGTACCTATCTTTATACATACATACATTCATAACTACATACGTACCTGCCTTTCCTACATCTTTACATACATGCATACACTCGTACATCTCTTTATACATACATACATACATACATACATACATACATACATACATACATACATACATACATACATACCTTTACGAACACGTACTAGATCACACGTACCTCCTACATACACATACATTATTTACATGGAGCTTAGGTTTAGATTTATAGCCCATAAACATCTAAGGATTGATCAAAATCATGTTTAGAAAGTCCGCCGTAGTCCACGGATAACAAACCGAAGCCTACGACACATAAATCAACCTAAATCACAAATTTCAGACTTTTGGACTTGGGGAGGTCGTTGGCGACGGCCCTAGGGCCCGTCGGCGACGGCCTGTAGTTTTTCCCGTCGGCCAAAACCCCGTAGACAGGTAAATAAGGCGTCTGAGAAAAACTGGCTTTCCCTTGCCCGTCGGCGACGACCTCCTTGCCCGTCGGCGACGGCCTCTCTAAAATGCATTTTCCTGCAGATCCGTTTCGACGTCCGAACGCACTAAAACGCTCATAACTTTCGAACCGTTTACCCGATTAACCTCCCGTTTCTTCCTACATGCTTGTAAATTCACATTCTATCATATAAACTTAAAATCCCACATCCAGATTAAGGAAATTCTTATCTTACTCTCTATCGGCTTATTATAATTTCCTAATTATTTGACCCGTTATGGGTATTTGCGCATTAATTGGTCTAAGACTAGCAAGACCATACTTCCCACCTCTATACTTGTCGAAAACATTACACCAAACGTATAACTTGTTTCTAAACCACTTATTAAGATCGTTTGCCCAAAATACCCATCAAGGGCATTTTGGTCAACTTTAAATCCCATCCTTCACGACGTAAGACTACGACACATAATTGACCTCAACCATCATGTTTAGTTAATTAAAACACCATATAACTTAATCGAACATAAGAAGTGATTACAGAAATCACTTACCTTACGCGTTCGTGCTCGTATCCAATTCCTTGCCTCTTCTTGACCCGTTAGCCTTTCTCGCTTGAGTCCGTCTTGACATGATTCCTATACTTTCATGTCACCATCACATTCTCGTTAGTATACCCAATTGTACGCGTTAACGATCATACCAATCACATAATCCACACTTAACTTCCCTTAGCCATTTCTAACAAGCATACTACACAAAAATCAACTTCATATCCTTTCCAACTCATGTAATTCATCATGTAATCACAAATAACGCATATTAACATAACATGTACCAAACGACTTCCTATAATCCTACCTTTACGACAACGAGTCAAATCACGTTACTTATACTTAGTTGACTTTTGAGAGTCAACTATTAACCATATTTAATTATCGACTTATCATCATATACCCGTAACATCATAGTCGACTATACGGACGATACTATAAACATTTGATCATACACTTGGTGTGAGTACCACCTTCTAAGCATAACGTACAACTAGCTTATACATAAATCTTCTAAGTTCATATATAATTCATCAAATCCTACTACTAATCAACATATAACATTCACACATGAACATCAAACATATCACCACCACATTTCTCTCAATTCAACTTACAAGAATTCATCATATCCATCATAATTCATCAACAATCAACAAGAATTGAACATGGATGATCATTCAAGTCATCATCCTTACTTTAATAAGTGGGTTTCACCTCTAAACATCAAATTAACACAAACCATACATAACCTATGTTCTATATGATGATTCTAACACTTATACATGATCAATTTCACCTTAACTTACGGATTAGAACATAACCCACTTCACACATGATCACCAATCTTTGATTTAAGACATACCTTACGATCCCCTTGTGAAGGTGATCACTAATTCATGCTCGGTTGTGAATTTGGGCCTTGATTCATTCTTCAATTTGAAGCTTTTGATGAACTAGGGTTTGGGGCTCTTGAGAGCCCCTGATCGATCTATCCAGAACACACACGAAGGTGTGTGTGTGTGTGTGTGTGTGATCTTTTCCTTTTAATAACTAAACTTTCATTTGTTCCACTTTAGCCCCCTCGGGTTTACCTTTAAAGCATAACTAACACTACCCTCATCATTTAATACTTTTGACCATACTCTTAACTAGGTTAAATAACCTAGTTATTTATTTCATGACATGTCAACTAAGAACATACGACAAATATTAACATTCAGATTTTGGGGCGTTACATTTGTGATGTTATTTTTGAAGTCTTGAAAATGCGTATATGAATGACGGATTAAAATCCCCAAGCTCATGTAAGAGCACCTCGAGTCGTCTGATGTGGCATGTGTCCGCATTTACCTATCTCGTAGGGGCGTCTCTGAGAATTCATGTACGCTGTTGGAGCTCGAAAAATGTGTCATTCCGTAATGTTTTTTTTTTATTATTATTTTTTTTAAAATCAAATAGGTATTTGGCTTACTAAACCTAATACCAATGTGCTAATTTCTAAACCATAAAAAGTGTTTGTAAATGACATGGTTGTAAAAGTCCCGCCTAGGCTCCGGGTACTCGCTACAAGGTAGGCTGCCGAGGCACGAGTACTCTTCTCCCAGGCGAATTACTCCCCAAGTAATCTCCGCCTAAACCGAGTACTTCCCGAGTACTCCCGAATCCGACTAGGGAGCGCCCAGTGACTTTTGCAACCATGTGAGTCTATCTTGGAGTTGGTATGAGCATACTAATTAAAAAAATAACATTTTTTTAAATGAAAAATAAATAAAAAAAATAACATATATATCAGATTTAAAAAACACGTGTACCTTGAAATCACGGGCCCTGTGCGGTGGTCCTTCCCGCACACCCTCATCACCGCCCATGCTCTCTCGGTCCGTGGACAAGGACTGAGTCCGGACCCAGTGTACGGGGAACACACACACAAACCTACTTTTTATATATATTTGTTATATAAAACTATAAAAGTTGAGTGTGAGATAGAGATTTATAATGATTTGTTGTTGGAGGAAAACCGAAAACTTGTACCATCAGTTTAAATCTAATGTGGTATGATAATCTAACGGTTTATAAACAAGGACGGTTACTACCACATTTGATGCTCTAAGTTGGATTTTGCTCTAAAATGTAATTTAATTCTTAGTTTGTAACAACTCATTAAACCTAAATAAAGCTATTTATATCAAAATGTTTAATTGCCTATCAATGATTGATCAACTACACACGCTATAAAATGTGTACATTTGCAGACTAGCTTTGCTCATCTAGGTAAGGTTGTCGTACCTTAAAAAAGACATCAAGTACGCTTTAAGATAAGCTTATCAAACAAGTACATAAGTAAAAGAGAGAAATGCCCGGATAGTCTCTGTGGTTTCACCTTTTTTCAGCTATAGTCCCTATCTTTCTAAAACTACTTGAATAGTCCCTGTGGTTTACCGTTTTGTTCTCGGATAGTCCCTGGGTCTAACTTCAGTTACTTTTCTCTGTTAAGAGGGGTGTGAAATGACAAAAATACCCTTACTAAAAAACAAAATAACTTAAACTATTGAGAGAAATGCCCGGATAGTCCCTGTGGTTTCACCTTTTTTCAGCTATAGTCCCTATCTTTCTAAAACTACTTGAATAGTCCCTGTGGTTTACCGTTTTGTTCTCGGATAGTCCCTGGGTCTAACTTCAGTTACTTTTCTCTGTTAAGAGGGGTGTGAAATGACAAAAATACCCTTACTAAAAAACAAAATAACTTAAACTATTTAATAGATTTATTTTTATGTGGGACCCACTACTTTCTTCCCCTGCATATCCATCCCCACCCCTCTAATACCACTTTCACCTTCACCTTCACCACCACCACCACCACAACCACCATCACCACCTGCAACAATTAAACCCCTATTCTTCATTCCATCAACAACTGCAACAATTAATCATCCACCATCACCTGCACGCATCTCATCACTTGCACCATTTCTTAATCCAACACAAACCTGCAAATCAAGGGAAGAAAAATTGCCACTGAAATGAAATATCGAGTGTAGGGTTTGATGTTGAGCATAAATCTGACCCAAATAGATCTGGACCGAACCCGAACCCGAACTGAGACCCAAACCTGTTGACCGAACCCGAACTGAGACCCAAACCGAAGCTGAACGAACCGAGTTTGATGTTGAGCATAAATCTGACCCAAATAGATCTGGACCGAAACAGTAGCAACCGCTACCACCACCACCACCACCGTGTCTCGCCGGTGGCCACCACCATCACCGTCAACATCATCGTGAAGCTTTGTCGGAAGAAACCAAAACCCGAGCTTATTCCGTGACCGGAAATCTGTCGAAGAAGAAACTGGGACCACCGATTCTGTAACGGGGGGGGGGGGTGTTCGGTGTGCCGGTTAACCGGCTCTGTGCTTGTCGCCGACTTTGGAGGGGAGACCGAGGGTGTTTGTCGCCGGTAACATTCACCGGTGTACTGCCGGTGGTCCTACCAGACCGGCTGCCGGCCTCCGTCGCACAGAGAGAAGGATCGAGTGGGTGTGGTTGTGTGTGTTGTATGTTAGATTGAGAGGGAGGGAGATGGATATGCAGGGGAAGAAAGTAGTGGGTCCCACATAAAAATAAATCTATTAAATAGTTTAAGTTATTTTGTTTTTTAGTAAGGGTATTTTTGTCATTTCACACCCCTCTTAACAGAGAAAAGTAACTGAAGTTAGACCCAGGGACTATCCGAGAACAAAACGGTAAACCACAGGGACTATTCAAGTAGTTTTAGAAAGATAGGGACTATAGCTGAAAAAAAGTGAAACCACAGGGACTATCCGGGCATTTCTCTCTAAACTATTTAATAGATTTATTTTTATGTGGGACCCACTACTTTCTTCCCCTGCATATCCATCTCCCTCCCTCTCAATCTAACATACAACACACACAACCACACCCACTCGATCCTTCTCTCTGTGCGACGGAGGCCGGCAGCCGGTCTGGTAGGACCACCGGCAGTACACCGGTGAATGTTACCGGCGACAAACACCCTCGGTCTCCCCTCCAAAGTCGGCGACAAGCACAGAGCCGGTTAACCGGCACACCGAACACCCCCCCCGTTACAGAATCGGTGGTCCCAGTTCCTTCTTCGACAGATTTCCGGTCACGGAATAAGCTCGGGTTTTGGTTTCTTCCGACAAAGCTTCACGATGATGTTGACGGTGATGGTGGTGGCCACCGGCGAGACACGGTGGTGGTGGTGGTGGTGGTAGCGGTTGCTACTGTTTCGGTCCAGATCTATTTGGGTCAGATTTATGCTCAACATCAAACTCGGTTCGTTCAGCTTCGGTTTGGGTCTCAGTTCGGGTTCGGTCAACAGGTTTGGGTCTCAGTTCGGGTTCGGGTTCGGTCCAGATCTATTTGGGTCAGATTTATGCTCAACATCAAACCCTACACTCGATATTTCATTTCAGTGGCAATTTTTCTTCCCTTGATTTGCAGGTTTGTGTTGGATTAAGAAATGGTGCAAGTGATGAGATGCGTGCAGGTGATGGTGGATGATTAATTGTTGCAGTTGTTGATGGAATGAAGAATAGGGGTTTAATTGTTGCAGGTGGTGATGGTGGTTGTGGTGGTGGTGGTGAAGGTGAAGGTGAAGGTGAAAGTGGTATTAGAGGGGTGGGGATGGATATGCAGGGGAAGAAAGTAGTGGGTCCCACATAAAAATAAATCTATTAAATAGTTTAAGTTATTTTGTTTTTTAGTAAGGGTATTTTTGTCATTTCACACCCCTCTTAACAGAGAAAAGTAACTGAAGTTAGACCCAGGGACTATCCGAGAACAAAACGGTAAACCACAGGGACTATTCAAGTAGTTTTAGAAAGATAGGGACTATAGCTGAAAAAAGGTGAAACCACAGGGACTATCCGGGCATTTCTCTCTAAGTAAAAATTCTTAACTTTTTTGTTGTTTCTACTTTTACTTTATAATATAACTAGGTTATAACCTCATGTGATACACGGGTTAAATAAATAAATTTTACACACTAAATAATAAAAAAAATATTTTTAAAAACCTCATTTATTGGTAGGCCGGTGCATGGTGTGAAACTCTTGGGTGGTGCTGTCAGTAGAGATGGGGAGTTTATTAATGGTTTGGAAAGAGCCAAATGTGCGGTTGAGCTGATGGGATGCCTCAAACGTCTTCAGGACCATCAGAGCGAACTCCTCCTGCTTCGATCATGTATGGGGGTTGCTAAATTGCTGTTTGGGCTCATAACGTGTCATCCTTCTTATGTCGGGGAAGCCGTCTCTGTTTTTGACAAGGGGCTTCGGAATGCGATCGAGGACATTGTTGTTTGTGGGGGTGCCTTTTTCGCGTTCTACTCAATGTTTCACCTTGGAAAGGTGTGATCAGATTTTGAAAGACAGGAAAACTTGCACCTAGATATGTTGGACCATTCAAGATCGTCGAAAGAATCGGAAAGGTAGCCTACAGATTTGAGTTACCTCCTGAACTTGGAAATGTTCATCCAACCTTTCACGTGTCCAATCTCAAAAAGTGTCTGGCTGATGAGAACCTTCACATACCGCTTGATGAAATTCGTGTGGATAACACGATACATTTTGTTGAGAAACCTGTGGAAATCATGGAACGTGAAGTCAAGTGGCTCAAACGCAAGCGCATTCCACTTGTCAAAGTTCACTGGGAATCTAAACGTGGACCAAAATTTACTTGGGAACGTGAAGATCAAATGAAGACGAAATATCCGCATCTTTTCTCACAAGTTTCCTCTAAATAAATTTCGGGACGAAATTTCCACAAGTAGGGGAGACTGTGACATTTGTGTTTGTAATCATTGTATAAACCTTGAATAGTTCAATTTTCAATAAAACAATGCTATTTGATCCCAATATTTGTTTGTTTATGTTTGACATTTTGTATGTTTTGATTTTTGTTCAATTTCAAACTCTATATCGTTTTCTGGGAAGTTATACGCAAACTGATGCGTAAACGTAATCAGTTTAACGTGACAAACACTCTGGAACATCAATTTATGCTTAACATACCTTAAATAACCTTTACATAACTTAGAAATAAGTTTTGAAGGCTTTGGTATGGCAAAATCAAGTTTATTCGCTTACAGGGACTAATTTTGACAAACTGCGAAAGTATGCCGATTCGTACTGTAACAGACAATCCGGAATATGATCATAACTTAAACATACCATAAATATCCTTTACATAGCTTAGAAGTAGGCTTTGAGGGGTTCGGTGTGCTAAAATAAACTTTTGGATCAAACAGGGACTAAAAGCGTCAAAAAGTGCATAAGTTTGCATTTTCGCGCTTATCTTACGTTCTGAATATATCCGAACATCCAAAATTTTATGTAATCATTAAAATATTTTATTTTAGTGATTGGCATGATAAAATTCCATTCGTCGTGTAATTTGGATCGTTATTCGCGTCTGTTCGTGTTTCGTCGTAATTAATCGAACAACGCAATCGTACGGCCAAACGAACCGACATCCGAGATATTTTTGAGCGTATTTTAAGTCCCATGTACTTTAACTTCATTTTAGAGCCTTGAAATGGGGTTAACGGGGCTTAAACGTGTCAAAAATGCATCGAAAAGCAAGTTTTGAACATGCAGGGACCTGAAATGACAAACTGCCAAACTTGGCTTACACGGGGCGCGTAAGCTAAAGCCTCTGCTTACGCGGGGCGCATGAGACCTTCAGATCAGCAGAAACTTGTTTCCAGCTTGATCCAGCTGTTTCCCTTGTTTGCGCATGGTTTTAATGAGTCTATGGGCTTGTTTTGAGGCACCCATGGTATTTCAAAACAATGGGCTCACGTGTAAGGCTCAGATTGAAGCTCGTTTATCGAGGAACGATCCTAACGGTGGCCCGAAATCTATAAGTATCCACTTCCATTCATTCCAATCCTCACACCTTGATCTGATTATTTCTCTAAGTTGGAGTTTATACACTTCATACCTGAGAATTTTTAGATCAAATCTCCATTGCTTGGACCTTTTGTAAGTTTCTTTCATTCTTTTACGCGTTTTTAAGCACGAAAGTCAAACAGTGTTTGACTTTCTGCTTTGACCAGTTTATGGTCAACACGAAGTTCGTTTAACTTCACAACGTGAGCGTAATCATGATGGTCATAGTCCTTTGTGACTATACCTACTGATTACCACGTTATTTAGGTATAGTGACGAGTCATAGTTTCGGTCAAAATGCGCGTTTATGCGTATTTTGCAACCAAACTATTCTTGGGTATCAAACCCTTTGTTTTGATATCAAACTTGTTTTCAAACTTCGTTAAACATGTTCTAACATGTTTAACTCGTCACTTTTAGTTTAGTGCTTATATAAGGTCGTAAGATAAGCAGTCTAAACAACCGTTTAGACTTTCGAACCCGACCCGTTTGGTCGATCATTAGGATCCGACCAAACATATTTTTGTGACCATAGATGTATAGGGAATAACCTTCCGAGGTTATACCTTATGGTCACTACGTTTAGTTAGTTATATTATAGGTAGTTTATATGCCTTAGGAAAATGACCAAAAATGCCCTTTTTACGCATAAATTCATTTTAAGCATATGTAACCTAAATTTTGACATCTAAACTGATTAGGCAACATCATTATACATATTAAGGCATATATTACTTGTCATAGGACTAGTTAGGCGGTTCGAACGCGTTTTACGCGAACGACGCGTTAAAGTAGCGTAAGCTACCTAAACGAGTCGTAAGCACTTAGGTTAGGTTCCAATTTAGAATGTAGGCTTTGTTAAACCATATTACATGAGTTCCTATACTCAATTGGTTTACGAAACCTCATTTTATCTGATCTTCCGATTTAGGTCCGGTTTATTAACGTAGTTACCTATATTAGGTGCCAATTGATTCCGTGATCTTTCTAGCATTGCTTGGTTATTATCCAAAGACTATTGAGCAATCTCAAGTGAGTACATAGACCCCTCTTTTGCTGTTTTCAAACATTTTGGGGTGAAACACATGTGCCTACTTGTTACTTTCGTGCTTTTCATGCTTTTATATCATATACTTGCTATGTTCATTAGTACTCATATAGTACATGCTTTGATCCATGTTTTTTTGCTATGTATGTTTTATTAACATGCTAGTACATTGATTTCATTAACACATTTGTTTCATATGTTCATTTCAGCATATGTACACATTGATTTACATCATATTTATGCTATGCATGTTCATTTTTGCATACTTAGTACATTGTTTTCACATAACATGCTTACATTTGGTATGAAATTTGGTTTGTTTAACGGGACAAATGTACGTTCATTAACATTGGCCATGCCGCCCGGTAGTAAGTAATGGTACCATAGGAATTGACAACTCCCATTTCTGGCTTCCTAGGTTTGTTTGGAAGTAGGAAATGACTGAATCCGATATACATAGTTTAAATAAATCTTTAATTTGTTTAAAGGTTTGTCGCCACAGTCGCAAGGCTTGAATGTATGCGTTTTAACAATACCACATAGATGTTTGTATCAGTAGAGCATGCATTTGTTTTATAAAACATAACTTTTGATTTAAACTTTGATTTATTCAAATATATTGTTTTGTACATTTTACATATGGTTAGAGTAGATATTTTTATTTACTTTGCCATACATAACATTTGATTACACATTACATGATTTACATTTGACAATAGACATTGTTTACATAAACATTTGACATTTGTTTAAACAAGACATGTTGGTGGTTTGTTTGGGTAAGTGATTTATATAACGAGGCATGTGTAATATGATAAAATCATGGTGGATACGCCGCTGGTACTTCCTATATATAAGTGCTTTTATGATATTACATATCGTAGCGTTATGTAAACCATTTCAATTTAGACATATTACATATTATACAAAGAACATATTTTCACATAAACATCGTTTTACAAATAACATAACTTATACAAATTCATTTTACTTAGTTATTTATTTAACCACACATCTTTCTTTTATATATCATTTAATTACCTATCAATTTTCATATGATTTATAAAAGAAAACCCTTTTAATAAGATTCATGACTAACTTTTTGTTAAACTTTTCTTTTAAATACAAGTCATAAATCCTAAATCAATAAACCTATGTATCTCACAGGCATTTTTATGATGACGTACCTATTTTCACATGTGTTTTCAGGAGCTGATGCGTAGGAATGATCAAGATACACTTAGGCTGACCTGTGCCTTAGTGACATAAAATGAAGCTAGAATAGTTTAACTTGGTTATGTACTCTTTGTTTCCGTGGTTTTAAGACAATGTAACCCCTTTGTTTATAAAAAAACAAAACTTTAATTACCATGGTTGTGAAACAATAATTCTGTTGCTCGACTCCTCCTACGTCTCTGCCGCTGTTTGTTGTTTTACGCGGTCGGGGTGTGACAGAAGAGTTGGTATCAGAGCCAATGGTTATAGGGAATTAGGTTATTAGTAATGCTTTGACCTAGACTATAACTTTTCTAGGACCCTAACACAAGTTGTCTTGTGTTTAGATCTTAAAACATGCATTTCACCTATCCTTAGGTGATTACCAAAACAAGAACTCAATTTTCCAAAATGATTTTTGAAAATCAATCATCTGCTTTTAAATGATTTGTTATAAGGTTTTGAACCCTCCAATTTTTCAGAATGATTTTAAAAAAAAATTCAATTATCCGTTTTTGAATTATTCTTTTGGCCTTGTGCCTTCTAAGTTTTCAAAATCTCGTCAAAGCTTTGGGTCTAAAGAATGTGAACACGTGCAATCTGGAAGGGTGGGTGCCTGTACCTTGAATTTTCTGTCTAGGCTAGAGTGTTCGTACAAATCCACATAATCGGACCAGTCACTCTTACCTGGGAACTCTTGGGGTGAGTATCCACTTATAGGCTAAAGCATGTCTTTGCGATACATTATTTTTGACCCATTTACTTTGATTAGTCACTGTGTGTCGTTTGTTTACTTTGTACGGACGAATGACCACCATCCTTGCTTTTTCTCGATATTTGTATCATCTCATTTTCCATCTAACCGTCTCACTCGTTTTCTCTCATGTTTCCTCTTTTAGAATGCCTCCTCGACGTGAAAATCCGATACCTAATGGCGAACTGGCAACAATCATTTCGCAGCAAATGGCTGCTGTACTCCCAGATATTATTGCTCAAGTTAACCAAGCCAACAACAACAATAATGCTCCAAGCAACTTCAAAAGTTTCAACTCGGCTAAACCATTCAAGTTCAGTGGTTCAGAGGGAGCAATTGGGCTCCTACAGTGGTTTGAGAGCATTGAGAGTACTTTTCGTCATGTTCAGTGTCCTGATAATCGCAAGGTCAAGTTCGCTTCTAGTGTGTTTCAAAAGAGGGCTCTTACTTGGTGGAATGGAGTCATGAGAGACCATGGTGCTGAGGTTGCTTTAGCACAGACCTGGGCAGAGCTTAGGGCTCTTATGATGAGGGAATTCTGTCATCGTCATGAACTCAGGGCTTTAGAAAGGGAGTTTGATGATTAGAAGCAGGACAGTGGTGAACATCGGGCTTATACCGACAGATACGAGGAGCTGAGTTTGTTATGCCCTACGATGGTTACTGTCACGGCCCCCGACCCGGTTTGACCCGTTTCAGGAGCCGCGAGACAGAAAATCCCGTGGTATTTATTTAATTGAGTTAACAGCGGAAGATTTTAACAGGATCTTTTTAAAACTAAAATTTCCCGATTATTTTATTTCACAATTCGGGATAAACCCCGATAGTTTACAATCATATGATTTCACCGAGAAATCTTTACTTTACAAAACATGTTTCTTTATTTCATATTGAGCCACTTCCTTAAGCTTGTAGTGCTTCGCGGCACTTTTCCTAGATCACAACAGATTACCTGAAACATGTTTGAAAAAGGTTTTGTCAGCGGGAAATACTGGTGAATCATTCTTTTTACTAAAACAACGCGGTTGTTATAATTTACAGTATTTAGAGCGATTACAATGTTTCCATATATCAACCAACTACCCACGATATTTGTCACTCGACCATCCATTGGTAACCTCATTGTCCGATGGTGTCTGTGACTATGGTCATATCACCCTTTGGCTAACTCGTTGTCCAATGGTGACGGTTATCAAGTATTGTATACAAACCCCACATACCGGCTGTAATTTGGTGACTACAAAGACTTAATCCCTGTAATTATAACTTTGAAAGTAAACATGATTTTTAAATCAAATTTGATAAAAAGAGAATGATTCACTTTGCAGATTTAGAGCTTAGCCTACTGATTAGCCTTGATAACCTAGTTTAAATAACAATGCACACAAACTAGGTTAGTAACTAATACAACATTTACGATAACTCACGAGATTGAAAGCCTCATAACGAATGACAAAGTGCGATACTTAAACATCCATAGAATTCACGACGAATGACAAAGCATAACCCTAATTTGGGCAGTACTTAAACATCCATTGGATTGATTTCTATCGATCGGAAATTAAATCATAGCAGCGATCAAGTTATTACCCCGTATTGCGGCAGCGTTTCGTGAATTGTGTGTTTTTTTATAGTAAACAGCGTATAACTTTGTGTACGTAAAGTAAATTTTCGTCGAAACATGCAAACTGATCAAGTCCCAAGCTCCTGTATTTATAGCCCAACTTTGGACCTCCCGCGTGTCGCGACAGGATCACCTGCAACTGTCACATGTCGCGGGGAAACCCAAAATAGGCTAGGCCTGCTTCGTCACCTATCTAGCCCTGATGAGTCGACGTTGCATGAAAATTCAATTTCGACAGCATTTTATAAGGATAATCGTTAATAGGGAATACCCCCCTGAGTTTTAGGGGCCCTGATCCTTATTCCGATTGTTCTGAAAATTTTAGGGTTTATACAGAATCACTTGGGTGTCTTAATTAGGGTTTCCTTTTGGATAAATTAAAATAATAATTAAGAATTTTAATGAGAGTTGTTACATCCTCCCCACCTTAATAAAAATCTCGTCCTCGAGATTCACTGGAACAAGTAGGGGTATTTTCGCTTCATCTTCGATTCCAGTTCCCAAGTGTATTCAGGTCCTCTTTTTGAATCCCACTTGACTTTAACTAGCACTAGTCGTTTGTGCTTGAGAAATTTGATCTTTCGATCTTCGATTTGAAGAGGTTTCTCAATAAATTTTAACTTTTCGTTTACCTCTATATCTTGGAGAGGTACTACCAGGGATTCGTCTGATAGGCATTTCTTGAGGTTGGATACATGAAATACGTCATGTACTTCAGCTAACTCTTCTGGTAGTTGTATACGATAAGCAACTGGTCCTATACGTTGGATTACTGGAAATGGTCCTACGTATCGTGGACTTAGCTTTCCTTTCTTACCGAATCGAACTACTCCTTTCCAAGGAGAAACTTTTAATAGTACCTTGTCTCCCACTTGGAATTCCAACGGCTTCCGTCTATTGTCTGCAAAACTCTTTTGACGATCTCGAGCAGTCTTTAATCTTTCCTTGATTTGAGTAATTTTGTCGGTCGTCTCTTGCACTATTTCAGGACCTGACAATTGACGTTCTCCTATTTCTGCCCAACAAACTGGAGTTCTGTAATTTCTTCCATACAGTGCCTCGAATGGGGCAGTTTCGATGCTTGCATGATAACTATTTTTATAGGAGAATTCAATTAAAGGTAAGTGGTCATCCCAATTTCCACCAAAATCTATTACACATGCTCTGAGCATGTCTTCCAAAGTTTGGATTGTCCTTTCACTTTGTCCGTCTGTCTGAGGATGATATGCCGTACTTAAATTTAATCGAGTTCCCATTGCTTCTTGGAAACTTGTCCAGAAATGAGAAGTGAAACGACTATCCCTATCCGATACAATGGAGAGTGGAACTCCATGTAAGGATACTACTTCATCTATATATAACTTTGCCAACCTTTCCATGCTAAAGGTTTCTTTCATAGGTAGAAAGTGAGCTGATTTGGTTAATCAATCCACAATTACTCAAATCGCATCATTACCTTTTCTGGTTTTGGGTAACTTAGTAACAAAATCCATTGTTATGAGTTCCCATTTCCATACAGGCATTTCTAATTGTTGAAGTAGACCTGAAGGTTTCTGGTGTTCTGCCTTAACTTGTGAACAAGTAAGACATTTAGAAACATATCGAGCTATGTCCTTTTTCATTCTTATCCACCAAAAGTTATTTCTTAAATCTTGGTACATTTTATTGTTTCCAGGATGCATGGTATACCTAGATTTATGGGCTTCTTCTAAAATCTTATTTCTTAATTCTCCCTGCTTAGGTACCCAAATTCTTCTTTTGTGGAATCTCCAAATTCCATCAGCTCCTTGTTCTAATTCTTTTGTTCTTCCTTTCATTCCTTCAGCATCATCCTTGATTGCTGTTTCTTGAAAATGCTTTAGTTGTTCCATTAAATCTAACTGTAGATTTAATCTAAGAGCACGAACCCGTCGTTGTTTCTCATGGTACTTACGACTTAAGGCATCTGCAACTACATTTACCTTTCCTTCGTGATACTGAATATCACATTCGTAATCACTTAGGATTTCCATCCATCTCCTTTGCCTCATGTTTAACTCTTTTTGCCCAAATATATATCTTAAACTTTTGTGATCCGTATAGACAGTAAATTTACTTCCGTAAAGATAATGTCTCCAAATTTTAAGGGCAAAAATTATGGCGCCTAACTCTAAGTCATGAGTCGTATAGTTTTCCTCGTGCTTTTTCAATTGTCTTGAAGCATACGTAATTACCTTCTTGCGTTGCATTAGCACACATTCTAATCCAAGTTTTGAAGCATCACAGTAAACTTCAAAATCTTCAGTCCCTTCTGGTAAAGCTAGGATTGGGGCATTTGTTAACTTTTGCTTTAGAATCCTAAAAGCTTCTTCTTGCTTAGGTCCCCATTCAAACTTAACTGCTTTACATGTTAGCTTAGTTAATGGTACAACTATCTTGGAAAAATTCTTAATAAACCGTCTATAGTATCCGGCTAAACCTATAAAACTTCTAATTTCCATTGCGGATTGCGGAACCTTCCATTTGGTAATTGCCTCTATTTTAGAGGGATCTACGTGAATACCTTCGTGATTCACCATGTGACCTAGAAATTGCCCTTCCTGTAGCCAAAATTCACATTTCGAGAATTTGGCATAAAGCTTTTCTTTTATTAACAAAGTTAAGAGTGCATGCAAGTGCTGACAATGCTCTTCCTGATTCTTGGAATAAATAAGTATATCGTCAATGAAAACAATTACAAATTTATCCAAATACGGTTTACAGATTCTATTCAACATGTCCATGAATGCAGCAGGTGCATTCGTTAGTCCGAAGGGCATGACTGTAAACTCGTAATGACCATACTTAGTTCTGAAAGCAGTTTTAGGTATGTCTTCTTCTTGTACTTTTAATTGATGATATCCGGAGCGTAAATCTATTTTAGAAAAATATCGAGCTCCTTGAAGTTGATTGAAAAGATCATCAATCCTAGGTAATGGGTATCGATTCTTAATTGTAACTTTATTCAATTCTCTATAATCAATACACATTCTCATCGAACCATCCTTCTTCTTTACAAACAATACTGGTGCTCCCCAAGGGGATGAACTAGGTTGTATGAAACCTTTACTTAGTAATTCATCTAATTGCTTTTTCAGTTCTAACATTTCTGTGGGTGCTAACTGATAAGGTGCCTTGGCTATCGGTGTAGTTCCGGGAATTAGATGAATTCTAAATTCTACTTCTCTATCTGATGGTAATCCCGGGAGTTCTTCCGGGAATACATCTTGGTATTCTGATACTACAGGGATTTCATTAAGTTCCTTACCCTTAGTGCTAATGATTACTGAAATCATATATACTATTCCTTGCTTTCGTTCATAGCTAGCAACTTTCATTACTGATATGAACTTCATGGGTTTACGTGGTTTATCTCCTGTAATCATGATTACTTCCCCAGTAGGTGCCTGAATCTCTATAGAATTTTTATCACAAAGGATTCGAGCATCGTTGGCTACTAACCAATCCATTCCTAATACGACATCGAATCTAGTTAAATTCATTGGTAATAGGTTTGCATGAAATTTATGACCTGAAAGTTCTATATTTTCTTTTTGCAAAACCTTATCTATGTTAATAGAATTTCCTTCTGCCGTTTTGACTGTAAAAATCTGCCTGAGGTTGGTTAAGGGTAAGTTAAGAGCTTGGCAGAATGAAGTATTTATAAAACTTTGGTTTGCACCAGAGTCAAATAATACTTTTGCGTAAATGTTGTGAACTAAGAATGTACCATCTATTACGTCAGGAATGAGTTCTGCCTCCTGCGTAGTTAATTGGAATGCACGAGCATTCTTCTTGGTAGCTCCGTCGGCTGGTTTAGCTTTATTGTCTGCTGGTTTAACCAACTTAGGGCATTCTGGCTTAAAATGTCCTGTTTCTCCACAGTTATAGCAGACTCTTGTTTTCTTTCTGCAGTCTTCTTCGCGATGTCCTATGACTTTGCAAAAATTGCAGGTTACATTACATCTTCCATAATGTTTCTTTCTGCAATTCTTGCAGAATGGCGGAGTTAAAATTGCCCTGTTCCTCTTCTCTTGAAGCTGCTATTATTACCCATACGAAATCCTTGGGTAATTTTCTGAGCCAGTTCCTTTTTCCTGTTTTCATCTCTTGTGCGTACCAGCTCGTCAGTTAGGGTGTTAGCTAATTCTACCGCATCGTCAATAGTGCGAGGTCTCGCAGCTTTAACGATATTACGGATTTCACTAATCAATCCCCAAATATATCGAGAAATAAGTACCGGTTCTGGCGAAGCCAGTGTTGGTACCACTCTAGCATATTCAAAGAATGTCCAAGTATACCCGCGACAATCTACACCCATCATTCGATGATTTAGGAACTTATTCGCCATTTGATCTTTTTCATATTCAGGACATAATTTTCTTTCTACAAGACTCTTAAATTCTTCCCAGTTCATGGCATAGGCCACATTTCTTCCTTTAGCTTGAAGTACTGTATTCCACCATTCTAACGCCCCTTCTTTGAAAAGATTTGACGCGTACATGACCTTGTCATCCTTGTCACATTTACTTATTGTAATCACTGCCTCGGTTTTCTCTAACCAACGTAGTACTGCAGTCGCTCCTTCATTGCCTGCAAATTCAGTGGGTTTACAAGCAAAAAATTCTTTGTAAGTGCAACCAGGCGTTGCAGCTTTCATTTTCTTAGGGAGCGGAGCCTGCCGTGAATCATTATCGTGATTAGTATGATTAACGCCTCCGTTTATGCTATTACTGAAATTATCTTCAGAAATACGTTTGCTAGGAATGATTTGTTGAGGTTCAACAGGTTTCTGGGCAGCAGCAAGGATTGCTGGAATAGCATTGGCTATTCCTTGTGCAACGATATTTTCTATATCTTGCCTAGTCATAAATTGATCCTCCGGGTGTTGCTCAGATTGGTTAACCTCGTTAACTGGTTCATTATTAGCGTTTTCCATCTGTTAGTTAGTATATATAACTTATTAGTATAGAGCAAATAACAATTATACATAAAATAATCATACAAATTTCACAAAACACATATAGCCAAAATTATCGATTTCTCGATTTCCATTATATATATATATATTATGCATCATTACACACCGTTATCTTACAAGTTTTATTTTAGGTTATTTTACATAGTTATATTTTACTATTTATTATACAACTATAGTTTCACAACCCCACTATCCCTCATCAGTTGGTACTTTAGTAAGGACGTTCCCTCTCGTCGTATTTCCAGGAGATCTGTTCTCCTACTTCCCTGATCCTATTTCCTGCATCCACCAGCTCTTCGCCAAAGTGGCGGAGTTCAGCTAAGTTTTCATTGCTCATTGGTGGGTTTGGTATAGGTTCTGGGTCGAACTGAGGGAGAAAGGTATAAGGATTGTTGAGAAGGTTTTGGAACTGCCAGTCATTAGTCCACCATTCATCCATTCCTAGAGGTTGGGTGTTGATTATAGGTTATGGGATTGCTGGTTCCAAGTTTATTGGAAGTTGATTTTCGACAGGATAAGAGTAGATATTATTATTAATAGGCCTGACGATATCACAGCTCGCCAATGCGCGATCCAATTCCTCCTGAAATGGTATCTCCTCGATTTGCCTAGAGCTTTCTCCAATTTCAATCTTGGTTTGCCTAGAACCTTCCCCGAACTCCATTTCCATCTGCCTAGAACCTTCCCCGGCTTCAATCCCCTTTCCTTTATCTAAAGGATTTTCTATTTTGGGAATTTTTCTAGTTGTGGGTTTCCTCCTGCTCACACGCCTCCATCCCACAAATCTTCTCCTTTTCTTAGGCTTAGGTTTCTCTGGAGGTGGAGCGTTGAATTCCATAGGTTCTTCTATATCGGGTATGTAACCAGTAAAATCTCTAGAAACCTCTATTTTCACTGGATAGAGATTTAGATTCTGAAGGGCTTCAGATAAGTCATTCATGCTGTTTAGCATATATGCAAAATACACAAAAAATTTGCTAAGTTAAAACTTTTATAACAAAATTTTATAGATAACCAAAATATTATTGCATACCGTGTGACTAATTTAATACAAAGGACAACTGATAATTAAAACATATTAGGTTTTACAGTAACTTATTTATTTACTGGGTAAAATTTCTGATTTGTAGGTGATAAAGGTGCTAAAACTTGAGTCAGATTATTTAAAGATTTGCATTTACTGCTACAGTGGCTAGCATATAAAGATCTGCCCATTTTTCATCTAACTTGTTTTCCCATGATGGTTTATTGTCTAATCCCTGGGTTTCCTGATTAACCTTCACTTCTTTTGGTTGTGATTTCATCATTTTCTCCTGACTTTTCCTAATAATCTGACTTCTTCTTTTAGGAGAAAGTGGGTTCTCATATTGTGCCTTACGGACAAATATCCCTTCCTCAATATTTACTGGGTAATTTGAGGATTTTGATTGGGATGAACTTCCCTTCTCTTTTGGTGAACTATCTAATTTAAGATAGATATTCGAAAGCTTTTTGCTTACCCATACTGTAATTAGCAAGTAGTCAATTAATAAAACACACAATCACAAAATAAAAATCAAGAAAATTAAGTATTTTAAATACTTAATAGGCTTAAATCAGTGGCTCTGATACCACATTTTTCTGTCACGGCCCCCGACCCGGTTTGACCCGTTTCAGGAGCCGCGGGACAGAAAATCCCGTGGTATTTATTTAATTGAGTTAACAGCGGAAGATTTTAACAGGATCTTTTTAAAACTAAAATTTCCCGATTATTTTATTTCACCATTCGGGAGAAACCCCGATAGTTTACAATCATATGATTTCACTGAGAAATCTTTACTTTACAAAACATGTTTCTTTATTTTATATTGAGCCACTTCCTTAAGCTTGTAGTGCTTCGCAGCACTTTTCCTGGATCATAACAGATTACCTAAAACATGTTTGAAAAAGGTTTTGTCAGCGGGAAATACTGGTGAATCATTATTTTTACTAAAACGACGCGTTTGTTATAATTTACAGTATTAAGAGCGATTACAATGTTTCCATATATCAACCAACTACCCACGATATTTGTCACTCGACCATCCATTGGTAACCTCATTGTCCAATGGTGTTTGTGACTATGGTCATATCACCCCTTGGCTAACTCGTTGTCTAATGGTGACGGTTATCAAGTATTGTATACAAACCCCACATACCGGCTGTAATTTGGTGACTACAAAGACTTAATCCCTGTAATTATAACTTTGAAAGTAAACATGATTTTTAAATCAAATTTGATAAAAAGAGAATGACTCACTTTGCAGATTTAGAGCTTAGCCTACTGATTAGCCTTGATAACCTAGTTTAAATAACAATGCACACAAACTAGGTTAGTAACTAATACAACATTTACGATAATTCACGAGATTGAAACCCTCACAATGAATAACAAAGTGCGATACTTAAACATCCATCGAATTCACGACAAATGACAAAGCATAACCCTAATTTGGGCAGCACTTAAACATCCATTGGATTAATTTCTATCGATCGGACATTAAATCGTAGCAGCGATCAAGTTATTACCCCATATTGCGGCAGCGTTTCGTGAATTGTGTGTGTTTTTATAGTAAACAGCGTATAACTTTGTGTACGTAAAGTAAATTTTCGTCGAAACATGCAAACTGATCAAGTCCCAAGCTCCTGTATTTATAGCCCAACTTTGGACCTCCCGCGTGTCGCGACAGGATCACCTGCACCTGTCACGTGTCGCGGGGAAACCCAAAATAGGCTAGGCCTGCTTCGTCACCTATCTAGCCCTGATGAGTCGACGTTGCATGAAAATTCAATTTCGACAGCATTTTATAAGGATAATCGTTAATAGGGAATACCCCCCTGAGTTTTAGGGGCCCTGATCCTGATTCTGATTGTTCTGAAAATTTTAGGGTTTATACCGAATCACTTGGGTGTCTTAATTAGGGTTTCCTTTTGGAAAAATTAAAATAATAATTAAGACTTTTAATGAGAGTTGTTACAGTTACCCCACTCGAGAAAGCTATTGAGAGGTATGTTGATGGCTTACCTGACTCCGTGCAAGACATCGTCACTGGTAGCAACCCTACCACAGTTCGTCAGGTAATCGAGTTAGCTGCGACTTTGACTGAGTCGCAAATCAGAAAGGGTAAGCTACATAGGAAGGGTGACAAGGATAAGAAACAGTCGTCTGACAAGAATGAGGGTAAGAAGGGTTAGAAAGCTGGGTCTTCAAGGAGGTCTAAGAAGCGCAAGGCTTCTCAGAATTTCGCTGTTATTGCTCAACCAAATCAAGCAGCTCCTAACCAACCCGCACAACCACCAGCAAAGAAACAGTATGCGGGGAATGCACTGTTGTGCAACAGATGCAATAGTCACCATCAACCTCAAGTTCCGTGTCGTTTCTGTGCTAACTGTGGAAAATCAGGTCAACAGATGCATAGAACCCAGCTCAGCAAGCTGCTAAAGCACCTGCTCAACAATAGGCTCAGGCTGCACGACCTCATTATCCTCCTGGTTCGTGCTAAAACTGTGGGGATCTGACCCACTACCAAAACCAATGTCCAAGATTAGCAAATCAGGCTCATGCTCATGGTCGAGTCTTCAACATGAATGCTAACGAGGCACGAGCAGACAACGAGGTGGTCAATGGTACGTTCTTTGTTAATAATCAGCCTGCATCTGTTCTTTTTTATTCGGGTTCCCTTAAGAGTTTTGTGTATTTATCTTTCGAGCCTTTGCTCTGCATGTCTAGAACAAAACTAGGAAAACCCTTGACAGTAGAGGTAGCTAGTGGTGAACCCGTTGTTCTCGATTCTGTTCTTCGAAATTGCCAGTTGAACCTTAATAACCATCTTTTTCCTATCGACCTCACGCTGATGCAACTTGGAAGCTTCGACATTATAGTGGGAATGGATTGGTTAGCCAAGCATCACGCAGAGGTAGTTTGTTTTGAGAAGATTGTTCGTGTTCCGCTTTCGACAGGCAAGATCCTAGAGGTTCGTGGTGAGAAACCTGCTAGTAGCCTCAAACTCATGTCTTGTACTCAAGCTCGAAAGTATTTGCGAAAGAACTATGTTGCTTTCTTGGCACATGTTGTAGCGGATAAAGGCAAAAGTAAGTTTATTCAAGATATCCTTGTTGTTCGGGATTATCCTGAAGTGTTTCCTGAAGAATTACCTGGTTTACCCCTAGCACGCCAAGTCGAGTTTCGTATTGATCTTGTACCTGGTACGAATCCTATCGCTAGGTCTCCGTATTGTCTTGCACCGTCTGAGATGCAAGAGTTATCTAAGCAGCTTCAAGAGCTTTCTGACAAAGGTTTTATTCGTCCTAGCTTTTCACCTTGGGGTGCTCCTATTCTTTTTGTCAAGAAGAAGGATGGATCTTTCAGGATGTGCATCGATTACTGTAACACCCCGAAAATATAGATTTAATATTATAAACTAAATGCCGATTACGGTCAAAATAGAATAACTAGGAATAAATAACCTAGTTAGATTAGTGTCTTGACATAATAAGAACAAACAATGGTTAAAATACCCTTTATAAGAATTGGGAAAAGTTGAGGGGCAAAACATGGACAAAGGAATTAAAGTTTTAATTAAAATAATTACTAAACACAAAACACACACACATACGTGTGTGTGTTCTGCGATCCCAACCAGAGCCAGGGGAGCTCTCATGCTCAAAACCCTAATGTGCAAGAATTGATCAAATCAAGAGGCTTAATCAAACCCAAATCGAAATCCAAGCACAAATTAGTGATCACCTCGGTGAAGTGATCACAAGGTATGTCAAATTTCACACTTTGATTCCATCTCAAACTCTAGATGAACACATGAGATTTGAAATTATAGCTTGCATGATAGTTGTTCGGATGAAACAGTAAAGAAATCATGTCTAGGAGTAAACCCTAGCCATTAGTTTGTTGAATTTGTGCCTAAACCATGAAATTCATAATCATCCATTATGTGTGTAATGGGTTTAGTAGAAACATGGTGAACACTAGAATCACGATTGTTAAACTAGTGTTATTTGAGCTAAATGAAATAAATCCAGAATATGAATGTGAAATTTGATATATGAACATTGTGTAGATGTTAAAATTTGGCCAAATAACTAATCATGAGACTTGGTTGTTGGATTAGTAAAATAATGCCCCTTAGGTGTTTGTAGAAATGCCTAAAAGAGGGCTAAATATTGAAATTCTGAACAAAAACGCATATTAAAATGATGAGATGAATTATGCGTTAAAACTTATAAAAAGGGTTCTAAAACGATTGTGAATTGAACTCTTTAGGCAAGGAATCCGGATCGTCAAGTGGACAAGCCGGTGGAGATATGCGTTTGAAAAAGGTGCTTTAAAGGTACGCGACTCGACGTCTCTTTACATTTATGTAGACAAGCCTAGTCGTAGATATGTTTAATGTTGATATAGCGCAAATGGTTGCGTTTGGTAAGTCTAGGAAGTGATGGAATTCACTCGACAAACCAAACGGGTCAAAATAAATATTTCGAATATGTATGATGTTGAAATAATGAAATTGTAAGTGTTTGGTAAGTCTAAGAAGTGATGGAATTCACTCGACAAACCAAACGGGTCATAATAAATAGTTGGAATATGTATGATGTTGAAATAGTAGAATTGTAAGTGCTTGGAAAGTCTAAGAAGTAATGGAATTCACTCAACAAACCAAACGGGTCAAAACATGTAGTTGGGAAGATAACAATTTTTAAGTGACTTGAATGTCACGCAACAAACCGATTATTTGAATGCGTTAGCCGAGAAACGGGCATGCCAAAAATATGATTGACGAACCTTGAATTGGGTCGAAACTTAGAAGTCTTGATTATATTAAGTCTCGATAAAAAAATGTATGCTTGAATAGGAGATAACAAGCATGTCATAAACGCATGCACAAACCATGTAACGGAAGCAAAAGACGCTAGTTCCTATCAAGCCCGAAATGGGTAGAAATGGTAAATTAATCATTTTTATTCAATATGTGCTATTGTGTTAAAGTGAAACCGGTCGAACAATCACCTAAGGGATTTATAATCCGTTGACTTATAAATCAAGTTTGTTGCGAACTAAGGTGATAAACGTAGAGGTAAATGAATTACGGTCACGTAGAAACGAGAATGGCGTAAAATGGATAAGTAAGTTGAAAGTTATGTTAGTTACAAGTTAAGCCTTGGTATAAATGCATAGCTGGGCAAGTTACAGCACAAAACAAGAATCATTCTGCCGAAATTGGGTCTTGGCGTCAAGCGACAGTTTCAGGTGGCAAAAATCTTATATTTTGATTTTTTGTTTAAGGAACTTGTTTAAACATGTTTCAAGGCCTTCATAACTAATGTCCATGTTGGTTTTGACTATAGGTGAATGTTATGAAGCTTTCGGATGAAGATCAAGCGACACACAAGAACCGAACACAAGTTAAATGAAGTTTCCGCGTTGATTTTGTTTTGTTTTCATAATGTCAATTATGTAGACACTTAAAATCAGTATTTTGAAAGTTTTAAACTCGAAGTGAACATCGTTTTGGAATGTTTTTGTAAACTGATATATATGTCGTATAAATGCTTATATTATATGGCAAAAAAAAAATTAGTAAGGGTGTTACAAGTTGGTAATCAGAGCTCATGGTTGAAGACAAAGTGTGTTCGGTTCGAAGCTTGATTAAACATCCGGTAAGAATTAGTTATTTACTAAATTTTATTTGAATATTAGAAAAAGGAAATTGATTTGATATGCACGGGAAGAGCGTGTTAACACACACAAACCCGGAAAGTGCATTAAACATGAATGGTTTAAGCAAGTGGTAAACTTGGCTTAACCAAAGCGAATGATGCATATGTTATAAAACGAAATGTTTAATAGTGACATAAACCTTACAGATTCGAGATGTCTAGTGTTGATAAAAGATGATTAGATAGTATAAACCCTAACCATAGATTGATTATAAAATAAGTACTTATGAAATAAGTACATTTGAATGCCTCGTATGATAATATGGACAACATTGAATAACAAGATTAATAATAAATAGGAAATGTTCGAATGATATGATAACCGCATCTGAAGATGACGGGAGATAAATAATCCAGATGGAGGAAGGTTCGGAAGCATGACAAAGAACATGCTAGTCTCGATAAATATTGCAATGGGAAGGAGTGCGCGTACACTCGAACCCGGGAATATAATGAAAGATAAGTGTTTTAATGGGAAGGAGTGTGTGTACACTCGGACCCGGGAAAGACTTAATAAAGTAAATAAATGATGTATTGGGAAGGAGTATAATTACACCCAAACCCGAAAATTTGCAATAGTAATAGATGACAGGGACAAGGTTATATACTTGCCCAAATCAAATAAAACACGTAGAAACATCGTTTATATTGATAAACGATGTGGGTAAATTCCATACAACGACATGGAATAATAAAATGAAATGAGTTGAATTTTGTTATTGTTACAATGGATTAAGGTCAAAAATGAGAAATTAAGACTCGGATAGAAAATATATTCGAGAAAGAAGCTAAATGGATGATACGTATTATTCGCCACTGTGAATAATAAAGTATCAATAAATAAGGATTTAGGAACGTGAGTATGGGTAACTATCCAATTAACATGCTACAAATAAAATCCTTATGAGGAAGAATGCTGATCACATTGATGGGTGTGATTGTATAAAAGATTAGTAAATAAACGTATTAAAAAGTGTTGGAATGAAAACGGGTAAACCCAAAAAGTCGTATAACAATAGCAACGGTTTTACCAAATAAGGCTTAAAAAATGAACCTTCAGGACATTGATAAAAGAGACGGATCTAAGGGTCACTAACGAAAGAGAGATGGTGTTCGAATCAATATGTAAAATGTTTGATAATAAAGGAAAAACGCAAGCCGGGTAACGGAAGCGTATTGCATTAGAACAACGAGCCCAAGGAAAGGGATAAGAATCAAAGTAAACGAAAATATAAACCAATAAATGAGAATGTTGAGGCATAGGGGTAAAGTTTGACTATCATAAGTGATGAAGTTCACACGAACAAGTCAAACGAGATGAATGAAAGAATAAAAGACGTGGTAGAGTAAAAGCGGTGGATTTCGCTGATACGACCAAATAAATCAAGAGACAAAGTCTTAGTGCATGTCGAAACGGTTGCTATGAAAATAATTTCGGTAAAATACCCAATTGATAGGTAGGTTTTCAGATATATGCGTAACCAATAGACGAAAACGCGGATTAAAAGTCAAAAGACTCAGATTAAGAGTTATGACTAAAAGACGATGAAAATTTGCAAAATAGAAATTTCGATAGTTATGTTCAACGAATTCAATGTTGGACGGACTGAATAAAGTATAATACTTGATATTCGAAGTAAGCGCAGACCGAATAGTGAAAGTGTGAAATATTACTGAATCTATGTAATAGGTCGTAAAAGAGTATGGAAAGGAAAATGCAAACCAATGAAACCGAAGTGTTAAAAAAAACATTAAGATAAAGAACCCGGGTAACGGGTTGAAAGAAAGTAGGGGCATAAACCAAATAACGGAATGAGCGGGATAAACCGACGCGAAAACGACGTAAGAAGTCATAGAGTCGGAAAGATAATCCGAAAGAAAATGAGTGTAGCCTTAGACTACGGTCAAGGTCAAATGAGTTTCAAAAGCAAAAAAATAAATTATTCTAAACATAAAAAGGGGGTGCCTTGACGCCATATGTATGTATATATACAATTAAATAAAGACACGAGTAGAAGATGATCTACGGGATCGCTATAACCTTCGGGTTATAAACAATATAAAGGTCTACGGGACCAAAATGGCCCTCGGATCACAGATAAAAAGAAACAAACTATATGGTCTCATATTAAAAAGGTGAAGATCTAATAAAATAGCCTACAAGGCAAAGTGAAGGAACTTACGGGTCACTTGGGGTTAAGCATGGGGACTGTTACAATTCCCCGTGCAATATAATAGCAGAAAAGAATAAATTCTTGTCGTCAATTCCTGGATATGAGTAATTGACACAAGTTAAAGAGATAGACGTTAAACTAAAATTTAGTTTTAGTAAGAAGTGGCGTTTAACAAATATGAATATTATGGAGAAATTAGAAAATAGTTAATATTAAAGAATATTGGCCTCAACACCGATAGGTGTGAGACGCTATGTTCGAAAGAAGATTCTTGATAATGAAAAGCTTATAAAAACTTAAACATGATGTGATGCGATGCGATCATAGTCACAAGAGTGATATAGAAATACAAGATATAATCATGTCGTAACGTGAGTTACGGGATAGGAGACCATGAACTCATGTAAGGCCGAATATGGCAATGTGGAAGACCCGAATAACGGGGCATAAAATGACGGGGAATAATAATCTAGCCGACAAGACCATCCAGAGTCAAAATAGTGACGTGACTTATACAAAACACTTGTCAGTATAAGATTAGTATGGGGCGAACATGTTGACGAACTCATACTATTGAGTGGTAAATTGACAATTGGGTCAAATAGGTGACAAAATAAGAAATACAAGATACAAGTTACAGTCCAAGAGGACTTACTCGTGAAAGACGCATGCGTATGATAACTTTTGACTAGAAGAAACAATGACTTAAAAACGAAAATAAGTTAGTTTGGTCCAAACCAAAGGACTACTTAAGGAAGGTTTCGGGGACGAAACCTCTTTAAGGGGGGTAGACTTGTAACACCCCGAAAATATAGATTTAATATTATAAACTAAATGCCGGTTACGGTCAAAATAGAATAACTAGGAATAAATAACCTAGTTAGATTAGTGTCTTGACATAATAAGAACAAACAATGGTTAAAATACCCTTTATAAGAATTGGGTAAAGTTGAGGGGCAAAACATGGACAAAGGAATTAAAGTTTTAATTAAAATAATTACTAAACACAAAACACATACACATACGTGTGTGTGTTCTGCGATCCCAACCAGAGCCAGGGGAGCTCTCATGCTCAAAACCCTAATGTGCAAGAATTGATCAAATCAAGAGGCCAAATCAAACCCAAATCGAAATCCAAGCACAAATTAGTGATCACCTCGGTGAAGTTATCACAAGGTATGTCAAATTTCACACTTTGATTCCATCTCAAACTCTAGATGAACACATGAGATTTGAAATTATAGCTTGTATGATAGTTGTTTGGATGAAACAGTAAAGAAATCATGTCTAGGAGTAAACCCTAGCCATTAGTTTGTTGAATTTGTGCCTAAACCATGAAATTCATAATCATCCATTATGTGTGTAATGGGTTTAGTAGAAACATGGTGAACACTAGAATCACGATTGTTAAACTAGTGTTATTTGAGCTGAATGAAATAAATCCAGAATATGAATGGGAAATTTGGTATATGAACATTGTGTAGATGTTAAAATTTGGCCAAATAACTAATCATGAGACTTGGTTGTTGGATTAGTAAAATAATGCCCCTTAGGTGTTTGTAGAAATGCCTAAAAGAGGGCTAAATATTGAAATTCATAACAAAAACGCATATTAAAATGATGAGAGGAATTATGCGTTAAAACTTATAAAAAGGGTTCTAAAACGATTGTGAATTGAACTCTTTAGGCAAGGAATCCGGATCGTCAAGTGGACAAGCCGGTGGAGATACGCGTTTGAAAAGGGTCCTTTAAAGGTACGTGACTCGACGTCTCTTTACATTTATGTAGACAAGCCTAGTCGTAGATATGTTTAATGTTGATATAGCGCAAATGGTTGCGTTTGGTAAGTCTAAGAAGTGATGGAATTCACTCGACAAACCAAACGGGTCAAAATAAATATTTCGAATATGTATGATGTCGAAATAATGAAATTGTAAGTGTTTGGTAAGTCTAAGAAGTGATGGAATTCACTCGACAAACCAAACGGGTCAAAATAAATATTTCGAATATGTATGATGTCGAAATAATGAAATTGTAAGTGTTTGGTAAGTCTAAGAAGTGATGGAATTCACTCGACAAACCAAACGGGTCATAATAAATAGTTGGAATATGTATGATGTTGAAATAGTAGAATTGTAGGTGCTTGGAAAGTCTAAGAAGTAATGGAATTCACTCAACAAACCAAACGGGTCAAAACATGTAGTTGGGAAGATAGCAATTTTTAAGTGACTTGAATGTCACGTAACAAACCGATTAATTGAATGCGTTAGCCGAGAAACGGGCACGCCAAAAATCTGATTGACGAACCTTGAATTGGGTCGAAACTTAGAAGTCTTGATTATATTGAGTCTCGATAAAAAAAAATGTATGCTTGAATAGGAGATACCAAGCATGTCATAAACGCATGCACAAACCATGTAATGGAAGCAAAAAACGCTAGTTCCTATCAAGCCCAGAATGGGTAGAAATGGTAAATTAATCATTTTTATTGAATATGTGCTATTGTGTTAAAGTGAAACGGGGTCGAACAATCACCTAAGGGATTTATAAGCCGTTGACTTATAAATCAAGTTTGTTGCGAACTAAGGTGATAAACGTAGAGGTAAATGAATTACGGTCACGTAGAAATGAGAATGGCGTAAAACGGATAAGTAAGTTGAAAGTTATGTTAGTTACAAGTTAAGCCTTGGTATAAATGAATAGCTGGGCAAGTTACAACACAAAACAAGAATCATTCTGCCGAAAATGGGTCTTGGCAGCACGCGACAGGTGAGACCTATCACCGTCGCGTCACGCGACGATGGTCGCGCCCTACGAGGGCATTAGCCGCCTCCGTCGCGGCCCGCGAGGGCTGTTTCAGCTGGCAAAAATCTTATTTTTTGATTGTTTTGTTTAAGGAACTTGTTTAAACATGTTTCAAGGCCTTCATAACTAATGTCTATGTTGGTTTTGACTATAGGTGAATGTATGAAGCTTTCGGATGAAGATCAAGCGACACACAAGAACCGAACACACGTTAAATGAAGCTTCCGCGTTGATTTTGTTTTGTTTTCATAATGTCAATTATGTAGACACTTAAAATCAATATTTTGAAAGATTTAAACTCGAAGTGAACATCGTTTTGGAATGTTTTTGTAAAATGATATATATGTCGTATAATTGCTTATATTATGTGGCAAAAAAAACTAGTAAGGGTGTTACAATTACCGTGAGCTTAACAAGCTTACCATCAAGAATCGATATCCCCTACCTCGCATTGATGATCTCTTTGATCAGTTACAAGGTGCCTCTTATTTCTCAAAGATTGATCTATGTTCTGGGAATCATCAACTTCGTGTGCATGAAGAAGATATTCCCAAGACTGCTTTCCGCACTAGATATGGGCATTATGAGTTCACAGTTATGCCATTCGGTTTGTCTAATGCTCCTGCTGTTTTCATGGACTTGATGAATAGGGTTTGCAAGCCTTATTTGGATAAGTTCATCATCGTTTTCATCGATGACATCTTGATTTATTCTAAGACGCGAGCTGATCATGAGCAACATCTTCGTCTTACTCTGGAACTCCTGAAGAAAGAACAACTTTTCGCCAAATTCTCCAAGTGCGAATTTTGGCTTAAGGAAGTTCAATTTTTGGGACACATCGTCAACAAACAAGGTATCCATGTAGATCCCTCCAAGATCAGTGCGATTAAGGATTGGGGTACGCCTACTACACCAACTAAAGTTCGTTCTTTCCTTGGTCTTGCGGGTTATTACCTCCGCTTCATTGAAAACTTCTCCAAGATTGCAGTTCCTCTAACTGCTCTAACTCAGAAGAACAAACCCTTTGATTGCGGATCCAAACAAGAAGAAGCGTTTCAGACCTTGAAGCAGAAGCTTTGCGATGCACCTATTCTATCTTTACATGAGGGCAACGATGATTTCGTCGTGTATTGTGATGCATCCAATTTGGGTCTTGGCTGTGTTCTCATGCAAAGGAACAAAGTCATAGCTTATGCATCAAGGCAATTGAAATTTCACGAAAAGAACTACACGACACATGATCTTGAATTAGGTGCAGTTGTTTTCGCTCTTAAAATCTGGAGACACTATTTGTATGGTACAAAATGTGTGGTTTTCACTGACCACAAAAGTCTTCAGCACATCTTCAATCAGAAAGAACTCAACATGAGGCAACGACTGTAACACCCCGTGTTTTCACGAGTGGAAGTCAAAGTCAAGGTCAAAGTCAACGACCGATTCCGCGCGACGTGATTCGTAGAATTGTTTGTATGATATTTAGATTATGTGGAGTAAATGTCGTACATTACAATAATCAAGTCATACTAACCGTATTTCAATCAACCTGCGACTGTGAACGATAGGAAGTAACAGTGCGATAAAGTTAATCAAGCTATGCTAATCAAATCGACATCGAATCGTAACTCGAACTGTGTATTTTACTTGTCATTATATGTGTGTGTGTGCCTTACGTGTTACCTGTGCATGTTTATTTTATGTTATGATAATCAAGCGAACTCAATCGAACTCGAAGTCTAACTCGAATATAAACGAACCCGAACCCGAATCCCGAGCCGAACCATATAAGAAGTAGTTGGGACTGAAAGTAATTTGACTAGGAAACCCTATCGAATCGCTCGCAAATCGAAACCAAATCAACATCGCACCGAACACACTAAGGGAGGTGGCATCCGCACGGATGGCCAATCCGCACGGATTGCCAATCCGCACGGATGACCAGTCCGCGCGGATAAGCTACCCGGGTGCGTGCCATGCGCACGGCTCACCCTTTCCCTTTTTGGCATCCTATAAATACACGGGTCACTCTCCGCTTTTTCCACTTTTGGCAAGTGACGTCCGAACCACACGCATTCTTCACCTTTTCTCAGATTTCTCTCAATCCAGGTAAGATCTTGCACTAATTCTTGTACATCTTTGATCACTACACAATTCTACACATTTCCATCTTTCAAATCTTCAAATTTAACCACGAAATCATCCGGATTTGAGGTATTCACGGGTGACGTCATCATGAAGTTCATAAGAATTTCAAGCTTGGCTTCATTCCACCAAGAATATCTCAGATCTAAACGATTTCTACAAGTTTTTACAATAACTTCACCTAGAGCTAACTTTTTCTAAGAATAAAAGAGTTGAAAGAAATAAACCTAAGTTCTCTCCTTCTTTTACCCTTAAAACCGGTGCGTATCCGATCAGTTCTAGTGTTCTACTCGTCAATAGTGATGCACTAGTTCTAGATCTGGAATCCTACCCACAGACAACTGATTTCGGGGGTAACTGGAATGACCGTTCTGAGTCGCCGACAGGTCGAGTTGGGGTGGTTCCTGACCGGTCTAGTCACGCGGGTGAGAACACAACTCCAAGTGGTTGCCACGTAATCAGAACATCTCGACAAATGACAACAGAAACCAAGTGTAGACGGACGGAACAACCAGACCTGTTGTCTGCACGGACTAGCTGTCCGCACGGACAAGCTGTGCGCACGGATTACCATCCGCACGCACAGGTCATCCGGACGGGTTGTCACCCGGACGAGCTACCCTTGGAACCCACTTTCCAAACAAGGTTTGAGTATCGACGAATGAGCAATCCGGACGGACGACCTCTGAATGGATTACTCTTCGGATCATGAGATACTAAGGCCTTAAAACAAAATTCAAACAATGTTCATCCGCACGGCCAAGTCATACGCACGGACAGGCTAACCGGACGGATTGTTTATGCCCGCGCGCACAGACCATCCGCACGGATTACCATTGTCCGCACGGACTGCCATCCGTACAGATTGTCGTCCGCGTGATCGGCTTGAAAGGTAGAAACACTTATGTATTTTCTGAATGCTACAACGAAAACTTCAAAGCACAAGCCATCATACACAAACACATCTTAGGAAGAAACAATCCACTCGAACATTTATCCACACAAACAACTTGTCCGAACGGATAAGTCATCCGCACGCACAACTAATCTGCACGGGTTGCCACCCGCACGGACAGTCGCACGCACGGATAACTTATCCGGATGGATCACCATCCGCACGTATCACCATCCGCACGCATCACTATCCGCACGGATGGGTCATGCGCACGGATGACTTCTACTCACGGATAACTGATCCGCACGATCAGTCATCCTACCCACTCTCACTTGTACTGTTTTACGTGCCACTTATCGTTACGTTATCAAATCTATTCAGGCTAACCGTACTCGCTGTAAAGCGCTCCCTTCAATCCATATCGCTGTGAGTATACTCGAACCCTTTTTGCTTTTAGCACTTTTGGGTGTTACATACGTTACAACTATTCAAACTACAACTATCACACTACTCAAGCTATTTTAACGCTTAACCATTAATGCATGTTATACGTGGCTTATGAATGCTTGTTTGTTATGTTTACACATGGAATGCTGTCTACCTGCCTTAGCAACGATAGTACTATAGTTTGGACTCAGCACCCGTTCACACGGGGGTTGTTAAGGATCTTTTACTTGCATGGATTACAGTGGTAATCGTGTATTGCGAACTGCCTCGGGCAGTCAACCCGTAGTCATTGGTATAGATGGATCTATGTCGATAACTAACGTGCTTCATTTCACTATGTGTACATGCTGGTTATGCGTAAACGAATTCGAACTCTATATGCTATTATCAAACTTGTATGCTCACCTTTACATTTATGTATTGACTTTATTTTAACGTATGTGACAGGTGCCTAGGTTGTTTATATACTTCTCGGGTTGTGATGAAATCAAAGCTAGGAACTGGAGTCCTAGAAACCAACGAATAAATTTGTTATGTTTAAATCTGAGTTGTCGGAACAGAATATTTGTTTAGTTTTTGTCTGTAATAACTTGTTTGCTATTTGAGACATGGTATGGGACATGTTATCTTAAATTGAATGGTAATGATAGTTGTTATGGAAACTTCCGAACAATCTGTTTCGCTCAGTACCGCGCCCCGATGATTCCGCCATCGGTTGGGGTGTGACAACAACATTGGGTTGAACTTCTAGACGACTATGACTGCGAAATTCGCTACCATCCTGGTAAGGCGAATGTCGTGGATGACGCATTGAGTCGTAAGGAACGTGTCAAGCTTCACTGTGTCAAAGTTCGATCTGATATTCAAACCCGCATTTCTCAAGCTCAACATACTTGTGTTTCACATGATTTGATGAGTAAGGAATTACCATTTCATATCAAGCCTGATCTCGAACTGAAGGACAATGGATTGTATTATTTCATGGACTGTTTGTGGGTCCCAAGTTAAGACAATCTCCGCACTTTGCTTATGGATGAAGCTCATAAGTCTCGTTATTCTATCCATCCTGGATCAGATAAAATGTATAAGGATCTTCGTACCCAGTATTGGTGGCCTGGCATGAAGAAAGACATTGCCTTATACGTATCCAAATGCCTTACTTGTCTTAAGGTTAAGGCTGAATATCAACATCCCTCTGGTTTATTGGAGCAACCAGAGATTCCAGTTTGGAAATGGGAAAACATTGCTATGGATCTTATAACCAAACTTTCGCGCACTAAGAGAGGTCATGACGCTATTTGGGTAGTTGTTGATCGTCTTACAAAGTCAGCACATTTCTTGCCAATCCGTGAGGATCTATCTGCCGATAAGCTTGCTAAAATCAATGTGGATGATATTGTATCCCATCATGACGTTCCTTTGAACATTATTTCTGATAGAGATGCTCGATTCTCATCCCGTTTTTGGAGAACCATGCAATCTGCTATGGGGACCCAACTTAATTTGAGCACAGCTTATCATCCACAATCAGATGGTCAATCTGAAAGAACAATCCAGACATTGGAGGATATGCTTAGAGCTTGTGTGATCGATTTTGGTGGTAGTTAGGATTCGTATCTTCCGTTGATTGAATTCTCCTACAATAATAGTTATCACTCCAGCATCAACATGGCTCCTTTCGAAGCTCTCTATGGTCGAAAATGTCGTTCACCAGTCTGCTGGAATGAGATCGGTGAGGCTTAGCTTACTGGATCTGACCTCATTCTAGAGACAACAGATAAGGTTAAGAAATTTCGCGATAACCTTCAGACAGCTCGAAGCCGTCAAAAGAGTTATGCGGATCGATGACACAAGCCCTTGGAATTTCAAGTCGGTGATCGCGTTCTACTCAAGGTTTCACCTTGGAAAGGTGTGATCAGATTTGGAAAGATAGGAAAACTTGCACCTAGATAAGTTGGACCATTCAAGATCGTCAAAAGAATCGGAAAGGTAGTTACCTCCTGAACTTGGAAATATTCATCCAACCTTTCACGTGTCCAATCTCAAAAAAGTGTCTGGCTGATGAGAACCTTCACATACCGCTTGATGAAATTCGTGTGGATAACACGATGCATTTTGTTGAGAAACTGTGGAAATCAAGGAACGTGAAGTCAAGTGGCTCAAACGCAAGCGCATTCCACTTGTCAAAGTTCGCTGGGAATCTAAACATGGACCAGAATTTACTTGGGAACGTGAATATCAAATGAAGATGAAATATCCGCATCTTTTCTCACAAGTTTCCTCTAAATAAATTTCGGGACGAAATTTCCACAAGTATGGGAGACTGTGACATCTGTGCTTGAAATCATTGTATAAACCTTGAATAGTTCAATTTTCAATAAAACAATGCTATTTGATCCCAATATTTGTTTGTTTATGTTTGACATTTTGCATGTTTTGATTTTTGTTCAATTTCAAACTCTATATCGTTTTCTGGAAAGTTATACGCAAACCGATGCTTAAACATAATCAGTTTAACGTGACAAACACTCCGGAACATCAATTTATTCTTAACATACCTTAAATAACCTTTACATAACTTAGAAATAAGTTTTGAAGGCTTTGGTATGTCAAAATCAAGTTTATTCGCTTACAGGGACTAATTTCGACAAACTGCGAAAGTATGCCGATTCGTACTGTAACAGACAATCCGGAACATGATCATAAGTTAAACATACCATAAATATCCTTTACATAGCTTAGAAATAGGCTTTGAGGGGTTCGGTGTGCTAAAATAAACTTTTAGATCAAATAGGGACTAAAAGCGTAAAAAAGTGCATAAGTTTGCATTTTCGCGCATATCTTACGTTCTAAATATATCCGGACATCCAAAAATTTATGTAATCATTAAAATAGTTTATTTTAGTGATTGGCATGATAAAATTCCACTCGTCGTGTAATTTGAATCGTTATTCGCGTCCGTTCGTGTTTCCTCGTAATTAACCGAACAACACAACCGTACGGCCAAACGAACCGACATCCGAGATATTTTTGAGCATATTTTAAGTCCCCTATACTTTAACTTCATTTTAGAGCCTTGAAATGGGGTTGACGGGGCTTAAACGTGTCAAAAATGCATCGAAAAGCAAGTTTTGAACATGCAGGGACCTAAAATGACAAACTGCCAAACTTGGCTTACACGGGGCGCGTAAGTTGAAGCCTCTGCTTATGCGGGGCGTGTGAGACCTTCAGATCATCAGAAACTTGTTTCCAGCTTGATCCAATTGTTTCCCTTTTTTGCACATGGTTTTAATGAGTCTATGGGCTTGTTTTGAGGCACCCATGGTATTTCAAAACATTGGGCACACATGTAAGGCTCAGATTAAAGCTCGTTTATCGAGTAACGATCCTAACGGTGGCCCAAAATCTATAAATACCCACTTCCATTCATTCCAATCCTCACACCTTGATCTGATTATTTCTCTAAGTTGGAGTTTATACACTTCATACCTGAGAATTTTTAGATCAAATCTCCATTGCTTGGACCTTTTGTAAGTTTCTTTCGTTCTTTTACGCGTTTTTAAGCACGAAAGTCAAACAGTGTTTGACTTTCTGCTTTGACCAGTTTATGGTCAACACGAAGTTCGTTTAACTTCACAACGTGAGCGAAATCACGATGGTCATAGTCCTTTGTGACTATACCTACTGATTACCACGTTATTTAGGTATAGTGACGAGTCATAGTTTCGGTCAAAATGCGCGTTTATGCGTATTTTGCAACCAAACTATTCTTGGGTATCAAAACCTTTTGTTTTGATATCAAACTTGTTTTCAAACTTCGTTAAACGTGTTCTAACATGTTTAACTCGTTACTTTTAGTTTAGTGCTTATATAGGGTCGTAAGATAAGCGGTCTAAACAACCGCTTAGACTTTCGAACCCGACCTGTTTGGTCGATCATTAGGATCTGACCAAACATATTTTTGTGACCATAGTTGTATAGGGAATAACCTTCCGAGGTTATACCTTATGGTCACTACGTTTAGTTAGTTATATGATAGGTAGTTTATATGCCTTAGGGAAATGACCAAAATGCCCTTTTTACGCATAAATTCATTTTAAGCATATTTAACCTAAATTTTGACATCTAAACTGATTAGGCAACATTATTATACATATTAAGGCATATATTACTTGTCATAGGACTAGTTAGGCGGTCCGAACGCGTTTTATGCGAAGGACGCGTTAAAGTAGCGTAAGCTACCTAAACGAGTCGTAATGGGTCGTAAGCACTTAGGTTAGGTTCCGATTTAGAATGTAGGATTTGTTAAACCATATTACATGAGTTCCTATACTCAATTGGTTTACGAAACCTCATTTTATTCGATCTTCCGATTTAGGTCCGGTTTATTAACGTAGTTACCTATATTAGGTGCCGATTGATTCCGTGATCTTTCTAACATTGCTTGGTTATTATCCAAAGACTATTGAGCAATCTCAAGTGAGTACATAGACCCCTCTTTTGCTGTTTTCAAACATTTTGGGGTGAAACACATGTGCCTACTTGTTACTTTCGTGCTTTTCATGCTTTTATATCATATACTTGCTATGTTCATTAGTACTCATATAGTACATGCTTTCATCCATGTTTTTTGCTATGTATGTTTTATTAACATGCTAGTACATTGATTTCATAAACACATTTGTTTCATATGTTCATTTCAGCATATGTACACATTGATTTACATCATATTTATGCTATGTATGTTCATTTTTGCATACTTAGTACATTGTTTTCACATAACATGCTTACATTTGGTATGACATTTGGTTTGTTTAACGGGAAAATGTACGTTCATTAACATTGGCCATGCCGCCCGGTAGTAAGTAATGGTACCATAGGAATTGACAACTACCATTTCTGGCTTCCTAGGTTTGTTTGGAAGTAGGAAATGACTGAATCCGATATACATAGTTTAGATAAATCTTTAATTTGTTTAAAGGTTTGTCTCCACAGTCGCAAGGCTTGAATGTATGCATTTTAACAATACCACATAGATGTTTGTATCAGTAGAGCATGCATTTGTTTTACAAAACATAACTTTTGATTTAAACTTTGATTTATTCAAATATATTGTTTTGTACATTTTACATATGGTTAGAGTAGATATTTTTATTTACTTTGCCATACATAACATTTGATTACACATTACATGATTTACATTTGACAATAGACATTGTTTACATAAACATTTGACATTTGTTTAAACAAGACATGTTGGTGGTTTGTTTGGGTAAGTGATTTATATAACGAGGCATGTGTAATATGATAAAAGCATGGTGGATACGCCGCTGGTACTTCCTATATATAAGTGCTTTTATGATATTACATATCGTAGCGTTATGTAAACCATTTCAATTTAGACATATTACATATTATACAAAGAACATATTTTCACATAAACATCGTTTTACAAATAACATAACTTATACAAATTCATTTTACTTAGTTATTTATTTAACCACACATCTTTCTTTTATATATCATTTAATTACCTATCAATTTTCATATGATTTATAAAAGAAAACCCTTTTAATAAGATTCATGACTAACTTTTTGTTAAACTTTTCTTTCAAATACAAGTCATAAATCCTAAATCAATAAACCTATGTATCTCACAGGCATTTTTATGCTGACGTACCTACTTTCACATGTGTTTTCAGGAGCTGATGCGTAGGAATGATCAAGATACACTTAGGCGGACATGTGCCTTAGTGACATAAAATGAAGCTAGAATAGTTTAACTTGGTTATGTACTCTTTGTTTCCGTGGTTTTAAGACAATGTAACCCCTTTGTTTATAAATAAAACAAAACTTTAATTACCATGGTTGTGAAACAATAATTCTGTTGCTCGACTCCCCGACGTTTCCGCCGCGGTTTGTTGTTTTACGCGGTCGGGGTGTGACAATAAACGCTTTACATACCCATTTACAACACTAAAACTTTTATATATTTTTAATATTCAATTGACGCAAACTCATAATACATGGATTTACAAACTTGGGTAACATTTTCAACTTATGTACATGTAAGAGGACGGGTTGGTCCTGCTTACAAAGACTCTAGTGGGCTAGACCCACAGTTTTCATACAACATGCCGAGAAAATGATTTTACTAATTTTCTCCACAACTTTTAACAACCGGTTATTCAAAAGATTTATTTCAAATATTTTACAAAAAAACTATGAACTCGCTCAACTTTATATTGATTTTTTTGCATGTTTCTTTCTCAGGTTACTTTCTCAAATTATGTCACAGTTGGAATAGGAGAATCATTGGAGATTCGAGTACTTAGTGGGCGTTCATTTTCTAGAAGTCTTAGCTTATTTGCTTCCGCTGTGCAATGAAGATACCGGTCCAGTCACGCCATGCTCTGATATTTCGGGGTGTGACACCATGGGTATCTGTTAGCCCACAATTTACATTAGTCAACATTTGACTAGTTTTCCATTTTTACACCTTTTTCTTATTATTAGTTACACTATAAGGTAACCCTAACAAAAACTCATTAAATCTTAGTCATTTCATGACTAAATTACCAATTTGCCCCTTTTACCATTAACCATGGTTTTTATCATTTATGTTTGTTCCGACCCGTATCATTACGCGTCGGAAACCATATGAATAATATTTATATCATATTTATAACTTATAGAATATATAGGTATTCTACAAAGAAGTGTAAGTTTCACTTACCTTGCATCCATGCCACGCTTTTCTTTCCGTACTTGCTCCGTTTGACCCGCTCCATCCACAAGCCTCCACCTAGCTTGTTAGGTGTCAAACTATCATCATATTTCGTAAGATGGTTAGTTTAGTCATTGTCAATCATGACTATTCCATCTTACATATTTTCTATCAAAATTATCATTCGATCTTATTAATGGTCAGTTTGACTTTTAAAAAGTCAATTGCCTATTAGTACATATAAAATGCGCATTCAAGTTTGTCAACCATTTTAGGCATTTCTCAAATATCCGGTAGGCGTTATCTCTTGGCCACCGTTTTAACCAAAGTTCTAACCAACTTTATTATATTTCCAACACTCTAACTAGTTTAAGCGATTATCATGACTAGTTCATTCATTTATTTTTGCATGAACTAAGGGTTCTCCTTTATAAGTGAGACCCATTTCATCATACTATTTAGCATCCATCCGAACTCTTAATAAAATCAAGTTCTTCCTATGTTCTAGTACATAACCCGATTTCATTCACCTATTTACATGAACAAACTTACTAATTTCATCACAATATTCAAGACCCATTTCAAGTCATATATGAGCATTCACTTAAATTCATGATTTAATCAAACACCTTCTTAACATATAAATCATTCATGATGATTCTAAGCCTAGTTATGTCATCAATTTCATCATAATATTAAAACCCACTTAGTTCATTCATGATAAAACATTCAATCACTAGGTTATGACACAAGATCTCTAAATTCTCATCTAAGGTTTATTCCTAGACTTGAAATCATCTCAATTATGCCCTAACATCAAACATTTACTCTAGAATTGCATCTATGAGTATTCATGACAAGTCATAGTCATCACCAAATATCAAAATTAGACATACCTTGTGATCTCCTAGCTTTGGTGATCACTATTCTTGGCTTAGGAACCGATTTTTAGCCCTTCTTCTCTTTGATTTTTGATGGATATTTGGTGAGTTAGGGTTTTGAAGAGCACCCTCTTGTGCTTCTGATGTTGTTCGACCAAAAACACACACATAGTGTGTGTTTTGGTTTTTATTTCCTTTTAATTGTTTTAATTACAACACCTTTCATGTTTTGCCTTCTTTTTAGTCCCTCAAGGTTTCAAGTTTATAAAAGGTTTAACTATTTCAAGTTTCCTTTATTATTCTAAAAACACATAACTAACTAGGTTAATATTCCTAGTCACTTAGTGGGTTCGGGATAGCCATAACCCGTTTCATTTTAAGTTCCGTTAACTCGGGCCTCTTATGAACTTTGTTTCTACAAAAGTTTTTATTCTCTTTTAACTGATATTAGGTTTATTTAAATTCTATTATTTACCGGGTTAATTTTACCACTAACGGTATTTTACCCGTTCATAAATATTAACGTGGTTTGATTACCAAACTCTTTTTCGGGGTGTTACATTCTGTGGGCTTATTATGTGGGCCTCGTTGAGTATGTGTGATATATTGTTTTGGGCTGTGTGGGCTCAGGTGTTATTGTGTATGTTGCTATTTCTATTGGGTTATTTTTGCAACAGGTTATAGTTTATAAGGGGGTAAAGTGGAAAGATAAAGGGACTGCGATCATCATGGACTGATGTTTTGGACCTAATTGTAGATTATTCAAGGGATGCATATAAAAGAGCCGAATCCAGAGCATTCGTTTATTCACCTCTTCTTTTTCACTTCACGTTTTCTCTGTATTGTTCTGTTAGGGTTTGTTGGTTATTATTGGAGTTATTATCATCTCTCAACTGTATCTGAGAGTTTGATTTGTTGTTTTGAGTAGATTATCATCAGTGGATGATCGTCAAGAGACATTTGTCTCTTTGTATTGCTTTAGATCTTACAGTTGTAAGATCTTAGGGTTCTTGGGGGTAAATCCTTTTGGGTTGGTTTAATAAAAGTTTTGTCACTTGTTTTGTCGCTATTTCTTCTGTCTGTTTGTGTTTGATCATCATATCATGTTTCTGAACAAATCTAAAATGAGTTGGATGGCTTGGGACAAAGTAGTTGCTCCGACTACTTATGGGGAGTTGGGTTTTGGAACACTACGGGACGCGAACCTTGCAATGTTAGCGAAGTGGTAATGGAGGTTTAAAATGGATAAGAATGGGTTATGGAGGAAAGTTATTTGGGCAATCCGTTGTAGCTCAAGATCATGGAGTTATATTCCGGCTAAGGTCTCATCGTGGGCCCGTGGAAGCAAATATACAACATCGTTAGTCAATTTGGGGGTGGACATTGCAAGAAATATTAGAGGGGAGATAAGGGGCGGGGGGCTGAAGTGGCGTTCTGGCTTGACGTTTGGGCCTGCTCTGACCCTCTTTCTGCCCTTTTCCCAAAATTGTTTCCGTTTGAGAAAGAAAAAAGATGCTCGGTTGCCGAACGGGTTCGGGATGGGTTTGGATGTGGAAGCGACCACTTTGGAGTTTTTGGAGCTGTGACACCTAGGCATGCTTTTACAAGGTGTGCAAGTCACCGCCGGGGTTGATCGATGGTACTGGACCTTGGATTCGTCGGGTTCATTTTCTGTGAGCAGTATCAAACCGGGAGATACCGAACTATGTAGTGGCGTGGAACAATTGGATCCCAAAAAGATTGGAATGGAGGGCCGAAGAGGAGAGATTTCCTACGAGGGAGGCTTTATCGAGACGCGGAGTACCGATTCAAGCTACGGAATGTTTGGCAAGTGGTGTATCAATGTTTGGCCCTGTACAAGTCTTTTATGCCTTAAGTTTCCTTTTGTTTGTTTTGAGGCTTTGGTGTATTGCTCTCTACTGTTTGGTGCATCTATGTTTGGTGCTAGCTTCTAGCTAGATGTTAAATAATAAATTTTATGTTGGCCCTTCAAAAACAAAATTTTGTATGGCCCATAAAAGAGAACACTCGTGATGTTTATTATTGACTAGGTTATCACCCGGGTGCTACCCGGGTTGGAGAAAACTATTAAGATAAATATCAAGTGTACAAATAAAATAAAATTAAATAAAATACAAAGTCTCATGTTACATAAATTAGTGATACATTGGATACACAATTTAAAGATAGTCGAGTCCCTTTGAAGATGCATATCCTTCGAGTTACCAAAACCTTTCCCTTAGTAAATTGAGTTCCCTCTACAAAAAAAAAAGAACCAAATTATAAGTGTTTAAGTACATAATATAAACTTTAGTGTCGATACAATATAATATAAGTGTTTAAGTATATAACCATTTGACCCAGTTTGAGACAAAGTGTGACTAAATCAACATGTTTACACCAAGGTCACCCATTTCTTGAACCCACAAAATTCACGATGAGCAAATAGGTCTTACTTCTTTGAAGGATTGAACATCACTTCCCCATAATCAAGCATCACAGCCAACATCCCGGATTCTCCAACCTGGAAATTACAAATGCAGGAAAAAAAACATATAAAATATAATAATAACAATAATAATTGAAACAATAAGAGTTGGTAAGACGTCAAAGAACATACAAAGAAAGTAATAATAAGAAAACAGCTAGGTAACGTGTTATTAACAAATCCTAACATACAAATATTTAATCAAGGTGGCAAGTAACGTAGGTTGGATTATACGTTTAATTAAAGTGGGTCGAATTGAGTTGGGTTGGCCCGCTAACATTTCTTTTAACTATATATAAAAGTATTTATGAATAATTAAAGTGTCAACAATGACTACCAAAGCAAAATTACTCTAATTGTTGACTGTTTAAAAAAATAATTCAGAAGTGAATACTCACGGGTTGTGCCATGAAGCTTGATAATACTTAACAAAAACATTGCTTGCTTCTAACATACCCAAAAAGTAAGCAAACCGAGATCTCGCCTAACCAATCAAAGATTAAATGTTAAGTAAAACAGGATGTTCATAATAAGTTAACATAAATGAAAGAAAGGATAAATGGTCAATTGGATACTGACATGCTTTTTTGTTATTCAGATAACATAACTAACAACTAACTTGATTGTTTATTCAATTCGCTGATGCATTTCACCATATACTTTAAGCATAAAAAGATACTGCACATGTTCATTAAATCCAGCAAGTAACAACATCTACGAAGAAGAAAAGAGATTAAGAAACAAAGAGAATCCGAAACTTAAGGAAAAAAGAAAACCAAACAATAAAAAGAAAAGGTAAAAGGACAATATTTTTTGACAATAAAGATAACAAAGTTAATATTACTCTTTGTTTCAATAAAGGGCAAGCACAATTAAAATCACTATTTACCAACATCTCAGAAAAGTGTACTAATTGATGTGCATGTTTCAACGGGACTAAAAAACTTTACATACTTGGGTATTTTTTCTATAATTAATAAAAACTCTTTTTGATGTTATAAGTTTTTCAATTACAGGTGGCTATTTTGACCCGTTTATGTGTAAATGACCACTAAACTAAAACCATAGATATATACTTTAAAGCAAACCCATACCCATGATCAAAGAACCACGCGATTATTTCCCTAGATTCCTAATCTTTGTTGAACCCGTCATTTATATTTTCTTAAAACCTCAAGGATCAAAACTTGAAATTTAGATAGACTTGATCATTGTACTCTACGTTTTCCGTAGTTAGATGTATAATATATACGATTTCTACTACACGAAATAGTAAAACATAGAATTATGGTTTTACGGTGAATTAGGGATGAGGTTGGTACCAACCGGTACTCGTACCGCAAATCCAAAAATGGATACCGGTACCGAAAATACCAATTACGGTACAGTTCGGTACCAGTATAGACCGGTATTTGAAGGTAAAAAGTGGTACCGAACCGGTACCGAAAATCGAGTCAGTTTGAGAAATTCGGTATCGGTTCCAAACGGGTATCCAATACCATTTGCTCATCCCTACTGTATGAAATTTAATTATTAAGTTTATAAGTAGAATTAGTTGAGTACACCGTGATGTTATTGCAGATAACCATGTGTAGTTTCAAATATCAATAGTTAGGCTAGAACATCTAATAGATTGGAGAACATCAAGATAAAAAAAAAACACCTTAACCTAGGCCATCTGACTAACTCAATTAGAAATAATTCAGTTAATTGAGTCATTTTAACCTTTAACCTCATTGAATTTAGATGAACTAAAGAAACAAAGATGATGGTTACCCGAGTTAAAAGTTCACCTCTAAGCTGGTTGATGTGTAGGAAACCTTGAATAAACCACATCATTTGTGCTGACATCAGATGTTGTAGAAACCTGCATATAAACAAACAGTTCGGGTCACATAAGTCGTAGCTTATTTTGTATCAATACTAGTTACCTAGTATAGGAATGCCTCTACTATTTGAAATATAGGTTACATACGTAGAAGTTATTATAACCCATAATCATTCTTACATATGTAAGTGAAATATTATTGATCACACTTTGCCCGTTTATAATTTCCATGACCAGTGTAAAAAAACTATAGAAATATGTGTTTTAAACAATTAGTAAGTGGTTGTAACAAAGAATGATAATTCGATAAAATCTTCAACCAGATTTATACATCAATCCAGATTATGAAACCATCTCCCTTTTGATGTGCCAATAGTTATAAGAAAACGCTTTTAGGAGAGCTTTGATGTGCCAAGATCGAAGTTGTCGAAAAGAAAACTAAATAATATAAAGCCTAGAAACAAAATCAAATTAAAATGGAAATTTAGGAACCTTTAAAGTTTGCCAGTGACTTTGTGTACATATCCAGGAGGATTGGCCTGCCACTCTACCAGCTCCTTTTGAAGTCGATTGCTAGCTATCCTATTTAAAAAAACATACAAGAAGGAACAATCATACCTGCTCAATCCTAATTAACTTTTCCACATGTCCAATGCCTACATTTTTACAAAATTCATAAACTCAGACAATACCTCAGCCTAAAATGAAATCAAAGATTAAGATAACTAACCTACCATTTGATATATGTATCAAAAATTCAAAATATGTACATAATTGTCCAGAATTTAACATGAAAATATGTACAGAATTGTCCAGAATTTAACATGCTGCCCATCCCTCTTATATATATCAATATATGTTGAGCCTTAAAAGTTTTATGTCATGGAACCAAATAAAACTTTAGTTTATTTGGATACGTACAGAAAAAAGGGTTTGTGTTGTTTGTAAACTTAAGATATATATAACTGAATCGAACCTCTCATGGAACCAAATAACACTTTAGTTTAATGCCCCATGAAAAACAGTAACTAATAAATTTACTTGTGAGATAGAAGGACCTCTGCGACTCCATCTTCACCTCTATTAATTCACGACCAGTAGAGAGAGCACGATTCAGAGGAGTTGCAGCGACTGAGCGGAGGCGATTCAAACCACTTCGTCCCCCTTGTCAAAACCAACCGAACTGAGCTGTGAACACCCCTAAATTTAGATTAGTATAGAGTAAGTTCCATCAATTACTACAAAAAGGATATTCTTTTCTCCATCCTTTCTCGTTTGCTTGCCTCTCGAGGAATCCACTAATTAACAAAAACGAATATACCAAAAAAAGGATACGATGTTTCAATATGCCAAGCTCTCGAGGAATCCACTAATTAACAAAAATGATTATAAACGGATCCCGCCTCCCATTTTGCTCACATGTTTTCCCGCCCATAAACCTTGTGAGATTGAACCACAAGCTGTCACATCAGCCCATATCTTTCATATTTATTATATATAATAGATAATAGATGAATCCAGTGTGACCCAACACAACAGTATTCTTATTTATTAATTAATTAATTAATAAAGAAGTTGAGGGAAGAGACCTTAGCAAGACCATCCCCTTCATTCTCGGCCAATGCTTTTGTGTTCGCCTTGAAACTCGTCTTTGCAACACTTATCTTGAACTTTTCTTTCTTGGCTTTCTCCTTTGCTTGAGGCTGCACCATTCAGTGATAACAAAATCCGGCATTGTCCCAAACCAATAATGAATTTAAAAAAACAATTCCCAACCCGTAACCGAATTACCCATTTTGTAGCACCTGTAGATTCAGCCTGCACAAAACCATCCATTACTTTTTCTTTTTCTTTTAACAAAACAAATAGATGTTTTTTGCATTCGTTAAAAAGTTCTTACAGCGTTTCGAGGATCTGCAAGCATCAGAAAAAGACCTCTTATGATAAGCGATTGCCTTGCCTTCTCATACAAATCACCACAAGAGAATCAAAAGTAAGTTTTTCATAATTGTTCATTACAAAAAAAAGCAGATAACGGTTTAATGAAAACAACGTATTGTATTTACCTCATAAGCACCAGTAGTTATCCAGTGAAGTTGATTCGTTTTAAGGCGTGGTATCACCATAGAGAGCACATGCATGATAGGCCTGTACTTCGCGATTAACCTGCAAATTTGACGATACTTCATGTCATGTATCTTCTAATTAAATCAGAAATTAAAACATTTTTATGAACTGTATTGTCACACAAGCACGCACACACACACACACCTTGCAGCTCTTCCAGTTGAAGTGAAGCAAACGATAACCGATGCTTTCACCTTTATAGCAGCACGGACCTATATTCAACTCCCACAGTTTAATTAAAAAGAAAACCATGGATTATATAAAATATGAAAAATGTTGATTACTGTACCGCAGAGGAAGCAATAGATTCCATGTGGCTCATTGGCTCACCGACATATTTGACGGTTTTGTTGTAATACGAGTCTTGAATGTACACTTTCTCAGACTGTATATAGTTTAGCTAAATTAGAAGACTGAAGAAAAATGTATGACGATTCCCCTTATATATACATAAACAAAATCATATTCAAATCCAATGTCACACCCCGACCACGTAGAACATACAAAACGTGGCGGAAACATCGGGGAGTGTTGTAACAGAATTAATTGTTTCAAATCCATGGCAATTGAAGTTTCGTTTTATTGATTAAAGGTGTTACAATGTCTTAACAAACAAAGAAATACAACATAATTAACTAGTCTTGCATCTTTTATTGTCACTAAAGCCCAAGTCTGCCTAAGTATATCTTGATCATCTTATGCAACAGCTCCTGAAAAACACATGTGAAAATAGGTACGTCAGCATAAAAATGCCTGTGAGATACATAGGTTTTGTGAAAATAGGTTCCATGACTTATGTTTGAGAAAATGTTTAGTCATGAACCTTGTAATTTGCTTTGCTTTGTTTTGTAAATCATTTGAAAAACAATGAGTTCAGATGATATGTATAAATAAGTGAATAATGTATGGTTAAATGAATAACCATAGTAAAAATGGGTTTGTATAAGATAAGTTGTTTGTAAAACAATGTCTTGTGAAAAATATGTTATTTGTATAAAATGTTATATGTCTCAAACTGAAATGATTCAAATAACGCTACGATATGTAATACCATACAAACACTTATATATAGGAAGTACTAGCGGCGTATCCACCATGCTTGTATCATATTACACACGTATCGTTACTTAATCATTTAATCAAACCAAACCACCAAAGTAATGTTTAACAATAGTAGAAATGTTTATGTATGGTCAAATACGGTTCACAGATACAAACGGTTCACAGATACAAACGGTTCACAGATACAAACGGTTCACAGATACAAACGGTTCACAGATACAAACGGTTCACAGATATCAACGGATCACAGATACAAACGGTTCACAGATATCAACGGATCACATAGTCGAATGATTACAACGGTTCACATAGTCAAATGTTTACAACGGTTCAATATGTAGTATAATGTGTTCATATGCTGGATAAGCATATGCAACAGAAAAGCAATGAAAAACAATGTACTAAGTATGCACATAATGGACATACATAGCATAAAGTGTATTGAAATCATGTACTATAATGTACTAACGAACATAGCATGTCTATGATGTGAAAACAGGAAAGCATGAAAGTAACAAGTAGGCACATGTGTTCCACCCCAAAACAGTTTGGAAAACAGTAAAAGAGGGGTCTATGTACTCACTTGAGATTGCTCAGAAGTCCTTGAGTAACAACCAAACAATGCTAGAGATCGCGGATATCAAACGGCACCTAATATAGATAACTATGTTAATTAACCGGACCTAGATCGGAGGATTTAGATAGAATGAGGGTTCGCAAACCAAACGAGTATAGAGACTCGTGTCATATGGTTTAACAAAGCCTACATACTAAATGAAACCTAACCTAAGTGCTTTCGACCCATCGCGACCCATTAAGGTAGCTTATGCTACTTTAACGCGTCGTGCTCGTGAAACGCGTTCGGACCGTCTAACTAGTCCTATGACAAGTGTTATATGCCTAAACATGTACATAATCAGTTATGTGACAAAAGTTTAGGTTACATATGCTTAATTACCAATTATACATGAAAAGGGTATTCTGGTAATTTACCTAAGGCATATAAACTACCTATCATACAACTACTTAAACGATGTGACCATAGGGTATAACCTCGGAAGGTTATTCCCTACACTATGGTCACCTAATGTATTTGGTCGGATCCTAATGATCGACCAAACTGGGTCGGGTTCGAAGGTATAAGCGATTTATTAGATCGCTTACCCTACGACCCTAGACAACGTGGTAATCAGTAGGCATAGTCCCAAGGGACTATAACCAACGTGATTACACTCACGTTGCGAAGTTCAAACGAACTTCGCATTGACCATTACTGGTCAATGCTGAAAGTCAAACAAAGTTTGACTTTCTGACTCGAAAAGCAGTAAAAATAAGGAAAAGAACGAAGGAATACTTACGAAGGGTCCCCGAATGCTAAACTCGATTCAAAAATCTCAGGTATGAAACAAATGTTTCAACTTAGAGTTTCTCAAATCAAGTTTCTAGTGATTTTAGCAATGGGGGGTATGGGGTATTTATAGGAATACCCGAACCGTTAAGATCGTTTCATGGAAAACGTGCCTTAATCCCATCCGTACATGTGTTGCAAAGTTATGGTGTTTAGGTGCTTAAATTCCATCCATACATGTGTTGCAAAGTTATGGTGTTTAGGTGCTTAAATTCCATCCATACATGTGTTGCAAGGTTATGGTGCCTAAATTCCATCCTTATCCGCTGACTAAGCATGTTAGAATGTGTGGTTGTGAATTAAACAACGGCTAATACATCGAATCTGGTCCCGAAAGTGCAAAACTGATATTTCTGCATGTTTTCTGTCCAGCATAGGCAGTCGCGTAGCGCGACTGGTAAAGCCTATAGGGCTCGCGCTACGCTAGCACCCCTCTGATTCAGAAATGTTTCAAAGTTGGCAGAAATGGTCCCTGCACGTGTTTAAGGCCTTTTTCGATGCGTTTGAACCCCGTTAACCTCATTTCAAGGCTCTAAAATGAAGTTAAAGTATAGGGAACTCAAAACATGCTCAAAAATATGCCGGATGTTGGTTCGTTTGGCCGTACGAACGCGATGTTCGCTTAATTACGACGGAATGCGCATAAGCGCGAAAAACGATCCAAATGACACGACGAATGGATTTTTCTTATGGCGAACACTAAAATAAAATATTATAGTGCTTACATAAATTTTTGGATGTCCGGATGTATTCAGAACGTAAGTTATGCGTAAAAATGCAAACTTGTGCACTTTTTGACACTTTTAGTCCCTGAATGACACAAAAGTTTATTTTAGCATACCGAACACCTCAAAGCCTATTTCTAAGCTATGTAAAGGATATTTGTGGTATGTTTAACTTATGGTCATGTTCCGGAATGTCTGTTACAGATTGGCATACTTTCGCAGTTTGTCAAATTTAGTCCCTGTAAGCGATTAAACTTGATTTCACCACACCAAACCTTCCAAAACTTATATCTAAGTTATGTAAAGGTTATTTAAGGTATGTTAAGCCTATTTCACTATTCCGGAGTGTTCGTTGCATTAAACTGGTTATATTTACGCATCAGTGCGCGTATAACCTTCCAGAAAGCGATTTAGAGCTTGAAATCGAACAAGAGTTGATATGTGCAAAAGATACACATATTTATACAAGTCCAAAGTATGAAATACAATATTTCATTGGTTTGGCATTTGTTTGATGGTTGAAATGACACAGGTGTTACATCCAAATAGAAAAATATAAAAAAAGATATACCTTTTCCAGCAAGATTAGAAGCAGATCTAACTTCTAATCTCATATTTCTTAACGCGATGATGATCTGAACTTCTTGATTCCTCCGTTTGGTAGAACGTCTTCAATGCTGTAACCTAAAGGAGCTTCATAAAAGGATTTATTACTGCTAGACTTCTTCCCACCCTTGGTCTCGATTAGAACATTCAATTTTTCCTGTTTTTCAAAAAGATTAGACATTTAAATCATCAAATTTTCCTTCAACAATAAACAGATATACACTAATTACACTAATTGATTCATGATTATCAAAGAAAAAGGCATTAGAGCTTCAACAGCCATTGAAATATGTTAATCAGAACATTAAAATTAAAAAAACACAGAACAAATTTTCTTGTTTGTTAAAAAAAAAGGCATTAAAATCATCAGTTTTTCTTTAAACAATGAAGAGATATTTAATCATGAATTCATACTCATAAAAAAGTATTAAAGCATGAAACAGTAGTTGAAATCTTGTACACTAAACATTAAAAGATTAGAAAACTCGGTTATACTAAACATTAAGACCCAAAAACTTCAATCACGTGACGTTTTTTAATAACATATATAAAGAATAACATATTTAGGGATAGAACAAATATCAGAGGTCTGTAAAATGAGCGTTTGAATGCTGAATGAGGATTGACCTACCATGAATCGGGGGATACTCATAAGCTTTAGACAAATGATTGAAGAAGATTGGTATCGCCCTTTAGGGTTTTTTGAGCGAACTGGAAAAAGATATCCAAAAATTTCTATAACAAATCATAATATCATTAGAAAAACGACGAAGAAAGAACAGATTACAAAGTGTATTATCAATTAGCAACAGAATATGAATTACCTGCAAAATTGATAGTGAATTAAATGATAAACGTACATTTAAGAACAAATATTAGGGTTAAATGTTGTAGAAGATGAAGATATTAGGTTTTGAAGATGAAGATTAGAAGACTCTGTTTGATATTTGAAGAAACGGTGATGGAGGCGTGAATGGATGATGAACAATTGAAATGAGAAAATTGTTCTTGAAGATGTGAGATCGGTGTTTAATGTCTGAAATCACCATTGTTGATTTTTGAAGAATATGGGTATGCGGCGCTAGGGTTTTGAGAGTGGCGACAGAGAAAAGGATTCTTCAGTGTCGTAGAATGAAAGGAACAAATGATTTTGTGTGTATTATGGACAAAAAATAAAGTTTATATACGGTCCAATATTTCGGGTGGGCGGGTCGGATCTTTGCCATTCGGATGCCGCGATCTTTAGGATTAAAAGGGTGGAAGTTTTTGGAGCCAAAACCAATTTCAAGAAGCCCTATGGTGATGCCACCTCATTTTCCAAGCCCTCACAACTTGACACATAAGCCCTTATTTATCATGTTTATATATATATATAGATGATAAGGTTTTTAATTGTTTGTATTTTCAAATTTTAGGTTTGCTTTATTTTTTTCGGGTTTTTTTTTTTCCGTTATATCACCTCTAAATTTAGAGATTAGTAACTCTCTTGGCTTCTTATTAATATTATTTACCTTTTTACTTTTAAATATATAATTTTAATTACTACAAAACAAAACATATACTCGAACCATGTGAGTACCATATTTAAAAATACTATAAGTTCTTTTTTTTTTCATTTTATTATCAACACGAATTAGTTGTTATCTACTAACTTCTAGTAGATTTAACACTTGGACCATTCACGTTAGATCCTTCATATTTATTTGTGAGTTTACTTTATTTGGATTGTATGATGTGGTTGTGAGTGAAAGAGAGAGACAATATTAGTGTTCACAAGTAAATTTTGTAAGATATTGTTTACCATGTATAGTTTTTTAATATTTTCTAAAAGTGATTGTGAGTGGAGAAGAGAGAAAATGTAATGATAAAAATAAATAAATAAATATATATGGCTCTTATCGTACAAAATGTACGCGATCATCCCAGCCGTACGATCTGGTGCGAATTCACTCTTGAACATGCGATTTGTGCTGAAAAACCGACATGCGAAATTGTTTTATATACCAACATGCGATTTCATCATATTTACCAACATGCGAAATTGCTACAAAAAAACTAACATGCGATTTCATCAAAAATATCAACATGTTTTTTTATAACACGCGATTTCACAATATTGTACGAGCGTACGATCTATATATATAGAGAGAGATGAAGATGGAGAATCGATTATGAAAAGGTGAATGGGATAACATGCTATTAATATTTCATTGATATACTTGTGATTGTTTAAGACCTTAATAAAGAATACCCAAGTTACCCTTGTGGATGTAGGTTGCAGATGGCAAGTGAACCACGTAAAATCTTTGTGTTTGTTACTTTGCTTCCGCGATTCATGTTTGTGTGTGCCGATTTTAACAAGTGGTATCAAAGCTTAGACTTATGAAAATTATTCAATCTTCCCACTTATTCTCAAGAGTTCGGGTTCGGAGCCGGGCAGTGTTCGTTTAGTTGACATGGATAGGTTGTTGCGTCTTTCTAATTTTGTCAATGAATATGATAAAACAAAGAGTTGTCATTGTCTCGTATGTGAGGAAATATATTGTTTGTTACACATAGACTTTAATAATTTTAAAACTTAGAAATATATTTTAATAATTTTAAAACTTAGAAATATATTGATGTGTCACACTCTCATCCGTTAGATAATAGCTACAATCTAAAGATGGCACTCAATAGGTTGTTGCGTCTTTCTAATTTTGTCAATGATGATAAGGTCTTTTTGCATATTTACGTCTGCTTTATTCTTTTACTTCTTCTTTCCGTAAATAATTAAATATCATTGAAACTATTTTGGCCGGTGAAAACCATTTATATGAATAGCAAATGTCTTGATATAATTCACTCTTTTATTTTTAAACTAGTAATAAGACCTGCGCGCGTTGCGGCGTGGGTACATTGCAAACATCGAACGGATTAGTCAAAGCGTTATGTGATGCGCTAATCTTATGAAAACACGCGTTTCGATGTATCCGGTTGAACTCTACGTAACATATAGTTGTATTGCGATTGGATCAAAACATAACGCAAATCGAATTTATACCGTACAATCATAATGTATTATATGTGACCCGACTAAATTAAATTTATACCGTCAAGTCAAAAACTCTCGAGGGGTCAAAGTGACATTTTACAAAGTTCATAAAAAATTATGGGGTTAAAAATTACATTTCTTAAATTTAAGGGCTAAGAGGGAGTAAGAATAAGATTTGACAAAGTTGGGGGTTAAAAAGAAACTATAACAAAGTTAGAGGTATAAAGGATAGTACCACAAAATCAAAGGGCAAAAAGGCAAACAACTTGTTTTTGTCGGTGGCATTGGCCACCAACTTTCTACTTTATGAGTATGTAGAATATTATTTTTAAGGCAAATTTGATTTAAATAATCTCAACTTTCTCAATTTTGTCGATAATAATCCCAACTCAGTTATTTCCCGATAATAATCCAAAATAGTCCACTTTTGGCCGATATTAGTCTGTGTTAAAAATAGCTTAACGGAGTTAAGTTTTTTTCCGAATTACAAACCGATGTTTTAGGGCTTTTGATTAGAACGATGATACGAGTTGATTGGTGTAAAATTTACCTCGAAATACTCCCCCAAACGACGAAAACGGTGCTTCAATTCGGGTGTTTAAACTTCCAATTAACAAAAATCAAGTCATTTGGAGTACCGTTTCGAGGTAAGTTTTACATTAATCGATTTGTATCCTCTTTCTGATCAAAATCCCTAAAACATCGGTTTGTAATTCGGAAAAAAAAACTTAACTCCGTTAAGCTATTTTTAATAGCAGACTATTATCGGCCAAAAGTGGACCAGTTCGGATTATTATCGGCAAATAACTGAGTTGGGATTATTATCTGTCAAATTGAGAAAGCTGAGATTATTTAAATCCAATTTGCCTATTTTAAACTACTGCAAATCGTATACTCGATCAACATATGGGTATTATGTTTTAATTACTACAACTTGGTAATCTCCTCGTCTTTGTGTTATTTTATTATTCTCTTTAGTTATTTACTAAATAATTCAATTACGTTATTTCTAGTGTTCCAAACAACACCTAGTTTAGGGCAATCATGATGATTCTTGGTGAACCTAAGCAAGACCGGACCACCAACGTTATCATCACGAGAGGCTATAAGTTCAAGGGAAGTCTGTTCACATGGTCCAGTCCTTCAATGTTTATAATGTAAGAGACAAAAATGTCATTATAGTTATCATAAACAGGACAAACTTCCATAAAGGGTACTAGATTGTTATTGTTAAGTTGTCTCATTCATCCTTAAAGCTAGCCATGTATCTAGAAGAATGGTTTGTGTTTGGATTGATTGTTGGTCTTCGCCGTATAATAGCATGAGAATAACCATCAAAGTGACCAACAAGTCAACAACCTTAGTACTCTTACAAACCTTTAAGTTTGAAACCACCTATAGAAACTTTAGACTAAAGAGTAATAGATGTTAACAAGTAGGAAAGAGTGCTAGCGATGGTGCAACGGTTAACTGTTGCAGGACAAAACATGAAACAATATTTGATCATCCTTTATCGTGGATAGAAGATCATCATCATCATACTCAGTAAATCCCATCAATAGCAAAGCAAATGTAGGGTCTGAGGAGGGTAAGATGTAGATAGCCTTACCTCTACCCTGTAGGAATAGAGATGTTGCTTCCAGCGAGACCTCCGGCTCGATAGTAGTTTTGCATCAAGCCTTGGACATAAGGCACATAACACTCAGCACTCGGGACAAAGACCGATTAGTGAATGTACACTTTTGTCTTTCAGCTATCAACGCCACCACAAGGTTGATGATTAACCGTCCCAGCTTTTAACGTTATTTTCATGAAATTAGTAAAATAACGTTAAAATTAGTGCACTTTCATTATACGCGCATACCACAAGTTGGGCGTATTATCGTGGATAGAAGAATTGTATTAAATAGGAATAACTCAAACCTTTTAATATACCTACATTGAACTTTAAAAGTAGTTTTTTTTTTCCGAATTTCATGGTTATTAACCCTCTACACTAGTGAATGTGTAGTCATGAACAAATAAGTGAGGTGGTGGCAGCTACTAACGATGGAACCCAAAGAAGTACACAAATAGTCCCGATAGTATGTTCATATTGCGTTTTGATTTCTAGGTTTAACAAATTACACAATTGATTTAAATGTTTTGGTTCCTAGGTTTTAGTAACCATCTTTGTCCAACATTAAAAAAAGAGTTAAATGCTTGGTTGGTCCCTGTGGTTTTCAAAAATTGTAGACTTTGTCCCAGTGGTTTACTAATTACACGCGTGGTCCTTGTGGTTTTCAAAAATGCACTCGGTTGGTCCCCAGCCCTAACATCAGTTAAATTTCTCAGTTAAGTCTATGTTAAATGACCAAAATACCCTTGCCTAACTATAAAAGGGTAGTGAACCCTGTCTCATTCATCAGACCTTGAACCCCAAACACGCACACCACACGTCAGCGGCATCATCGGAAACAGCCGCCGTCCCCACCTGAAACAACCAATCTGACGGGGAAAACTTGGGGATCTAAAGGAGCTGTGATGGAATAGAACAAGGGAGACAAAAAAAAAAACTTACCGGAGTGGAACACCACCGCCGCCGCCATGAAACATCATCATCATCATTCTCTTCTTCCCGGAGATCGGCTCCGCGGCCAGTCCCGTCGCCTCTAGCTCTCTCCGTCTGCTCTCTCTCTCCGTCTCATCGTCGTAGGCCACCACCGATTGGTGGTGGCCGGCTGTCTATTCCAAGATAACAGGGGCTGGGGGTGATGTAAGGCTTCAGGGGTGTGTATGTGTGAGAGAAAGAGGAGGACAGTGGTTATGGGGGTTCGCCGGAGGAACCTGTTGCCGGAGATCGCCGGAAATCGGGCTCCCTTGACTGGTTCGCATAGAGAGAAGCAGAGGTGAGTGTGTGGTGTGCGTGTTTGGGGTTCAAGGTCTGATGAATGAGACAAGGTTCACTACCCTTTTATAGTTAGGCAAGGGTATTTTGGTCATTTAACATAGACTTAACTGAGAAATTTAACTGAAGTTAGGGCTGGGGACCAACCGAGTGCATTTTTGAAAACCACAGGGACCAAGCGTGTAATTAGTAAACCACTGGGACCAAGTCTGCAATTTTTGAAAACCACAGGGACCAACCAAGCATTTAACTCTTAAAAAAATATGTTATTTATTCTTTTTTAATAAAGGAAACTTGAGTTTTAAAAAGAAAATAACACACTTGACTGACGATCAAATGTATTATCTCAATTGAAATGTGAGCATAATTTATTAATCTTAGTGGTGGAGCTTAATCAAAAGTTTCATGTGAGTGGAAACTCATGGGACTCAAAAAAAAAAAAAAAAAATCTTATTACTATGTTTCAGATTATATGTTCGGGTCGGCTATTCGATTTGGGCGGGTCAAACAATAATAACTCCAAATAAAACTAAATAATCTTCATTCATCCGAATGACCCGTTCTTACACATAAAAAAACTAAATTTGAACCTTCAGGTTTCATTTAAATAAAAACTAGTTTAATACTTTATTTAAACTCACTTCAAGTTTAAAACAATTATAAAAAATTACTATAGTCCAATGGACCAATTCTTCATTTTTAACTCAATACAAAAATATGTATAAATTTTTTGGACAATAAACTTGGTAGGGGAAGAGAATTTTTAGGCAAAATAATTGACGGAAACGGACCTATATAATTTTAAAATTTTTGGACGAAAATCGAAAAAATTACACTACTAACCGAAACATTGACAGAGACAGCCGCACCCTCTTGCCTCTTAAAAGCTTCGCCCCTTATTAATCCTATAGCTATCAAAAAACTATACGTGTGATTCTCTCTATTTGTTAGAACGTGGGGTATGGTGGGGCGTGGGTTGGGTTGGGGGCATGGTGCGACACATGGAGTATGTGGCACCCAAGACCAAAAGCCAATTTCAAAGCGGTATGGTGAGGCGTGGCTGGGGTGGCGTGGAAAAAAAGCCAATTTCAAAGGGCTAGTGCTCTTGGCCAATGAGGTTCCGCCATGTCATGTGGGTAGCCACGCCCAACGCCCGTACTGAAACCCCCGCCCAAGGGGCCACGCCGAAACTCAAGTCTACCCGGGGTGGTGACTTGGACGTTTGTACCCAACCCAACCATACCCCATAGTCTTATTATCTTCTTTGTTTTCATTGTTTTTGTTGTGTGTCGTGTGACCTATAGTGAAGGTAATCTATTTAAAGATTAGGTTGGACTAGGTATAATAACAAAAGTAGGCTAGTTCAAACTCACTACACAACATATTTTCACGCATGATATTTCAAAAAATAGTATTTTTTATATAACTTTACGTAAATATTAAACACTATAAAGAAGCAAGTGATATGTGCATATATGTGTTGTAAGTTAGGCTTAGGGTGTTTTTCAAAAAAAAAAAAAACTTTTGTGGTTCTCGTTTATCCCTTATAGCTTATTTTGTAAGGGTGGAGATACAATAGGAAGTTTATTTCGCTAGGAAGGATAGGAAGTAATCATAACCGTCCAATTGCACAATCAACGGTCAAGATCAAAATCAAATTAAAAACTGTCATTTAAACACGCTCTCCGGAGTTTCAGGGGTATTATCGTCAAATTTCAAAATAACCGCCGTTGATTATACACAGAAACGCTTCGAAACAAAGTGCATTACGTTTTACACTTCCATTGAACGATCAAACACATACAGAAATTTGAGAAAATCATACTCCATTGAAGTTCATGGCGTCGTCGAGAGATAATTTGAAGGTTTACATTCGAGTTACTCAAAACAAATCAGTCTCTGAAAACCCTAAATCATCAAAGAAGCGAAAAACATCAACAGCTGAAGAGAACATTGATGAACAAGAAAATATTAGCCGAAAATCAACAATCAAACAACAAAGAACTAGAAAACGCAAAGATATTTCAGACAATGGTATATTTATCTATTTTTTGCTCTTTAACTGAATTCAAGTTACGTTTTATGAAGTACAATAGACCTAATATATCATATCCGTTCCGAAAAATAGTTAATGAGTAATATCATCCCCTATCTTAACATTTTTGTTACCAGAGACTATATTGCGTTTTATGTTAAAACTATGATGTAAGATACTAATGCTTCTTATGGGATTTATATATTGTGAATTAATGCGTTTTACCTTAATAAATTTGCAGAAACAATGAGATTATTATTATGATAATTGTAATTGAATTTTAGTACATTGCGTTTTATCTTTGAATTTGCTGAGATACATGTGTTGTTAACTATTGCGTTTTATATTAATATTAATAAAAAAAACAAAATGAGATTATGTAATGTTAATTTGGTGTGTTAAATAATATGATGTAAAGTATTGCGTTTTATCTTAAACCTGTGAATTACTGCTTTTTATCTTTATAGTGTTAGCTAATGCGTTTTATCATTAATTTCTTAATTGACATTGTTGACTAATGCGTTTTACATTAATAAATCATAAAAAACAAAGTGAGATTATTTAATGTTAATTTGGTGTGTTAAATAATATGATGTAAAGTATTGCGTTTTATCTTAAACCTGTGTGAATCACTGCTTTTTATCTTTATGGTGTTAGCTAGAGAGTTTTATCATAAATTTGTTAATTGACATTGTTGACTAATGCGTTTTACATTAATAAATCATAAAAAACAAAATGAGATTATGTAATGTTAATTTGGTGTGTTAAATAATATGATGTAAAGTATTGCGTTTTATCTTAAACCTGTGAATCACTGCTTTTTATCTTTATGGTGTTAGCTAATGCGTTTTATCATAAATTTGTTAATTGACATTGTTTCATTATTCTATTTAAAGTTAAAAAACAAGAGGAAAAACAACAACAGGAAAAACAAAAAAGGCGAAGAAAGAAAGTGGTGATAGAATCATCAGAAGAAACAGTTTCTGATTCAATGGATGAAAAATCTAGTCGAGCTATTGTTCTGCATACTTCCAATCAACAACAAGTAAATTCAGGTAACATAAAACGCATTTAACATATTTCATGAAAAAAATATATGTTTTTAACACAATTCAATGTATCAGATGATGATTTTGTTGATCCACAACCAAGAGTTAACCTGACAAAAAATCAAAAGAAGGAAAAGGCAGAATCAAAACCAAAGAGATCACAGAGGAAAGATAAAACAAAAGAACAACCAGAACAACAACCATATTATGATTACGATGGAAAAAAATTAACATTAGATGTGCAGTCAATAATCTAAAAGATTATATTGAAGGTTTGTCAAAAGAGCAAAGGAATGTTGTTAGAGAAATAGGGTTTGAGAGCATACTAAAATTCAAGCTGCATTCAGTTCCACGCAAATTCGGATATTGGCTGGTAAAAAACTTTGATGCTGAAAATGATGAGATAAATATTGGAGATGAAAAGATTAAGATCACAGCTGAATTCATCCAAAAGGTATTTCAAATACCAAATGGAAAAACAGAGATTGTGGAAAAACTGAGACCAAAAGACACTGATCTTATAATTAAATTCTGGCGCGGTCAATTCACCAAAGATATTTTGCAAAGAATGTATGCGCACAACTTGATTACTTATTTAAAATCAAGAAATGAGCTTGGAAGATTGTTCAAACTGAATTTCTTGGTTATTTTTTTTACGATCATGGCGGAGGCAATGCAGAGTAGTAATGTTAATCAAAGATTCCTGCCATCAATGAAAAGTGACAAAAAAACCCAGGATTTTAATTGGTGTGAATATATGCTGACCGTTTTAAAGCGTACAAGAAGACAATGGCCTGGAAATGAGAAGCTCTTCAATGGACCTATTGCATTGTTAGCGGTATGAAATCTGATCTTTCATTATTGCTACATATTTGCTGAATGCTTGTTTAGGCTGCTTGTTTATATTATTTGTTTGTTTAAAACTAGACTTTATAAAACGCAATGTATATTTTAAAACGCAATTATCTTTCATTTTTGTTTATTTAAGTTCTTTGTTTCTTTAAAACTCTTCTTTGCTTGAGTAAAACGCAATATATTTAAAGTTACAAAACAATAGTTTTGTAATTTGTTTACAATGATTTATATTTTAAAACGCAACAAATTATGAATTTATTATTTATCTAAAACGCAATGAATCATACAGATACTATATGCATACAAAAAACAAGGATTTGATGATACTGAAAACACTGAAGAGTTCTCACTTGATAAAATTGATTCTACAACATTACAAGAATTTGAAGATGAATTGGAAATTGCTGCACAAAATGAGGGCAGATGTCTTGTAAATGATAAAGTTAAAAAAGTCAGAAAGACTAAACAAAAAAAGAAAGATGAATAGAATGAATTTTATGTTTATCCAAGTGAATCCGAGAATGAAAACGAAGAAATTTTTGAAGATGAATCTGAAGAAAAACATGAAGACGATGCTGAAGAACAACCAATCACCTTACTTAAAGCTGCAGCAGACTGGATTGATCAAGAGAATCAAGAGAATGTTCAAAACAGCCAAATTATAACAAATGAAACTGAGAAAACAAATACAGAAAGTGGAGGATCATGGGGGCAATTCTTCATTAAACCATCAATAGGAAATAAAGATAAAATGTGGGTAGACAGTCAAAGCCGACTGCGTAATTTCATGCCATCACAAAATCAAAGTGAAGGTCTTTCTGACATTCATTCAACAAAAAGTGGCGATGAAAATATGAAGAACATTAAAGATAAAAAATCACATGAAGAATATCTTGTGACTGCTTTGGATCATCATTTTAAAGGAATTGAAGATATTTTCGAAAACATTCAATCACGCATAGATGAGATTGTGGAGGAATATCCAACGAGTGAAGCTCTTCATAACAAAGTTAACGAATGGGTGTCATTGATTGAAAAATTCCACCATCAAGCAAAAAAGCACAAGAAAGTTAATATTGATTCAACTATGATTGAAACACCATCAAGATTTCTAAATTTGAGCCAAAATGAAGACACTGAAAATCAAATCATTTCAACACCATTGATTGTAAAACGCAATGATGATGATACAAAACGCAATGAGGATAGCTCACCTCTAGTTCAATCATCCAATCCAGAAAAAATCAGTGAGAATGAACCTGCATCTGTTCTGCAAACACACGTTGAAAAACCTTCAATGGTACAATCATCATTTAGCGAAGAAACTCCATCATTAATGTTGGAGATTATCAAAAAGACAGATGAAGAAGAAAAAAAATCAAATCAAAAGAAAATTATTGATGATGAGGTACCATCCTTTGATTTGAAAATTTCTCAGTTGTCTTCAAATGTTGATGAAAATGAAGTTGAAGTTGATGCTACTCGACACGGTGAACAAACCGAAATTCAAGCGGAATCTGAAAAAAAAACAATCGAACAAGATGTTCAAATTACTGGAATACAAACAATGTTTGATAGAATTGAAGAACAGGATACTAAAAAGGAAATCAGTGATCTACTTCAAAACACATCATTCCTACACCCACAAGAAGATCAGTATAAAACACCTGCAAAATCAGTTCATCAAGAACAACCAACAACTGATATAAGCAAAACAGAAGAAATAATCACAAGGATGGTACGACCAGATCGAGAGAAAAATGTTCCTGAAGTATTTTGTTCACCATATTATCTAAGACAAGTAGCAATGAAGGAATCAAGAACAGCACACGAAAACAACATATCGGGATATGCATTCCATGCAAAAGGAGAAATGATGTAAAAATTCATTTATATACACTAAAACAAAAAAACAAAAATCAAAATATTATAATTTAATTATTATTATTATATTTTTTTTGCAGGGATACTCTCTTTGAAATTAAAGAACATGCATTTCTATATAGATATGCTGCTGAAATAATGAGGCCAGGATTGGAAATCACCGGAGAAGTAATCAATTGTTGGTCTTATATTTTGAATGAAGAAGAAAAAAGAAGATCAAAAGACAACAAATCTCCACGATTTTTCTGTACTATTCGAATGCTGGTATGATATTTAAAACGCAATTTTTCTTATTCGTATAATGAAGTATTTTGAAGTTTGATTGAATGATGTTTTATAAAACGCAATAGAATTTTTATTTCTTTAATAAAACGCAATGATTTCTTTGTTTGAATGAAGTTTTATAAAACGCAGCTGTATGTTTTATTAACTTCATAAAACGCAGCTCTATGTTTATTTACCTTCATAAAACGCAATAATATGTTAATTTGTTCTATTTTATACAGGCTTTACCAAATTGTAACAAGGAAGAATCTGAAAATAAAGAAAAGATGATAAAAGCATTCACAATGAACATAGAAAAAATTCTTAAAGGTGCAAAGCTAAAAAGCATAAAGGATTTTAAAATTATCCTTGTCCCGATTCTCCATATACAGCATTTCTTTGTTATATCCTTCAATCTTGAAAAGAACAAATATTCATCATTGACAACAGTGCGAAAGAAGAAACAAATGAATCTAAATATGGAAATGTCCCTGAAAATACAGTAAGTATTCTTAATTATGCTTTTAAAACACAAATATAAACCACCTAATCGTTTTGTTTTGTTTTTTTGTTTTTTTTTTCTATAGAGGGATGCTTTGGCAGCTTACCTTAAATCTGTTGGACATGAAAAAGCAGATGATATAAAGGGAATAATCCCTGTTAGAATGCTGATGAAATGGAGGACACAACATAATGGCATTGATTGTGGTATATTCACAATGCGTCATATGGAATGTTATAATGGAGAACCGGTCGAAAAATGGGATTGTGGGTTTAACGTGGAATATGAAGAACCTGCAAATATTAAGAAGGTTAAAAACAAAAAACCAGTCAACAAGCAGACCGCACAACTTGAAGATTTAAGAAGAAAGTTCATCGCAAAGATATTATTGCACGAAATCAACGAACAAAGAGATTATGTTATTGAAGACTCAAAGAAGTTTCGAGACCTCAGTGCGAAACTTAAAAAACAATCTTATGACACTAGTTTAGATAGGATTAAAGACAGGCTTGCTCTTGCTGGTTTACTTTGATTTTGAAATGATACTTATTATAAAACGCAATGTTTTTTCATTTATCTTGGTTTTTATATAAATCATTATTTTCTTGATCTTGCTAGTTACTTTGAGTTAAAAATGCTACTTACTATAAAACGCAATGTTTTTTATTTTAAAATACCAGTTATTTTTTTGTTATCTTAAAACGCAATATGTATCATTTAAAAATATTAAATCATTATTTTGAAAACAATTTATACAAATATATAAAATTTATAAAACGCAACATTTTAATATATGCTATTGTCTTTTTAAATTATTACAATGTATTAAAATGCTAAAAACTATAAAACGCAATATTTTTTCTAATTATTCATTTCCAAACATATAACGCAATATATTTATAACGCATTGATTTTTTTTTTAAATTTATAAAACACAAAAAACAAATAAAATAAATTGATATCTTAATGACAAGAAATGATTAGACCAAAAGCCTTAAAAAGCCTTTTAGATTCCTGATATAAATACTGTATGTATGATGGAAATATCAATTCAAAGAAAAAAATAAAAAATAATCATTATTATTATTAAGACAAATTGATTCAAATTCCTCTACCAGTAGATTATATAAGAACAGAAACCCTAAACTATTTTCACATTTCTCTCATCATACACCAAAAAACACCAAATACCCAACACACACAAACCCTAAAATGGATAATCAACAACTATCAGTTTGGTGGGTTAAAAGAGGCAATTTCTTTCTTCAATTCCTTGATGGAAAAAAAATAAAATACCATTCCGTTGCTTCTGTCCTTCAAAACTGCAATGAAAATGTTTTGAAAAGGATGAACGAAATAGGTATACCACCTTCTTGTTACACAGATCAAACAGCCGCACTGTTCAGAATTCTACACAAAAGATATGGTAATCCGAATCAAACAGAAACTGAAGATGCCCAGGTTACATCTTGGGAGTTCATTGAGGAAACTTTCAAAGTTTCAGTGACTTGGGACGATGGTGATGTGGAGATGTATGACCCAAAGGACATATCTACCAGTGAGGATCTAAGTTTTTTGAAGCAGTTATCTGAAATACCAATCATCAACAACTCTGCTAGCAAATTTGCAGAGAAGCTTCAAAACGCAGTACTCTCACAGGTTGAACTTTGGGTTGAATCTGAAAGTGATGAAGAAATCCCTGATGGAAGCTTAGGGTTTTCATCCGATGAAGAAACAAACTTTGATCCATGAAGCTGATCATGCTAGTTATTTTTGTTTATTTTTGTTGTTTGAAAACATCATCTTTGTTTAGAACTATCATTATCTATATAACGCAATGTTTATTATATCCACTTGAATTTCTTGTTTAATTTTATGTTTAATATGTGTTACAATAAAACGCAATAATAAAAAAAACATATTAAAGTATATTGTTCTATCTATAAAACGGAATAACAATATACTGTTATCATAAAACGCAACTTTCCAAAAAAAGCTGACAAGTGATTTGGAAATCCCTTTTGGAAGCTTAGTGTTGTCATCATTTCTTGTTTAATTTGATCTATGATCTATGTTACAATAAAACGCAATAATCAAAAAATACAATTTAAATTATAGTGTTCATCTATAAAACGCAATTACAATATATTGTTGGTATGATAAAACGCAATTAACCAAAACATACTGATAAATATGAAGGATATTATAAAACTCAGTAATAAAATGAGATGAAACATATACATCATAAAACGCAATGACAATTTTTTTTTTACTTATTGATATCTGATTTTGTCAGAATTTCTATACATAATTACATTGCATTGCTAGAACCTATAACATTAGAAGAAACCTTATCTTTACATGTGCGACTGTTGTGTCCTTTTTCACCACATACACGGCACGATTTCTGGATCTTTGATGATTTCCGAATTGCAATCTCACGATTTGACTTGATCCTTTTTTGTACACCGCATCCTTTGGTCCTTGTTTTGATCGGCACACGAATAATAGAATCTGATTTTTCTATGTTCCCTCCAATTTCAGCAAATCTTTCTTTGTGACTAGGAGGCGGCGCAGCAACCATAACCTCATCCGCTTTATCAATATAACTTTTAATATGATCCCTGTAACGACACAACTCATCTATATCGCCAACCAGCCTATTAACCACATACTCATTTGCAACAACGATTTCTCTATAAACTTTATCAATTTCACTATTCCTACCAATTTCATCAAACCGAATATTTGAATGATTTGATCCAACAGAAACAACATCTCTCATCCATCTTCTATGAACATATCTTCTAGGAAACTCATTTATATCATCATACCGTAAAACGTAAAATATATGCCGGCATAATATACCAAATTGTTCAAACCGTTTGCAAGAACTTATTGTTAATCCATCTTCTTGTTTGTTGTATTGCACCTGTAAATAAGATTAAAAAGCTATATAAAATTAGTGAAATGAAATATAAAACGCAATGAATCTTAATTAAAATACAGATAAAACTATATTTTCATATAATGATAAAACGCAATGAAAGATGGAATAATAAAACGCAATAGATATTTAAAAATATATAAATTTAAAAAATACCTTCAAAAAAGATGTGCATGGCTGTCTGAAATCCTTTATTTCAAAATATTGAGCATCACCCACAATATCAAGAGACTTTGACATACACTTTGTAATGGCAGCATCAATTTCAATCTGAATATCCTTAAAAATTGTTTTGGTATATATTTCTGATGCTTGTTTCTCCAATACAAAGTCACTCCAGGGCTTAGACTCAATATACCTTGTATCATGATCATTCCTCCTATGCTCATGCCTTTGAATATCCATTGCAGTCTCAAAATGAGTGAAAAATTCAACAAGTGTACATCTTGGATTGCAAATCTGACCAAAGAAGTAATTCTCGCTTTCACATCTCGACATAGTACGCATAAGACCAGCCAAATCCTCTCCATGGTAATAAGCAGGAATCCAGTCAAATCGAAGATCGTACATATCTTTTAACCACTCATGATTTTCCAATCCAAAAGTAGACATTATTGAATGCCACTCAGTTTCAAAATCTTCTGGACTAATAGTATCATTCCAAACAACATGAGTCATTCTTGTATTAAAATCAGTGTTTGCTGACAAAACAGGACCAACCTGAATAAAAAAGTAATAATATTATTAAACATAAAACGCAATAATTTAAAAACAATATATTGAAAATGATAAACATAATGAATTGATGGTAAAACGCAATTGTTTTGTAATTCTATTGATAAAAATATTTGGTGATCTTATTGTATAATACATAAAACGCAATAATAAAACAATTAAAATTGCAGTTTGTTATATCATAAAACGCAGTTAATACCTTTGTCTTCAATTTCTCCCATATATGCCACATACATAACCTATGCCTACTTCTTGAAAGTACATCCTTAATAGCTCTCTTCATTGCAGCATCTTAATCAGTAACAACAACTTTAGGCTCACTTCCAAAAGCATTAACAAAACACCTTAAAAGCCATCTATAAGAATCTGCAGTCTCCGAACCAAGTAATGCACCACCAAATGTGACATTCCTATAATGATTATCAATACCAGTAAATGGAACAAAAACCAAATCATACCTGCATAAAAAACAAATTAAAAAAGCATTAGAAAATTAGAACAGCATGTATAACGCAATAGAATATATAACGCAATAAATGAAAAAAAACTTACTTGTTTGATTTATAAGTAGCATCAAAACCAAATATGTCACCAAACACTGTATAATTTTTTTTTTGATTGCTCATCAGCCCAGAAAAAGCCCTTTCAATCTTCTATCTTCACCAATAACATAATCACATGTGAAACCAGGACAACATTCTTTCTTCCAAATAAGACGCCTAACTACCATTTCTGCATCATACTCTCCGATATAAAGATTCAAATCCCTTCTATAATTCTTACAATCAACTTTACTAGCACCAACTTCACCAAAACCACCATACATTGTTTTCATAATATTGAATGCTTTAACAGGTCCAATATTGATTGCAGACAATCCAGATATAAAACTTTCTTTCACATAATCGATACTTCGTGCAGCCGGCAAGAAATGAATATCTTCATCTTCCACAAAGATATGATTATGTTCTTCTTCAAAGTAATAGATTTTATACATATTATTGTTCTCTAATATTAATTTCACATGAGCATTGCATCCAACTCTTTTTGAACCTCTATTACGTCTAACAATCTTTTTACTATTCTCAACTGAACCAGAATCTATTTCTTTGCTAACATGAAATCCTTCTTTTGAACAGACAATATATCTTATTTTCACTAAACCATCACCATTTTTCCAAGAGGTATTTTTTCTTGCAGAAAAACCTGCAGCAAGTGCATATCTCTGATAAAACGCAAAAGCCTCATCAAATGACTTAAAAAACATTCTAACAGCAGGTGTAATGGATCCACTGACTTTAGGTTTGAAAAACTTTCTTCCACTGTTTATGCATACACGTTCCTCCCACTTGGAAATGTTATCTGAAACAATTAAAAAAAACTTTAAAACGCAATTCATCTTACATAATAATGTTTTTATTGATAAACCAAAAAATATGTTAATAAAAATTTAAAATTCAAACATTTAAAGTTTATATATAGACTAATATGGATAAAAAGCATAAAAAGCAACACGTTCAGTAAAACGCATCATATGATCTGAAACACTTAACAAATAATCATAAAACGCAATGCATCCTATATAATAATGTGTTTAATATTAAATCACAAAAATAAGTTAATAATAATATAAGAAATGCAAACCTTTAAGGTTTGTATATGAACTATTATCTAAAAAATCATAAAACGCAATACATTCAGTAAAACGCATAAAATGATGAATAAACAAAACATTGTACAACAATAACAGTTATAGACAGTTAAAGCTTTATATAACATAAAAATAAAAGTTTTATATGCATACAATTTAATTAATATCATAAAACGCAACTCTTCACTAAAACGCAATAAATGATGAAGAAAAAAAACAAACAAATTATGTTTAATTATACAACAATAACTATTAAACTTATGAAAAATCAAATATTAGTTACAGAACCACGAATTATAAAACGTAAAACAAAGAAATTCAGAAAAAATAACAAAATTTTACTCCGAATTGAAGCTAAACATACCAGCAGAGTCTGAAGAAGACATTGAAGTTATCGAATTGACGAACGATACAAGATTAATGTTTGAAAAGAGGTGAATTTGCAATCGACGGCGATTTAGGGTTACAGAAACTTCAATTATGTTATGAGAGTGATGAACTAAGAAAAGAAGTAACAGGATCTGTAATTGAATTAGAACGAAGATATGATAATGTAAAAAGACGAAAATGCCACCGCGTACAAAATTTTTAAAAAAGATGATGAACGGCTAAGATTGCTTCCTATACTTCCTAGCCAAAATAAACTTCCAATTTGATCTTTACCCTATTTTGTAATTCAAAATTGGTTTGTAAATGTTGACTTATTATGGAAAAATCAACAACTCGTAGAAAAGTACAATTTGTAAGTATTACATAGATAAATTCATGTATGAATAAGTAAGGCAGTTTGTATATGATTTTTCAATTTTCATTTTTGTCAGCATCAAGATTAAGATTAAGACTTTGGTCAAAAACCGTTAGTTATAGAAATTGGCAACATATATACCTATACGAAAGTACTATTCATAACACTACGTATCGAAAAGTTCGGGGGTTCGGGCGCCCCCCGGACATACCTTATCATGCGCCCCTGGTTATAGACTTATGTCTTATATAGACTTATTTAATTTTAGAGGCTGTTTGGCAACTTTTGAATGGTTAAGTGCTGAACCAGTAAGATGTGTGAAGAGACATTATCCAAGTGAGGTGTATGTTTGAGGTGTGGGGAATATCTTATGTTTTATTTTGGTACAATTATTACATTACACTGTAAAGAAGCAAAAAATTTAGGCATAAGTGGTTGCAACTTATGCTTTGGGACTTTTCCAAGAAAAAAACTTGATTTTTTATTTTTAACCCAAAGGTTTTTACCTTTGGTAATTTTAACCCAACATAATTTATTTTTTTAACTTTAACCCAAAAGTTTTCATTATTTGCAATTTAACTTCACAACTTTTGTCACTTATACTTTTCATCTTCACAAATTTTCGTTTTACGTATAGTTCTAAATTTTTCGAGTTAATGTGACCAACGTACGAGTGTGGTTCAACTTTTTTATGTTTTGTTCCAAATTTTGCAAATTAACACGGCGCAACGTGCATGTGCGGTTCAAAGTTTTTACCTCTATTTTTTCATGTTTGGCAGGTTTGTCACAACACACAGATCCTAAATTGAGTCAGTGTTGGTGGTCGATGACGAATGTGTGACATTAGTACTATTTGACACCGTTTTACGCCCCGTCGCAACGCGAGGTGTACTTTGGGGGGTTTTCAAAGAAGAAATGGTTATGCATATGGTTGTTGTAACCTTGGTTTTGGGGGTTTTCCAAAAAAAATGTTTTTTTTTAACTTTTCACCCAAAAGTATTTTATAAATTACTTTTAACCCAAAACTTTTTATCTTTTGCAATCTATCCTCACAACTTTTTCTACTTTCAACTTGGTCCTTTATAGTTTTCATTTTCCGCAAATTTTTCTCTTTATGCTTGGTTCTAAATTTTGTGACTTAACACATCGCAACGTGCATCTTTGGTTTAACGTTTTTACATTTCGTTCTAAATTTTGCGAGTTAATACAATGCAGCGTGCGTGTGTAGGCGAACGTTTTTACATCGTCTATTTTTTCACGTTTAACAGGTTTAACATAACGTACGGGTCCTAGATCGACTTAGTTATAACTAAAGAATCCCCGCCGCATTGCGGCGGGTCGCAATTCTAGTACTGTATAAGTTTGCAAGTTTTTTGTGCATAAGAAATTGTACATTGTGAGTTTTTCAAAAAAAAAATTGATTTTTTTACTTTTAACCCAAATGTTTTATCTTTTTCAATTTTAACCCTACATAATTTGTTTTTTAACTTTAACCCATAACTTTTCATTTTTTGCAATTTAATTTCGCAACTTTTGTCACTTATACTTTTCATCTTTCGCAAATTTTCGTTTTACGTATAGTTCTAAATTTTTCGACTTAATACGACGCAACGTGCATGTGTGGTTCAATGTTTTTACCTCTATTTTTCCATGTTTGACAGGTTCGTCGCAACACGCATATCCTAGGTCGAGTCAGTGTTGGTGGTCGATGACGGTTGTGTGACATTAGTACTATTTGACACCGTTTTACGCCCCGCCGCAACGCGGGGTGTGCTTTGGGGGGTTTTCAAAGAAAAAATGGTTATGCATATGGTTGTTGTAACGTTGGCTTTGAGGGTTTTCCAAAAAAAAAATTGATTTTTTTTACTATTCACCCAAAAGTATTTCATAAATTACTTTTAACCCAAAACTATTTGTTTTCTACTTTTAACCCAAAACATTTTATCTTTTGCAATCTATCCTCTTAATTTTTTTTACTTTCAACTTTGTTCCTTTATAGTTTTCATTTTCCGCAAATTTTTCGCTTTATGATTAGTTCTAAATTTTGTGGCTTAACACATTGCAACGTGCGTCTTTGGTTTAACGTTTTTACGTTTCGTTCTAAATTTTGCGAGCTAACATGACGCAACGTGCGTGTGTGGGTGAACGTTTTTACATCGTCTGTTTTTCCCCGTTTGATAGGTTAATTATAACGTGCGGGTCCTAGATCGACTTAGTTATAACTAAAGAATCCCAGCCGCATTGCGGCGGGTCGCAATCCTAGTTTTTTCTAAAATGCAAATCACTATTTACATGTATAAACAGAGTCAGCAAAGGGCTGAAGACCAAACAAAACAATGAAAAACGACAAAGGCAACAAAACCAAACAGATTACAAAAGATCCACAACATTAAAATCTAACCACTTCTCCCATTCTTGATTCGGCAGCTTCGACCGGTGCGTTAACCAGAGAAAAGCATCTTCTTTAATCAGATCTATAGTTCTACATTTAGGCACGAAAACCCCTTCGAAGACCTTCATGTTCCTCGCATTCCAAATCCGCTATACCGTTGCAAGGACTAAGATAAAAAAAAAAAAAAAAGGATGTTGCGGCATAATTTAATAGCTCAATTTAATATTAAGATAAAAAAACTCAATTTAATAAAACTTAACATAATTAAGATAAAAAAGCTCAATTTAATAAAATTTAACATAATTTTTAACGTATGTTTATTTCAAGGACTAAAAAGGAAAAATTATAAATTTTGTCCTTTTTCTTTATAGCACTTTTCAGGCGGTGTCCTTTTTAACGAAAGTTGACAGGCGATGTCCTTTACTAGGTATTTTGTTGCAAGTTTAGTCCTTTACACCCAACCCAGTTAAAAAACCCTGTTAATTGTTGGGTGTAAAGGACTAAACTTGCAACAAAATACATAGGTAAAGAACTAAAGTTGCAACAAAATACCTAGTAAAGGACAGGGCCGGCCCTGAGATTTCATGTACCCTGTTCAAACTCGAAAAAATGTGTCGTTAGGCCTTAACCAAATTGGGTGTTTGGCTCATTAAAGGTTTAAAGCTAATGCCAACGGGCTAATAACTAATCTAAACCATAGAAATAGTTTTGTAAGTGGGTCTATGTTGGTGTTTGTATAGGTATATCCTATTAATTTATTTATTTTTACATATACATATCGGAGTTTTTAAAAAAAATAACGTGCCCTTCGAAATATCGGGCCCTGGCCGGTGGTCCTTCTCGCCCACCTTCAGGGTCGGCCATGGTAAAGGACACCGCCTGTCAACAATTAACAGGGTTTTTTAATTGGGTTGGATGTAAAGGACTAAACTTGCAACAAAATACCTAGTAAAGGACACCGCCTATCAACATTCGTTAAAAAGGACACCACCTGAAAAGTGGTATAAAGATAAAGGACAACTTATAATTTTTCCCTAAAAGTATTATCTTAAATAAAGGGTGAGTATTAACATGTAAGCTTATAAACCTATATATAAAAGTTCATCATCATCATATTCAGTAAATCTCATCAATATCAAAGCTAAGGTAGGGTCTGAGAAGGGTAAGATGTAAACAGCCTTACCTCTACCCTATAAAAATAGAGAGTCTGCTTCCAATAAGATCCCGACTCGCTATATATAAAAGTTGTATGAACCTAAGTACCTTAACGTCCTAACAATGTTAATTCTATTTATTATCTTTTTGTTTTCATTGCTTTATAAGTGTGTCGTGAGGTGGGGGGATGCGGATATTTAAGGCAAGAGTTAACTGCCATTTTCGTCCATGTGGTTTGGTCACTTTGGCCATTTCAGCCCATTTTTCAAAAATGCGCCATTTTCCTCCCCGACGTTCTGGAAAGGTGCCATTTCAGTCCAAAAATCATAACCCAGTTAAGTCAGTTTGTAAATAAGGACTGATTGTGTAAATTTGTTAACATAAAGGACCATTTAAGTAATTTATTTAAGTAGAAAATTAAAGAATAAAGATTTATTAAAATATACATATACACACATAAATACATACACAAACACTGATACATAAATACATACACAAACACCTGCACCACTGGTCTCCACCACCGCCACCACAGCCAATGCTGCCACCAACCACAGCTACCACCTCCACTACTTCTCCGGTCATCACAATTCACCTCCAACATAGAATCCCTACATAAATACATACACAAACACCTGCACCACTGGTCTCCACCACCGCCACCACAGCCACTGCCACCACCAACCACAGCTACCACCTCCACCACATCTCCGGTCATCACAATTCACCCCCACAGATTAATCACCACCTGTAACCATATCATTCACAAACTATTATTGATGCGCGTTTAAGTGTCGTATATATTAGGTGTATATTTTAAGCCCTTTTTAACACTTATTTTAGCCAAGTTTTAAATTTATAAAACACGATATTTCACGAACACTAAACACACATATGGGCAAGTGCACCCATCGTTGAGTGTAGTATAGCGTTGGTAAGATACCGAGGTCGTCCAAGGACACAAGAGCTTTTAGTACCGGTTTATCCTCAACGTCTAACCAAAACAAAAGTTTAGAAAAATGTTTTAAACTAAGAAAAATAAAACTAACTAAAATGCTGAAAATAAAAATAAAAGAAAAACATATAGACAAGATGAATCACTTGGTTCCGACTCGTATCTAGTATAACCTTTGATTATTTCCGCACTTTTGCACATAATTAAGAGATTATCTTAGTTATTGTAGTAGGCCCCTCTTTTGAAGGCGACGTTACCCTCACCCCAGTAGTTTGAGTCAGCAGGGATACAATCCTAAAAGGGTGGATTATTGGAAGATAATGAATTAAGTTATTAATGCAGTATTGTGGTAGGCCCCGCTTTTGGCGGTGACGTTACCCTCGGCTAAGTAGTCTGAGTCAGCAGGGATACAGTCCTAAATAGCCGGGTTATAGTATTAATAGTAGTTAACTTATGAGGGGATCAAAGAGTTTGGACCCCCGCCATCCAATACCGTGAAGTATTGAAGGAGGTCCTACTAAATTTGACCCAGGTCCATTGCAGGACCTCTAAACGCTGAACAATGGCAAGACCTTTACCAAACCGTTCCCTTAACCCCCTACCAGGTAGCCAACATACCTCCATATAGACCGTGGAGATATGAATGGTGAAAATCCTTTATTTTATATAGACAGTAAAATAATGCCAAGACACCACGGACAAACGATAAGGAAAGATCACCTTCAACATAAGTAACTAGTTAATAAAGTCATTAATACAAAACCAAATAAAAAGTGCAAAAGATTAGAAATAAAAAGTATTATACTAGACACTTTGTCTTCACCAAGTGATGTAAGAGACTTAGGCAAACATGGCCTTGATTGTCAAGAACTCTTACGATCAATCTTGGACCCCGAGACGACCCACACACTCTATGATGGACAATGGATGATGGTGGTGGATGATGGTGTTGTGATGGTGGTGGGTGGTGGATGAAGTGTGAGAGAGGTGGTGTGCCAAGGGATGAGTTGCAATGAAACCAAGCACTCCTATTTATAGGCTGAACAGAAGCCTGGGCACGGCCCCGTGTTCGCTGGGCACGGCCCCGTGCCCGTCTGACACTCTCTCTCTTCATTAATTGTAATTCGCAATTACAATTAATGCGCCTGCAGTACTTTCGGCACGCCCCCCGTGTCCGCTGAGCACGGCCCGTGGTGGGCAATAGAAGCTTCTATAGATTTGTCTTTTCTGCTGCTTCTTGGGCACGGCCCCGTGCCCGTGCTGGCTGAGCACGGGGCGTGTTCAGCCTTCTGTTTTCTCTATTTTGCTTTGGAAGGTGCCGTTGAGGGTTCGGGCATTCCACTAATGTTCCTTTTCTTGTATTTATGTTGGATTTAGCTGTCTTTTTGCCTCTTTTGCGTTTTTGAGCTCATTTAATCCTGAAAATACAAAAGGAAGACAAAAACACTCTTTTTCCAATATTAGTACTAAAAAAGGGTTAGTTTTATGCCTCAATTGATGTAATTTATATGTTGCATTTTACACACATCAAATACCCCCACACTTGAACTTTTGCTTGTCCTCAAGCAAAACTCTTTAATATGTGGCTTACACTCCCAAATGGAATAGGTAGAAGAGAAGGTTTTGGGGCTTGTCATAGAGTGTCGGGATTTCCAAGATCTTTTTGGGTTTTATTTTTATTTATTTACACTCCTATTCGTAATGATTTATTTAGAACTGTTCATAAAAGAAATTACTTATTTGGGCATAACATGCATTTTTAAAATTCTATTTATATACAAGTTCACATACCTCGCGGGGAAATCACTCACACTCGGCCGAAGGTGTATTTTTAGTGAATCACTCGAGAGCGGCACGGAACTTATTCCTACCATAGGCTTGCCAAGAAATCAATCCTCCTCCTTTTTAACTTTTATACCTTTGTAGATATCAAGAGGACTTTGTGGGTTAAGGGTTGGCTAGGGTTAAAGGTAGGTGGTTGGGTTAGTGGTTAGTAGAAAAAGGGCTAAAAGCGTAACAAGTGTCGGTTTTCGTATTTTTGCAACTTTTTATTTTTAATGAAGCTTTTATTCAAACAAAGTTATTTTTGATTACTTTGTTTGTTTATTTTCTTTTTGCTTCATTTTTTTTTTTCGAAGAACCGAACTTGTTACTAAAATAAAAGGTTAAAAATGAAAAAGGTTTTGGTGGGTGAAAAGGGTTTTTGTCTGGGTGATGAAACGAAAAGGTTTAGGCTCAAAGGGGCTAACTAGGGGGATTTTTGGGTAGGTGGTAAAAGAAAAAGAAAAATAATGGTGTAGAAGTGAAAAAGGTTAGTCCTAATGCCTCCATCATGTACTTACTCGGGTTTAAGTTGATAAGGACCGGGAATGTATTGTCATGGCAAGTTCTAGAGTCGTAAGAACCAAGCGGCTATTCACACAAGAAACGAAAAATGAGCATTTAGTCAAATGATATGAAATTGTGTGCTCAATAAAGGCTCAAAACTCACTTTTGTGGGAATGGGTTTTTATGTGATCAAGTATATATAATCAAATTTTAAATAAGTTTGTCATGCCTTTTCATAATTTTCTTATGTTGGTTCTTTTTTATCACTACGCTATCGGTTGTAAATTTGTAAAAATATAACCTTTTTGAGAACTTGAATTTCCCGAGTTGAACCTAGACAAGTAAAAAAATGAAATTTTTGAAAAAATTTGGGGTGATTAGCGGTTCCAATAGAGTTTTGTGTAAGGCTTGTATTTAGGACTTGCAAAATTCAAGGTTTTAGCATCCCCCCCACACTTAAATTACACATTGTCCTCAATGTGTCCCAAAAATAAATTTTTAGGTTGATTAGATGTTTAAAATAGTGTTTAAAAAGCAAAAATTTGTGTTACTGGGCACTGAACACGGCCCCGTGTTGAGTGGGCACGACCCCGTGTTCAGGTGCCAGTAACAAGAACTTACAGAAGGTGGACACGGCCCCGTGTCCACTGAACACGGCCACGTGTCTGACAAAATTTTTGCCGAACAGCAAGTCTGGGAGGTGAGCACGGGGGCGTGTCGGCTGGACACGTCCCCGTGTGGACAGTCTGAAAGCCTGAAAAACAGGTTTCTTCCTCCGGTTTTTTCCATCCTAGCCCTATAAGTGTTGAGGCTTAACACCGTAAGCCTTGGTTTGTACCTGTTCCAACACTTAATACCACACCGAACAATACAAACATCCTACATTACCAAAGTTAATTGTACCAAGCATAAAGTAAGAAAAATAAAATGCAGAAAATAGTTAGGAAAAGTAAATTGTCTAACACTTGGCACGCAGGCCATCAATTGTTCAAGATTGCAAAGGGTTAACCTGGGGAGTCATCAACCAACCGCTTCCTCCTATGCTCCTCCCGCCTACTCCATGGCATCATCATCATCATCATCGTCATCCCCTCCACGGCGTGCAATGTGGTCTCGTATGTATCCGACATCGTCTTGTATCTCGGATAGGTTCCTCTCGATAGCTCCGACCCGGTGGTAGGTGTTGCTCGCCATGTTATAGGTGTTCCGAGTACACATTAGGTTTTCCTGCAACAAATCATGCAAACTTTGAAAATTAGGAAAACTGCCTCCCGAGGAGGATGATTGGCCCGGATCACCGTGGGGTGGGTATTGATGTTGCGGAGCTGGGAGGACAAGTGCTTCTTGCGGGTTCCATGCATGACCTTGCATCCTTTGAAAGGTTACCGTCCCGTCTTCTGCCTCATAAACCAGGTTCATCGAGCGGCATATGTGAATATCCACCGTACCCGACCATGGGCTCTTCTCAAATGACCTCGGAATGTGGGCGAAGTGCCTGAAGAGACGGTACACCCACCCCCCGAAGAAAATAGGAGTTGGTGCACTAGCAAGGCGGTTGTGATGCATGTTTCGGAGCATGAGGAACGGAACATCGAGCGGCCTGCGGTTGTGAATGCAATGGAGGACAAGCAAATCTCTTAACCCAACGACGCCACCACTGTCATGCCTTTGGTTAAGAGAGTAGCCGAGGAGCCTATGAATGTATCTGTAAAGCGGATCCCTCAGCTTGGTACTCTTAGTGCTGCTCGGATTGTAGAACCCTTCCCCAATCTGAGCCCACATGGCTTGGCGCTCGTTGTCTTCGATCTCTCTCAACCCCCCTGTATTTTCTTCGTTTCCCGCATCCTCCTCCGCATACAACCCGATAATCGACCCGAATTGTGCCATGGAGATCGAATACCTCGTTCCGCCACACCTGAATGACACCCTTTCATTATCGAACGGGTCGCACCTTGAAGTGAATGCAAAGGTGCTGTAGAATTCCAAGGTGCATTCATGAACAGAACGGAGTCGGGTTGTTAGTGCGACTCTGAGTGGTCCCGTGACAATGTTGTTGAAACGGTCAATTTGATTCACCATGGTTAGTAGTTCTGTGCACGCCTGCCTCGGGTATTCCTCCGGCCTTGTTTGAAGAAGCTCGTATCGAGCTCTTGCATCTAGCTCATTGGCGTTGAATCTAGTAAACTTCGTGGCCATCTGCAAGAATACACCAAAAGTTAGCATGAAACAGAAATATTTTCGGACAAAACTGCAAACAGCGGGCTGGACACGACCCCGTGCCCAGCGGACACGGCCCCGTGTTCAGGGGTCTGTTACTCAAAAATCCCATTTTTCGACCCGGTTTCGAAAACTTGAAAATTTTTGAATCACTAGGTGCGGTTTCCCCCGAAAATGAAACCCTAAGTGTCGTTTTTCCCAAAATAACCCGTTTACCCTATCAATTTTATCTTTTTCGGTTCAAGAACAAGGGTTTGGGGTTTTTGTAAGAAATCGGGTGAATCTATGAACAATACAAGTGTATTTACTTCCCTTAACACTAATCTAACTAAATGCAAACAGATTTAGGCAAAAATTTTAGGTTCGATTCGGATGAACATCAAGAACCCTAGATTTTTCCCCAAATTTGTGGTGTATTAACTACATGCAAGTAACTAATCTAACTACTAAGAGCGACAGAATCATACCTTGATGTTGTTAGATCGGTAAGAGACGTTGGAATTTCGCGAAAAATCGCCTGGAACCAGAGCTTTTGTGGGGAAACGGGGCGTGTGGAATGAAGAAACTGTTTTGAAAAAGGGGTTTAATCCCGTCTGCAGCGCGAACACGGCCCCGTGTCCAGCGAACACGGCCTCGTGCCGAGCCCCTTTTTTTTTTTTTTTTTTTTTTACGTGCGCGTGTGAGTGCCCCTTTTTCCATAAGCTATGGTTTAGAAAACTTACCGCTTGATTTTGCCGCCTCAATCGTTCGTAACTTACCAGGCATGATGTTTTTATTCTTCCACGGTTTGAAGCGAGATCTCTTCTTCCTCATCCTCAATAAATCCTTGATAGAGTTTCAGCCGTTGGCCCTTGACTTTAAATGGTGGCCCATTTCGAGGTTTAATTTCTACTGCACCGTGTGGAAAAACATGGGTGACGGAAAAAGGTCCTGACCACCTAGACTTTAATTTACCAGGAAACAATCGAAGTCGTGAATTAAACAAAAGAACTAAATCTCCTACCCGAAATTCATTAGGTTTAATATGTTTGTCATGCCAATTTTTAATTCTTTCCTTATAAATCTCAGAGTTTGAGTATGCATAATTCCTAAGTTCGTCTAATTCATTTATTTGACAAAATCGATTTTTACCAGCAAATTCTAGATCTAAGTTTACATTTTTGATTGCCCAGTAGGCTTTGTGTGCAATTTCTACTGGCAAGTGGCAACTTTTTCCATAGACTAGCTTATATGGGGTTGTACCTATCGTTGTTTTATAAGCAGTTCGAAAAGCCCATAAAGCATCATCTAATTTATCAGCCCATTCCTTTCTATTTAACCCTACGGTTTTTTCGAGTATTCGTTTTAACCCTCTATTGGTCACTTCGGCTTGTCCGTTTGTTTGAGGGTGATAAGCTGTCGAAACCCGGTGATAGACCCCATATCTTGTTAAAAAAATTTCAAGTTGATGATTACAAAAATGGGTACCTCTATCACTTATTAAAGCTTTAGGTGTGCCAAAACGAGAGAATAATTTTTTTAGAAATCTTACCACTACTCTTCCATCATTTGTTGGAAGTGCTTCGGCCTCGGCCCATTTAGACAGGTAATCTACTGCCACAAGTATGTATTTGTTTTCTTTTGATGGTGGGAAAGGTCCCATAAAGTCGAGTCCCCACACATCAAAAATTTCACAAACAAGAATGCCATTTTGTGGCATTTCGTTTTTGGAAGAAATATTACCTGTTCTTTGGCAAGCATCACATCTCTTTACAAGATTTTGAGCATCTTTGTAAATGGTTGGCCAATAAAATCCTGAATCAAATACCTTTCGTGCGGTACTGGCAGCACCATGATGTCCTCCGTAAGGACCTTCGTGACAATGGCGGAGAATTCTTCGTGCTTCATTACCATGTACGCATCGTCTGACAAGTTGGTCGGCACACATTTTGAAAAGATATGGATCTTCCCAAAAATAGTGTTTCACATTGGCAAAGAATTTTTTTCTTTGATGATGTGGCCATCCTTTGGCGACTATTCCGCTAGCTAGGTAGTTAGCAAAGTCGGCGTACCATGGTTCTTCCTTAAATTCCACCATTTCCAGGGATTCAGTTGGAAATTTTTCGTTGATTTGCTCGTCCCTGGCTGCCTCCAAAGCTGGGTCTTCTAAGCGTGAAAGATGATCTGCTGCGGTATTTTCTGCTCCTCTTTTGTCTTTGATTTCAATGTCGAATTCTTGTAGGAGTAGAATCCACCTAATCAAACGTGGTTTTGCGTCTTGCTTCTTAAAGAGATATCGAATGGCTGCATGGTCTGTATAGACTATAGTTTTAGAAAGAACAAGATAAGAACGGAATTTATCAAAAGCAAATACCACAGCTAGTAATTCTTTTTCAGTTGTTGTGTAATTTTCTTGTGCATCGTTAAGTGTTTTACTAGCATAATATATTGGGTGGAAATGCTTTTCTTTTCTCTGTCCCAAGACAGCTCCAACTGCAAAGTCACTAGCATCGCACATGATTTCGAAAGGAAACTTCCAATCAGGTGCTATCATGATAGGTGCATTGACTAGCATTTCCTTTAGGGTTAGAAATGCTTGATTGCAATCCTTGTCAAAGATGAAAGGAGCATCTTTTTCAAGTAATTTTGTTAGAGGCCTTGAGATTTTTGAAAAGTCTTTGATAAACCGCCTATAAAATCTGGCATGCCCTAGGAAACTTCTAATAGCTCTTACGGAGGATGGAGGAGGTAATCTAGAAATGGTATCTATTTTGGCTCGATCCACCTCCATTCCTTCGCTTGAGATCTTGTGACCGAGTACTATTCCCTCCGTTACCATGAAATGGCATTTTTCCCAATTAAGGGCGAGGTTAGTTTCCTCACATCGGGATAGCATTCGTTCAAGGTTATCGAGGCATTGGTCGTATGAATCCCCAAAGATAGAAAAGTCGTCCATGAAGACTTCCATTGTCTTTTCTATCATGTCATGGAAAATGGCTACCATGCAACGTTGGAATGTTGCGGGGGCATTACATAGACCGAACGGCATGCGTCGATAAGCAAAAGTTCCATAGGGACATGTGAAAGTTGTCTTTTCTTGGTCTTCGGGTGCTATCGGGATTTGAAAGTAACCTGAAAAACCATCCAAGAAACAGTAAAATTTATGCCCGGATAATTTTCTAACATTTGATCAATGAAGGGTAAAGGAAAATGATCCTTTCTTGTTGCTTCATTTAATCGTCTATAATCTATACATACTCTCCATCCTGTGACGGTTCTTGTTGGTATTAATTCATTCTTTTCGTTAGTAATTACCGTCATACCTCCTTTCTTTGAAACTACTTGGACGGGACTTACCCAAGGACTATCGGAAATAGGATAGATAAGTCCGGCGTCAAGTAATTTGATGACTTCGTTTTTAACCACCTCTTGAACATTTGGATTTACGCGACGTTGTGGTTGTATGACCGATTTGTAGTCATCATTCATCAAAATTTTGTGTGTGCACATAGGAGGACTAATTCCTTTTATGTCAACAAGTTTCCAAGCTATTGCATTTTTGTGTTTTTTCAAAAGACTAATTAGTTTTTCTTTTTCTAGGTTATCTAATTTAGACGAAATAATTACAGGTAATTTACCATCTTTGTCTAGAAAAGCATATTCCAAACCTTTTGGAAGTTCTTTGAGCTCAAGTGGTGGGTCTTTAGGAGACTCCTTATTTGGTTGCTCGTTTCGATCAAGAACTTTAAAGGTTTGTTCTATGGCGACCTCTTCTTCAACAAAGTGGTCAATCTCTTCACTTGTATCGGGTGGTTCATCTTCATCTTCAATTAGGGGGTCATTATTGCCGAATGGATATTTCATTGATCGTTCGAGATCGACACTTCTTTTAAATGCCCCTAATTGAAGAGGTAAATTATTGAACTTCCGGTTTTTCAAAGCTTCGTAAGTTTTTACAAATGGTCGTCCCAACACAAGAGGAGCGTCATCGAGGATGACAAAGTCTGTCGGGATTACCATTTGATTTGTTTGAACCAAGACATCTTCAACTATACCGATTGATTTTATTACTTTCCGATTGGATAGAAAAATGGGTATTTGAAGTGGAGAAAAATCACTAATACTTAATTTTTCGAAAATGTAGTTGGGCATTATGTTAACACAAAGATCTTTATCGATTGTGACATTACTAATAAACGAATTTTGAAAGAAACATGGAACCGGTGTGATGTTGATTTCAAATGGGTCTTCTTTTATTAGCGAAGTCTGATCACTAGTTAACTTAACGCTTACTGTTTCGTCAATTTTAGTGTTAGTGTTTAACTCTTTTAAAAACTTAGCATGAGTGGGTACTAAACAATGATTTTCGAAAGAAGGTGTCAAGAGGTTAATTTCTTCAAAATTAGACTCTTCTTGAATTTTAACGTTGTCGGACTCACCTATTTCGTTGTTTAACTCATGTGTCGGTTTTTCACTTATTTGTTCTTCCATTTTTTCATGTTTAGTTATCTCTTCCTTTTTTAATTCTTCTCTTGCGCAGGACTCCTCTTCCCTTGCGCGAGCTTCTTTTATACACCGATCGATAACTCTAATGTGTTCTAATATCCTATCGGTCACTTCGGTTATAGAAAAAGAATCATTATTTTCTAAGCTTGAATCCGGTTGTTCGACCCTTTGTTCCTCATAATACCCATATGAAGTTGATGGTTCACACCATTGTCCCTCATTGTGAGCATATGATGGATAAGGTTCGTAATTTTGTTCTTCATAATACTCATATGAGGTGGGTTGTTCACGCCAAGGTTCCTCATAATAAGCATATGAAGGTGGTGGCTCATACCTCGGTTCCTCAAAGTATGAGTAAGAAGGCTCATACCTTGGTTCATCAAAATACGAGTATGAGGGAGGAGGTTCATACCTTTGGTCTTCATAGGATGCGTATGAAGTTGATGGTTCGTACCTGGGTTCCTCATAGTAAGTGTATGAATTGGATGGTTGATATGAGTGATTATTTTGAATCGAACGTGTATTACGACAATTAGTGCAATAATTACCCCTACAATCATCCTCATCATAGGTGTAGTTGTAACCTCCTGAGTATCGATCCATAAGAATCACTCAGCAGACCACAACCGAGTCTCGAGATCAGAAAACAAAAATAAAAACGGAAACAGAGACTGGACACGGCCCCGTGTTGAGTGGACACGGCCCCGTGTTCAGAATCTGTATCTGGGCGTTTTAATTAAATTGACTGATCTAGTTGAGCACGGGGCGTGTTCAGTGAGCACGGCCCGTGTTCAAGCTACTGTTACTGGGCGTTTATGAAAAATCTGCAGCACGGCCCCGTGTTCAGTGAGCACGGCCCCGTGTACAGGACACTGTAAATGCAAAACTAAACTAAATGCAGAAAAATGTGCGCGCGTTTTAAAAAGGTTTTGAAAAACTGATTAGGCCGCCGATTTTAAACTTTCTCAAAATCCTTGTGTCCCCGGCAACGGCGCCAAAAACTTGATGCGCGTTTAAGTGTCGTATATATTAGGTGTATATTTTAAGCCCTTTTTAACACTTATTTTAGCCAAGTTTTAAATTTATAAAGCACGATATTTCACGAACACTAAACACACATATGGGCAAGTGCACCCATCGTTGAGTGTAGTATAGCGTTGGTAAGATACCGAGGTCGTCCAAGGACATAAGAGCTTTTAGTACCGGTTTATCCTCAACGTCTAACCAAAACAAAAGTTTAGAAAAATGTTTTAAACTAAGAAAAATAAAACTAACTAAAATGCTGAAAATAAAAATAAAAGAAAAACATATAGACAAGATGAATCACTTGGTTCCGACTCGTATCTAGTATAACCTTTGATTATTTCCGCACTTTTGCACATAATTAAGAGATTATCTTAGTTATTGTAGTAGGCCCCTCTTTTGAAGGCGACGTTACCCTCACCCCAGTAGTTTGAGTCAGCAGGGATACAATCCTAAAAGGGTGGATTATTGGAAGATAATGAATTAAGTTATTAATGCAGTATTGTGGTAGGCCCCGCTTTTGGCGGTGACGTTACCCTCGGCTAAGTAGTCTGAGTCAGCAGGGATACAGTCCTAAATAGCCGGGTTATAGTATTAATAGTAGTTAACTTATGAGGGGATCAAAGAGTTTGGACCCCCGCCATCCAATACCGTGAAGTATTGAAGGAGGTCCTACTAAATTTGACCCAGGTCCATTGCAGGACCTCTAAACGCTGAACAATGGCAAGACCTTTACCAAACCGTTCCCTTAACCCCCTACCAGGTAGCCAACATACCTCCATATAGACCGTGGAGATATGAATGGTGAAAATCCTTTATTTTATATAGACAGTAAAATAATGCCAAGACACCACGGACAAACGATAAGGAAAGATCACCTTCAACATAAGTAACTAGTTATTAAAGTCATTAATACAAAACCAAATAAAAAGTGCAAAAGATTAGAAATAAAAAGTATTATACTAGACACTTTGTCTTCACCAAGTGATGTAAGAGACTTAGGCAAACATGGCCTTGATTGTCAAGAACTCTTACGATCAATCTTGGACCCCGAGACGACCCACACACTCTATGATGGACAATGGATGATGGTGGTGGATGATGGTGTTGTGATGGTGGTGGGTGGTGGATGAAGTGTGAGAAAGGTGGTGTGCCAAGGGATGAGTTGCAATGAAACCAAGCACTCCTATTTATAGGCTGAACAGAAGCCTGGGCACGGCCCCGTGTTCGCTGGGCACGGCCCCGTGCCCGTCTGACACTCTCTCTCTTCATTAATTGTAATTCGCAATTACAATTAATGCGCCTGCAGTACTTTCGGCACGCCCCCGTGTCCGCTGAGCACGGCCCGTGGTGGGCAATAGAAGCTTCTATAGATTTGTCTTTTCAGCTGCTTCTTGGGCACGGCCCCGTGCTGGCTGAGCACGGGGCGTGTTCAGCCTTCTGTTTTCTCTATTTTGCTTTGGAAGGTGCCGTTGAGGGTTCGGGCATTCCACTAATGTTCCTTTTCTTGTATTTATGTTGGATTTAGCTGTCTTTTTGCCTCTTTTGCGTTTTTGAGCTCATTTAATCCTGAAAATACAAAAGGAAGACAAAAACACTCTTTTTCCAATATTAGTACTAAAAAGGGGTTAGTTTTATGCCTCAATTGATGTAATTTATATGTTGCATTTTACACACATCAATTATAGCATTAGCAAATTCAATAACAACCGTTCAAAAACACATGTCAGATTCAAAATCGGCATAGATTACTCAGCTATAAGTCAAACTTAATTCTCAAAAACCTAATTAACAATTACAAATCTTATAACAACCGATAATAAACATAGAATAAATCAACTGATAACTACCTGAAACAGAGGCGAACGTTAGGGCTTGTTCAATCATGCGGATCTGAGAAGAACGGTGATCGGAGAGTTCAACTACCTGAAACAGAGGCGAACGTTAGGGCTTCTGCTGCTGGTCATCATCTGCCGCCGTAACCTTCTCCGTCATCGGTGTTGCCGATTCAGTTGGTGGCGGCGGAGGTCTGGTGTGGCGGCGGTGAAGGTGATGGTGGTGGTGGTAGTGGAGGTGAAGGTGATGGTGGTGGTGGTGGTGGTTTAGAGAGAGAGGGAGTAGAAAGAGAGAGAGTGGCGATGATGACGGCGGTGGTGTTTTTGGGATGGTGGTTGATGATGATGGCGGAGGATGATGACGGCGGTGGTGTTTTAGGATGGTGGTTGATGATGAGGAGAGGAGGATGATGACGGCGGTGGTGTTTTTGGGATGGTGGTTGATGATGACGGCGGTGGTGTTCTGTAGCGGTGGTTGACCGGCGGTGGAGGTGAAGGTGATGGTGGTGGTGGTTTAGAGAGAGAGAGCAGTGATTTGTGTGTTTATATATTATAGATTTTATAATTATATAAATACTTAAATAAATTACTTAAATGGTCCTTTATGTTAACAAATTTACACAATCAGTCCTTATTTACAAACTGACTTAACTGGGTTATGATTTTTGGACTGAAATGGCACCTTTCCAGAACGTCGGCGAGGAAAATGGCGCATTTTTTGAAAAATGGACTGAAATGGCCAAAGTGACCAAACCACAGGGACGAAAATGGCAGTTAACTCTTTAAGGCAACCTAGGTAAGGTTTAGGTTGTACTAGGGTAGGTATGATAACAAAAGTCGTATAGTTCGCTTCTTTTAAAGTTTAGATAAACGTCAGCTCTATTATCATATTACTAAAAGAGTGAAATGCACGTTATGTCCTTTAGCCTTAACCTAGTTAGATTTTTTTGTTAAACCTGATCATGTGCACGACATATGAGGGTAAAATTGTCTTTTTACCATGATGTTTAAAAAATATTTTATAGAAAAAAATATAAATCAACTCATCTCTTTCTCTCGGTAAAAAACCAAACACTTTTTCTCTCTACATCTCTCTATACCACCACCACAGCCACCTTCCACCACCAGTTACCTTTCTCCACCACCACCTCTTCCTCTCTCTACACTACACCGCCCCAACCTGCTACCCATTACCAACCACCACCGCAACCCCCACCAACAACTAGGGATGAGCAAATACCGATACCGTCCCGATCCCGAAAAATACCGATCCCGAATTTTGTGTAAACTTGGTACCGATACCGAAATATGTCGGTACGATATCGGTACGGTATCGGTATTTTGAGGGTAAAATTCGGTATGATACCGTACCGTACCGATACCAAAAATGCCAAAAAATGGATACCGTTTCCGGTACCAAAAAAATTCAGGATCGGGATTTCGGGATCGAGACGGTATTTTATACCAATTGCTCATCCCTACCAGCAACTACTCCCCATTGTAGCCTCCCACCTTTCCGGTTACAACCACCACCTGCAACTTGAATCCCCACTACACCTGAAACCCTGGTCCAACTTTATCACACAACCCCCCAATGCAACTTAATTCGTCTTCAAATTTGGGGGTTAATTCTTGCTTTATTGTTATTTAACTTCGATGAAGATTTGCAGGTCAATTGTTGCTTTAACTTTGCTTAATTAAGCTGAGAATTGTTCAAACTCATTGTGGGTTTTAAATTTGGGGGTTTAGGAGTTGTGGGTTTTAGATTTGGGTGGTTGGGTGTTGTTGGGTTTTAGCGGCCGTGGTGATGGGGGCTTGTGATTCAAGGCACCCAGATTTCAACAACCACCACTTCAACTGATGCACTTGAATGCAATCACAGTCATGGTTGGGCCTCCAACATAACAAGCTCCAATACAACATATATTCACCGTATTTGTTTATGTGAGAGAGGCGATGTTATGTGGGTGGTGATTGGGAGTGGTGCGGTGGCAGCTGGGGTGGTGGTGGACAGAAGAGAGATGATTTATGTAGTATTCACATCCAGCTCCCTAAAAATATACATACATGTATCAATATATTTCCATTAAAAACAAATATTTTTCTCTCTTCTTTTCAATTAAATAATATTTTTATACCTTTATCATTACATTTTTCTCTCTCCTTCACTCACAACCACTTTCAATATATATTAAAAAATTATACTGGGTGAACAGTGTCCCCCTAAATATACAGATGAACAGTAAGATTTTTCTCTCTCCTCCACTAACAACCACCTTTTATACTCTTTATATTTTAAAAATCCCATACACAGATTTTGATTCCCAGGATGTGAATGCATGCCCCGCCCGCGTTGTGGGGCGATGAGCGAATAATCCTCAACCAATTAAAAAAAAGTACTATATTTTTATTTTGAACTGAGGACAAAATCAAAATTTTTAACCGATGATAAAATCGTAATTTTGAGCCAGGGGAAAACCATATTTTTATTTTTAACTGGGGGCGAAAACGTAATTTTGAAATGAGGGTAAAATCGTAATGTTGAACCAAGGGCAAAATCGTAATTTTGAGCTGGGGGCAAAAGCGTATTTTTATTTTTAACTGGGGACAAAAACGTAAATTTAAACTGGAGGCGAAAAACGTAATTTTAAAGTGGTTGTAAAATAATAAACAAGTGTAAAATCGTAATTTTTAGCTAGGGGAAAAACGTATTTTTATTTTGAAGTGAGGCAAAAACGTAATTTTGGCTGAGAGTAAAGTCGTATTTTTTTTACCGAGGGCACAATTATAATTTTAAGCGGGGGCAAAAGGGTAAATATATTTTTAACTTGGGACAAAAACGTAATTTAAATTGGAGGCAAAAACATAATTTTAAAGTAGGTATAAAATAATAAATTGGTTGGTCCAATAGGGGAGTGCCAAACAGCTACCTGGCACTATCCCCAAAGCTTGTATTACTAATTTTAACACCAAAAAAAATTAAAAAAAATTCTAATTGATTGACGCCACTTTTGGCCAATCAAATAAGACAACTATTCCCGTTAAGGGAAATGTATATGTTGAATAATATATTATATTAAATTTCTTTTTGTTTGATTGTTAATTAAAAGATTTATATATATTGGTAAAAAGACTAAATTACCCTTGTGTCATATGTTTTAACAAAAAAATCTAGTTTGGTTAAGGCTAAAGGACATAACGTGGATGATTTTTAAACAATAAGTACAAAACTCATCAAATTTAAAGTTAAATGACACCGTCTGAAATTGGATATAAAGATAAAGGACGAAACTTGCAATTCACTTCCACACACTTTTCACTCTATCTCTCTTTATATATATCCATGTATATATAGAAAGAGATAAAAGGGAGGAGTGTGAAAATATTAACACCCATATACTTATACTTACGTCTCACGTGATTTAAACCTTAATCTTTTAGTCTTTGATTAATCACAATTAATCACGATTAACTTCATTTAAATCCGATTAATAGCTAGTCCCCACCCCACCGCCTGACCAGCGATTACTACAACACTTATAGCCCAAAAATGATAACTCATCCAAAAAGACTAGTCTAGTCGATGAGATAGCTCAATTAGTCTATTAAACACTCATGCGTCGTCCATACAACTGATACAGAACAAGTCCCACACCTTGTAATAGTTTTAGTTCATATCATTCGACCTTTGATCACAACCACGTTGGTCATGATTGGTTCCTTCCCGCCACCACAACACTGTTCCAGCCCGAACAAAAAACACTCTACCCCAAAGACTCGTTTGACGGATAAAATAACATATTAAACAACATATTTTCACTAGGACCGTGAATTTCTGACACGACCTGAAAACACGACACGAACCTAATACGAAATTCGCGAGTTTAGGTTTAATCTAAATAGGTTCGGGTTAGTTTCAGGTTGAACCCGTTTAGCTAAACGAGTCAGGTTGACCCATTTAATCCATTTATACTGTATTATATTTTTTAACAATGGCATAAATTAAATTAAGTGTGTATTTTATGTCATAATTATAACTTAAAAAGAGAATTTCACGTACGATTTTATAATTTAAATGTGCTAGTATTGTATACATTTGAGTTTTTTAAGTAAAATTTAATTCTGATTTAGAGTAAACTGCCAAAATGGTCCCTGAGGTTTAGTCACTTTTGCCAGTTTAGCCCAAAACTTAAACCTTTTAAATCTGGGTCCATGTGGTTTCGATTTTGTTGCCATTTTCATCCAAAATCAAAATCTAGTCAGATTTTTCAGTTAACATCTAGCAATTTTGTCTTTTTTCTCCCTTTTAACGAAAGACAAAATAGTTAGATTTTTTTAATTTGTTATAATAAAACGTTAAAAAACCATTTTGTCCTTCATTAAAAAGGGGAAAAAAGAAAAAAATACTGGATGTTAACTGAAAAATCTGATTAGATTTTGATTTTGGATGAAAATGGCAACAAAATTGAAACCAAAGGGATCCAGATTTAAAAGGTTTGAGTTTTGGACTAAAATGGCAAAAGTGACCAAACTTCAGGGACCATTTTGGCAGTTTATTCTTTGATTTATTAATTTGTGAACAAAAAATAAAAATTTTAAAAATCGAGTTGAACGGATCGTGTTCGGGTCAATCCACGAATATCTAGGTCATATTCGGGTTTAGGTCGTGTTCGTATCGTCTAAAATTTTCAAATTCTGATCAGATTAAACACGCCAACCGACAAACACGACCCATTTTACACCCATAATTTTCACGCATGATATTCCAAGGCATATTCTTGTTATCGCTTTCCATGAATACAATATCTCTATAAAGCTGGAGAGTGTGGTATAAAGCCAAGCCTCTAGAGGCTTTATCACGCCACCTCAGCGCAACGTCACGTCCATGTCACACAGGGGGCTTTTAAAGCCCTTCCTTTAAGTTGGAGGGTGTGCTTTAACTACGCACTTTACACTATAGCGCCCCCATTTTGACCAAATATCATCGTTCAACTCAATTTCACCTCGTTAACGTGCTGGCGGGAGGAGAATGGCGCCCCCGATAACTCCGGCGGTATAGACGATGACGCCCCCGGGGCGCTATGGTGGATGAGGTGGCGGGGTGGCGTTAGGCAACACCAACCGGCCTAACAATAACAAATAATTCATATATGATAATAGAAGAAGTGAATGAACAATTCTTCTTATATATTATTATTATTATTATTATTATTATTATTATTATTATTATTATTATTATTATTATTATTAATCAATACTACTTTTAATATTATAATAAAATACATGTACGATTCTGTTCGGTATCGGTACAAGAAGGTAAAAACCGGCATCAGCCTGGTATAGAAAACACCAAAAGTCGGTACTGAATTGATATTGAAAATCTTTTAGTTCGGGAATTTCGGTACTGCTACCCGGTACCATTTGCTCATCCTTGATCACGGGTGCCGTAGATTTTCTTCAACTTTTAATGATTTCTTTTTTTTAGTTTCAAGGGTAGGGAAGAGCTCAGTGCTAACCGATACCAAATCGATACTGGTACCGAAAATACTAGTTACGGTACCGGTATATGAAGGTAAAAATCGGTACCAGGAACGCCAAAAGTCGGTACCGAATTGGTACTTAACATCTTTCGGTTCGGGAAATTCGGTACCGGTACCCAGTACCGTTTGCTTATCTTTGACCACGGATTTCATACGAACAACATCATTGCCATACAACTTATTTATTGATTTTATTTCAGTTATCTTTTAGTGTTTTTTCTACATTTTCTTTTTATCTAGTCAACGGTTACGTGCGCAACGCGCTAGTAGTGATTTCAAAACACATGTAAACACAGACTAAATAATAAAAGAAGTTCGCCGTAACACGGCGACGGTGATAAACCTAGTTAAAGTAGTAATTGAACACAATGTTTTAAAAACCGGTTTTTAAATCAAACCGGATTAGGCTAAAAAATGGTTCAACCGGTTGAATCAGATTATACCGAGCGGTTCAACCGGGTTGACTAGCTAACTCTATAACTTCATAAATTACAATATCAACTCAAAAGTTAATCAAAAAATGCATGATTACATATTAAAAGATAATCCAAAAGTAAATCCATAATAAAAAATAATCCAAAAGATAATCGAAAATCATTCAATTTTCTAACAAGTTTTTTTAAATGAAAGTGTACGATATGTTTAAGCCATTTGAGTATTGAATAACATCAACTATTTACGTTTCATACACTATTAAATAAGAACTTTTAGTTACGAATAATCATAATATATAAAAATTACGAAAGATAAGTAACATATGTAATAAAAATAAGTAACAACCCAAACTAAAATAACACTTGGCCGGTACCGGTATTACGTTTCAAACCGGTATACCGGATTTTACCACTGGTACAAACCTTATGCCGTTTCACTTATTTTACATCTGGAAACGATAATACCGGTATAACGGGCCGGTATTTACCGGTTTTTAAAACATTGATTGAACATAACAATAACAATAACAAATAATTAAAGTAGTAATTGAAGTCAAGTTGATGGTAGTAGTGTGGTACCCATTCTCTTGGCTCGAAATAGCGGCGGTTTCCACGGCGTTTGAGCCACTAAAATTGCACGCGTAATCTTTGTCAACTTTGACGGGCCAATTTATCAAATATATATCACTTTTAAATTCATAAACTTTCATTATTATAATCACTATTCAACACTCAAATTGTCATATTTAACAATTTGTTATATTCATACAAAAGTTTGGAACAGATCAAAACAGGTTGTCAAGATGCTGATGGGTGGTTGAATTGCCTTAAAATATTAAACATTTTCCATCTTTTTGTCTTTGTTTCATCTTTTTCTTTATTTTTCTCTTCATGCACGCCTCGTGATCATCGTTTCCCCTGTTTTTCCTTTTTGTTTCGACCCGAAATTCTCATAATTCTTTAAAGATTTTGATTGATCCGTTCTGGGTTCATCAAATTGAGCTTGATTATTGAGTTTTTGAATAGTTTTGATCCAAATTAGGTGGAAAGATTTGAGCTTTTTGTTCGAATTTTAGGTCCAACAAACACCCTTGCCAAGTGTTTGTTCAAATGCCTGAGAGAAACTTGCTCAAAGATTAATCGATTTCGTTGAATTGAATTTGTTCGAGATCGAATTGGGCTCACTTTGATGGTTTCTACATGGTGAACAGGTGAGAGATTTTTTTTTAATTTTTTTTTTAAGTTATATTATTCAATTGAGATGAGTTCTTGAGTTATGTAGCATTTTGGAATCTTTAATGGAGTTGTTAAAGTTGAAACATGTGAAGTTTTTCAAGTGTCATGTGAGTTATTTGGTTTCCATATGTGTGTTCTTGTTTGTTATGGTTTTGATCTTCAGAACTCTTTTACTCCCTAGCCCGTTTCCCTTTGGTCGGTTTAAAAACAACGAATTCGAGTGGAATCATGTAAGAATGAAGTTCTTAGAGGTGCCTCAAATTGTTTGGGGATTAAACAATCAAAAGATTGCCTTTGCAAGAGCTTGTTTGACTGCAAGAATGTTGAATAGGTCCCTTCTAATGCCTAGTTTAAGCGCGTCTTTGTTTTACAAAGAAATCGATCAATTGGAACCTATTTCGTTCGATAAAGTCTTCAACTTTGAGAGATTTAACTCTCTTTGTGATGGGTTTGTGCGCGTGAGTAGGTATTCCGATATTGGGAATCGAAGCAATGTAATCGAGGTTCAAAAGGGTAGTGGTAGGAGATGGACACTTGAAAGAGATCTTGATCAGTTGAAAGAGTTTAGCAAGCGAGATTATGATGCGTATGAGACTATTCGAGTAGTTGGGAAGAACCCTTTTCTATGGCATGATCATTGGCCCGTTAGCGATTATGCAAAGGTGTTTGAATGCTTGGTTTTAGTAGATGAAATCTCAAAAGAAGCAAATGAAGTCGTGTCGAAGATTAGAGAGTTTGGAAGTGAAGTAAAGAACGCTTCTTCTTCGTATCAAACACCATATGTAGCGATCCATATGAGGATAGAAAAAGATTGGATGATACATTGTAAAAATCGAGAACGAAGATCAAATTTAACAAACATTTGTAGTAGTAAAGAGGAGATTACAACTAGAGTAGCGAATATTCCCACCCTAAAACCACCAACGACTCTTTATCTCGCCGTGGCTAATGAGCTTCTTGAAGATGATTCAATCTTGAATGGTTGGAAAGAGGGTATGCATCCGGTTGACAAAAAGCGATTAGGGTTAAGCGAGGTTTACAAGAACCATTCATATCTAATTCAAGCAGCGATAGACTATGAAGTTTGCTTAAACGCCGATGTTTTTGTGGGCAATAGTTATTCCACGTTTTCAAGTCTTTTGGTTCTCGAGAGAACTCAAAAGATAATCAGAACGGGGGTTTCACACACGTGTGGAAACGACGTCAGATGGCCTTCGTATGCTTATAACATTGAAGGGGAATCCGGCGGTCCACAACTATGGATGACAAATTTATCCGATTCAAGCTTACAAGCGATTAGTTATGGTTCGAATAGTGTCTCGTGCCGAATAGTTTAAAGATGTTAGGTCATATGTGGATTAAACTAGGTGGTATGGTCCAACGATTCTTTTGTTTGTTGATATGTTAATTTTTCATCATATTGTGATTTCCGAAAGAATTTATGCTCTTTGTATCATAATTGTTTATTTCATAGTTATAGAAGAAATCAACATATTAACTTTTCGACGAACCATTATTTTTAAATATAATGTTTTTTTTTTTTTTTTGAACGGCCAACAAAAAATTTTTATTCCAAACTAGCGAGGCGCTAGGCACCAAATTTACAAGAAAAGTAAGTACCAGATTACATCCACTCTTCACCCCAAAACAGAATAATCAGATTACAAGTGTTTAATTAGGAGAAGATGTTGAACTTCTTCCAATCCTCCCATGTTATGCGAAGTTCTTTCGACCTGTGTTTAACCCAAAGATAACCCGCCGATTTTGTTACTTCCAGAACCTTAGTAACATCAGGCTGAGTATTATTAAATACCACTTCATTCCGCGTACGCCAAATGCACCAGAAGACAACTAGAATAATTGCATGCAAAGCTTTTTTCTTCTTCCGCGATCCTGGGCTGAATGCATGTAATTCCAGAAGATCCTTAATGTCAAAAGCCAAAATGGGAGGGATTTTACACCAAATTGCTATGTTCTGCCACACTAGTTGAGCGAAATGACAAGATACAAAGAGATGATCACACGACTCCTCATATTCGGCGCATAATGCACTATGCGTATCAGATACGGGAATGTTTCTCTTTGCTAAAGCCACTCTAGTTGCCAATCTCTCTTTCTCTGCTCTCCATGCCACCATGCTAACTTTTTTTGGGACCCAATTATTCCATGCAAACACGTAGTTTGGATTCGTTCTATTGAATTCGCTGGTGATTACTTTAATGCTCGAAACTGAAAATGTACCGGAAGAGTGGAGATTCCAAGTACTTTTATCTCTACCTGCCGACAAGACTACCGCTTCCAAAATTACCAACATATGTTGCATTTCCTGTTGCTCCCCGATAGAGGATATGGGCCTGGCCCAATCCCAGTTAACAATCTGCCCTGTGTTTGACAACTGGAGACGTGCAGCAACCAAGCATAGTTTTGAGTTTTCCAACCTGAACAAACTTGGAAAGCTGAGGTAGAGAGGTTCCTCACCAATCCAGCAATCTAACCAGAACTGAGTGTCTTCCCCATTTGCGACAATATTTGAAATGGCTTTTTCCAGATCTACTCCCACTTTTAGAAAATGATTTTTTTTGTTGACAATTTGTTTCCACGGACCGGCAATAGAGACTTTCGCTGGAATGGTAGACCATGCTCTTGAATTATGATGAATTGACCATATTACCTTCCTCCAAAGTCCGGATTTTTCCGTTTTAAACCGCCACCACCGCTTAGCAAGCATCACTAAGTTAGCGTCTTTAAGGGATCCGAAACCCAACCCACCATATTCAACCGGAGCAATAGTTTTTTTCCCACGCAACCCAATTCATTTTTGCCTTTTCTTCTGAGCCTCCCCAAAAAAATACCCTTCTAAACCTTTCTAACGAATCCAAAACTTGTGATGGGGCTTTAAACAATGAGAAAAAATAAGTAGGTAAGGAGCTTAATACCGACTTGAGAAGTGTGATCCGACCTCCATACGATAAATGCTTTGCTTTCCAAAGTGATAGTCGGTTCCTGAAGATATCCAAAACCGGCTTCCACTTTTTATGAGGTTCATATTGGCGCCCACTAGTAAACCAAGATGCCTGAATGGGAAGGAACCTTGTTTACAATTTAACAAAGCAGCCATGTTTTGTACTTCCAGATCACTCACCCCGATGCCATACATACTACATTTTGAAATATTCACTTTCAGTCCGGATGTAAGGTAGAAGCACCTTAATATTCTACGAAGATTAACCACGTTTGCCCCCGACCATTCGCCAATAAACATAATGTCATCAGCATATATAAAGTGCGATAAATAGGGCCCACCCCCCGCACACTTCAAGCCGTTGAATAGGCCAATAGAGGTAGCCCGTTTCATAATACCGGTGAGAGCTTCCATTGCAATAACGAACAAGAACGGAGACAATGGGTCACCCTGTCGGAGACCACGCGTACACTCAAATTCTAAAGTTGGTGATCCGTTCACTAATACCGACGCCTTAGCCGAATGCAATGTGGCTAAAATCCAATCCCTCCACCGAATCGGGAAATCATATGCTCCATAATTGAGTCTAAAAAACCCCAATTAACTGAATCATAGGCTAAATATAATGGTTTTATATGTGTATCATCGAAACATAATCTTCATAACATAAAGGATAATATCATATTACACCTTTAATGATATAGAGCTAGAAAATTACTACGATAAAGCTTATTTAGAGAATCAACACGTATTTATCTCATTTGCTTTTAATACATTTGGTTCTCTAGCCCTAGAGGCCGTGGAATTCTTCAACAGGGTCCAACGGGTCGTTAATAATAATTTCTCGACCCTTAAGAGTCGCTTCGTCTTTATTTGAATCGGTTTTGCAATTCAAAAGGGGGTTGTGGCGCAGCTTGTTGCCCGTTTACCTGCCATTAGTTTGTACTTTGTTATTTAGTATTTTAATGATAAATTTAATTATTTATTTATAAAAAATTAACATAACACTACACTATTCATATATGTTTATGTGTTCATGCCCTAATAGTTATTTCCTAAAATCAACGTAACTGTTAATTAGTTATTAGTTAAGGGTGTACGGAGTGGTTAGACACTTGAAAGTGGTAAACTTCAAAATCAACCAATGAGAATGTGCCATGTCTTTCAACCTTAATTGTTTAAACTATGCTCAAAAGTGTTGGCAATGGTTAGACACTTCATGAATTGGTAAACTATTTAAAAAAAAACATATAAATCAAAAAGCTGCCAATCATTTTCTCACAAACAACTTCCCCGCAGCGGCAAAGCTTCACCGATCATCAACCTTCACCACACTGCAAAGGGGGTAGGCGGCAGTGTTCCCGAGCGGCAAACCAAGTTTACCGCACCCCTTTGCCGCCCACACCGTACACCCTAAGGGGTACTTGCAAAAAGTACCAAACATGCTCCAACAAATAAAGATATCTGCTACACATATTTTCAACAATAACTTTCATTAGAAACAAAGGCCGACCTAAAATCGGGCCGACCAACTACACAAGAAAATTATATAAATACAAATTTACATCAATTTTTCCATGTGATATCAGCTACACATGAAAAATGGTGTAGCGAACTGGTTATCATACGTCATAAATGTTATTTTAAATAACGTATCACTGGCTGATACAATATATACACATCACACCCATAAATTCAATTTGATTGAGTCAGTTTCATTACTTCACGATATTTCCTTTTATTATCAATCCTTAAACTCATAAGATTTAGTATCCAAGATTTTATTGTTAGGATCAGGATACACACACGAACACAGAACTCACACACACACAATTTTCTGATGAAGAACACAAAGATTTATAGTGGTTCGGTCTGGTTCTGACCTACGCCCATTCTCGGTAACTAGGAGTATTTGTTATTAAGCTTGGTACAATTTACAGATACATAACAATCTCATATATATAAGATTGAGGAAAGAGAAGAATGTCCCAAAACATGATCCGTAAAAAATGGGTTTCAGAGAAGATTGGATCATCTCAGCCCTTTATCTTCTTATCCTGTTTTGATCAGAAAATCCTTTCTGATGTCCACTTGCTCTAGTGGATTCACACTTAACAATCTCCCACTTGAAGCCACAGAATAATCTTCACCTGTGCTTCAACTGTGCATCAGTATCTCTGTAAAAACTTTGATCTTAACACATTCCTAGTTACCCGGCCTCCTCTTCAATTATCCTGAAGGCCAGTTGAAGCTATGCAAAGCTTCAACTTCTCTAAGGTGACAACCTTAGTCAACATATCAGATGGATTTTCACTTCCTTTGATCTTCTTCAACTTCAGAGTGCCTTCACTAACTTGCTCTCTGATGAAGTGATATCTCAGCTGTATGTGCTTTGTCTTTGAATGGAAGACAGGATTCTTTGCAAGATGAATTGCACTTTGATTGTCACAAAACAGTGCACAATTAACTTGTTCCTTGCCGAGCTCTTTGAGAAAATTCTTCAACCATATAAGCTCTTTGCTTGCTTCAGCAACTGCCATATACTCTGCTTCTGTGGTTGAAAGGGCAACACTTTTCTGCAGTCTGGACATCCAGCTTACTGCAGTGCCTCCCACTGTAAAGACATATCCGGTGGTGCTTTTGTAAGATTCTTTACAACCACCAAGGTCAGCATCTGCAAAACACTTCAGAATAACCTTTTTCCCCTTAAACTGTAATGCCACTTTTGAAGTCCCCTTCAAATATCTTAGCAGCCATTTAACTGCTTCCCACTGTTCTCTCCCTGGATTGGACATAAACCGACTAACAACTCCCACTGCATGAGCTATATCTGGTCTCGTGCATACCATTGCATACATGATGCTACCAACTGCCGATGCATACGGAACTTTAGTCATTTTTGCTTTGTCTTCATCTGATCTGGGTGACTGAACTTTAGAAAGCTTAAAGTGACTTCCCAAAGGTGTGCTTCGAATCTTGGCATCTTTAAGGCTGAATTTTTCTAAAACTTTCTCAATGTACTTCTCTTGAGAGAGTGTCAAAGAACCATCTTATTTGTTTCTGAAAATACTCATCCCGAGTATTTGGTTTGCAGCTCCCAAGTCTTTCATCTCAAACTCTTCAGACATCTGCTTCTTCAGCTTCTTGATCTCTGTCATGTCTGAACCTGCAATCAACATATCATCCACATATAGTAATAGAATGATATAAGAACCCTTAAACCTATTGATGTAACAACAATGATCATTGTCACATCTCTTGTATCCGACTCTTCCCATGAAGTTATCAAACTTCAAATACCATTGTCTGGGCGCTTGTTTCAGACCATACAAACTCTTCTTCAACTTACACACCAAGTTTTCTTTGCCTTTAACCTGAAAACCTTTTGGTTGTGTCATGTAGATATCTTCTTCTAGGTCACCATGTAGAAAAGCTGTCTTGACATCTAGCTGCTCTAGATGCAAGCCTTCTGCTGCTACAATACTGAGAACAAGTCTGATAGTAGTCATCTTCACCACTGGAGAAAATATTTCATTGAAATCAATTCCCTCTTTCTGCTGAAATCCCTTGACCACTAATCTTGCTTTGTACCGTTTGGTACCATCATGTTCATCTTTGACCTTGAAAACCCACTTGTTCTAAAGAGCCTTCTTCCCAGCTGGAAGCTTTGTTAAGAGCCAGGTCTTGTTCTTCTCAAGCGACTTCATCTCATCTTTCATTGCTAACTCCCACTGCAATGAATCTTTCAACCCCATGGCTTTTGAGTAACACTGGGGTTCACCATTTTCTGTCAAAAGTATGTAATTGACGGATGGTGAATATCTGTCTGGTGGTCTAATGACTCTAGAGGATCTTCTTGGTTGAAACTGAGGAGTTTCTGGCGATTCTGGAATTTGAGGAGCGACCTCTTCTTCTTCTTCTTCTTCTTCTTCTGCTGCAGAATCATTTCTAGAATCATCCCCTGAGCTCCCACTGTCGATTGACTCATTCCCATTTTTTGGAATGTCGACTGAAGCTTCTTTTCTTGTTTCACCACTTTCAAATTCAACATAGTCTTTCTGAACTTCTGGTCTTTTGGTGTTTCTGTCTTTATACAATTCGTTTTCATTGAAGACGACATTCTTGCTTCTGATTACTTTTCTGCCTTCATTATCCCAAAGCATGTAACCCATTTGTTCTGACCCATAACCAATTAATGTGCACTTCTCGGATTTTGAGTCTAACTTATCCCTGTCACCAGCTTCTAACAAATCGTAAGCACTACAACCAAAGACTCGTAAGTGTTCGAGACTTACCTCCTTTCCTAGCCACATTTCTTCAGGCAACTTGAAATCTATGGGACCGGTTGGTGAACGGTTGATCAAGTAGGCTGCAGTGCTAACTGCATCGGCCCAGAATGTCTTGGGCATCCCGGCATTTAGCCTCATGCTTCTAGCCCTCTCATTTAGAGTTCTATTCATTCTCTCAGCTACACCATTCTGCTGAGGAGTTCCGGGAACTGTCCTGATCATTTTTATCCCTTCCTTGGCGCAATAGTCAGTGAACTGCTTGCTTATGTATTCACCACCATTATCAGACTTAAAGCACTTTACCTTCAAGTTAGTTTCATTTTCAACAGCATATTTCCATATCTTAAAAGCATCAAATACGGCAGATTTATGCTTAAGAAAATTTACCCATACCTTTCGTGTTGAATCGTCGATGAAAGTAACATAATACCTTGAGCCTCCTAGAGATAAAATTGAGGTTGGTCCATATACATCCGAGTGAACAAACTCTAACTTCTGAGCTTTCGGTGTCCTCCATGTCTTCACAAAAGTAACCCTCTTTTGTTTTCCAAGAACACAAGGTTCACAGAATTCAGTTTCCACTTTCTTCAAGTCTGGAAACTTACCTTTCTGAGCCAACATCTTCAATCCCGTCTCGCTCATGTGTCCGAGTCGGTTGTGCCATAAATTCGATGGACTCGGACCGGTGGTCATTGCATGAACACCTTCAGCAGAAACTTCTGCCATGTATAGAGTACCTTGCTTCTTTCCTTTGGCAATCACTAAATTGCCTTTGATCACTTTCCATTGTCCACCCCTAAAGTGAACATTAAACCCTTCATCGTCCAGTTTACCAACTGAAATCAACTTTCTCCTTAAATTAGGAATAACCCTGACATTTTTCAATGTCCATATAGTTCCTAATGAGGTCTTCAAGTCTACATCTCCAATACCTGTGATATCAAGCATTTGATCATCTGCTAAACGAACTTTACCAAAGTTACCTGTTCGTAGATTCTTGACCATATCTGGGCATGAGATAGCATGGAAAGAAGCACCTGAATCCGTAATCCAAGATTCAACTGAATCTTCAACAGAACAGATGAGAACATCACCTAATTCTTCTGAGGATACACTGTTTACTTCTTTCTTTGAAGCGGGTTTTGTACATTGGCTTCTATAGTGACCTTTTTCTTTGCAATTCCAACATTCAACGTCTTTTCTGTTCTTTGATTGTCCCCTTCTTCTGGACTTGGACCTGCCTCGACTATGTCCTCTTTTGTTTCTTCTTCCTCTACCTTTTGTATGCAATAAAGAACTAGAATTAGAAGTCTCACCATTGCTTCTCCGTCTGATATCTTCATTTACTATCAAGTCACGAATACTCTCGAAAGTGAGTTTGGTAGTGCCGGATGCACTACTAACAGCTGTGACTGTGCCTGACCAACTGTCGGGCAATGATGATAAAAGGAGTAGTGCTTGCACTTCATCTTCTGTAACACCCCAAAACTCGAATGTTTACCTTCATCATACGTGTAACGCCCCAAAACTTGAATGTTAATATTTGCCATATGTTCTATATGATAAACCATGAAATAAAATGACTAGGTTATTTAACCTAGTTAAATTATTTAGTTAAAACAAGTAAGAAATGAACTTGGTGGAAATTGTGAAGGTATGACAAATTAGAAGGACCAAAAGTAACTAATGAGCAAACTTTATAAAAATTCTGCATATTATGTTTGTGGGGGTACATATGTCGACATTTTACACACACAAATGTGTGAAGAAAAGAGCTCTTATGTGAAGCAAATCAAGAAGGAGAAGGAAGAAGATAGAATTGCATGAATGATCTATCATTTAAAGAAGACTCATCATCTTATGAGCACCAAGTAGGTACCAAAATGAGTTCATGAAACTCCTTAGTTAGTGCTCTTGATGGGTCTTGATTAAGTACCACAAATTGAGTCAATTGGAAGTATGAGATGGTTAGATTCATGATTAAATCCGTTAATCTAGTGCCAATAATGATTTAATCATCTCAATTTGGAGTTCTAGTGTAAGAATCCATGTTCAAGAAATTTGGGGTTTTGATGGTTCATGGTTTAATATGAATGAGTTGGATGAACTAGAGATTTTGTTATGATAATGCCTATGTTTGAATGATATTTGTTAATTAGTAAGAAAATTTGATGAATTATGTATGAATTTGGGAGATTATGCATTAGGAGCTTGTACATTATGCATAATTGTGGTAAGCACACCAAGTGTTTGATGAAATGCCTAGGTGAGATTAATAGATGAAATGGTATGCAAGTAATGGATGAAATCGTGTAATATGGGGATATGATGTATTTGATGATAACTAAACATGAAAAATCTATTTTTAGATGGAATTCATGTAGGATTTGGTTGGCCATGTTATTTGGTAAAAGTATGCATTAGAATATTGTACTCTATGTTGGAGTGGTATGATGTTTACTACATGTTTGAATAATTACTTAATCAAAATTGATAAGTAAAAGTACTCTAAATGTGAAGCATATGAGATCATTAGAACAGGATGAAGTTAGAATGATGTTGGGTTGTTAAGCATAGGTCATGGTGTTAGTTGTAGAATTATGTTACTAGAATGAACGGAATTGAATATGCTTGGTGTGTGCTTATAACTAGATGATCATGTGGTTGTATGCTTATTGCATCGTGAGTATGAAATGTATATAGTGTCATTAGTATAGTCTACTATAATGACATAGATGTATGAGGTTAAGTCGAAAGTTCATATGATAAATCGTTGACTTTCTGAAAGTCAACTATGCATAAGTAGCAATGTTAGACTTTTTGTCACAATTGTAATATTATAGAAAGTCATATGATGCGTGTTATATCCATATGTGTTATATGTGATGACGTGATGAATTATATGAGTTTGAAAAGATTGACTTGTGGAAATATGCCTTATGCTTGTTGGAATTGACTAATGAAAGTCAAATGTGAAACATGAATTTCCTATGATCGTTAATATGTACAATCATGTATGCTAACAAGAATGTGAATGCGATGACATGAAAGCATAGGGATCATGTCAAGATGGATGGAAGCATGGAAGGCTAACGAGTCAAAAGGAGGCGAGGAAACGGATGCGAATACGGACACTTAAGGTAAGTGATTTCCGGAATCACTTCTTATTTATAAATGAAGTTTGGTATGTTGTATATAGGGAACCATGTAAGAATTTACGGGTAAGGGTAAGTACCAAGGTAAGTTCATATGAACTTCGTCTATCCTTAATGTACATTAAGATGATAGTTTCATCGTGTTAATGGAATGTGCATTATGTTGCTGAATGTTCATCATGTTAATGGAATGTGCATTATGTTGCTGAATGTTCATTGTGTTAATGGAATATTCATTATGTTACTGAATGTTCGTCGTGTTAATGGAATGTGCATTATGTTGCTGAATGTTCATCGTGTTAATGGAATGTGTATTATGTTGTTGAATGTTCATTGTGTTAATGGAATGTTCATTATGTTGCTGAATGTTCATCGTGTTAATGGAATGTTCCTTATGTTGCTGAATGTTCATTGTTTAATGGAATGTTCATTATGTTGCTGAATGTTCATCGTGTTAATGGAATGTGCATTATGTTGCTGAATGTTCATTGTGTTAATGGAATGTTCATTATGTTGCTGAATGTTCACCGTGTTAATGGAATGTGCATTATGTTGCTGAATGTTCATCGTGTTAATGGAATGTGCATTATGTTGCTGAATGTTCATCGTGTTAATGGAATGTTCATTATGTTGCTGAATGTTCATCGTGTTAATGGAATGTGCATTATGTTGCTGAATGTTCATTGTGTTAATGGAATGTTCATTATGTTGCTGAATGTTCATTGTGTTAATGGAATGTTCATTATGTTGCTGAATGTTCATCGTGTTAATGTGTAACACCCCAAAAACGGGTTTGGTAGTCAAACCACGTTAATATTAATGACGGGTAAAATATCGTTAGTGGTAAAAGTTTACCCGATAAATATTAGGATTTAAATAAATCAACTAGATGTTAATAAAAAAAAGAGAAAGAAGAAAATAAATACTTTGATAAAAACAAAGTATGTAAAAAGGACCAAGTTAACGGGACTTAAAATAAGACAGGTTAGGAACTTCCCGAACCCACTAAGTTAACTAGGAATAATAAACCTAGTTAATTAGAGGGAATATTACTAGAAATAAGTAGGTTGTGGCCTACTTAATAACAAACCAATACATGAGGGGCTAAAGATGGGTAAATAGGAAAATGTTTTAGTTAAAACATTTATAAAAAAAAAAAATTAAAACACACACATACGTGTGTTCCAGTTCGATCGACCAGGGGAGAAGAAAAGGGGTCTAACCCTAATTTCAACAAAAGCATCAAATTGAAGGTCAAATCCAGCCCGAATCAGATGCATGAATACATAGAAACGATCACTTAGTCGTGGGGATCGTAAGGTATGTCGAATTATTGATATTTATGAAGTTGAGATTTTTGATGAACTTATAAAAATCGAAATTCAAGCTTGAATGATTGATGTTTGGCTGAAACTAGGATGAATTCATGTTTAGAAACAAACCCTAGTTGAAAAATTGATGAATCAGTATTAAAGACTAGGGATTTGATGATTACTCTTGCATGTGCTAAGTGGGGTTTGACTAAATTCGTTTATGAGATGCTTTTAGGGGTTTTGATTGCTAAGAATAAGTGTTATAATGTCATAAACATGTTCAAATTGAAAGCTGAATTCTGATCAGAATTTACAGCCGACTTGTATCGGCTGTAACCTGGACAAAACATGACAAAAACATGTGTTTCTTGAGTCTAAAATGTAATTCCAGGAAATATCTTTAAAACCCCACTGGAATCGCATTTTTTCGACGAAAATTGAGCGTTTTATGAATTTTTCCGTATCAAAGGTTCAAGCTGCGTTTTCTGGCAGAATTTGCAGCCCATTACGAATGTCATAACTCGAATTAGGAATTGAGTTTTGATCTCAAATTCTTACTGTAGAAAGTTTTAAGTGATTAAAAGAATCTCCAATTGGAATTTTGTCAATCGGATAAACGAGGAATTTTAAATGAATTTTTCCGTAAGCTGCAGTCAGAAGTGACGAATCTGATTGCAGCTTAGTAAATGAATTTTTACGAATTTTTGGTAAAGAGTTAGATCTTGAAATTTTAACACAAGGCCTAACCCTCCGAGAGGTACGTCACATAAAAAAATGATAATTTTTGAAGACTTGTAAACAGGTTAAACAGGTCACCAAAAACAGCCTATTTTCAGTGATATGAACTTCCTTAATGTGACGTTGATAATCAAGAGCTAAGATAACTTAGTATTAAAAATAGCATGAACTCGGATTACTTATTAGTTAAAATGGTGGCCTAAGAATAGTGCTATCGAGTAAAGGGCGGAACGCCAACATGAGTTTGTCAAATTAGTTGCTCAATTTCATATGCTATAAGGCGGTTTGACTTTTAAAAGTCAAACCGACCTATGATAGAGTTCGGTAAGAAAAGTGGTATAAAAGTTCATAAGGCGTAAAGGTTATGATCTAGAAAGACTAACCTAACTACCTTGTGAATACTATATGATAGTTTGACGCTTGACGAGCTAGGCGGCGGCTTAGGAAAAGAAGCGGGTCAAACGGATTGAATACGCGAAGAAAGGGCGAAATCGGACGAAAGGTAAGTAAAGCTTACGCCTTTTTATTTTTATTACAAAAATACTTATCTGTGAGTATTGAATATGAATTATGTTAAGTAAATGAAACGTGATGTTCCGGCACGATATAATGCGAGTCGGAACAAGTGAAAATGGTAAGAAACCATAAATTATGGTGAAAAGGGTAAAAACGGTAAAATAGTAATCCGGACATGGATTAACCAATAGATAAAGGGATTTGAAAGGAAACTATTTGGCATGAGTCATAACAGGTCAAACAAAACGAGAAACGATTTTTAAGTAAGATGAATTCAAAAAGTAAACCGAGATAGGTTAAAGAGGCGAAATGGTAATTAGATATCCAAAAAGTAAACCGGGATAGGTTAAAGGGGTGAAATGGTGATTAAATACCATCTCATAATGAAATTTGGTCATTTCGACTAAACGGGTCAAATGGTGTTGTTAACACCATTTGTCAATAATATATGATGATCGCTTGTTGAGTTTTTTTATATCACAGGAATTAACACATGGTTCGCGTTGCTATTAACTAGAAATTAATAGTGAAAAATAATTAAACGGGTCAATCCTATGACCCGAGCCAGGTATGCATGTTTAGAATTATAGCTAAAAAAACGATATTTTGGTCAAATATTAGCGAAAGTCCTTCGTCATAAAATGAAGGACTAAAATTGACCAAAAAGCCCTTGAGCGGTAAATCGGACAAAAAACCTTTAAGAGTTGTTTAGAAATAAGCATTTTGATAAATTGAATCCTTGGGATAAGTATAAAAATGGAGATAGGATGTAAACTAAAAAAAGAAGCGTGATTTAAGCTTGTAAGTGTTAAATACCCTTAACGGGTTAAAATGAGTAGATATGCCAAACGGGTTAAGATTTGCTTAAGAACCCGTAATTTGAACCTTAAATATTAGTAAACTGATATAACGTGTTATGCATGACATTTTAAAGATAACCAATAAATTTGTTTGATCAAATCACTAACGGGACAAAAAGTGTCGTAATTGAAATTCAAGCCGAGGAAGCCTCTCGCGTGGCGCGAGAGGCATGAATCCGGAAAAATTATTTTGTTTTAGTTGGTTTGATGCTATGAACTTGATTAAACTCTTTTTTTAAGCTATCAAAACTAACTTTCATGTTGGTTTTGATCATAGGTATAATTCGGGATGCCGGATGACGATCAAGCTCAACGAGGAACCGAACACGATAAAGATACAAGCTTCCGCACGTCGTTTTGTCGTAACCTTTAAACGACAAACTCAAATACATTAAGTTATATTATTTTTAAATTGTAAAAGTTTTATTAAACCCGTATTTTTAGATGTATGTGTACTCGTAAATACACATTTAATTGTCGTTATTTGTACAAAAACCGTCATTTAATAGTAAGGGTGTTACATAATGGAATGTGCATTATGTTGCTGAATGTTCATTGTGTTAATGGAATGTTCATTATGTTGCTGAATGTTCATCGTGTTAATGGAATGTTCATTATGTTGCTGAATGTTCACCGTGTTAATGGGATGTTCATTATGTTGCTGAATGTTCGTCATGTTTGTTGGAAGTTAGTCGGTTATGTTTGTTTGTAATTGCATTGATTTGTGTTGATATGTTTGTAGTTAAGGCTCAACTTACAAATAATGTGACTTGTATGTATGTATGTATGTATGTATGTAGATATGGAACTGTAACGTGTGTAAGTCGTGTGAACTTGTATGTACGTGCATATGAATGAGACACGTATGAATGTACTTAGATATATGAAAGTGTATACACGTGTTGTAATCTAATGATTGTAGATCACTGGTATACGTATACGTGAAGATGTGGGTTTTCAATATGTTTGAGATTACGTACCCCTAACCATGTTACTATTGAGAATGAAACAAATGGAGTGCAGGTATGGGAATGTCGGACCCTCGAGGAATTGATGTCGGACTCGAGTAAATAAAATTGAGAGGATGTTTCAATGGAATACCTTACGTAGCTAGAATGTGATATAGCCTTTTAAGGATGTGTATTAAATTATATATGATGTTACCATGTACTAACGTGTTGGTTATATATGGTGACCGCAGGTTACAGATATTCATGATGGACAAGTGAACGAGGGTCGAGTTGAAGATCATGGATTGTACAGGAAAGCGGTCACGTTATTGTAATTATTTGTTAACATAGTTACATTAAATACATGATGAATGATGTATTCATGTTAAAATGGTTGACCTTAACGGTATTCAAGTATGTTAGAGTAGTTAAAAGAAAGAAATTTTACGGTTCATTTTCCGTTGCGTCGTTTTCGGTCAAATCAGGATTAGGGTCTTACATCTTCAAACTTTATTTCAACTGAGGCTAAACGAGAGATAATCGAGTTAAACTCATTTATGTGAGCGGTAACCGACATGCCTTCCTTCATCTTGGTATTAACCAATTGTCGGATGAGGAATACTTTGTTTGAAGCGGATGGTTTTTCATACATGTTGGACAAAGCTTTCAATACACCATATGTGGTTGTTTCATTGACAATGTTGTAAGCAACACTCTTTGCCAAAGAAAGCCTAACCACACCCAAAGCTTGTCTATCCAACAACTTCCATTCTTCATCATACATGTCATCTGGTTGTTCACCTAACATAGGCAAATGCAAACTTTTCTGATGCAATAAATCTTCAATTTGCATTTTCCAAAATCCATAATCACTTCCATCGAACTTATCAATCTTGATTTAATATCTTCTGCCATTAAAAAAATTACCAAATTACTACTAACCAAACGGGTTTGTACTGCTAAGTGGTAATTTATACGAGCGAAAGCGATAATCAGAAACAAATAACTTATCTGTTTCAAGCTTTAATGGCAAGGGACATGTATTGATGGATAATGAGATCTTGTTCAAAGTTGAGGGACCTTTCTTGATAAAATTGAGAAATTCAATTTTCTTCACCAGAAATAAAAGTTGAGGGGCCTTTCTGATAAATTGAGAAACTCAATTTCTCCACCACCAGAAATAAAAGAAGAGGGACCTTTCTGATCAAATTGATAACTTCAATTTTTTCACCAGAATAAAAGCACAGACGTCTTCTCCTTCTCCCCCAATTTCACCAGAACAAAAAAAGGAGTCTGCTCTCTCTTTTCTTCTTCTTCCTGTGATGAACAAGAGACTGGGTTCAATCGGAACCCTAGTTCGATCACACTGGTCAGCTTCTTCTCTCCTGTTCGTGTGTCACACAAGAGCAGGCTGGGTTCAATCGGAACCCTAGACATCGGCGAATCGAGCAGAACGGGTGACGGCTGGTGGGGCGGCGGAACTGCCGGCGGTTCTGGCAGCGGCGGTGGCGGTTCTGGCAGCAGCGACGGCTGCTGGTTCTGAGCAGAAGACGGCTGCTGTGAAGAGATGGCTGAAACCGATGCAAATCGGAACCCTAGTTTAGATTTCTGCACTATCAGGTATCACCTTCCTCTACACCTCTGTTTCTGTTCGGTTTAACAATAAGAGCCTGAGCTCTGATACCAGTTGTTAGGATCAGGATACACACACGAACACAGAACTCACACACACACAATTTTCTGATGAAGAACACAAAGATTTATAGTGGTTCGGTCTGGTTCTGACCTACGTCCACTCTCGGTAACTAGGAGTATTTGTTATTAAGCTTGGTACAATTTACAGATACATAACAATCTCATATATATAAGATTGAGGAAAGAGAAGAATGTCCCAAAACATGATCCGTAAAAAATGGGTTTCAGAGAAGATTGGATCATCTCAGCCCTTTATCTTCTTATCCTGTTTTGATCAGAAAATGCTTTCTGATGTCCACTTGCTCTAGTGGATTCACACTTAACATTTATTCATCTCTTTACATATATGCACATAAACAAATCAAGAAACGAAATTCGAATATTTTGTCACAAAAAAAAAACATAAAACAACAAGTGAGCACATTTATCTAAACTCGAGGAATAAAACAACACCCCATGTTTCTTGCTCATCCCACAAGATAAGTATACTCCAAATGACCAAAATACCCTCCACATGGACGACGTCTAAACATCCCAAGGACACAACCGTCTTTGTTCACTTGCCTTCAAGGCGCGTGCTGGGTTATTTGGAAAATTCGCAATGAAAAACTATTCGCGAGTAAAACGACTACTTTAGAGTTTCTAAAGCGGTGAAAGACGTTATAACTCCCGTGTTCCTATGGATGAAGAACATATCTTCTCTTAGGTTATTGAGTTGGGATAACTGGTGTAAGTTTGATTTTTTATGTATGTTTTGTTTTGTGCTAGCTCCTTGCTACTCGTTTCTCAATGGAAGTAGCCGTTCTAAAAACAATATAAATCAAGTTCAAATTTGATGATTTGTATGATCAATTTCTGGATTTCTTTGAAAATAATCAAAACATTTAGTTAACGGTGTTAAAGAATCAGTTTAGTTAAAACTTAGAATAAAAAATCTGCATGTTTATTTTACACAAGTACTTTAAGTTTTTTATATGATTATACTTTCAAATATTTGTTATGATGCACAAAGGTTGTTACTATTGGAGGCTGGCAAGTTTATGTTGTTATAAAATGTATCTTTTTAATTTTTATACCTTATTGTTTAGACAAGTGTACTTTATGCTTTCGTACGAGTCGTTATTGGTGTTATTATTTACCACTACATATTTACCTTTGTGTTTATTGCATTGTGGTTGTGGTAAATTTAATTCAAATGTAGCTCTTTTTGTGAGACTCGTGAAATAGAAAGGTTGGTCAGCTATTAAAGGCTAGATTTTTATTATAGTGGATCTCATATTTTGAGTGGAGGGACTCAGATGATCAATGATTCTTATTATTTCTTATAGTTTCTAAAATTGTTCTCGATATTTTCTTATGTTCATATGCAGGATATCAACGTGGTGGACTGAGTCTAAGCTGGAATCTCGGGAATAATTCGTTATGGAAGCTGCACGTGCTTATTCCACAACGGTCATGAGAGTGAACGTGGACTAGCATAGTTTTCAGATATCTAGTTATCTTTAAATTTAAAGGGGTTGATCATGTGTTGTTAGCTATAATCCCACTTTCGCATACACACACTACGAGCAGAAGCTTACCAACACTCTTAGCAATTGTTGTACCAAATGTCCACATTTGATCAACATCCGAGGTTGTTATCCATTTTCATTGTTCAATATTGTTGGTGGTCAATAGTTTTCACCACCCGAGGTTTTTGTGTCGGCGATCTACTAGTGATCAAGGGCTTTTCCTCGTATAAATCATCGTGTATTAGCTATAATTATCGTCCATTATTCGTTTAATTTGATCAAGCACTCTACCTCACAAACAACTTTGGTTACATTATCCTTAACAAATTTTTGACCAAAACAATGACAACGATAAATTTGCAAATTATCATAATGTAAAACTTTTGAGGAATTAATAGTTCCTTGTATTTTAAATTTTTAACGTTGTATATTTGTTACCATATTTCATTATACCAAGCAACTAAACAAGATCAGCCATCACATATTGACTGATCAACAACTAAACAAGAGTCATCAACACGATGAACTCAGAAAAAGAATAATATGAAACTCGAGAATCTCACGAATGAACATATGTATGAGAAATAAAGAACTGTGCGTAGAAATCACAGTGTGTTTCTTTGGCAAGTGGATCCTTAGTTTAAAAAGGTGACTAGTCTCGACAATTCCAACCCAAACAACATAAAATGGGGCTCATTTGGACTTTAAATATTAAATCATGTGTTATTTTGGTAGACGTGTTGAATGGGCCGTGTTCATGGGTTGATGGGGTCAATCCGACCTGAACCCGAACCCAAAATTTTAAACGAACCTGAACACAACCCGAACCAAAAAATTGTGTCATACATATGAACCCAAACATGACTTGAATATTCGTGGGTTGACCCAAACATGATCCGTTCAACCCAATTTTTTAAACTTTTTTTCGCGTAAATTAATATAGAGTAAACTGCAATTTTACCCCCTGAGGTTAGGGGTCATTGGCACTCTTACCCCCCCTAAGGAAATAATTGCAATTTTACCCCCCACTGTTCACTGTTATGTCGCAACCTTACCCCCTAAGCTCAGTCAACGGTACTTTGACCATTATATGCAAGGGTATTTTGGTAATCTTACCCTATATTTATTATTATATTATTATTTTTATTTTTATTATTATTGTTATTATATATATATATAATCTTACCCTGCTATCTTACCCGATCGGAAAGTCCATCTCTCTCCTGTCTCTCTCACATCCACCACCGGGCACCACCACTGCCACCGCCATTCACCACCACAACCACTGCAACTGTCGCCGCCACACAACCACCACCACAACCATCTGGTCCTGTCTCTCTCTCTCATGTCTCTCTCTCATCCCCACCCAACTCAAGATTTGATCAGGGTATTTGATTTAGGGTTTGTATTGATCATATTGACCCAATTTGGAATAATAAAGGTAGGCTCTTGATCTTATTTTGAGCAATGTTTTGAGAACAAAGAAGCTATGTGGTGTGAAGAACCACCGCCATTCACCACTGCAACTGTCGCCGCCACACAACCACCACCACAACCATCCGGTCCTGTCTCTCTCTCTCTCTCTCCTGTCTCTCTCTCATCCCCACCCAACTCAAGATTTGATCAGGTTATTTGATTTAGGGTTTGTATTGATCATATTGACCCAAGTATTGATCATATTGACCCAATTTGGAATCATAAAGGTAGGATCTTGATCTTATTTTGAGCAATGTTTTGAGAACAGTAGTGTACAGGTAGTGTATTGGTAGAATTAGTGTACAGGGTGTGATTTGCTGGGCTCAAATGTTTTTATTGCTGGGCTCAATAATTGGGTATGTAGATGAAGAATTCATTGGACATGTTATGACAGTTTAAGAGCAAACTGAATAGTAAATACAATAACCAGCAACCAGCAAGAGATGAATTTAGCTTGAGAGGAACTTGATTTTGGCACCAAACGTGACCCGTTTTGAGGCTGCAACAGGCCTGCAAAGCTGGAACAGAAAGGCTGCCAAAAGAGTGAATTATAGGGCTGTTTTGGGTTGCTGGTAGTTGGTTTTGGGACTGAAATAGAGCCGAGAAAGGGGCTATTCTAAGGCTGATGATTCAGGCTTCAAAAGACAGAAGTTTGTGTTTGTAGAGGTAAACGAGAGGTTGTATGTGTGTAAATTTAACCAGCATAGCATTTGCTCTTCATTTCTAGTCCAAAAAGGTAAAGAGCTGGTACTTTTTTTTTAATCCTGAAAAAGTATGGTCTTGGCTTCTTTTTCTCCTTGTTCTTTCCCATCAAACAGATGTTAAATAGGGTGGCAGTGGTGGTTGTGATGATGGGTTTAGTTTATGAAGAAATTTGTGATTGAATTAAGGGTTTTTGGTGGTGGAATAAAACAGAGCATGTATGTGGGTTTAGAGTGGCGGAGGTGGTTGTTGAAGATGAAGGCGGGGGTGGTGAGTTTTTTAGAGAGAGAGAGAGGGGGGGGGGGGAGGAAGAAGATGGCAGTGGTGGTTCTGGTGGTGAATGGCGGTGGCAGTGGTGGTTGAGGGTGGTGGCTGGAGGTGGCAGTGGTGGTTGTGGTGGTGAATGGCGGTGGCAGTGGTGGCAGGGGGTAAACATGCGACATAACAGCAAACGTTGGGGGGTAAAATAAAACTATAAAAGGGTAAAATAGTCATTTCACCCCCAAGTCAACAGACCAGTCAACAAAATTGAAGCCGGGGGGTAAAATTGCGACATAACGGTGAACAGTGGGGGGTAAAATTGCAATTATTTCCTTAGGGGGGTAAGAGTGCCAATGACCCCTAACCTCAGGGGGTAAAATTGCAGTTTACTCATTAATATATTAAAATTAAATTTTAATACAAAAAACACAAATGTTTATAATACAATCACATATAAGTTACAATTATAGCACAAAATACACACCAAATTTAATTTATGACATAAACATATTGTAAAAAATATATAATATAATTTAACGGGTTATCGTCAACCCGCCAATCCGACATGTTACCCGAACCATTTAGTTAAACAGGTTCGCGGGTTTAACCGAAAACTGTCTCAAACCTGTTTATACTAAACCCAAACCCGCGAATTTCGTGTCTTACAAGGGTAAATAGCCAACACACCTTATTCAAACAACAATCATCATTTAGGGTGAACGGGGTGCTCCCCACGTGGGTTGTTTGGTAGCCTCTTAATGACCATTCAGATGCTACCTCTTAATGGTTTAAAACCTCTGAATGAATAAGAGGTAACCTCAAGTCTGAATGGTTAAGAGGTAACCTCTGAATGGTAAATCATCACATGTCACATTCTTCTACCTTCTCACTGGTAAAATTCTTAATGGTTCCATTAAGAGGTAACCTCTTAATGACCATTCAGAGGCTACCAAACAGCCCCTTAGCTTATTTTCAACTTTTGAAAAGTCATTTTGGCCAAAAATAAGTCGGGAATTCCTGACTTTTGGCAAATCCGCCCTCTTCAAAACACTTCTCCATCGAAACATCTTCAACCCTAGATTACTCCCACCGCACCAAGCTCCTCCCCCACCTTCAAGTTCCCCGCGGCCCTGCTCCACCTCCTCCGCCGCCCCCACCTCCATCTTCCACCGATTACCCACAACCACCTAACCATCGTCGACCTTCACCACTGCCGACCATCGATGACTACACCCATCTCCGATTGCCCCTGTCAAACCTCCGAGTAACAATCATAAGCTTGCACAGTTCTTCTAATTTCGAGTTTAAATCACGATCCAGGTATGAAAGCTTGTATTTTTTCTTGGTATTAAGGTTTTTTCTTTATTATTCTTGCAAGTTTGAATGTTATTTGGTGAAGGTTAATTGGGTATTGAGGTTAATTTGTAGAAACAGTGTGTTTTTGAATACAGTGATGGGTCAGAGAATTCAATTTAGATTGAGTTTAGTTCAGATTAGGATGAGAATTTTTGGGGTTTGATTTGATTTGTTGAAGAGGGGTAGTGAAAATAGTGGTAAAAAGTTCGATTTTTTAGTCGAGAAAGTGCAAAACCGGCTTTCTTGGAATCAATAAACTTGTGAGTATATGACAATACATGAAATAAAGCGTTTGGTGTGATTTGCACAAAGACAGATGGTTGAGGGGTGAAAATTGAGATAAACTATCCATATATGTAGAAATTAATAGCAAAGAGGCTTTCAGTTTATTTCATCAGTTTGCAGAAGTAAAAAAACAAACAGTCTTCTTCTTGCAGACTGTAGACATTTGGTCCAGCACTTCTGCTACAGATGTCTGCAGATGTGGTCCGCAGACTGCAGACGTTTTCCCTCAGAAAAAACAAACACCACCTAAATAACCGTACACGCGAGGAGATAACACTGCAATTAGGAACTCCAATCGATTTATCAATACATTCGTCTGCAGTTCATCTTCTTCCTTCGTTCTCAGATTGTTTGATAATCAGGTATCTTATTATTATGTATTTGTATAGATATCAGCATGTAGTGTGTGATGTGAAGCTGAATCTATCTGATTTGTTGGGTCATCAGAGACACACTCCAGGTGTTCGATGAAATGTCTACGTAGAATTTGTTAGTTAGATATGAAAAAAAAAGTTTGAAACTGTCTATGAATCGGATTTCGGGTAGAATTTCTGAGATTATTGGTGGGTTGACTGATCTTAAAGAGTTTCATGTTAATAGTAATGATCTTGTAGGATTAGTTCATGAGGGTTTGACTAGATTGTGCAATAATATGTTCATGGGTCCTGTCCCCAAGGTTTTTATGCTGTGAGCTTTACTTATTCGTCGCTTCGGTTTTGCCAGCTGGATGCTGGTGTTGCTTAAACAATAATATGTTTGTGGTCTCTGGTAGATGATGAAGATGTAGTCTTGGGTACTGGTGTAATATACATTGCTGTAGAACCTGTATAGGCGGTAGCTCCATGACTGTATTAAGAACTAGAATCTTTTGAATTGATGTTGAATGTATTAAGTTTGCACCATAGGTTCTAACCTTCTAAGATTTAGGCCAGTTGCTTTACTTCTAGTCAAAAACCTAAAACCAAATTTCTACCGGTGCATTAGAAGGAATGTAAGTGCATAAGTTTGAAGTTTCTTTCCTTTTTTGGTTGTTTCATGTGAATGGCTAAATTTCTTGTGATATTATTTTTGTATTTGTCGTTTTGGTTGAAACCCGTCATGATCCGAACCAAATTTACAGTTTTTTAAACGGCCTGTTTTTGCCCGTATCCATTTTTGTCAAAACCTGTTGTGACATGAACCAATATGACCATTTTTAAAATGCCCCGTTACCCCGTGCGACTTGTACCACCCGTTTTGCGAGGTACAATTTTAAGCCTCTTCTAATGGTGTTAACTTTATATATGAAATGCAATAGTAGAAGATGATTTGCTTCTTATTCTTATGATTGAGAATTAAAGCTTTTATGTTATAGTATTTTTATCATTCTTATTTATTCCTACGGGGTAGAGGTAGGTAAGGCTGTCTACATCTTACCCTCCTTAGACCCTACCTTAGCTTTGCTATTGGTGGGATTTATCGAGTATGATGATGATGATCGTTCTTATTTATTCAAACAGGGCTAGGTTTTAAAAAAAACGATGAAGATACCAAGTGGGAAAATATTGATCAAAACGTATGTGCAGAATACAAATTTTCATCTTCTTCGAAGATTCTCTCTTTGGTCAATGAAAAAAGACCCGGATCTTGAAGCAGCTTTAACAAGAAACCGTCGATGGATCGTAAATAATCAGATTAAAAATATAATCTTGAGGTGCCCTGATCATGTGGCATCTGTTAATTTCCTTCAAAAGAAGTTCAAAACTCTTGATCTTCAAGGAAAAGCTCTAAACTGGGTTAAGAAATACCCGTGCTGCTTTGAAGTATACTACAAAGACGATGAATATCATTGCAGATTAACTAAAAAGATGATGTCTTTAGTACAAGAAGAAGAAAGTGTAAAAGATATGCAAGAAACAGTATTTGTTGAGAGATTAGCAAAGTTATTAATGATGGTTTCTAATCACAGGCTCAACGTCTCGAAGCTCAATGAAATCAAAAATAATTTAGGGTTACCAGATGATTATTTGATAAGGATCATACCAAAACATCTTGATATGTTTCGCGTGGTTAATTATGGTGGGAGAAAGAATTCGATGCAAATCGAGCTCATCAAGTGGGACCCAGAATTAGCGGTTTCGAAAATCGAAAGAAAATCGAAAGAACATGTCTGCAACCCGTCATTCACATGTTCGTTACCTTCGACTTGGGTAAAATCGTGGGAGAAATTTCGTGAATTCGATTCATTGCCGTACATTTCACCTTATACGGATCCGGGTCATTTAGTAATCGGGTCGAAGGAATCAGAAAAACGAACAATCGGTTTACTGCACGAGTTTCTGTCACTTACATTATGGAAGAAAGCATCAATTATGAAGTTAGGTCATTTCACGAGGGAATTTCATTTACCGGAGAGATTAAACGTTCTGCTCTTAAAGCATCCGGGGATATTCTATGTTTCAAATAAATATCAAATTTATACTGTTTTACTTAGAGAAGGGTATAACGGGTCAGAATTGGTTGTAAAAGACCCGCTTGTAGTTGTGAAGGATAAATTTGGAGAATTGATGCAGGAGGGACTTCATGAATATAATAGAAGGCATCACATGTTGAATTTAGAAAAGAAAAGAAAAAAAGGCGTTATGGCAATGAAACAAGAGAAAAATGAACTGGTTCATGAACTGTCTGATGAAGGGGATGATCTAGGTGGCATATTTGATCCTGAGGAAAGAAAACGGTTTTATAAAATTCTTTTTGAAGAGAAAGCGCGATAAGTTTCTATACAGAGGTATGTAGGCAAAAGATCAAATACAAATAATCTTAACATACTAAACATACAAATTGAAGGAAAACCCAAAAAGACAAGGTGTCATTTTTGTAATTACCACCAACTATCAAAGTTACAACCAAAAATACCTAAAAAAACACAAATTTTTTTTTAACATTTTTTATTAAAAAATCGCTACATTTCGTTAGCAAAAAAAAAAAAAATTTTTTTTTTTTTTTTTTTTTTTTGCTACTAAAAGTAGCGATTTTTTAATAAAAAATGTTAAAAAAATAAAATAAAATAATTTGTGTGTTTTTTTTTTATTTTTTTAGATTTTTTTAGGTTTTTTGGGGATTTAGTTTTTAGCATTTTAGCTTGGGTGGGGGTGGGGGGGGGTTAGGTTTTTTTTAGGTTTTTTTTGGGGGGGGGGGGGGGGGGGGGGGGGGGGGGGTTAGGTTTTTTTAGGTTTTTGGGGGGTGGGGTGGGGGGTAGGTTTTTTTTAGGCTTTTGGGGGGTGGGGGGTTTAGGTTTTTTTTTTTTGGTGGGGGAGTGGTTAGGTTTTTTTAGGTATATTTGTAGAGTAACTTTGAAAGTTATTGATAATTACAAAAATGCCACCTTGTCTTTTTGAGTTTTCCTTCAATTTGTATGTTTAGTATGTTAAGATTATTTGTACAAGAACTTTACCCGAGGTATGTAATGTTGTAATGTTTATAGTTATACTTAGTTGGTGTCAATGTATTCACATTTGAATAGTTTTGACATTTGATTGATTGTTGTTTATTCTCATAGGAAATTGATATATGTTCTTAAAACATTAATCTAGGTTTAGTCGTTTAGGTTCAGTTGCTGATTTGGCTTGAACAGGTTTAAATTTAACTGCATCTGTTTACATCTTGCATGGGTTCATATGTAGCCTGAATTTTTGATACTATCACATCTGGATTAAAAGAGAATAATAACCCCTCTTGTAGTGGCGGAGCTTGACCAAAAATTCCGCGGGGGCGGAAAGTCATGGGACCTAAATTTTTTTTCCTATCGCTATGTTTCGGGTTATATGTTCGGGTCGGCTATTCGATTCGGGTCGGGTCAAACATTAATAACTTCAAATAAACCAAATAATCTTTATTTATTCAAAGGACCGTTCTTATACAAAAAAAAACTAACTATTGTTTAACAAACAAATGACCAAAATATTTATAATTGTGTATAAAGGATTGAAGATTCGAAGGCTTCAAGACAGGGCCGGCCCAAGCCCAAGTATTTTGAGGCTTGGGCTTTAGGCCTCCAACTTTAAAAAACAATTATATATGATATTTGGGCTGGGCTGAACTTATCTTTACACATACAAAAAATGTATAAAAATACAAAAAAAAAAAAAAATTACTTTGCCAACAATAAACCTTTTAGTTTATTTTGCCGGTCCCAGGCGCGGGTAAAGGATGATTTTTCTCAAATAGTGTTTTTTTTGGAAAAAGACCTCAAGTTTTTAATTCGCTTTAGGCAACCAAAATGGTTGAGCCGGCCCTGCTTCAAGAACCCTAACCCTGAGAACACAGAACTTTTTTTTTCTTTTTGTTGAAGTCGAACAACACAAATGGGGCGCCTCTATCCTCACGTATTGTTTTTTTTTGTTTAAATGTCTTTCAATTAAGACAAAAATGAACCCTCAAGTTTCATATATATAAGTACTAGTTTCAAACTTTATTTAAACTAACTTCAAGTTTAAAAACAATTATAAAAAATTACTAATAGCCCCGTTCTTCACTTTTTTTTAACTCAATACGAAAATATGTATAAATTTTTGGACAATAAACTTGGTAGGGGCATGGAATTTATAGGCAAAATAATTGGCGGGGGCGGACCTATATAATTTTAAAAATTTCGGACGAAAAATCGAAAATATTACACTACTAACCGAAACGTTGACGGGGGCCGGTGCACCCCCTTGCCCCTTAAAAGGTGCGCCCCTACCCTCCTGACCCACCCTCTTAATTTCTTATGTGCATTTGGTGTTTCCTTTATTTCTTCTTAGAGTGAATTTCAAGGATTGTCCTTTATCTTTATACTCATTTTCAGGCGCTGTCCTTTATGTTCAAAATTGATGAGTTTTGTCCTTTATGTTTTCATATCATACACGTTTTGTCCTTTAGGCTTAGCCCAGTTAGTTTTTTCAGTTAAATTTGGTCATGTGCTTTGCACATGAGAGCATTTTTGTCAATTCAAAGGTTGCAAAGGCTTTGAGCTATAAATCTGCCGTTGAACTTACCTTTGAATTCATGTGCAAAGCACATGACTAAATTTAACTGAAAAAACTAACTAGGTTGGGCCTAAAGGACAAAACATGTATGATATGAAAACATAAAGAACAAAACTTGTCAATTTTGAACATAAAGGACAGCGCCTGAAAATGGGTATAAAGATAAAGGACAATCCTTGAAATTCACTCTTTGTTCTTAGTAATAACCTCAACGGTCAGATTGGGTCATGTTTTAACCGGCTGCTGGGCATTCTGATTAACCCAGTTCTGGCGCCAATTTTAAATATTTCAGGAGGAGGGTAGTTTATATTAGTGGGCAGTTAGTTACCTCCCTTAGTAGTCTATTCAAGAGCCTTTAATCGGGCCGACTATCTACCTATAATTCCAATTTTATTTATCTTAATTACGGGTTCTATCAATGTCCCTCCTCTAGTGGTTCAAGGTTTTAATTTAAATCTAGGGTTATTGGATTTTAATAATCTTAAGTTTCACCCGTTGGCCGATAATAATCCCAACTTTAAAAATTCCCTCCAATAATTCCAACTTGTAAAAGTTTGGCCGCCATTGATCCTTTTCAAACATATACGAATTTGGTTTCCTCAATAGATTCAATTACACCTAGAGACTGCTTAATTTGTTTAAGTGCACCTATGTTAGAAAAGGATCAATGACGGCCAAACTTTTACAAGTTGGGATTATTGAAGGGAATTTTTAAAGTTGGGATTATTATCGGCCAACAGGTGAAACTTAGGATTATTAAAATCCAATAACCCTTAAATCTATTGTGGACAAAAATGTAGATTTAAGAGTAGGATTAGTGTGTGTGTGTGTCAAGGTTTAAAAGAACGGAAACGAGTTTTGAGGCGAACCGAGGCGGAATTAAAAAGTAAATATATAATTATATATCTTATAAAAATATTAATACAAACTAAATTCATCAAAAACACACATAAAAAAGACACAAATTGCTTGAAATTGACACAAAAAGTCACAAACAAATATAAAAAAAACCCTGAGGCGCAGCCTTTTTAGCGCCTCGGCTCCTTTGAGGTGCACATACCATATAAACCCACTCAGAATCGTTTTTTGGGCGTTTCGCCTCGAGGCGCATGCCTCAACCGTTTTTTAAAACCATGGTGTGTGTGTGTGAGAGAGAGTTTGTCGTTCTAAAAATAATTAAAAAAGAGTAATTATCTCGATAACAATAATTTTTTGTCTACAATACATTTGTTACAAACAATGAATCTTATACGTCTCATTCTCCTCTAAATGCATTTGGTAATTGGGATGTATCTATGCTTGTGATGTATGCCGGAAGTTACAACTTACAGTTCCTTTGTCTGGCATTTAAGGACTCTATCTTCAACCCAAATATTGAAATGCATACCTTTTTACTTGCGTGTTGGCTGTCTAGCAATGTATCAATATGTTAATAGCTGAAGTTTAAATTGCGGTTTAGATATACCTACCGTAGTCATTGCTTAATATTCTATTGTTGTGATATGCTTCTATCAGTTCTGGATATTTTTTTATAAGAATATGGTCATATTAGCCCTTACCATACAATGTTGTTGCCTATTGTCATGATCCGAGTCTTCACTAGGAAGTTTGATTTTATAGTTAAAATTCCTTGCTTCCATGAGCTTTTTGTTTTGCTTTGCAAATGACGTAACTTTAAACCTCCGCTTGCATAATGCCGGGAATTAACTGACGTCAATTGTAAACAAGAATCATCTTATGGATTAATAGTCACTGTAACAGGTGATGTATGGAGGCTAAGACATGTGCTTCCATCACTTGCGGCTCATTGTAATTTCTGTTGCTGCAAATGACCCAAAACCGACTCATGGACTTAAACATGACTTTTGGACAGAACTTAATGTAGATGCCATTTGCCCTTTTCATGGGGAAGCTGATTATACAAATGGGTCAACAACACGTTATGGGTCAACTGACATTAGCGGGTCAGCCCCACCGAACTTGAGTTGGTGCAGATGTAACCCCATGAGGGCAGCTGAAATTACCCAGGATTTGCAGTCACATACAGTTTTATCGCACCTTATTAAGGATGTTAAATGTCGTTTATTTCCAAAGGTTTAACAGTTGTACTTTGATCTCCATGTCAGATTGGAGAGTATCATGTCAGAAGAAATGCAAACAAAAGGATCGAAGCTGTCAAACGCTAATGGATGCGTATTGCAAAGCAGGAGACATGGTTAAGGCTTATGAGCTTCTTCACCAAACGCTAAATAAATGACTTCAGCTCATAGTTGTCACGTTTGACGTGTTAATGAATAGATTTTGTATGTTAGGGATGCTAGAAAATAGCAAGAGGCTTCGTAAATGGATGTTGAAAAAGGTGTCCTTTTTAATTGGTTGATGACTTATGGGTTTGAAGCGTCTATGACGCTTCAGTTGCTTGGATTTCAGTGAGGCGTCTCCATGGAACGCCTTTTAGGTGAACTTTGACCATTTAATCCATATGTGTTTCCTTCGAAGTTCTTTTATATTTTTCTTCATATTTTACATGGTGAACTACATGTGAATAACATGCAAACCTGAATTAACCTTTTACATGACTTTTGACCCTTCCATCCATTCATTACATTCGACGTCTTTCCTTCAGTATTTTTTTTCTGTTCATGTTTAACCATACTTATGAATTAAATGAAAACCTGAATTGCCTCAGTTTTTATAACACAATTAGCCTGTTAATGTAATTGCCACAGGAAGCAAAGTTGGTGAAAGTTTGGCTTTTGGTGATGCCACGGATCCGCCTGCAAATTCGATCTGAGTATAGATTGTTTCTGTGTAAGTTGAAAACATGGAAAGCGATGGAACAGTTGGTTGAATTAAGCCTTGTTCGAGCTATTGAAGTTAGTAATTTTAATACACTACACCATAATTGAATATGATATCAGTCGGGCCCCCCTACAACGCGTGGGAATTCCCACTATACAAATAAATGGATAACATATGTTAAGGTCATCCAACATTTAATGTATTCCACATGTCTTGATTTGATTGTGTTTATGAGTCACTTACAAGTCAATTTATCCTACAATGACGACGGCAACAACAAGAAGTCATGGACTCATGGTCGTATTTATGTTAAGCCCAATGAAAACAAAGCCTACTCAATTTCAGCCCATTACATAGCCCAATTTCAGCCTCTTCCCTGATCCATCGAGAATCGACCGTCCCTATTGAAATCTGGTTTGAAGATGACAATGTGCATTTTGTATTCTGTTAGACTATGTGCTTTACTCTAACATTTACACTGTTCTCGAGTCATTTAACAGGGGGAGGTGAGGGGAGGGGAGGGGAGGGGAAGGAAAATTTTCTCTCCTAATCTCTCCAATTTGGGAGGATGAATATATGGTCATATTTTCTTCCCTTTTCCCTCCCCTCCCCCTGTTAAATGAAACTCGGGAACATGATTTTTCATATTTTCATCTCTTTTCCCTCCCCTCCCCCTGTTAAATGAGTCTCGGGAACAGAGTGTTAGGGTGTCAACGGTTACATGACATATGAACCAGCATTACACACTACTCCTTCCTTGTGTTAAGAGGTATTAAATGGATTATTTGTTAACATATTAACCAGGTGTTATAAACTTACAATTTATATTCTGACCTTACAATTTAACGGTTATGTTATAAACTTGAAAATTGTATAAGACGAACCGATTGTTTAACTTATATTACTTAGAATTTTTTTTTTTTGAACGGCAAATTTGGATCACTGGAGTATTATCGTACCACCAGCAGAATCACCCGATCATATCCATCTCCATTAGGCATAATGCCTATATACCAAATCAGGAGGAACCCCAATAAATATGGGAAAACCCCTTTGTGGGAATCGAATCTAGGACCTATTGGTCTCAAAATCTTATCTCACTCCCAAAATACCACTAGGCTATAATATAAAAAAATAGGATAAAGGATATAAGTAATCAAAATTGTTAAACAAGCCGGTTCCAAACAACCGACCGATTTAGTTTTTTTTTTTTTTTTTTTTTTTTTTTTCAAAATCAAAGTTAGTAGTTGGACGAAAGATTCCCGATGAATCGAATAGTAAACAATCCTAGTAGGTAAGGTGAGGGTGGGTTTACACCCCAGCGTGGTTCCCATCCTCAGGTCGCGGGTTCGATTCCTGGCAGCCTCGAGTCACCTTTGGCCGGGCCTCGGTTTGGTATGCTTGTCGCAGACGCCTACGGCGCCGTCTCGAACCCGGGCCGCGCGCAATACCCGTGTTGAGACAAACCGGTGAGCAGCCGTTCAAAAAATATATATATATATATATATATAATAATTAACACGTTAGTCAATAATGATGTATCAAATAAATACAATAAAAAACATATCATGACATGTACCTCTATTGCACTTGCCATGTGTCCCAAGTGTCTTTCTTACTTTTTATATAAAGAAGTGCCTACGTGTTAACATTGTTACAAAAAGGAAAAGGCATGGGCCCGAGTAAATTGCTAAAATAGTCCCTAACGTTTGTTCATATTTGCTAGATCCATCCAAAAAAAAGATTTTTTCTCATATGAACCACTGAGGTTTCAAAAAAGTTGCTAAATCCATCCAAACTTCAGGGACGATTTTAGCAATTTAATAAAACAAACTTTTTTTGGATGGATTTAGCAAATGTAAACAAACGTCAGGGACGATTTTAGCTAGCAATTTACTCTATTTTTTTTCATCTTTTTATTATATCTCTTAATTAACATAAAATCGATTAATTTTTTTATTTTCATCTTTTTATTAAATTTCTTATTTAACATAAAATCTACTAGTTTTTTTTTTTGAACGGCGAATTTCTACAACAGGCGATAGATTCGCACCTGCTTTTGCAGGCCCTCCACCCCACTCTGGCCAAGACTATGTTGTCTTAACCGGGCTCACGCTTGGCATCAGAGTTTGGTTTGGCGCTCCCCGACAAAATTTCCAGCCTACTGGCATATGCGAGTAGTTGCACCCTCCACAAGAGCCGAAAACTCTCTGGAGTAATTGCACTGTAATAGAAAACTCGGGTGTACTCCGCGGGTTTCGAACCTGTGACCAGGCCTTCACCTAGTATTTTTTTGTTCATTTATAAAATAAAATACACTTTCTTGCTAAACAGGTAACAAATTAAACCGTTGAAAAGATTTTGTCGTATAATTAACTTTATTAAAGGATTAGTAATGAGTAAAGTGTTTACATTTTAAAAGACTTGGTTAGATGGTTAGATGATTATAAATATAAACCGTATTCATAATTGTAAAATATAAATGATTAATCTTTATTATGAAGTGGGTGAAGGCCTGGTCACAGGTTCAAAACCCGCAGAGCACACCCGAGTTTTCTATTACAGTGCATTTACTCCAGAGAGTTTTCGGCTCTTGTGGAGGGTGCAACTACTCGCATATGGCAGTAGGCTGGAAATTTTGTCGGGGAGCGCCAAGCCAAACTCTGATGCCAAGCGTGAGCCCGGTTAAGACAACATAGTCTTGGCCAGAGTGGGGTGGAGGGCCTGCAAAAGCAGGTACGAATCTATCGCCTGTTGTAGAAATTCGCCGTTCAAAAAAAATAGTAGATTTTATGTTAAATAAGAAATTTAATAAAAAGATGAAAATAAAAAAATAAATAGATTTTATGTTAATTAAGAGATATAATAAAAAGATGAAAATAAAAAATAGAGTAAATTGCTAAAATCGTCCCTGACGTTTGTTCACATTTGTTAAATCCATCCAAAAAAAGTTTGTTTTATTAAATTGCTAAAATCGTCCCTGAAGTTTGGATGGATTTAGCAACTTTTTTGAAACCTCAGTGGTTCATATGAGAAAAAAATCTTTTTTTGGATGGATCTAGCAAATGTGAACAAACGTTAGGGACTATTTTAGCAATTTACTCCATGGGCCCTTCTAAAACATATTGGCACAGGGTGCTACTTTCTACACCCCCCCTAATTACTTTTTACACCCCCCTCCTCTCACATACTTACAGGTGGGGCCCGCGTGGGACCGGCAGTTTTCCTCTCACAAGGGGGTATAATCAGGAGGGGAGGGGGGTGTGTTTAGAATGAGCCATTGGCACATCCTTTGCATAACCCGTTATCTAGGAGCTAACACCATAGACATCTAATCATTCTTATCTCACTATTACCTATTGTCCTTACATTTTTTTAACGGTAAATTTAGATCACTGACGAACTACGAAAGTATCATCGTGTTATTAGCGAAACCACCAGATCATATCTATCTCCACTAGGCAATAATACTTAATATGATATCTTAAGGCTCACATGTAGATATTTACAAAAACTTATAGTAATCATGGATCTTTAATTTTGCACTCGATATGTGTTACAAATATATTTAGACTGATAAATATAACAAATGTGGATGAAACTGTATCGAATTGTACGATATTCTATTTAACGTTATTGATTATGGAGATTTTCGACGTAACAGGATATTTAGTTTTCACGTTAAATATCTATATGCTCCATAAAATCAATTTTGGTAAAGAGGTATATTCACCAGTTTTGATAAAGTTGCCATTAGTCTAGCTAACAGTGTCACACTTGAGTTTCAATCTATGTTTATGATGTTCATTTTTTATTAGATTTGATTCACATGTTTATGTTTTGGGTTGTAATATAAAGTTGTAATGAAATTGTTTGAAAAATATGTGTTTTATAATTAACTAAACGTTGTGATTATATTCTTTTTTATTAATATTAATAGGGGCTTTCGAGTTTAAATGTAAATCATCGAAACCGTTCAAACTATTCATTAGTTTGATTTCACAATGAACATCGTTTATATAAATTTTTGGTCGATTAGCTTCTAAATGTTCAAACCGGGCACATCATTTAGCTAATTGTTTATATAAATTTTTGGTCGTTGAGATTTCCGACCGGGAGGTCGAAAACGTATATACCTAAAAAATTCTATACGAAAACTATATACCGGACACTACTGAGCGAAAAGTTCGGGTGGTCGGGCGCCCCCTCTCCCCGACCCCTACAAAGCTGCGCCCCTGGTGGTGAGGTTTCAATCTCATTATGAGTGTTTAGATGGTGCAGCATTAGGAAGTGCATGTCGTCATTCTAGAAAAAGTTGACTAGTTGTATAGGTAGAATATTGAAGAAAATCAACCATCAAAACCGATAAAATCTAGTCTCAAATAGTTTTTTTAGTAATAGCCCTTAACTCATTCTATATATGCTCATTTCATTGCCTTCAAATTTCTTTTTGAGCATGAAACCATTAGGAAGAGCTTTAGGCTTATCACATCATTTGACGCTTAAACTATCAGACCAGATGGTGTGGTGTGGCGCCCCTCCCACCCCATCATCGTTGGTGCCCCTACACCACCCCGCCTCCGCAAGGGGGGCACTATCCTTGACCTTCGCCAAAGCCCTAGCGGGGGTGAAGATGAAGAAGGGGATGGGGGCCATTGCCTGATCCAATAAGATTTGAGTTTATTTTTTCTTTTTTCTTTTTTAATATAGTTAAAAGAGGCTTTATAGGGGACATTATTCCACACCGTGTAACTTAACGATAAAATCTCTCACTTATGCGTCGCCTACGTGACATGATAAAGCCCCTAGGGACGTGAGATCACACCACCCAACCTCAGTATTGTTTAGTAACTATGATAGCCGCAAAAGGAAAGTTATTGAAGACAAAAGGGTCTAATAAGCTTAAAACCGTACTTACAAATTGATTAGTTGATTTGATTGCTTTTGTTTTAGTTTTACAATAAGAGTTAACTTTCATTTTGTTCCCTGTAATTTAATCATTTTAACGGTTTTGTCCCAATAGTTTAAAAATAGCCATTTTACTCTCTGATTTTTCTAACTTATCGTCATTTTCCTCCCCGTCTCTAACTCCATCCAAAAAATCCATTAACTAGAAGGGTATTTTAGTAATTTTATAGATAAAAGCAAGGGAATGTAAATCTTTTCACTTAAATAAACCTATAACTTGTTTATTTACATGTATATAAGTAATTCTTTTCTGATTCCCCATCTTTCCAACCACTCTTTCTACCGGCCACCACCATCCACAACCATCCACCACCACCTGCCGACCACGACTACCACGACTTTTAACTAAACGTTTTAATTGAGTTAGAGCCAGGGAGTAAACTACCGAAATACCCCTACTTTTAATTGCACGTTTTAACTGAGTTAGAGCAATGAGCAAGCTGACGACAAACTCGAAAGATCAGGGAGGAAAATGACTATTTTTAAACTATTGGAGCAAAACCGTTAAAATGACCAAACCACAGGGAGGAAAACGAAAGTTAACTCTTTATTTTAGTTTAAATAGTTTTATAAACAATTACTATCTTTAAAACCGGGTAATAAACCCCACTAAAAAAGATATATTAACCTTATTACTGTTTTTTTTAAACGGCCAACAAACTCAATCCCGAACACTCTCGGGGCATCCACTGGACAAACGGAGTACTCCGAGAGTAACCCGAGTCCACCACCAATTCCGGGGAAAACCCGGTAACCCACCCGCCCGTAGGCACGACAGTGAAATTACCGGTAAAACCCGTTTGGCCCAAGGATCCAACCCAGGTTTTCTAGGGTCTCCTATCATTGCCCACCAGTACCTTACTCTGCACCAAGTAGGAGTCGAACCTGCATCTCTCAAGAGAAATGCAAGTCCTCTACCACTTAATCTAGAGATCATTGGCATTAACCTTATTAGAATAAGAAAAAGTAACAAGATAAGACATTACTTTAGGGTAATCATTATATGAAAAAGGATCATGGTTCTCATAACTTTAAGCCGCACCATCGTAATTTCACATGCCATAAACTTTATTTTCGGCATTCTATGAAATAACATGATTTTACGCACACTTTCTATTCTTCAAAAGCAAATATATCAATTATTCTTTTAAAAGCATATTACGCACTTTCCTTAATTCGGTGTATAATGTGATATGCATCACTAATATTGCTATGAACACGTATATACACGACACAATGCAATGCAATGCAATGCAATGCAATGCAACACAATACAATTATATAACATATGTTTGTCACCTTTAACTATATAACGAATACGTTTTAATTTTTTCGAACCAAACACTAATCCAAATTATAAAAATATAACACTATTTTATTTTAAACCAATAAAAAATCATAAATTCAAACCATACTCATACGGGGCGGACCCCTTGATTTTTTATTTTTTTTTGGTATTTTATAGGTAAAAAATCCGATCGTACCACTTGAAAATATGGTTAAAACTCTCATTCGCACTATCAAAAAATAATTCCTAAATCCTACTCATTTTTTACTTTAAAGGGGGAATGGTGCATACGCATCATTTTATTGGTATCCTTTCTCCTATCAGATATAGATTTTTATTAGTTGCCTTTCTAAAAGAATATAAAAAAAAACAAAATTTTATTTAGTTGTTTAATTTAACGAGTTAACACTAACCCGCGCGTTGCGGCGGGATGTTAAATATGAATGTTTTAGACTCACGATATGAGATGCGGAAATTCTTAAGCTTATACAAACCTTTGAAATGAAAATGATAAATATATTTTGCAAATAGAATGGTTATTTGAGAATTATGTTGGTAAAAATTTTTCTAACATTAACAACGCACACGTGTTATGACATGTTAACTCATCAAAGTGGGACCTAATCGTAAAGCATTATGTACAAATTAATAATTAAATCGAAATAGTAATAAAATTTATGTAAAAAAGAAAAAAAAAATCATAAAAAGGTAATATAAGAAAGGTTTAGGAATGAAAATGGTAGGTAATGTCAATGTTTTAATGTTTTTTTGTTCATGTTAAACATTTAAAGAATGTAAAGAATGAAGGTGTTTGGTAAGTATAATTAAGATGTAAACTTCTAGAAAAATGGGTAATTTATTAATCAAGATTTAATTATTGGAAAAAATAGATTTTTTAATTAATATTATAGTTATGTATTAAACAAATATAATAGTTATGTATTAATCAATGTATATTTGTTTTGTATCTAACATATATATAAACATTCAATGGAATTCGTAAGAGTAAATGTCTTTATCTGTGAAGCAATATTGGAATTCATAAGAGTAAATGTCTTTAACTGTGAAACAATATTTAAAACAATAGTAGTCAGTTACTATATTTTCTAGGGTAAAGTTATTAGAATCTTTTAGAACAAAATAACCACCGTATGTATTTAAATATTTTATTTTGAACAAATATAAATTAATTGTGCTAGACAAATTAATCACCCTTATTCTTCTATCTTTATATGAAACATTGGTATTCAAAACCCACTTCAGCCAGCCACCGTCAATACCATTCCCATTCATTTCAAACGAAACCCATTAACACTAAACGTGCGTGGACTCGTTTCGTCATCAACAACTACGATCTATCATCATCTTCTTCAAAGGTGACGATTTGAATTGAATTGAATTTGGTGCAACCGTCTTTTTTTTCGGTGCCACGCACACTTATGTGCAGAATTGAATTAAATTTGGGAGAGTGTATACACATCATCAATTCTGATTTCTTTCTCTTCGTCGCTTTCATCTCTTATATCCTCAGGAATTGGATTTGGGAATGTGTATGTATCAATATGGTTGTCGTTTGCCGATTTGGACTGAGTTTCTTCTTCCGATTTCGTTAGTCCTTCGCCAATTTTTTTTCTTAGATCTTTGTTTTCACGGTGGTTTGTATGAAATCAAGTGATGATGATCTTTTTTCCTTAAAGATTTCGAATATAATTAAAGTTTTACGGTAGTGTTGTGATTTTAGTCCTTATTTATGTTTTCAGACTCTGCAAACAAAAATCCACATACAATTATTAACATTAAAACGCATGTTGTTCATATCATACAAACAAATAATTTAATGGTAAAAAAAAGACCGAAGTAATAAATAGCAAAAACATAATATGATGGGGTGAAATCATACTGGAATCGAAGATTCTGTTGGATAAATGGAAAATACTATGCTAAATCATATATGAAGATCGATACGTTAAATCAGCAACGAACAAAAACGATATGTAGATCGGTAATAGAGGAAAATGAAGAATCAGTGAGAGGAAGTTGTTGCCGGTTACGGGCGAAAGTGTACGTCAGCGTTGGTGGGGGTGGCATATAAAAGCGTTGGTGGGTGTGGCACTGTGGCATACTTATATGGGATTGCCAACTAACTCAACAACATTGTTCTTCTATAAACGGGGTGTTTTGAATAGATGCGATGATTTGGTAGCTGTTCGTGGCTTATGTTATGTTGTATTATATAATAAATTTTTTAATCAACGCGACTTTTAAACGAAAGGGTATGACCATACCAAGTTTATAATATTATTTTTTAACCGACACAACGCGACTTTTAAACGAAAGGTATAAAATATTTTTCTAACCGACGCGACTTTTAAACGAAAATGTACAACCCAAGTTTATAATATAATTTTCTAAACAATGCGACTTTTAAACGAAAATGTATGACCGAAGTTGGTTAAATCACACCTTTTCGATGGTATGGAATAAAGTCAAATCACAGAACGGTATGGAGTAAAGTCAAATCACACATTTTCGATGGGACGCGATGTTTAAACAAATAAGACGTAATGTATTATTCAAGGGGTGTGTATATTGGGACATGTTGGTTTGGGAGGTAATATTTAAGGGGTGTGTATATTGGGACATGGTTTGGGTTATTTGTGTATTAAGGTAAGGGTATTAGTAAAGGGTGTGATGTGAAGAGACACAACTTTTGACTTACCCTAAGGCACCCCAAGTTACTTTTTTGTAGGGATATGTAATTGGTAGATAACATAAATAGACATATAATTTAGTAGATAACATAAATAGACATATACACCTTAATAATTAATTTTTTAAGTATTTATGTCGCTAGATTTTAACATTATTAGAATGTTATTACTCTTTCAAAAGTTATTGTTGATATTTTGAAAAAACGTGCTACATGTTGACAGAACTTAATGCTCTTATTATCTTTTTTAGTACTATTTTTAATTTAATATAATCAAAGATTTTAGTCGTTTTTGTTAAAGATTCACAAATTTCTACCCTTATTTTCGATGAAATTTTAAATCAACATTTTAGTCCATCCAATAATTACAAAACTTAATAATTATAAGTTTTGCTAAAATTTAGTAGTAAAAAACATAAACAAGCTACCCGAATAAATTAATTCATGTAAAATAAAAAAATAAAAAACTTGTGAAAAGCTACCCGAATCCTTTTTATGTTCATGATTTATTTCGTTAAATAATAAACGAATCACACAAATTTGACCCCACAAATATAAACTCCTTAACAGAATCATGTGTCCACTCTATATATACGAATAGTACGCGGGTCCATTTGAAGTAAGAGACATGATGCTAGGTGAAAGATTTTTTATTAAACGTTACAATTTGAAATCCTCATATCTTATTCTTTATTTCTGTTTTCATCTTACTCACACACACTTATTTTACTATTTTTTCTCGGTTTTATACACTAACAACATTTAATTTAAAGATGAATGGTAACATATCAAATGTAAAGATTGAATTTACTCTATACTTTATACTTTTGAGATTAGAAACCTAATATAGACGTTAAATGAAGGAAAACTCTAATTTTTCACTATAACTTAAGATAAAAAGGGTAATGATAAAATACCCACTCTGAGTGCATTCCGGTCCTTGTATGTTATATACTTTCAAACTAAGTTATCAACAATTCTAAACATAAAATACATACACCAAAATAAAGAAGTTATCAAAAATTATACTCTATATGACAATTTGCGTAAGGTCTTAGGAACAGTTCCCGTTTTCCGGTCTTCATGACTTAGATTTGCCGGTCATTCTGTTTATGTCTTGGCTCGCGGCAGATAAAGTATGAGGCTAGAGAGAGAGCAGAAACTTCCCATTGTCAACGATATGTTGGTTCGTAGGCTACAGGGCCATCATCATCGATTGTATTCGTGGGTCCAAGTTATAAACATAAAATGGATACACCAAAATTCTAAAGTATTATGCAAAAGATAAGCCTAGAATCTTAAAAAAAAAAAAAAAAAAAAAAAAAACAAATCAAATCAGATACAAACCTAACATATCATAACTTGGGGGTTGTATGACAACTTCTGAATGAGTAAGTGATAAACTAGTAAGAGGTCTGAACCATTAAGTGTTGAACCAGTAAGGGGCTGTTTGTTTGCCTGTTAATGATGCTCTTAATGGTTCAGACCTCTTACTGGTTCAGCACTTAATGGTTCAGACTGTTTGTTTCATGAGCAGATGTCTGAATGGTTCAGACATTTGTCTCTGAATGGTTAAGATTTACACATAGTCTGAATGGTTAAGACCTCTAATCTGAATTGGTTAGACATTTGTTAAGCATTATACAGGCTCTTAATGGTTCAAACCTCTTACTGGTTCAGCACTTAACAATTCAGATGTTACCAAACAGCCCCTAAGATGTCTGAACCATTAAGAGCCAGTATAATGCTTAACTGTTCAGAGGCAAATGTCTGACCAGTTCAGATAAGAGGTCTTAACCATTCAGAATCAGTATAATGCTTAATCGTTCAGAGACAAATGTCTAAATCATTTTGACATCTGCTCGCGAAACAAATAGTCTGAGTCATTAAGTGCTGAACCATAAGAGGTCTGAACCATTAAGGTGGTGTTTGTTTTTTTGCCAGAAGCACTTCTGGCCACTTATGTCTGCGTCGCGCAGATGCGCGCAGACGTTTGAGGTCTGCAGCTCGTTTGTTTTCCGGAAAAGCTTCTCACATTTTACCTCTTCCCCAAGCAGACATGTCCCCAAGTCTGCAAACCTCTTCTCCTCTTCTCCCTCCAGCCGACACCACCTCCTCTGCCACCACCTCCACCTCCGACAAAACCCCCAAAACCCCCAAATAACTCCGCCACCACATCCTCTGCCACCACCTCCACCTCCGACACCACCTCTTCTCCCTTTTCTCCCTCCTCAGCCGTCATCTCCACCATCGCCACCAGTAACTTCCATCTCGAACTTACCAGAACCTTCCGAGAAACCAGAGGTTGCGTCAGCACGGTTCAGCTCTGGTGCCGGTTGATTGTGAAGCATCTCCGGTGACAACCACCACCGTTCTCTCCTCCATCGATCTCTCTCTCTCTCTCTTCAGAAACCCCCAAATCGAAACCCTTGAAGATGGTGAAATTAGGGTTTCGGTGGAGGTGGTTGACGGCGGCTGAAGTGGTGGTGCTTGGCTTCGTGGTGGCGGTGGTGCTTGGTGGTTGCGACGGGGTTGGTGGGGGAGGAAGGAGGAGATGGTGGTGGTGAGCGTTAGGTGGTGGTGGTGGTTGCGACGGGGTGGTGGTGGCTGCGACGGGGTGGGTGGTGGCTGAAGTGGTGGTGGTTGGTTGTGGTGGTGTAGGTGGACGGTGCTTGTGGTGGTAGAGGGAGGCAGAGAGAGAGAGAGATCAGATAGATGTGTGTTGTGTGTGTTGAGTGTGAGAAGAGGTTATATATATAAAAAAAAACAAACCCTCTTCTCCTTGCAGACTGCAGACATTTGGTCCATCTCTTCTACTGCAGATGCCTGCAGATGTGGTCCGCAGACTGCAGACCTTTTCCAGCAGAAAAAACAAACAGCACCTAAGAGTCTTATTAAGAACTAAACAAACATCCCTTTAATCTAAAAAAAAGTTAGTTTAATCCTTTTACAAACAACTTATGTGAAATGACAAATTTACCCCTACATCAACATCGAAAAACACACCCCCCTTTTTTCTCAAATACAAAAAAGTCTCCAACTTCAACCACCACCACACTTCACCTAAACCCTCTCTCAATGAACCCAAACTTCGCCGGAAAACCCCTCCCCGCCGCCTCCTTCCACGGCGGCGGCCGTATGGACCTCGACCAGATGCCTGACACACCCAATCGCCGAACCACCCACCACCGCCGCGCCCAATCCGAAACCTTCTTCCGCTTTCCCGACGACGACATCCTGCTAGACGACGTCGTTGCAGACTTCAATTTCGCCACCATAGACTTACCCTCTATTCCCACTACAACCGCCGATTCGGATGCAGAGTCTTCCGATGTTAACGCCGTTAGATCCACGGCTACTAAGACTGACGCCGTTAATCATCATGTACGGAGTTTGTCGGTTGATGGTGATTTTTTTAATGGGTTAGGGTTTAGCGCCGCCGCTGACGGCGGTGGTGGCTACCGTCATAGGCGTAGTGGGTCGGTTGATGGGTCTAATGCGTCGTCGTTTGATGGGGATTCGGTGTTGATGATGGTGGATAATTCGAAGAAAGCTCTTGCTCCTGATAAGTTAGCGGAACTTGCTTTGGTTGACCCTAAAAGAGCTAAAAGGTTTGATTTTTTTGCTGGGTTTTTGTTTATTTTTTGTGGGTTTTGTTTAGTTTTTGTTGATTTTTTCTGGGGTTTTGTTGGTTAATTCATTGGGATTTTGTTATGTATTTTTTTTAGGGGGGGGGGGGGGGGGGGGGGTTGTAGTGTTAGTTAATTGGTTGGTTTGTTCTTGATGTATTTTTTGGGTATTTTTTATTTGATTATTTGGTTAATTAGGGATTTAGGGTTAACTAAATAGTTATGAATAATTAGTTTGGTATTGTCAAATGGTGAAATGTAATTACTTATGTATGTCTTACCCTTGTTTGATTTAGTACTTGTTTAGATAATTAAAAAAAAGTTCAATAACTCAATGATTATTACAGTTTTATGCGACTAAAAGAAACGAAAACTCATCGATATCTTGTGCACCAAGTAATTATCTGGTTCTGAATATTTAGTGTTACATAGTATAAGTGTGTTCATATACTGACGAAAACCGATTAAACTGAAGCAAGTTGACTAGTTTGAGATGTATATTGTTCGGTTTGAACCTGTTCAGTTTTGACGGTTTTTGGTTCGGTTTACTGTTTGCAACTTGGCGCTCGTAACCGTTGTTCAATATCTTATTTATTTTAGAGTTAAATGGCATTTTAGTCTATGTGGTTTGAGCCATTTTGCCAGTTTAGTCCAAAGGTTTGAAACGTTGCCATTTTAGTCCACTGGGTTAACTCCATCCCTTTATTCTGTTAACTAGAAGGGCAATTCGACCATATAAAATGATCGAATTACCTTTCTAGCTAACAGAAAAAATGGACGGAGTTAACCCAGCGGACTAACTAAAATGGCAACGCTTGAAACTATTTGGACAAAAATGGCAACGTTTCAGACCTTTGGACCAAACTGTCAAAATGGCCCAAACCACAGGGACTAATATGGCATTTAACTCTTTATTTTAGGAATATAGAGTTATGTGTGTGTATGTTCATGAAGACATGAACAATCCTTGTCATTTATAACAAGTGAATACAAAACTAAGCTTTTGAAAAAAAAATGAAAATTGGTTTAAAACTGCCAAAACGACAGGTTCAGATGGGCCGGACCGTGAACGCCTCTAAGAGATAAACTCTTTCAAAACACCATCTTAATATTAAGTTTAGTTTTGTAGAATCACTGTGTATAAAAGTTACAAAAAGGTTGATTTGTTGTTGTTTGCAGGATTCTTGCTAATAGACAATCGGCTGCGCGATCAAAAGAGAGGAAAATACGTTATACAGGTGAGTTGGAGAGGAAAGTGCAAACCCTTCAAAATGAGGCAACAACACTCTCAACCCAAGTGACCATGCTCCAGGTATATTTCAGTCTAATTAATAATTATTATAATAATATTTGAAGTTCATAAAAAAATATGTAGTTTGCATTTGGTAATTTGAGTTCAATATTATCAAACTCAAAATTTATCAAACTTTTGGAAGTTATTTCCAGTTTGGTAGTAATCAAACATAAAAAATGTTATAATGGATTCTTGATCTTCTAGTTGAAAGTGATAAGTCTTTAATTCGTTTTCTGGATTTTATAAATGTATGTGAAAATGGAAAATTTGTACATGTAGATATGCACGGGTCGGGTTAGGCTGAATGACCCACAAACGCTGCTTAATCCGCCTTCTCTGGATTTTATAGCTATATAATGTGTTAAATATAGTTAGAAAAGTTGATTATAACAGTTACTATTCAAGTTTTATAAAGTGATCTAGGGGGTGTTTGGGGTTGAGTTTTGAAGGAGATTTTTAGATTATTGAGTTTTGAAATCGTAAATAATCAGTTTTGAGTGTTTGGGTAAAAAAATTTAAAAATTTGATTATTTGCGTCTAGAAAGTTACAAAACACAGTTTTCCAAAAGCAGCTTCCCCCCTACTGCAACAAAACGCAGTTTTCCAAAAATTGATTATTTGCGTTTAGAAAAGGATTTTCACTTGTTTATTTTTTTAAATATATATTTGCCAAACACTCAAATAGTTGATTATCTGATTATTGTGATATCAAGCAACATAATCAAATCCAAACGCTATCTTTCAACATCACGTTTTGTTACAGTTAATTATCTGATTCTGATTATTCAAAACGCATAATCTATTTTCAAAACTCAACCCCAAACACCCTCTTAGAATTTTATATGCTTAAGGATACGCCTCAGATCTTTTAACCCATTTGACCCGTTTCATTTCTAGTTCAGTCTTTTAGCTTAAAAGTTTCAGGGAATTTTTCTGATCCATTAAAATTCAAACTGGCAAAGAAAAACTTGCTGATATTCTAATAAAAAGGAAAAAAAAAAAATAAGGCATGATATGTTGGACTTAATCGTATTGTTCACGTGAGAAACGGGTCAGGGGCATAAGAGTTTTTTTAGTTGGGTTTATTTATGGTATGGTGTCAGTTAGTTGATATTATGGAAAAAGGCAGACGTTGCTTGGTCATTAAGATTCTTGTTTATTATAAATAGGAGTCTTAGGATTATTGTTTTTTTTTTTTTTGAAATTTCCGAATTTAGTTATAAAAAAGAGTCTAACCGATTCAAAGGGCCTTCATTATAATTTATAATACAATAATTATGATGCAGCGGGATACAACCAGTCTAACTTCTGAGAATAAGGAGCTCAAGCTGCGGCTACAAGCGATGGAGCAACATGCAAAACTCACAAATGGTAAATAGGTTCAATACCTTTTTTTTCCAGCACATTGAGAACCTGTTAGAGAAAACTAGGGATTCCCAAATAACCTTACGCGTACTGTACTCATACCAATTTTAGGTATTGGGTACATCTATTGGTGCCAGTTTTAGTACGTTCGGTATCGGTACGGGTAAAAAATGGTACTGGTATCAACTTTTTTTTATAGAACTTTAAGAGTTTTTTTTTATATTATGGTACATCTATTGGTACCAGTTTTAGTACGTTCGGTATCGGTACGGGTAAAAAATGGTACTGGTATCAACTTTTTTTATAGAACTTTAAGAGTTTTTTTTTTTATATTATGTTTTATTTCGTATTATGGTATTTATGATACTCGTATCTATTTTACCTATTTGGTACCCGTACTGTACTCGTACAGTTTTTATCTATTTGGTACCCACACAAAAAGTGGTACCAAAGCGGGTACCGTACTGAAATACCCGTACCCTATCAATATATTCGGTACAGTATTTAGTACCCGTTTTTTCAAATTCGGTACTGGTATTTTCGGTACGTACCAATGGAAGTTGGATTCAAACTTGAAATCTTTGACGGGGAATCATCCCCTTTGCTTAGCACAATTATTTATTTTCAAAAATGCATCCCCATACACAACAAAAACTAATTCGTTTCATTTGACAGCTTTGAATGAAACCTTAAAAGCAGAAGTGCAGCGTCTCAAAATCGAGACAGGCCAAATGCCACCACTGAACGGAATGAACTACAACCGATCATTGCCACCTCAGCATGCGCATATGTTTCATCACTTCGCTAACCAGCCATCTCAGCAGCAAACACAGCAACAGCAGCAGCAGAATCGAATGCCTGATTCGACCACTAACCGTCCACCCAGGCCCACCTTCATGGACTTCAATTAATAGAACCCGGGTCGAGTTAAGAAGTAAAGATTTTATGTCCAATTTTATGAAATAGGAGGTGGGTAGCATATCATATTGTAGATACAAATATGGGAGATTGTTGAAATATTTGTTGCAAGTATTTATCTTTGTAAGTTTTTTTTTTGAACGGCCAACAAAATTCGTTTATTCATACTAGCAAGGCGCTAGGCACCAATTGTACAAAGGAAGGACCATACAAGATACACCAAGGTCTGGCCGAAGCCTCTACCAATTACATAGTTGGAATAGAAGACCACGACCTTGAATTATGGTGAACCGCCCAAATCACTCTCCTCCATAAACTATATTTTTCCGTTTGAAACCTTCACCACCATCTCGTTAGCATAGACAAGTTCGCGCCCCGGAGTGAACCGAAGCCTAAACCATCATATTCAACCGGAGCAATCACATGATCTCATGCCATCCAACTCATATGAGACTCGTCTTCATTGCCACCCTAAAAGAATGCCCTTCTAATTTTTTATACTTGGGATGGTGATACTTTAGGTTTGACTATGGTAAGTCAAACGTTGACTATGTTTTTTCAATGACTATAAACAAATTCTTGGGTGTGGATTCTACACATTTCTGAGCCTGGGTTGGGCCCAGTTGCATTGTTTCTCTTTTTGGACTTGGTTTTGATATGGGCTTCTGAAAAGCCCACATTATAAACATATAGTTTTATTATGTGTGACGCTATCCGCAATTTAATAAGTTTGATTTACTTCTTACATGACGGGTTTTGAGGCCTTAATGAGTTTGATTTACTTCTCACATGACGGGTTTCGAGGCGGTTTGGCCGAGGTTTGTTTGGGTTGTTTTGGATTTAACTTTTTGTTGGTAAGTTGATTAAGAAGGAAGATAATATCCATTATGTGTATGCTCTTAAAGGGTAACATTTAATTTGCAAACAAATGTACAAGGATGATTAATGTTTTTAGAGTGTTGATCACACTTTTTTAATTGTTAAAATTAAGTCATTGGTAAAATTATAACTAATTGAAAGTTAAGAATGTTTGAAAGTGAAATATTTTCTAAACTCAATAGCTTTTATATACCTTATTAATTGAAATTAATGTATAATGAAAAACACGAACTTTATTATAACCTTTACAATTGTACATCTAAAATTACTAGTATTGCTACGGACGCATCCAATCTTGTCTTAAAATACTGTTGCATGGTTTATATGCTTCACATTGCAATTACATTTAACAAGAATTATGTATTCTTAAACAAAAGAGAAAAAAACATTTAACATGAATTATGTATTCTTAAATAAAGAAAAAAATAAACAGGAAATCAATGTTATCCAAACATAGTTGTCCTTTTAAGGCTACGGCTGTAAACGAGCCGAGTCGAGCCGAGCTAGATCCAGCTTGAGCTCGGCTCGCACTCGATTCGAGCTGGCTCGGCTCGAGCTCGAATTTCAAATCGAGCAGAGATTTGAGGCTCAAGCTCGACTCGATTAGAATTCGAGCTAGCTCGGCTCGGCTCGGCTCGATCTAGCTTGAACTAACAAAAAAACCGCAAAATTTACTACTTAAAAAGCCCTTAAAAATGAATTTCTTCATAGACTAAGGGCCATAATTGCCATTTAATATAACCATATGGCTAAATATACAAGTATAAATAGTTAATTCACTTTGTACATTGTCTTTACCTTCTTTTATAGGGGAATATTCGCTTAATTTTTGTTTTCTAGGCGATGTGGGACAAAAAAAATGAAGGATGTAAACCTTATCGAGCCAACTCACGAGCCGAGCCAGACCAAGCTCGAGCTCGGCTTGTTGGATCAGTTCTGTTCTAAACATGATGAAAAACATGAAAACATACCTGTTACAGCAGACAGTGCAGTGGAGAATCCAGTGATAGATGATGCCATAGAGTTCGACATGTTTGTTAGTGTGATCTGGTTCCTCCTTAGGGTGCTAACTGATGATGGTGATTATGAAAACCGAAAGGGTATCGGTTATGGAGAGAGAGAGGCGAGATTACGATGTTATGATTATTAGGTTATGTCTAAGTGTGTAACCTTTTAACCTCTTTATAAGTATCCTTATATAAGCACCCAAGAGGAAACCCAATTAGTTAATAAGGGTAATATGGTCCATCAACAATTACCAACTAATTATTTAATAGGTTGTTATATATTTTGATCTATATAATATAAATGATTATAATGGCTAGTAGATTAAATATTAAACATAATATATTTAATCTTACATTCTCCCACTTAGCCGAGTAATCATTTACTATGAGTATTAGATAAGCCTGATCAGGAGTTAACACTCATTTTAGCCTTAAACAAGTACTATAGCAGAGAAATACAGCCGTTGAATCATTATGCGACTCAGGACCCCCATTAGTCATACTATAGCCTTAATTTAAAACCTAATCGTTATGATCAAAATACGCATAAGCCATTTGTTTGATTTGTAACTTTATTTGTCTTTATGCCATTATACCGGTTGAACATATTCTAAGAGACATACAAAATCAAACTGAGGAAATTTCATTAATCATGAAACATAAGCTAGTACAATATGTTCAAATAAGGTCTTTACTAAATCCCATATTCCGAACATGTTCTTCGTAAACCTTAGGAGGGAGACCTTTAGTCATCGGATCCGCAAGCATATCTTTAGTACTAATATACTCGATACAAAGATTATTTTCCTCAACTCGTTCACGTACGAACAGATATTTTGTATCGAGATATAAACCAGCTCCAGTCGAACTGTTACTGTTCGAGAAACTAACGGCAGCTGAATTATCACAATAAAGCTTCAATGGTCTAGAAATGGAATTAACAATTTTGAGTCCAGTGATCAGATTTCTAAGCAACATTCCATGACAGGTTGCGTTATAAACAACAATGTACACTGCCATCATTGTGGAAGTTGTGGTCAACTGTTGTTTATGACTCTTCCAAGAGATAGGGCCGCATGCTAACATAAAGATATAGCCCGAAGTGGATTTCTTATCATCTTTGCATTTGGCAAAGTCAGAATCAGAATAGCCCACCACTTCAAAATGATCACTTCTTCTATTAGTCAGTTTATAGTCTTTCGTCCCTTGCAGATATCGAAGTACCTTCTTAGCTGCTTTCCAGTGATCTAGGCCATGATTAGTCTGATAACGGCCTAGCATTCCAGCAATATAAGCGATATCTGGGCGAGTACAGACTTGAGCATACATCAGGCTCCCGACTACTGACGCGAAAGGTATCTGACTCATTTGCTCCTTCCCAACCTCTGTTGTCGGACACTGGAATGAACCGAAAACATCTCCCTTAACTACTGGAGCGACGAAGGGTTTGCACTGTTGCATGTTGTAACGTGTGAGGACACGATCTATGTAAGCCTTTTGGGACAATCCTAAGATCCCTTTGTGTCCATCTCGGTGAATTTCGATGCCAATGACGTAAGAAGCATCTCCGAGATCCTTCATGTCGAAGTTATGCGAGAGTAGCCGCTTCGACTCATGCAACATGTCTAAACTATTACTTGCCAATAGAATATCATCTACGTAAAGGACAAGTATAGTAAAGTTGCTCCCACTCATCTTGAGGTAGGTGCATTGATCCACTTGATTCTTCATAAAACCTTGTTTCTTCATGACTTCATCAAACTTGAGGTACCACTGACGTGATGCTTGTTTTAACCCGTAAATGGATTTCTTTAGCTTACAGACTAGATGCTCCTGACCTTCAGGTTTAAAGCCTTCAGGTTGTTTCATGTAAACATCTTCGTCCAAGTCTCCGTTAAGGAAAGCGGTTTTAACGTCCATCTGATGCAGCTCTAAATCAAAATGAGCTACTAGGGCCATGACGATCCTTAATGAATCTTTACGAGAGACAGGTGAAAACTTCTCTTGATAATCAATTCCCTCTTTCTGAGTGTAGCCCTTTGCAACCAGTCTCGCTTTGTAGCGTTCAACGTTCCCATTCGGATCCAGTTTTGAACACCCATTTACATCCTACGGGTTTGACACCGTTGGGTAATTCTACCAAATCCCAAATGTCATTTTTCTTCATGGATTCAAGCTCATCAATCATTGCTTTATTCCATTCAGAAGACTGATCATTGCTTATGGCTTCATTGTAAGAGATATGATCATTGAGCTTTCCGGGATCCATTTCAGTCAGGTAGGTAACATAATCATCCCAATTAGTAGGCCTTCTTTGCCTAGATGACCTCCTGAGTGGATTATCGGGTTCAGCGTTGTCTTGGTGTTTTTGCCTTCGTCATGAGGTATAATGGGTTCTGATTGTGAAGGTAAATTTGGAGTTGGTGCAGTAGCTTCAGGTACAGTAGTTGCATTGGGTACAAGAGGAGTAATCGGAGTAATGGCAAGCGACAAATCTCCCCCCCCCCCCCCGCGTCTTGTACTTCTTGCAATTCTTCGTAAGGTTGGCACTGCTCCCACTGACCTTGAAATCCTCCAGGAACGTAGCACGCTTGGTTTCAACAATACGGGTGACATGGGAAGGACAATAGAAACGATAACCCATTGAGTTATCAGGATACCCGATAAAGAAACAGGTAACTGTTTTAGGGTCAAGTTTCCTTAGGAAAGGATTGTAAAGTTTTGCTTCAGCAATGCAGCCCCATACTTTCATATATTTAAGACTCGGTTTCCTTCATGTCCCAAGTTCATAAGGAGTTTTAGGGACAGACTTAGAAGGAACTCTATTGAGTATATGAACAGCTGCTTTTAACGCATCAGTCCAGAGGAATAATGGTAAATTAGTGTTGGCTAACATATTGCGCACCATGTTCATAAGGGTACGGTTCCTTCTTTCAGCGACACCGTTCTGCTGAGGTGTACCAGGCATGGTGTATTGGTTCACAATCCCCTGGCCCTTACAAAACTCATAAAATGGACCAGGATCTTGACCCACATCAGTATGTCTTCCATAATATTCACCGCCTCTATCTGATCTCACAACTTTAATCTGACGATCTAATTGCTTTTCAACTTCAGCCTTATAATCTTTAAAAGTTGTTAGAGATTCAGACTTTTCCTTAATAAGATACAAGTACATGTAACGAGAATAATCATCAATGAAAGTGATAAATGAAGTATGTCCTGTTATGCCAGTGATTTGGTAGGGACCACTAATGTCAGTGTGAATGAGTTCTAATAAATTAGAGCTCCTAGTGGCACCTTTCTTATTCGCTAATGTCATTTTACCTTTAAGACATTTGACACATGTTTCAAAATCAGAGAAATCGAGAGGAGGTAAGACTTCATCCTTTACGAGACGATTTAATCGTTCTCTTGAGATGTGGCCTAAACGTTGATGCCACAACATGGATGAAGTTTCTAAGTCTCGTTTCTCTTTCATCTTTGTGAGTGATTCATTATTGTTATATGACAACAAAGATTTGGAAAAATTATCATCTAGTTCTAATCTATAGAGACCACCATCCAGAATACCAGTACCATAAAGAACATAATCATAGAGGATAGAGAGTTTGCGATGACCATGGGAAACAATAAAACCGTCCATGTCTAACTTTGGTCCTGATACAAGGTTCCGAGTTACCTCAGGAACATATAAGGTATCATAAAGTTTAATACATAAACCAGTTTTCATAAATAATTGTAATGTTCCAATGGCCTTCACTTCTAATTCTCGATCATCCCCAACCTTAAGCGTTCTTTGGTTTATTTCCAGCTTCCGGATTGTAAGGAATCCCTGAGTTGAATTGGTAACATGAACCATAGAACCAGAATCAAACCACCAAGAATTAGCAGGAACACTTAAATTATAGGACTCAAGTATCATAAAATAATCGTTATCTTTCTTAGCTAGCCACTCCTTAAAGTCAGGGCATTCCTTCTGCATGTGTACTGCCTTTTTACAGAACTTGCAGTGGATTCTGCCTAAGGAGTTCTTAGAGCTGGAAGGTGCACTTGTATTAGGATTGGGCCTTTGGACTTTAGAAGCATCCTTCCTCTGATGATTGTTCTTCCTTTTCTTAGAGTTGGAGGTGGTGAAGTTAGCAGCATCGGTTTTGCGATCCATCCTCATACGCTCTTCCTCCTGTACGCACATGGCGACCAGCTCACTCATCGTCCATTTGTCCTTCTGAGTGTTGTAATTGATCTTGAATGCTTCAAAGGATGAAGGAAGCGAAGTAATGATGAAATGAATGAGAAAACCATCACTGATTTCCATTTCCAGCCCCTTCAGCTTATTGGCCATGTCATTCATCATCATGATGTGCTCGCGAATGCTGCTCCTCCCATCATACTTAGTTGTCAGTTGTCACCAGCTTGAGGATAAGGGTACTAGCGTGTGCTTTAGACGTCCCCTTGAACTGCGCCTCCACAGAAGCCAAGTAGGTTTTAGCATCTTCAGAATCAGGAATGGCTCCCCTGGTTGCATTGCTTATGGACTGCTTCATGAACATGAGAGACATGCGGTTACACCTACTCCACTTTTCATGAGTTAACTGCTCAGCAGCAGTACTTTGTGGAGTAAGGTCCGCTGGCTTATTCTCTCTTAGAGCATAGTCAAAGTCCAGCAATCCAAGTGTAAGCATGAGAGCATCCTTCCATGCAGCAAAGTTATCACCGGTCAAAGGTGGAATCCCGCAATTGGGCGCTGATAGTGGAAATAAGATGAGCAAGTTATGATACTAAGGAAGAAGTCCTAATGTGATCTAAGGGCACGTTAAACTAAGGCAGGCATAAATAATGACCATTTTACGTTATGAAGCTGTGATATTGTCTATTACTAACATCAAAATAATAGACTTAGTTAAAATTCTACTTAAACGAAGACAAATCGGCTTTGGCCAGAAATTGAGACAATCACTTTAGTTATGCAGTTGTTAAGTATGCCATCTATGAAGGAATTAAATCAGCTTTGGCCAGATATTAAGACATTCATGTTTATGATGCACACTTAACATAGCTTTCATAATACTTAAACGATAAGTAGATGTATCAAATCAGCTTTGGCCAGAAATGATACATCAAGAGCTCATTCAAGTTAAGCTATTTTGGTTTTTGTAAAACATTATCTGATTCTGATTAATTAACTAAGTATTTACAAAAACCAATTATTTAATAGCAAAGCACCTGTTAGCGCGGATCGAAATCAGCTTTGGCCAGAAATGATACATCAGGAGCTCATTCAGGAGCTAAATTTTAGTTCACATTAAACAGCCTAAAGTAATGAGGTTTCGAGTGAGTTCTCGACTCAGTTATGAGGTCTCGAGTGTGGTCTCGAGTCAAGTCTCGACTCATCTTGCAACATTAGGAGGTCTCGACTCATTATGGTCTCGAGTCGCAACCTCAGTGTTCTCGAGTCGTAATCATGGTCTCGACTCCTGTGTTTTATGAGATCTCGAGTGCTTGATGAGGTCTCGAGTCGCAACCATGGTCTCGAGTTGTGAAGATTGAAGCCCTTAGTCGAAACCTCAGTGGTCTCGAGTCGAGACCTCGTGGTCTCGAGTCGAGATCTTGGTCTCGAGTCGAAACCTGTTGGTCTCGAGACCACTGTTAACAGCTGTTATTGTGATGATAATTGAAAATTAGAATTCTTAGGGATTTTGAGATATGGTTTCCTATTTTAATGCTAATCTGATTTTATCAAATATTTCGAAAAATTATAATCTGTTTATCTAATAACAGTTTTCGAAAATCTTTAGAGGACAAAATCAGATCAAAATAGGAAAACACTCAATAATCCGAATCATATTCCAAAACATAAAGGAATTTTGAATTTTCCTAAGAACATGTGATGAACCCTAAAAAAATAAAACATAATTCTGGAACCCGAAACCTGAATTTTTTCAAGACTTTTAAACAGATTTCGGTCATAAAAACATAACCCATTTGATTTCGAGTGAACATATGATTAATCTTTTCCGAAAACAGGGATTTCGAGTGGTTATATTCGACTCAAAACCGGCTGTGAATTAAATGAGGCTTTCAAAATTCCGTTTTCCAAGTTTCTATCCCAGAATTGATGGATACGAAAACAGAACTGACTAATCAACATATGATCTGATACCACATGTTGGATCAGTTCTGTTCTAAACATGATGGAAAACATGAAAACATACCTGTGACAGCAGACAGTGCAGTGGAGAATCCAGTGATAGATGATGCCATAGAGTTCGACATGTTTGTCAGTGTGATCTGGTTCCTCCTTAGGGTGCTGACTGATGATGGTGATTATGAAAACCGAAAGGGTATCGGTTATGGAGAGAGAGGCGAGATTATGATGTTATGATTATTAGGTTATGTCTAAGTGTGTAACCTTTTAACCTCTATATAAGTCTCCTTGCACCCAAGAAGAAACCCAATTAGCTAATAAGGGTAATATGGTCCATCAACAATTAACAACTAATTATTTAATAGGTTGTTATATATTTTGATCTATATAATGTAAATGATTATAATGGCTACTAGATTAAATATTAAACATAATATATTTAATCTTACACGGCTCGTTTACAAACCGAGCCGAGCTGGCTCGTTAACAACCGAGCCAAATTCGAACCGAGCTTTCTTCAAACTTTTTCCAAGCAAGCTACGAGCCACGAGTTTTTTAAACACCCCTATTTAAGGCAGATAACAATAATAATAGTTTCTAAGACCAGTTAGATGTGTAATTGTTGCCATTACCCGCCTAAGCAACATTAGTTATTTGATTTTGTATCAATACAAAATGAAATATTGAAAACTAGTGGGTTACACCCGCCTAAGCAACATTAGTTATCTGATTTTGTATCATTACAGTATTGATAAGGTGTTGACACTCGATATATCAACCGAAAGAGAACTTATAAAATAAAGTCGCAATAAGTCCAAAAGGATGTCGACACGTGTTTTATATCAATTGAAAACCATAGTAAACGAATAACATTAACGTTTCTAATAGTACAAATACTGGTACTGGTGTTTTTCGTTGGGTACCAGCTCAATCCGTTTAAAAAAAATGTATCGTGTGTTTAGTTTTTGTTAAAAAAAAATAAACGAAAGTTATATAAGAAAACAAAACTATTTGGCTTAAAGTCGTACATTCTTTATAATGTAATGGGTGAATTTGAAAAAAAAAATGTAACACCCGTCTTAATTACTACTTGAAATTAATAATAATTCACAAGAGTTTATATAAAAGATGTCTAGGTTAGGACTTAAGTTCCAAAAAACAAAGTTCTAAGGTAACAAAACATTAGTCAACTACTGACTAATTTAAACATTCAAAGTTATTTAGCAAGCTGATTACATCATAACATTGTCTAAACATAATTAATCGACGCGGAAGCTTCAAAAGTTTGTGTTCGGTTCTTCAAAAGCTTGCTTGACCGTCATCCGTAATCTTTGAATACCTAGAAACTGAAATGTTTACATTAAACATTAGTATTAGAGTACTTAGAAATAATACATAATCGAAACTACGTTTAGAACGGATTCGATTTAACGAGGAAATGCAAAATTTATCATAAATGTCAAAGCTTTACCGTAACTTACGGTAGTTACCGTAAGTTACGGTAGCTCTTGGGAAACTTTGGTTCCACCGTAACACAGGAGGAATCCACCGTAACTTTTTGGTCTCTACCGTAAATTGCGGTATTTACCGTAATTTACGGTAGACTCTGGAATGTTATGTTTTGTTTGATTTGTTTGTTTACTTGTGCCAAGTTCTCGGATTTCATTCCTACAAACCAACATGTTAAATCCTCGTATTTCTAATATGTCATTTGTCAATGATAACAAAAGACCAATCAATCATATTACGAAGCAATATCCATGCTTTAATTGATTATTCGACCCGTTTGGCTCATCTACGGAATCTTCCAATATGATGACTACCAACGAGATCTTATCCATCCTTGGTCCATTATTCAATTTAGCGAACATCATCGCTTTTAAAATTTTCACAACTTTCATTCTACAATACGACTATACGTAATTTAACAAAATTTCACTTAAGTAACGGTCAAGTTACATACCTTCAAAGTAAGCCTTTCAAACGCGATTCGCCGCCTGCTTGTCCACTTGACGCTCCTGCGTCCTTTCCTATAGAGTTCATTTATAACATGTTTAGAACTCCCTTTAAAGCATATATCGCGTAGTAAGCCGAAACATCAAACATCAAAATTATGTGTTTCAACTTTGAATTTCAGTTTTAAGCCTTCTTTGAGGCATTTTCACAAACACTTTTAAGGGCAGATTTTCACATGATTGTATAACAAGTCCCAAACCTATCATTTAGCCCGAATTTCACATCAATCAACCCATTTTACATAATTGTTAGCTTCTAAAATTCTGAAGTCACTTCACAATTGTCAAATTACACTAGATCAACATTCGATTTCCTAGTGTTTGTCAAATTCTACATAACCCACTAATCACCTACAAGGGTGTTCATGGATTTTACTAAAATTACACATGATTTCAACTTGTATTTGTCTAGGGTTTACTCCTAGACACTACAATGCTCTTAATCCATCTATATATCACACATGCATGACCATATTTCAGATTCTCTATGTTCATGATAATTTCAAGTAGAGGATTTTTACCAAATTTTACATACCTTATAAACCTCTTGCGATGAGGATCACAAATCTCAGCTCGGATTACGTTTTGGACTTGATTTAATGTAACATCCCAAAAATATAAATCCTTAAAGTTGCAATTAGATTGCAAATAAATTAGTAAAATAAACTAACTAGGAATGACACTAACCTAGTTAGTTGATGACTTATGTGTAGTTAAAGACATAAAAACAAACTAAAAGGAATATAGAGGAGCCAAACTTGTTAAAACTGAAATTTGATTTAATTAAAACAAATAAACAAACACCAAACACACAATAATTGTGTGTGTTCGGTCGACACAAGCAGGGGGCGACCAGGAGAAGAACACCAACCCTTGTTCTTGTCTAAAATTCACAAATTGAAGGTCAATATCAGCCCCAAAACGAAAATCAAACATAGATTACTGATCCTCATTGTAAGGGGGTTGTAAGGTATGTAAAATTCTATGAAAATTCTCTGTTTGAAATTCTTATGAATTTGGGAGATTCAAAATTTGGTGATGCATGTATGTGATTTGGTTAGATTAGGGATAATATAGTATCTAGAAGTGAAACCTAGACAACTACATGTGAAATCATGTCCAAATTCAGGAAATTCCATGAACACATTGAAGGTGGGTTGTGGGTTTTACAAGATGATGATGAACACTAGGGTTTAGAATGATTATTCTAGTGTAATTTGATCATAGAAAGTGATTTCAGAAAAGTATGATGTTTAAATGCTATATGAAGGTTTTATTGATGTTAAGTTAGCTAATTAGCAAGCTATGAACTTGAATATGAAAGATATAAAAATTCTTTATAGTGTTTGTTGAAATGCCTCAAAGAAGGCTTGAAACTGAATTGTTAAGTTAAAAACGCATAATTATAATGTATGACAAAATGTGCGTTATGTATGTGAAACAAAGAGTTCTAAACATAAAGTGATTGAACTCTATAGGAAAAGAAGCCGGGGCATCTAGCGGGCAAACCGGTGTGGACGCACGTTTGAAGGGCTTGCTTTAAAGGTATGTAACTTGACCCGTTACATTAAATAAATTTTGATAATTATCATATATGTAGTTGGATTGTGTATTAAAAGTTGAGTTGGATTAAAGCGATGATATTCGCTATGTCGAATTATAAGCCAAGAATTTGGTTAGACCTCGTTGGTAGTCATCAAAAAGGAGGATTCCTTAGATGAGCCAAACGGGTCAAATAACCAAGTAAGGCATGGTAGTACATTATAGCATGGATACTTGGTCTCTTGTTGTTATTGATAAACGACATATTAGAATACAAGGCTTAAACATGTTGGTTTGTATGATTGAAATCCGAGAATTTGATTCAAGTAAACAAACAAAATCAAACCAACCATAACTTTCTAGCATCTACCGTAAATTACGGTATATACCGTAATTTAAGGTAGAGATCAAAAGTTTACGGTGGGTTTCATCTGTGTTACGGTGGAACCATAATCTTCCAGAAGCCACCGTAACTTACGGTATATACCGTAAGTTACGGTAGAGCTTTAGAACTTATGTTAAATTTGGTATTTCCTTGTTCAATCGAATCCGTTTTAGACGTAGTTTCGAATATGTATTATTTCTAACTATTCTAATACTAATGTTTAGTGTAAACATTTCAGCTTTTAGGTATTCAAAGATCACGGATGACGGTCAAGCTATCTTTTGAAGAACTGAACACAACTTTTGAAGCTTCCGCATAAATCAATTCTGTTTAAACAAAGTTATAATGTAAATCTTTTGCTAAACAACTTATGGATGTTTTAATTAGTCGGTAGTTTGCTAATGCTTGTTACTTTAAAACTTTGTTCTTTTGAAACTTATGTTTTAATTGGGTCATCTCTGATATAGATCATATGAATTATTGTTAAATTCGAATAGAAATTTTAAGGGTGTTACAAGTTGGTAATCAGAGCTTAAGGTTGTCAACAAAGTGTTCGGTTCAAGCTTGATCAATCATCCGGTAAGAATTAACTTATATGCTAATAAATTAGGCCTTATGTAAGAAATGAGAAATGATTTGAGATGCATGGGAAGAGTGTATTAACACACTCAAACCCGGAAAGTGCATTAAATGTGAACGGTTAAAGCAAGTTAGGAACTTGGCTAAACCGAAACAAATGAAGCAATGTTATAAATGAAATGTTTAACGTTTAAATGTAAACATTTCAGTTTCAAGATGTCTGATGGGAATGATGATAATCCGGTGCAAACAAGCACCGAACAAATGAAAGAGATAATTGCCGAAGAGGTAGGGAAGGCAATTGAAGGAAGTCTATCTGGGTTTATAGACAAAATTCAAAACACGGTGTTGTCGCTTGTTGAAGAGCGAGTTAAAAGGTTGGAGGATATTGTCAACCTTATGAAGGAGAAAACGGGAGAACGTAAAGGATGTTCATACAAGGAATTCGTGGCGTGTAAACCGCCAATCTATAACGGGGAGGTTGACCCGATAATTTGTCAAAGATGGATAAGTGATGTCGAAGGGGTGTTTGAACGGACCCATTGTGATGTAGGCGACTTTATTGCTTACGGAACGGGCCAATTGAGAAATCAACCCAAGGATTGGTGGGATAACAAAAAGAAGGAAATGGGAGCCGAAGCGGCGAGGGTTATGACTTGGGATGAGTTTAAGGTACCATTCCTTAAACACCACAGTCCCAAAGTGGTTATTAACAGGATCAAAGAAGAATTCATCCAGCTAAGACAAAAAGGTGAAACAATTGATAAGATCACGGGCATCTTCATGGATAAGCTAAGATTTTGTGACGAGTTAGTCACCACAGAAGAGCAAAAGATATACTACTATTACAACATGCTGAGTGCCGAGTACCGGGAGTTTATGACTCCGTCAAAATACGAAACCCTCACGGAGATTATCAACACCGCCCGGGAGCGGGAAATCGAGTTAAAGAAACAAGTTGAAAGAGGTGAACGAAGGGCACAGGATGTGAATCCAAGCCCTACAAAGAAAGCTAGAACTGCTGAATCGGGAAAGAAAGTGGATGCTAAAGGCGGGTCGCCAGGTTGCAAAGTATGTGGAAAGGGGCACAAAGGTGAGTGCCGCTTCAAAGACAAGCCGTGCCCGGTATGTGGAAAGACGGGGCACACCGCATCATTATGTCCCGGGAAAGTTTCTGTTTGTTACAAATGTTATCAACCCGGCCACAAAAAGTCTGAATGTCCCGAGTTGATTGGGAAGAGAGACACAAAAGAGTCTCCAGCAGAAGTTCCCAAAGTGAAGGCTAGGTCCTTCCAACTTACCGCGGCTGAAGCAAAGACAGAACCCGATGTGGTTTCAGGTATATTCACAATTAACTCAATTCCAGCACGTGTACTGTTTGATACGGGTGCGAATAAATCCTTCATTTCGCATGGATTTATTCGACATCCTTCTTTTGTATTGACGAAATTATCTGTGCCCTTAGAAGTTGAAATAGGGGACAACAAAAGTTTTATAGTTGGTGATGTTTGTCGAGGCTGCAAATTAAGCATCGACGATGAGGAATACTTGATAGACTTAATCCCGATGTCAATGGGGGAATTTCAAGTAGTTGTTGGGATGGATTGGCTATCTCAACACCAAGCAAAGGTCGTGTGTTTTCGTAAAGAGATAAAACTAACATCTTCGAGCGGGAAACACGTCACCATCTATGGCGAAAAAGGAGGTAACCCCATAGTGTGCTCAATGTTAAAAGCCCACAAGCTTATGAAACGAGGATTCAAGGCATTCATGATATACGCAAATGAGCCCGAGAAAGAATCACGAAAGATTGAAGATGTACCGGTAGTACGAGATTATGAAGATGTGTTTCCGGAGGATTTACCAGGGATACCGCCTGAACGGGAAGTAGAGTTCGGGATCGAATTGATTTTGGGCGCAAAACCCATAGCAAAAGCTCCGTACCGACTCGCACCATCGGAATTACAAGAGTTGATGTCCCAAATTCAAGACCTGCTTGACAAGGGATTCATAAGGCCGAGTGTGTCTCCTTGGGGCGCACCAGTATTGTTCGTGAGAAAGAAAGACGGAAGCATGCGCATGTGTATCGATTACCGGGAGTTAAACAAACTCACGGTAAAGAACCGATACCCGCTTCCGAGAATAGATGATTTATTCGACCAATTACAAGGTGCGAATTGGTTTTCAAAAATTGACCTTAGATCGGGGTATCACCAACTAAAGGTCAAGGAGGAAGATGTGCCGAAGACGGCTTTCCGCACGAGATACGGACATTACGAATTCCTCGTGATGTCATTCGGGCTAACAAATGCACCCGCGGCCTTCATGGACCTCATGAATCGGGTTTGCAAGCCAATGTTGGATAAGTCGGTCATCGTGTTTATCGATGATATTTTGGTATATTCAAAAAGTGAAGCTGAACACGCACACCACTTGCAAGAAGTGTTAGAAACACTTAGACGAGAAAGGCTGTATGCGAAATTCTCTAAGTGTTAGAAACACTTAGACAAGAAGTGTTAGAAACACTTAGACGAGAAAGGTATATTCAAAAAGTGAAGCCTGGTTCGATCTCAAACACACGCCCACCTTTGTTTTTGAGTTTTAATTTTTATGTTTTAATTATATTAGTTTCAATTTATGCACTTTCAGCCCCTCAACTATCATTTGGTTCTAACTTTTAGTGTTTTAACCCATTGTAAGTCACTACAAGGCTTTTACCTAACTAGGGTATTTTAATCCTAGTTAGTTCACTGGTTTATTTAGCAGCATTATATTTAAAATAAATGATTTGAAATTTTCGGGGTGTTACAAAAAAACACAACTAACTAAGTCAATGAGGGATGACACAACCCATTTGGTCTTTTGTCATGGTTAAGTTTGAAATAATTACATGACGGGTATTCAGCGGGTGGTTATTTGGGAATAATTCGCTTAAGAAACTAATGTGTTGTGCATATCACATACCATACCCTTCTTGCTTGAGATTTTGAGCCACTTTTACACATCGTGTGTGTGTGTGTGCGTGTGTATATAGAAACGGGATCAGGAGAAAAAGCCCAAAAGTGTGAGAACGGTGAGAATGATGAGAACGCATCCTGGCCCAACACGTGTCACGCGACATAGAGAAGGGCGGAGGGGATTTTTTGTCCTTTTATATTCTTTTTTTAAACCGTTGTCACATCACCTTTCCATTTTTGCGTTTAACAAATACGCGCCGTTTTTATTGTTTTTAGATCAGGATCATAGTAAATATTTTGGCGTTTTAACTAAGTATGGCTTTAATTGTTGTGCCAAGTAGGATGCAGACCTATAATGTAAAAAACATCAGTAATTTTCTTGATGTTTATTTTTTTCTATCAAGTGTTGTGCCATGTAGGATGCACGCCTATAATGTGACAGACAATTATGGCGTTTTGAAAAGATAAATAAATTCAATTTTCCATGTAGTGGCTTTTAATATAATAAATGTTTGGCAATAATGCTACCGTCTCTTCATTTTACTGTTTTGCAATTATTGTTTCATTCAATTTCATCTATCAATTAGTGTTACTTTTTCCGGTAATACTTTGTTTGGCATTTTTTGGTGTTTTATATAGCAACAACGTGCTTTGCTAGCATCCGTTCTCACAGTTTTCACACTATCAGGCGTTTTGGTGTTTGTAGTTTTTGGCGTTTTATACTAAAAAAATGACATAAGTCTGACACCAGCATCTTTTTGTTTATGATTTGTCCATCTCATGCAGCAAAATTTTATTGAGTCACATCACCTCAGGGAAGAATGCATTCTCCGAAACTTCGCGTAGAACAATATTGAATATACAAGAAACGATCTTTGCCATTTTTGGCGTTTTATTGAGGAAATAGTGTATCTGAAAGAAACGTCAATTTTTTGGAATCTTTGATGTTTGAGTGTTTTGGCGTTTTCTAAGATGATTGGTATATAGTAAAATATGGCATTTTTGAGTAGGTGTGTTTGATGTTTTGGGGTTTTTGGCGTTTGTAAGATGAATGGTATATAGTAGAAAATATGGCGTTTCAGGTTCGGGGGGTGTGTTTTTATGTCTGAGATGTTTTGTTTATATAGGGATGTGTTTTGGCCCGTAATGACGTTTTATTCATTAGTTTGGCGTTTTGGTAGAGAAGTGTAAAGACCCTTTTACCCTTAATGAAGCGCGTCCACTTAATAGAATTCATGTTATTTACGAAAACGCCACCGCGCCAATCTAGTCCATAGATTGTTTTGATCGGACGATCCATAAGCGTTCTCACACTTTCCACCGTTTTCTCTAAATCCTGACCCTATATATATATATATATATATATATATATATATATATATATATATATATATATATTTGTTTGAGTGTGCCATTAGTCGCGTATTGTAGAACTTGCAACTTTTGATGCGTTTGAGACCATAAACCGAATACGAGCACAAGGATGATTAAGGAATTAGGTAAAAATTTTCTTTTTACACCATTTATCTTATCCTTACCCAAAATCAATCCCTTAGTCGTCAACCTTGAGCCTAAATCTTTCGTTTGACCAACCCATTCAGCCTTTGACCGTTAAACCTTTTTATTTTTAACCCGTGTGATGAAAATTCGATTTTAGGATTAGTTGTTTGTAAAGTTGCGGTTTATATTTATACGAAAAAAAATCAAAAAATCAGAAAATATCATGAAAAAAATAGCATAAAATTGTTGTGAAAAAGCAAAAAAAAAAAAAATGCGTTGATAGTTTGTTGAATAAAAGGCAAAAATGTTGCCTCGTAGTTTGATATTTGTAGTTAGCTTGTTTAGTAGTCTTTGTAATAAGAATCTAATTTTCATCACCTTAGCCACTTTCAAAATAACCTATTCCACACCCTTAACCTAACCCCCGTTACAACCCTTAAAGACCTTTGGACTTGTGCTTAGTTAAAACAAATTCGTCGGTGTAATCCGACATCTCTTTCAATCAAACAAAAAATAATTAAACCATAGCAAGCTTCATAAGTGTGACATTCTTTAAAATCAATCTTGTCCGTGCACAAACCATAAACTCTTCGTGGATCGACCCCGTACTACCACTAGCTCATAGTTAAGGGTAAATTGGGTTTATAAATAGTATATTTGACCGGAGCGCGACACTCCAATCAGTACAGTTCACAACACAAAAAAAGCTTATTTACAACGGTTTCATTAAGCAAAAGTTTTCTTCAAAAACCTAAAAATAAAGTCGTATTTTATATCAATCGAATGCCATAAAAAAAGAATACCAGTATCGATTTCCACAAAACAGATATTAGTACCAAATAACGTTCATCACAGTACCAACATTCAATATAGCCCATAGTATCAAAATAATACTTTATTTAGAATACAACACTTTTTCAAAAAGAATTATGTTGGAATATCGCGAAAAAACACAATTACATATCCAGTTTTCTTAAAAAAAGCCAACGAATGCATGTTGTCAAAGAAAATTTCCTGGGTGTTTTGGAGCCGAGGGTCTCTCTGGAAGCAGCCTCTCTATCCCTAGGGGTAGAGGTAAGGTGTGCCTACATCCCACCCTCCCCAGACCCTACAAATAGCTTTGCTATTTGTGGGATTTTACTGGGTATGATTGATTGATTGATTGATTGAAGTGATGAAAATAAAAACTTTAAAAATATTGAACTTGCTATTACGTGATGGTAAATGTTGTATACGTAACTGCTTTAGATTATATATTGCAAAAGATCAACTTTTGATGACATTTTTTCAGCAATGTGTATGATTTGTTAGTTTTAAGGGCGGGTTAATCTTGGGTAACCATCTTTATGTGATTAATCGCTTTACCACTAATTATTCCGAAAATTGTAAAAAGTGTGAATCGGGCATGACATTAGACCTTAGCATAAGTCTCGAGAATGGGAAGTGTGTTTTTCGTTCGATCCACGTGAAAATGAAAAACAAATTTGCTTGAGGGCAAGCAAAAGACAAGTGTGGGGATGTGATGCGTGGTCGAAAATCGGTGTTCTAGTATGTTTAAGTTTATGTTTTTACATAACTTTTAGTTTCGAACAACCTACTTTTGATTGGAATTGTGTTTTGTAGGTCTAACGGAGTTTAAGGAGCTATTCGGGAGCTTTACGGAGCATCGGGGAGCGAACGGGATCAACCGGGAACGCGAAACAAAGAAATCAGAAAAACAGGTTTTAGAGAGGTAGTCGCCAACGCCCTATGTGACAACCCGAACTTTCAAGGTCTCTCCTCGACACGTTACTTGTTTCACACCGGTGTTTTCATAATGTGTTTGCATTGTAAATTGTGCACGTTTGATATATGATTGATATACTGTGTTATTGTGTTATTGTTTGGTACTGTGTTATTGTTTGGTACTGTGTTATTGTGTTATTGTTTGGTACTGTGTTACTGTGTTATTGTTTGGTTAGTGTTGGGAACTTTAGAATTGTTTAAGGCTATAAACTTAACCCCCACAAACCTCACTCAATGAAGAATTGTATTTCGTCATCACCTATAGAGACTTTCGTCACCACCATAGCTCGACGAAACACTAGACTTTCGTCGCTGGATTTTCGTCACTACTTCACATCGAAAAATGGTGTTTCGTCAAGGACATGGTTCGTCGAGATGGGCTTCGGCCTAAGTGAAGCCCAGCTATACTCGGTCATGATTACCTTATATTGTACGCTAACCTTTAATTGTGAAACCCTAGTTTTGTTTCCCTCTCTGATCGACGGCGTCCCGGTTTCATGTCGAAGCCCTCCTTGCTACGAAACAACATTTCATTCGCCCTAGAATCGGTACGTATGTTTATCGTTATTGGCCTGATTAGATGATCGCATTGATTGGTTGTATGTATATACGTGAAATTGGAAAGCATGATCTAGGGTTTTAGAAGTACATCGACTAGAACCTGGTCGATCATGGGCTTTGGTAAATGAGTAATAACAAATCAATGACCCTTATTATGTGTTGATGTCCGTAAACTTGACGATGTATGCTAAGGACTGGATTCGAACATTATCGTATGATGAATGATTGTTAGTGAGCAATTAGGGATGCATGATGTGTGTAAATTGTATTCTTGCATAAGAAATCGCATCTAGGGTTGTATGTCCATAAAATCACTAATGAATCTAAGGTAGATCACATATAGACTACTGATGTTGTGTTAAATTATGATTGATAGATTTATGATATGAATATGTGGTTTGTTAATGTCTTGTTACGTGTTGATGATAATCGGGAACTTGATGATTGGTCGTTGAAATGTGTTGAAACTATTAGAGGATTAGGGATCTAGGAAAAACACGAAACTGTAACTGGTTGGATCATAAGATGTTTCGTCATAATTGGTCTCGACGAAACACTAGTGTTTCGTTACTAATGTTTCGTCACCGAGATGTTTCGTCATCGAGGTATTTCGTCGCCAGGGGGTACTTCAATAGGTGTATGGGTTGAACAGTAGGCCATATGATAATGAAGATGATATAGATAACTGTATGTATGAGATCTGTGTTACATATGCATAGAAATAGGAAATCTGGTTTGGCTAATATGATCAGCAAACTCACTTGTTATGTGTTTTCATGGTGACATTCACATGAGATGTGAACTGTGAAAGGTAATGTGTATTAGTTGCTTGTTATGCTGTGATCTGGTGATAGATGTAAACTGTGAACTTGATTGATTGTAAAAGCTGATAATATTGGTAATCATTATTGGGAACATGAACTGTGTTTTAAACGTGTATGAAATCTGAATGCTTACTATGTGATATGTGTTAACGGTATTTTGTGCGACTTGTTGCAAATGCGAATTGGTAACCACGGTAGGGTATGGTTGACCAACTTGGTACGGGTAATGTGATGTGCAGACTTGAGTCGAACTCGCAGACTCAGTCAAAATCTTATGCTTGTGGTATATGCAAGTCCACGGATCACAAAACCTTGGATTGCAAGAAGATGAAAGACGCAACGTGCTACCGTTGCAATGAAAAAGGGCACATTAAGACCAACTGCCCTAAATACAACAAGAAGCCTGAAGAGGCCAAGAAGACTAATGCTAGAGTCTTCAGAATGGACGCAAAGGAAGCGGTTCTAGACGACAACGTTATTACAGGTACTTTCCTTGTAAATGACGTCTATGCTAGAGTACTTTTTGATTCAGGCGCTGATAAGTCTTTCGTTGATAATAAGTTTTGTGAATTGTTGAAATTACCTGTCAAAACCCTAAATGTGAATTATGAGGTGGAGCTAGCAGACGGCACCCTAGAAACCGTCTCAACTGTGTTAGATGGATGTGTTATATCCATTAAGAACCATTCTTTTCCTCTGTCTCTACTTCCATTTAAGTTAGCTGGTTTTGACATAGTTCTGGGTATGGACTGGTTATCTCATAACCAGGCCCAAATTGTCTGTAACAAGAAACAAGTGGTGATAAAGACTTCGTCTGGTGAATCACTTACCATTCGGGGAGATACCCAGTATGGACTGCCTGAGCAAGTGACTATGCTCAAGGCTTCAAAATGTTTAAAGAAGGGTTGTGTCATCTACATGGCACAAGTGATTATTGATGAGCCTAAACCGAAGATAGAAGACATCCCTGTCATCTCTGAATTCCCAGAAGTTTTTCCAGAAGAACTACCTGGTTTGCCACCAGATAGGCAAGTGGAATTCAGGATTGATATCATCCCCGGAGCAGCACCAGTTGCTAGAGCACCTTATAGGTTGGCGCCCACAGAGATGAAAGAATTGAGGACACAGCTAGATGAATTACTAGCCAAGGGTTTCATAAAACCTAGTTCGTCTCCTTGAGGAGCGCCAGTCCTGTTTGTTAAGAAGAAGGACGGATCGATGCGTCTGTACATCGACTATCGTGAACTTAATAAGGTCACGATCAAGAATAGGTATCCTTTGCCTAGGATCGACGATTTGTTCGATCAATTTCAAGGAGCAAGTTATTTCTCGAAGATTGATTTGAGGTCAGGCTACCATCAACTGAAGGTTAGAGATGAAGACGTGCATAAAACAGCATTTAGGACTCGTTATGGTCATTACGAGTTCCTAGTGATGCCTTTTGGGCTCACTAATGCACCTGCCGCGTTCATGGATCTCATGAATCGCGTTTGCAAGCCTTACTTAGATAAATTCATCATCGTTTTCATCGACGACATTCTTATCTATTCGAAGAATCAAGCTGACCATGAGAAACACCTTCGATGTATTCTCAAGCTCCTGCATCAGGAGAAGCTCTATGCCAAATTCTCCAAGTGTGAATTTTGGCTTCGGGAGGTCCAATTCCTTGGACACGTGGTTAGTGAGCGTGGTATCCAAGTGGATCCCGCTAAGGTTGAAGCAGTTATGAACTGGCAAGAGCCAAAGACGCCTACAGAGATTCGTAGCTTCCTGGGATTGGCAGGATATTACCGGCGTTTTATTGAAAAATTTTCAAGGATTGCTGCACCCCTAACTTCCTTGACCAAGAAGAAAGTAAAGTTCGTTTGTGGCCCTAAGCAGCAAGAGTCCTTTGATGTCCTAAAACAAAAGTTGAGCAACGCCCCAGTACTGACATTGCCAGAGGGAATAGAAGACTTTGTGGTTTACTGCGATGCGTCGCACACTAGCATGGGGTGTGTGCTTATGCAGAAAGGCAAAGTTATTGCCTATGCATCACGACAGTTAAAGGTGCACGAAAAGAATTACACCACCCATGACTTGGAGCTGGGTGCCCTTGTATTCGCACTAAAACTGTGGAGGCATTATCTTTATGGAATTAAGTGTGTGATCTATTCTGATCACAAGAGCCTCCAGCACCTGTTTAATCAGAAAGAGTTAAACATGAGGCAATGCCGTTGGATGGAGACCTTGAATGATTATGATTGTGAAATCAAGTACCATCCCGGCAAGGCGAATGTAGTCGCTGATGCCTTGAGCCGAAAGGAAAGGATGAAACCTATCCGAATCAATGCCAAGCGCATGGAGATAAAGAATAATTTGATGGAAAGGTTGTTAGCTGCACAGAAGGAAGCTGTGTTGGAAGCTAACTATCCTAATGAAAAGTTAGGAGTAACTGAGGAGCAGTTAACTCTTAGCAAGGACGGAATTTTAAGATTGAATGGACGAATATGGGTTCCAATTTATGGGGGATTTCGTGATGTTATCCTCCAGGAAGCCCACAGTTCCAAATACTCCGTTCATCCTGGAGCTGATAAGATGTACCAGGATCTAAAGGCAAATTATTGGTGGATAGGCTTGAAGAAGTCTGTAGCCACTCATGTAGCTAAATGCTTGACATGTGCGCAAGTCAAAGCCGAGCATCAAAAACCGTCAGGTTTGCTACAACAGCCTGAACTTCCTACTTGGAAGTGGGAAATGGTAACTATGGATTTTATTACCAAGTTACCTAAGACAAGGAAAGGAAATGATACAATATGGGTTATAGTTGATAGACTGACTAAGTCAGCACATTTCTTACCCATCAAGGAGAGTTATAGCTCCGACATGTTAGCCCAGTTATACGTTGACAAGATTGTAGCCTTACATGGCATACCTGTGTCTATTATCTCTGACAGAGATACTAGATACACGTCACATTTTTGGAAGAGTTTCCAACAATCTTTGGGCACACGTTTGAATTTTAGTACGGCTTATCATCCTCGGACTGATGGTCAGAGTGAGCGTACTATTCAAACGTTGGAAGACATGCTACGTGCATGTGCGATCGATTTGGGTGGTAGTTGGGATAAGAACCTACCATTAATCGAATTCTCCTACAACAATAGCTACCATACCAGCATTAAGGCTGCGCCCTTCGAGGCATTATACGGTAGAAAGTGTGGATCGCCCGTTTGCTGGGCGGAAGTTGGAGATGTCCAATTATCAGGACCAGAGATAGTCTTTGAAACGACGGACAAGATTGTCCAGATTTGTGATCGTCTCAAAGCTGCCCGAGATAGGCAGAAGAGCTACGCTGATCCAAAGCGTAAAGCTTTTAACTTCGAAGTAGGTGACAAAGTCCTACTTAAAGTATCACCCTGGAAGGGAGTGATGCGATTTGGTAAGAAAGGCAAGCTAAGCCCGAGATACATAGGACCTTTCAAGGTTATCGAACGTGTCGGGTCAGTTGCCTATAAGTTAAACTTACCTGAAGAGCTCAGTGGAATTCACAATGTGTTCCACATCTGCAATCTGAAAAAGTGCTTCGCTGATGAATCACTGGTAATACCGCATACAGATGTGCATATAGACGAGAGCTTGAAATTTGTGGAAAAACCTTTGTCGATTGAAGATCGACAGGTGAAGAAGCTTCGAAGGAAGCATGTACCTATTGTCAAGGTCAAATGGGATGCCCGTAGAGGTCCCGAATACACGTGAGAGGTTGAATCCACGATGAAAGAAAAGTACCCTTATTTATCTCAGTAAATCTCAGGTCGAGATTTATTTTAAGGGGGTGAGGATGTAACACCTCGAAAATTCACGTCCTATAATGTGTAGACACGTGTCAAATGTTTAAACGTGTGAAAGAAATATTATAGAAGGACTAAAGTTGACAATCATGGAAAGTATGTGGATATACGTATTCTAAATGTCAACAGTGAATAAATATAGTGTATATTAACCCTACAAGATGCTCATACCTTCGAACGAATAAATCATGGATCATACGGAGCTAAAAGTGAGAGATTACAGACTACAGGGGCTAAATGCGTCAACATGTTTAAGTTATACCTCTGAGTGACCTTTTGACAAACCCGAAGCTTTGTAACGGTTAATTATGCTCACTAGAATGCACGATTAAAATTTCGTAAAGTTTCATTATCGTATGAGAAAGTTATGATCAAATTCGTGTGCGAAGGGTTAAAGCGTAAACGTTGAAAGTTAGGACTTTTCGGGTAACAATAAAGTTAACCGGGGACTTAACAAAGTGGGTATATGTTTTAAAGCCTTTATAGAACAATTATGAGGGTTTATAATGCAAGAAACAAGTGCCTAATCGAATTTTGAAGAGCCAAGGATCTAAATGAAATAAATCAAAAATTCAGATTCTGATCAGAGTAGGCCTAGTGCGACGCGAGGGGGGCTTAGCGTCGCGCGAGGGGTGCCCAGCTCCGATTTCTTTGGGCTGTTGTCTGCCATTGCCTTTCTGCTCGATCTCATCCGATTTTCCACATTTCTCTTGACCCCTAGACACCCCCTAAGCACTAGGAACATGTGTTGATCAGTTGTGGTGGGTTGTAGACTCATGTGTCAAAGATTTGTGGTGGATTAAACACTATATAAAGGCCATGATATGCACCATTGTTCTTCACACTTTCCTCTTGCAATCTGATCATTTATGGAGCTCCAAGATACTCTCAAGTGATCACTAATCAAGCTTAGGACTCTTGTAAGTTTGCTAATCCTTCTTTAATAATGTTTAGCTTAGTTATTTAGCTAAAAGTCAAACCATCGTAATTACGGTTTGACTTCGAGATTAATGAATAATAGCTCAGTCAAATCTCGAATTAAAAGTAGATATAAGTTGGTAATTATGTGGGTAATAAACCCTCAAAAGGGTTCCCCCTGATTCCCACTCTAACTAGGTCTAATGTCGGGTCAAACGTGTAATTAAAAAGTCAACAGAATGTTTAAATTGCAATTTATGCATAATTAGCAATGTAGAGCACATACAACCTATTTGATCAATAATATAACTTGGTAATTAGTGTAAGAACATGTCTAAACATGTTCAACCCGACAATTTCCTGTTTAGACCCGATTCGGAACCGAAAGTCGCATAGTTTGACTTATACTTTGACTTTCAGTTCTGACCCGTTATGGTATGTTTTAGAAATACCTAAGAGCTTTATTTGGACCAGGTTACATGCTAGTATAACCCTCTGGGATTATACACCTCGGATCATTAGTTATCCAATTAATATGCATGATTCCGTTAATTGCTCATATGTTGACCATTATGCCCTTTTCACTTTAAAACGTGATTTTTGGAAATGTAAAAGAGTAGAAACCTTACATACTGATATATAAACTTGTATGCAAAATTTGACATCAGTTTGAGGTATAGATTAAGAGTTATGCTCGTTAGCGTAAAATTAAAGCTTTATGTTAATTAAACGGCGTATTTAGCGTATAGTCTACTTAAACATACTTTTTGATATCAAACTCTTTACCCACTGATGTAATATATTATTTTGGGATTTTTAAAGATTTTTAATTAATTTTAGGCTGGGCATAACTCATAGTCGTAGGCTTAATCCGGTACTTGTCGGTTTTGCCCTTACGGGCCATAAAATGAGTTTTACATATCTAAACGACTCCAAACCTTTTGCTACTGATCACATATGATAAATAAATTATTTTAAGCCTTTTGGAAATATAAAAATATCAGATTTAAGTATCAAACCCGGAAATGGCCTTTAATCGCCTTTTTAAGCGTTTTTAACGCATAGTATGTACTATAAGTATTTTAAACATACAAGGGTTGATACCTACTGATATTTGAGGCAAATTATAATATTTTAACAGTAAGCAAAGGTTGTTAAACTCAGACTTCAGTTTTGAGCTTTTCGGCTTATGTGAAATTACCAAAATACCCCTACGGGGCATAGTTTGGTTATAATTGATAAATTTCACATATATACCTTACCCTACTGTTATAACTCATTAACTTGAGTATGTTTGCTGATTACATCAGACCTGTAACTCAGTTAAACACTTAAATTCTTTTATAACCTTGTAAATGACCAAACTACCCCTACGGGGCATAATTTGTGTTTAAACTCGTTTCGGGCATAATAAATGATATCTTACTGATCTCACAACATATATGAAGCATATTAACTTAGGAAACCTGTAAATAGCTCTCATGAATACTCGTTACGCTTTTTACGCGTTCGGTTCGGTTTATGTAACTAGTTTACATAAACTAGCCTAAACGGGTCAAACATTATCGGTTTTATCTCAAAATCCAGAATGTGTATGAAATTCCCATATTAAACAAGTCTCTGAACTTGTCGGGTCTAAATCACATTCTATCCGGTCTTCGCTTAATTGTGCGTACGAACCGTATCTTTGAAACTAGCCGGTCTAAGCTTAAGCTTAATTAAAGACCCGTTAGGATTCCAATAGGTTATTATAAACCTTCGTTCCAGATTAGGAGGACCAGTAAAAGCTACTTGCAATTTGCTTATTGTGATATATACTTTGCTCAGGTAAATACTTTTAACTTATTTTCCCTATACGGGCTTGGGTTACGGTATATAGAGTACCGCTTGATCGGACATCAAATCCTCCACCGTTGAGTGGGTAATTGAATAAATTTTATCGGCTCGTTTAAACAGTCTTGTTACTTAAAGCCTTTGGGGGGTTAATGACCATGTCCCGGATATCCTTGGCATCATTTTACGAAATGGCCACGACTTAAGCGCGGGGTGTAGGCGTACACCCGTCAGTGCACAAAAGAATATTGTGGTGTGTCTATTGATCTTTAACCCGGACAAGATCCGGGCTACTGAACGCACAAGGAACATGTAATTCGTACACAAGATTATATATTTAAATAATTCTCCCAAGTTAAATAAAAATGTTTATGCCACGTGCATCCAAACCAATTTTCAATCATTTTCCAAAATGAGTCAGTTGATTGTATTTACCAGTGTAAACTGACGTATTTTCCCAAAAAGATTAAATGCAGGTACTAAGCGAAATTGGCTGGGGTTTCTCCTTAGCATCATTAGAAGTCTCGCAAGCTTAAGATGCCTGAAGTCTGTTGAACTATTTGTTTCATATTTATTTTCGATCCATCTGTGGATAAACTTCCGAATATTGTGACATTGATATTACAATATTAAATTCGGTTGTATTATATCTTTTAAATTGCTTCCGCTGTGCATATTAAATATTGTGTTGTTTGACTATTATGTTGCCAACCACGTCACGATACTCCCCCACCGGGCCCACCGGTGACACGTGGAAATCGGGGTGTGACATACAAATAAAACTTTGTAAGAAAATAGTGTGTATTGACGCATAATATATAAAAATGGGAATGGAGAAATCGATAGTTTTGGATATGTGTGTTGTGAGATTTGTATGATTATTTTGTGTATAATTGTTATTCATTCGATACTAATAAATTATATATATTAATTATCAGATGGAAAACGCTAATAACGAACCAGTTAATGAGGTTAATCAATCTGCGCAACATCCGGAGGATCAATTTCTAAATAGGCAAGATATCGAAAATATCGTTGCTCGGGGAATAGCCAATGCTATTCCAGCAATCGTTGTTGCTGCTCGAAATCCAATTGAACCTCAACAAATTGTTCCTAGTAAATGAACTCAGGAAGATAATTTCAGTAATAGTGTAAACGGAGGCGGTAATCATCACCATGATGATTCACGACAGGCTCCGCTCCCTAAGAAAATGAAAGCTGCAACGCCTGGTTGCACTTACAAAGAATTTCTTGCTTGTAAACCCGCTGAATTTGCATGCAATGAAGGAGCGACTGCGGCACTGCGTTGGTTAGAGAAAACCGAGGCAGTAATTACAATAAGTAAATGTGCCAAGGATGACAAAGTCATGTACGCGTCAAATCTTTTCAAAGAAGGGGCGCTAGAATGGTGGAATACAATACTTCAAGCCAAAGGAAGAAGTAGGGCCTATGCCATGAACTGGGAAGAATTTAAGAATTTGGTAGAAAGAAAATTTTGTCCCGAATATGAAAAAGATCAAATGGCAAATAAATTTCTAAATCATCGAATGATAGGTGTAGATTGCCGTGGGTATACTTCGACATTCTTTGAATATGCTAGAGTGGTACCAACACTGGCTTCGCCAGAACCGGTACTCATTTCTCGCTATATTTGGGGATTAATTAGCGAAATTCGTAACATCGTTAAAGCTGCGAGACCTCGTACTATTGACGATGCTGTGGAATTAGCTAACACCCTAACTGACGAGCTGGTACGCACAAGAGATGAAAATAGGAAAAAGGAACTGGCTCAGAAAATTACCCAAGGATTTCGTACGGGTAATGACAGCAGTTTCAGGAAAAGAGGAACAGGGCAATCTTCAACTTCGCCGTTCTGCAGGAATTGCAAAGCCATAGGGCATCGTGAAGAAGACTGCAGAAAGAAAACAAGAGTCTGCTATAACTGTGGAGAAACAGGACATTTTAAACCAGAATGCCCTAAATTGGTTAAACCAACAGACAACAAAGCCAAGACGGCCGACGGAGCTACTAAAAAGAATGTCATAGCATTCCAGCTGACCACTTAAGAGGCAGAACTCATTCCAGATGTGATAGCTGGTATGTTCTTAGTCCACAACATTTACGCAAAAGTATTATTTGACTCTGGTGCAAACCAAAGTTTTATAAATACTTCATTCTGCCAAGCTCTCAACTTACCCTTAACCAACCTTAGGCAGATTTTTACAGTCGAAACAGCAGATGGAAATTCTGTTAATATAGATAAGGTTTTGCAAAAAGAAAATATAGAACTTTCAGGCCATAAATTTCATGCAAACCTATTACCAATGAATTTAGCTGGGTTTGATATTGTGTTAGGAATGGATTGGTTAGTAGCCAACCATGCTCGAATCCTTTGTGATCAGAACTCCATAGAAATTCGTGCACCTACAGGAGAAGTAATCATGATTACAGGAGATAAACCACGTAAGCCCATGAAGTTCATTTCAGTAATGAAAGTTACTAGTTATGAACGAAAACAAGGAATAGTGTATATGATTTCGGTAGTCATTAGCACTAAGGGTAAAGAACTTAAGGAGATTCCTGTAGTCTCAGAATACCCAGATATATTCCCAGAAGAATTACCAAGATTTCCACCAGATAGGGAAGTAGAATTTAGGATTCATCTAATTCCCGGAACTACACCGATAGCCAAGGCACCTTATCGGTTAGCACCCACAGAAATGTTAGAACTGAAAAAGCAATTAGATGAATTACTAAGTAAAGGTTTCATACAACCTAGTTCATCCCCGTGGGGAGCACCAGTGTTGTTTCTAAAGAAGAATGATGGTTCGATGAGAATGTGTATTGATTATAGAGAATTGAATAAGGTTACAATTAAGAATCGATACCCATTACCTAGGATTGATGATCTTTTTGATCAACTCCAAGGAGCTAGATATTTTTCTAAGATAGATTTACGCTCCGGATATCATCAATTGAAGGTACAAGAAGAAGACATACCTAAAACTGCTTTCAGAACTAGGTATGGTCATTACGAGTTTAAAGTCATGCCCTTCGGATTAACGAATGCACCTGCAGCATTCATGGACATGATGAATAGGATCTGTAAACCGTATTTGGATAAATTTGTAATTGTCTTTATCGACGATATACTTATCTATTCCAAAAATCAGGACGAACATTGTCAGCACTTGCATGCACTCTTAACTTTGTTAAGAAAAGAAAAGTTGTACGCCAAATTCTCGAAGTGTGAATTTTGGTTGCAAGAAGTGCAATTCTTAGGACACATGGTGAATCACGAAGGTATTCATGTAGATCCTGCTAAAATAGAGGCGATTACCAAATGGAAGGTTCCGCAATCCGCAATGGAAATTAGAAGTTTTATAGGTTTAGCTGGATACTATAGACGGTTTATTAAGGATTTTTCCAAGATAGCAGTACCATTAACTAAGCTAACCTGTAAAGCAGTTAAGTTTGAATGGGGACCTAAGCAAGAAGAATCTTTTAGGATTCTAAAGCAAAAGTTAACAAATGCTCCAATCCTAGCTTTACCAGAAGGGACTGAAGATTTTGAAGTTTACTGTGATGCATCAAAACTAGGATTTGGATGTGTACTAATGCAACGCAAGAAGGTAATTGCGTAAGCTTCAAGACAATTGAAAAAGCATGAAGAAAACTATACGACTCATGACTTAGAATTGGGAGCCATAATTTTTGCCCTTAAGATTTGGAGACATTATCTTTACGGAAGTAAATTTACTATCTATACAGATCACAAAAGTTTAAGATATATATTTGGGCAAAAAGAGTTAAACATGAGGCATAGAAGATAGATGGAAATCCTAAGTGACTACGACTGTGATATTCAGTATCACGAAGGAAAGACAAATGTAGTTGCAGATGCCTTAAGTCGTAAGTACCATGAGAAACAACGACGAGTTCGTGCTCTTAGGTTAAATCTACAGTTAGATTTAATGGAACAACTAAAGCATTTTCAAGAAACAGCAATCAAGGATGATGCTGAAGGAATGAAAGGATGAATAAAAGAATTAGAGCAAGGAGCTGATGGAATTTGGAGATTCCACAAAAGCAGAATTTGGGTACCTAAACAGGGAGAATTAAGAAATAAGATTTTAGAAGAAGCCCATAAATCTAGGTATACCATGCACCCAGGAAACAATAAAATGTACCAAGACTTAAGAAATAACTTTTGGTGGATAGGAATGAAAAATGACATAGCTCGATATGTTTCTAAGTGTCTTACTTGTTCACAAGTTAAGGCAGAACACCAGAAACCTTCAGGTCTACTACAACAACTAGAGATGCTTGTATGGAAATGGGAACTCATAACAATGGATTTTGTTACTAAGTTACCCAAAACCCGAAAAGGTAATGATGCGATTTGGGTAATTGTGGATCGATTAACCAAATCAGCTCATTTTCTACCAATGAAAGAAACCTTTAGCATGGAAAAGTTGGCAAAGTTGTATGTAGATGAAGTAGTATCCTTACATGGAGTTCCACTCTCCATTGTATCGGATAGAGATAGTCGTTTCACTTCTCATTTTTGGACTAGTTTCCAAGAAGCAATGGGAACTCGATTAAATTTAAGTACGGCACATCATCCTCAGACAGACGGACAAAGTGAAAGGACAATTCAAACTCTGGAAGACATGCTCAGAGCATGTGTGATAGATTTTGGTGGAAATTGGGACGACCACTTACCTTTGATTGAATTCTCCTATAACAATAGTTATCATTCAAGCATCGAAACTGCCCCATTCGAAGCACTGTATGGACGAAAGTGCAGAACTCCAGTTTGTTGGGCAGAAATAGGAGAAAGTCAATTGTCAGGTCCTGAAATAGTGCAAGAGACGACCGACAAAATTTCTCAAATCAAGGAAAGACTGAAGACGGTTCGAGATCGTCAGAATAGTTATGCAAATAATAGACGGAAGCCATTGGAATTCCAAGTAGGAGACAAAGTACTATTAAAAGTTTCACCTTGGAAAGGAGTAGTTCGATTTGGTAAGAAAGGAAAGCTGAGTCCAAGGTATGTAGGACCATTTTCAGTGATCCAACGTATAGGACCAGTTGCTTATCGCTTACAACTACCAGAAGAACTAGCTGGAGTACATGATGTATTTCATGTATCCAATCTAAAGAAATGTCTATCTGACGAATCCCTGGTAGTACCTCTTCAAGACATAGAGGTAAATGAAAAACTAAAATTTGTTGAGAAGCAACTACAAATAGAAGACCGAAAGATCAAGTTTCTCAAACACAAACGACTAGTGCTGGTCAAAGTCAAGTGGGATTCGAAACGAGGACCCGAATACACTTGAGAGCTGGAATCAGAGATGAAGCGAAAGTATCCTCAATTATTCCAGTAAATCTCGAGGACGAGATTTTTATTAAGGTGGGGAGGATGTAACAACTCTCATCAAAAGTCCTATTTATTATATTATTTTATCCGAAAGGAAACCCTAATTAAGACCCCAAGTGATTCTGTATAAACCCTAAAATTTTCAGAACAATCAGAATTAGGATCAGGGTCCCTAAAACTCAGGGGGGGGGTATTCCCTATTTACGATTATCCATATAACTAGCGGGCGAAATCGAATTTTAACAAGCTACTGACTCAGCAAGGCTACAAACACACGGGGCTACCCTATGGTAGGGTGTGACCCCTCGCGCCACGCGACGCCCAAGGGGGTACCCCTCGCGTCACGCGAGGGGGTCAAATTTCATGTATAAATAGTGGGCTTTGGGACTTGAATTTTGGCACTTGAATGACGTTAAAATTCGTCTTACACTTCGAAATATCGTCTGTTTACTACCAAACACACACAATTCATGAAACGCTGCCACAAAACAGGGTAATAACTCGATCACTGCTACGATTCAATGTCCGATCGATTAAACTATCCAATGGATGTTTAAGTGCTGCCCACATTAGGGTTTATGCTTTGTCATTCGTCGTTAATTCGATGGATGTTTAAGTATCGCACTTTGTCATTCGTTGTGAAGGTTTAATCTCGTGAGTTATCGTAAATGCTGTATTAGTTACTAACCTAGTTTGTGTGCATTGTTATTTAAACTAGGTTATCAAGGCTAATTAGTAGGCTAAGCTCTGTTCATATTAAATCTGCAATGTGAGTCATTCTCTTTTTATCAAATTTGATTTCAAAATCATGTTTACTTTCAAAGTTATAATTACGGGGATTAAGTCTTTGTAGTCACCAAATTACAGCCGGTATGTGGGGTTTTGTATACATTACTTGATAAACTTCACCATCGGACAACGAGTTAGCCAAGGGGTGATATGACCATAGTCACAGACACCATTGGACTCAGAGGTTACCGAAGGATGTTCGAGTGACAAATACTGTGGGTAGTTGGTTGATATATGGAAATATTGTAATCGCTCTTAATACTGTAAATTATAACAAATGAGTCGTTTTCGTAAAAAGAATGATTCACCAGTATTTCCCGCTGACAAAACCTTTTTCAAACATGTTTCAGGTGATCTGTTGTGATCCAGGAAAAGTGTCGCGACGCACTACAGGCTTAAGGAAGTGGCTCAATATAAAATAAAGAAACATGTTTTGTAAAAATAAAGATTTCTCAGTGAAATCATATGATTGTACATTACCGGAGTTTTATCCCGAGTTGTGAAATAAAATAATCAGGAAATTGCAGTTTTAAAAAGATCCTGGTAAAATCTTCCGCTGTTAAATAAATACCACGGGATTTTCTGTCCCGCGGCTCCTGAAACGGGTCAAACCGGGTCGGGGGCCGTGACACTTGTCTGCATGCTTACAGGTCCATAGGGATTATATCATTTGGAACTTGCTATCTGGAAGGCTGGAGTGGTCATGGGTCGAGATACATGGAATCGCAACACAAGTCTAATGGTTTACGTACGCGTGGTTTATGAAACACTTAACAAATGAGTTATGCTTCCGCTGTGTACAATGAATTATATGTAACGTTTTGTAATACTTTATGTTAATGAATGAAAGCTTTATTTAAATATATTTATGAGTTCAATGTGATTGGTGGCTAAGATCCTGGTACGTCACACGCCCGCGGTGTTTTCCGCAAGTGGTATTTTGGGGGTGTGACAGTTTGGTATCAGAGCCACTGGTTATAGTGAACTTGGTTTTAAAACGTTTTTGTAAAACCAGACTATAACCGAACATTTCTGAATACGTGAATACGACCATGACACTCAGCTCCAGATTGCAAGGTTCGTCTTTCTCACTTGTTGCATACATTACATGGCTAGTACACATTTGTTTATGATGTCGCGTACGGGCACACACTCGTCACTATAGCATGATTACATGAATTGCTTGCTTACCTTATGATGCGTTGATAGTATGACATAGTCCTTGGATTCTGTGATCTTATCATTTTAATAACCTCCGTTTGATATCTGAGTTAGAAGAGCCATTTGACATGAGTTAGGAGGAACTGAGATGAGCATGCAAATCACAATATTATTGTGGGTGCACACATAATAATAATGTGGGGTGCATGCGATTCCCAGTGAGCCTTAACGAGTGAAGAAGGGGTTCTGTTCTGTTATTTGATCAATGAGAAACGTAACAAATCTATAGGAATCATAGCAGTGATTGTCCCCTACTCGAACGTGATCTTTTCACTCCTCACTGAATCTTTTCGAATCTCGATGCTATCGAGTATTACCTGAACACCCATCTAAACACCTAGCGAACTGTGTAAAATCTTACGTGCTTGTACGAACTTCCTTGAGTTGGATGTTGCAGCGTCAATGATTGGTCTATACCTCTCTCACTCCTCTTTGTTTTCGGGAACTCAATGTACTGACGTCTTAGACCCCGAAGTGCGATCACTTCTGCAACACTCTGGAAGCATATCGTGTATTACTCAGTCAACTTGCAAGAACGATGGACAAGAGGATGAGCATAGTGCCTTACCAACCCCAGTATTAGAACGACTCTGATTACGGGCAATGAACACCAGCAAACTGACTTCAATCGAATCCTTAACCCTAGTCAGCGACTTATGGGAGTCAACTCTTACGAATCAATCGGGACATAAGAAATGACAATCGACTACGGTGTGGAATGTGTAGCAGCCAGCACAATAAGTAGCGTCTTAGTACGTGGCAAGGAATGCGAAAAGATGGACCCTGTTGGTGAAAGATCGTAAGGCTCCGTTTCAAGCAACGGCATTAGAGGCAACAGTCACGGCAACATCAAGGTACTCGTAATCGTAGCCTACGGGATGGAAAAGAAAGTGCTTACGACATGGATTGACTGTTGTCAAATCAGAACGACAACAACCAAGGGAATGACCACAATAACAACACTGGAAATGATGCTCGTGGAAGGGCATTTAGGATTGGCGTGGGCGCGCCAGGATAGTAGCAGCATGGTAGCTTGTACGGGTTGCAAATCGCTTCGTCTCGGTCCTGTTTAACCCTGATGTTTCTTGAAACCGAACCTGTTGTGGAATCGGCTGATGACAAGACAAATGGAACCTCATATGTTTGTTGGGATGCAAACTCAACCTCGTAGGACAAGTGTTCGACATCGACCTTCCTACTATTTGTCTTAATGGAAGGGTTAGCGCCATTCCAGCTATGAAGGCCCAGAAGTGTCTACGGAGGGATTACCCCACTATGTTAGCAACCGTTTCTGATGATAAGGCTAAGGAAAATAGGATCGGGGATCCACTAATTATTCGTGAATCCTCTCAGTGTGCTATTCGAGGAACTTTCAGGTTTACTTCCACAACTGTTAGTCGGAATCTCAGTTGATCTCACGCCAGAGGCAGCTCTGAATACTTGTACTCTTACCGTCTTGCACCAGGAGGGTTGCAAGAATTGTCTAATCAACTACAGGAACTGTTGGACAGGAGTTTGTCGGACCTAGTTTCTCGCTTTGGGGAGCCCCAGTTATATCTGTGAAGATAAGCCTTTTCGTATGTGTACTGACTACCGGGAACTCAGCAAAGTGACAGTCAAGAACCGTTCGCTTCGACCATGTATTGACAACCTGTTGACCAGTTGCAAGGGTTAAGCTCCTATTCGAAGATTGATTAACCAACGAACTAACATCAGATGGAAGTCCAAGGGGAGAATGTTCCTAAAATGGCATATTGGGCGCGAGGCGGCCATTGCAACTTTGTACTCCATGACCCTTGGGTTAATCAACACACCAGCAGCTTTATGGACCACATGAACCGACCGTGCTTAGTGATGACGTTATGGATCATTTCCAGGAGAAAGGAACACCATGAACGACACCTGTATGTCGTCCTAGAGCTCCTAGGGGAGGAGCAACTCCACGCTAAGTCTACCTAAGTGTGACTTCAGGATTTGGGAGGTACGCTTTCTTGGTCACGTAGTCAACGAAGTGGGGATACATGCAGATCGCGCTAAAGACCCTTTTCATCAGATATTTATCAACACCAAATAGTCCATCAGGGATACAGTAATTTCTTGGTCCAGCTAGATACCACCGTAGATTCATCACAGGATTTTCGGGGATATCGCAGCTTTAATTTCTTTAGCACAGCAGGGTGCTGTGTATTCGTGGGAGACAAATAGGAGGACATCTTTTTAGCTTTTGAAACTCAACTCTGCAATACACTGAGCATCGTCTTTACCCGAGCGTATGGGTGATTTAGTGGTATATCATGATGGTTCGAAATCAGAGTCCCAGTTACACGCTGATGCAGCACGAGAAGGTGATAGCGTACGTGGTAGACTTACAAGAAGAATTGCACGAGTCACAACCGACGGTGGAAGCCATAATCTTTGGATTTAAATTGGAGGCATTACTTGGACGATACCAAATGCACTACTTAGATCGATCACAAGAGCCTCCCGTGTACCCTGGTTTTGAAAAGCGCTAAACATGTGATGGCATCGCTGGATGGAACCTTTGAATGACTTCGACTATGGAACCTAAACGAGTATGAGCTTTGCAGCTCACTATGGACTCTAACTTACCTGATCAGACTCGCTCTGTTCAAACTGGAGAACTGAAGGAAGAGGATTTTCAAGTTGAACCCATGCGGGGCATGGAGAAGCAACCTTTGGCAGGACGGACGATATTCGCCACCTCAAGGAACGAGTGTGGATCTCATTATACGGCAACTGTGGGGAACTCGTGTTGAGCAAAGCACACCGGCCTCGATATTCTAGTCGACTGGGTTTTGATGAGAGATATTAGGATCTATAAATCTTGCACTAGCGATCGGGCATGAAGGCCCACCTAGCAATGTTTGTGAATGATGTTTGACTTGTGGAAAAGTCAAGGTGGAGTATCAGCAACCAGAAACACCCTTATGGAAATGAGAACAGACTACCATGGATTTTGTCGCTAGTCTACTTACAACTCAAAACGGAAACAATATCACCTGGGTGATAGTTGATTGTCTAACGTGACCAGCACACTTTATTACAATCAAGGAAACTGACGAGTCGTTACAGCTTATGAATATTCCTCTGAGAGAAGCGGCTTTTAGGCACGTGGTGCCAACTCCTGTTATCTCTGATTTTGATCTATACCTGATCCATGACAGGCAACACACAACACCCTTTGGCTCACGTCTAGACATGAGCATTACCTATCACCATAGGACAAACGGTCTGAGTAAACGAACCGTCCTGACACTCGAAGACATGCTGCGAGCATGTGTGTGATTGATTTCAGTGAGAGTTAGAAGGACCTTTACCTTTGGTTGAGTTTACTGCAACAGTTACCATCCTAGTATTCAGACAACTCTGTTTGAGGCATTGCATGGATAGTAACGCTAATCTCCTTGTTGGAGTAAGGTGGGAGACAACCTAATCACGGGTTCAGGACTTGTACTCGAAACTCTTGGGAAGATTGCTTGGATCAGAAACCGTTTGGCGGCGACGCGTGGCCGTCAGGAAAGTTGATAAGCTTAGGAAACACTGGGAGTTCGCTGTAGGCGATCGTATCATGCTGAAAGTCTCACCCTGGGAGGGTGTGGTACGCTTGGGAAGCGTGGCAGGCTTAATTCGATGAAACGCTTGTGATGCCTTTATTAGAGTCTGAGGTTAACGACAAGTTGAAGTCGTTGAGGAACCTACTTAAATCATGGACCAGGACGTCAAGATTCGTTAGCATAGTCGAATTCCAATCGTGAGGATTCGTTGAAACTCAAGACGTGAACCGAAGTTCATGTGGGAACGCAATGATCGGAGTAAGCTCTAGTATCCTCAGTTGTTCAAACGGTTATAGCAACTTCTGATATCGTTGGTGAATTTCGGGACGAAATTCCCTTTCAAGTTGGGGATGATGTGGCACATGGGGAAAATCCACAGTCATCCTGACCTAACACCGTGCTGTTTTGGATTGCTTATGAAATTTCGGGACGAAATTTATTTCAAGTTGGGGATGATGTGACAACCCGAACTTTCAAGGTCTCTCCTCGACACGTTACTTGTTTCACACCGGTGTTTTCATAATGTGTTTGCATTGTAAATTGTGCACGTTTGATATATGATTGATATACTGTGTTATTGTTTGGTACTGTGTTATTGTGTTATTGTTTGGTACTGTGTTACTGTGTTATTGTTTGGTTAGTGTTGGGAACTTTAGAATTGTTTAAGGCTATAAACTTAACCCCCACAAACCTCACTCAATGAAGAACTTTATTTCGTCATCACCTATAGAGACTTTCGTCACCACCATAGCTCGACGAAACACTAGACTTTCGTCACTGGATTTTCGTCACTACTTCACGACGAAAAATGGTGTTTCGTCAAGGACATGGTTCGTCGAGATGGGCTTCGGCCCAAGTGAAGCCCAGCTATACTCGGTCACGATTACCTTATATTGTACGCGAACCTTCATTTGTGAAACCCTAGTTTTTTTCCCTCTCTGATCGACGGCGTCCCAGTTTCATGTCGAAGCCCTCCTTGCTACGAAACAACATTTCATTCGCCCTAGAATCGGTAGTATGTTTATCGTTATTGGCCTGATTAGGTGATCGCATTGATTGGTTGTATGTATATACGTGAAATTGGAAAGCATGATCTAGGGTTTTAGAAGTACATCGACTAGAACCTGGTCGATCATGGGCTTTAGTAAACGAGTAATAACGAATCAATGACCCTTATTATGTGTTGATGTCCGTAAACTTGATGATGTATGCTAAGGACTGGATTCAAACATTATCGTATGATGAATGATTGTTATGAGCAATTAGGGATGCATGATGTGTGTAAATTGTATTCTTGAATAAGAAATCGCATCTAGGGTTGTATGTCCATAAAATCACTAATGAATCTAAGGTAGATCACATATAGACTACTGATGTTGTGTTAAATTGTGATTGATAGATTTATGATATGAATATGTGGTTTGTTAATGTCTTGTTACGTGCTGATGATAATCGGGAACTTGATGATTGGTCGTTGAAATGTGTTGAAACTGTTAGAGGATTAGGGATCTAGGAAAAACACGAAACTGTAACTGATTGGATCATAAGATGTTTCGTCATAATTGGTCTCGACGAAACACTAGTGTTTCGTCGCTAATGTTTCGTCACCGATATGTTTCGTCATCGAGGTATTTCGTCGCCAGGGGGTACTTCATCAGGTGTATGGGTTGAACAGTAGGCCATATGATAATGAAGATGATATAGATAACTGTATGTATGAGATTTGTGTTACATATGCATAGAAATAGGAAATCTGGTTTGGCAACTGTTATGGGTCATTTTCTGAGTATATACATCCTGACTAATATCCTGCTTTTGGTTGTATACTTGTGATCAGGATACTGGATTAGGATATTGCTAACATCCTGGGCGATATCCTGGTGTTAACCAAATTAACCACGTGCAGGTTAGAGGCTGTGGGTTACTAACGGTCAGATGGACTTCTTCTCCTCAAGACTCGGGCGTATCTGTTATGTGAGAGACGTTGAACCCGAAAGACCAGGTCTACAACGTTCGAGTGGGAATATTCGACGGATCCCGGTTTATTAGGATAGTTTGTCACATTTCTTTTACTATAAATAGATGGGGGCGGATCAGATTAAGGCACGCAACTTACACACACACTTTCGAACACTTTTGCTCTCTAGCTCACTGCAAACACTATACATAAACACTTGTATTCGAATTACATTGTAACACCTAGTTGATCCGCATCACATCCTGCACTGTATCCTGATATTTGAAGCAATAAAAGAACAAGGCAGCTGCGATTGTCAGCTCCCGAGGTTTTGTGCCGGCGATCTAGATTGATCAAGGGCTTTCCTCGTACATCACGTGTCAACCTTTACTTTTTTGCTCATTGTTTGATCATAGATACAGCTCCATATCCTGAGCCGTATCCTGAAACTGTTTTTACAATTAACTTGGCTAACATATTTTTCACTCATATTTCTAGCACACTACCTCACTTAACTAATTTGATCACTTATTAGCTTCGGTAATTTTTGACCAAAACAATTTGGCGCCCACCGTGGGGCTAGTGGTGCTATTTTTGCTAAAAACTTTAGTAAAATCACTACTCGGTTTTTTATTGTCAAAACTTTTTGCTACATTGTTTTCAATGGCCTCGAGATCAAACATGAGCTCTTCCACCATGTCTGCTACAACCTCTGCAACAATCGGTATGGTTCTTCCACCTCCTCCTCCAAGAATGCAAGCTTCGTCACACGGAACTGAAAGTCATGTAGCTCGGGATGTTATCCCCGCTCCCAGTACCCAGGGATCCGGTCCTGTTTTGGCGTCTAATGATGAAATTCTGAATTTGTTTGGTAGTGTACAGGAACATATGAGGCAGCAGCAGGAATCTAATCGGATGCTGATGAGAGAGATACAACTCTTGAAATCCGGCCCAAGTAGACCTGCTGAAGAAACTGTCACTCCTTTACAGCCTAGGGCTTTGAACTTCAGTTCTGCAGTTTACACTGAGGATAACCGGGGGAACATCGTCCCAAGCCATTCTCAGAATCATACCCCTGAGATACCCTCCTCGGTCAGGATGTCAACTGTGAGGAGCTCAGGATATGCTTCAGGATATGGCCAGAATCCTCAGACCGGTAACATGTCAAATAATAATACTCTTGCTACTAACAATAATGGGTCTTTGCAGGATGCAGGTATGACGTCAACATTTACTAGGGAGCTTCAGAAATTGAAGGACATGATATCCAGTATGCCTGGAGTGGTCCAGCCAATTCCGGAAGTACCCCAAGACAGCCACAGGATATCCCGCTTTGCATATCCTATCTGTGATGCTGAAATCCCAAAAAGATTTCAGACCCCCAACATGAAACTGTATGATGGGACTACGGATCCTGAAGAGCATATTGCCCAGTATAGAGAAAGAATGGAGATTAACCCTATCCCTCAGGAGCTCAAAGAAGCATGCTTATGCAAGGGTTTTGGTTCTACCTTGACAGGATCAGCCTTAAAATGGCTGTTAAATGTTCCTCCTCACTCAATTACTTCGTTTTCCCATTTGGTTAATTTATTTAATAGTCAGTTTTCTTGAAGTCAGAGTTTTGAGAAACTAACCAGTGATCTTTACAGGATAACTCAAGGGCCTCAGGAATCCTTGAGGGATTATGTGAACAAGTTTAGTCGGGAATCCTTGGATATCCCACATCTTGATGTTGCAACAGCTGTGCAGGCTTTTAAGATGGGGTTACAAAAGGATTCTCAGTTTTATCAGGATCTTTTAATGAATCCATGCAGGAATCTCGATGAAGCTCGTAACAGGGCTTTGATATATATCCACTTGGAAGATGACAAAAAGATGCAAGAGCGGATGAATTCTACCTCAACCTACGAATCAACCAACAGGAAATCAGAATCCTCGTATAAACTGTATCGCTCTAAGCCATATGGCAGAAATGATAACAAGAAAGTGAATGCTGTTGAAGACGAGGATCCTGAAGAATATCCTGAATTATCTGAATACTGCTTTTCTGTTAATATACCTGAGTTAATGTATGCTATGCAGGGTTTAGGAGACAAAGCCAGGTGGCCTCGAAAGAATCAGCAGAAGGCTGATTGGAAGGATAAATCCAAATGGTGTGCCTTCCATGAAGATTTCGGACATGTGACCAAGGATTGCATTGCTCTAAGGAAAGAAATAAGCTACCTATTAAGCAAGGGGTATCTGAAGGATTTGCTGGGAAAAAAGAAGAATAAAGGGCAGGATCCTGAGAAGGATCCTGAACGAGCAGCATCACCCCCAGCAGATGCCAAAATAATTAACTTTATTTCAGGAGGATCCGACATTTGTGAGACTTCGTATTCTGCGGCCAAGAGACATGTAAAGGAAGCTAAGACTGAAAGGGGAGACAAACCAGCTAGGATGACTACCCTTACAACCGATAAAGTGATCACTTTCGATAGTGATGACAGGGATACTGTCAAGGATCCTCACCATGATGCTTTCATAATAACATTATATGTTGCTAACCATTTTGTACGCAGGATATTAGTGGACAATGGTAGTTCTGTCAACATAATTCAGCTAGAAACATTGAAGAGGATGAATGTATCTCCAATGGACATTACTTCGAAGTCCACTGTGCTCGTTGGTTTCAGTGGAGAAGCTAGGAATACCGTAGGGGAGATAAAGTTGCCAGTATATGTTGAAGGGGTCAACTCGATACAACGCTTCTCTGTGATGGATTCCCTATCCTGTTATAACATCATACTAGGCAGGCCATGGATCCATGACATGAAGGCTGTGCCATCGACTTATCACCAGTGCATCAAGATCCCTACCCCTTGGGGGGTCGTCAAAGTTGATAGCGATCAGCAGGAGGCAAAGGAATGCTACTCATCCTCAATGAAATCCTCAACCAAACCTAATCCAGCATAGCAATTAAAGATGCGGGCCCAGGATATCGTGGAGGCTTCAGAGCAGGATATGAAGAAAGTTATCCTAGATCAGGATAATCCTGATATCTCGGTGCTCGTAGGAACCAATATCCCTCAGGATATTGAAGAACAATTAACTAACTTTTTGAAGTGCAGGATGTCAACATTTGCATGGAAGCATGAGGATATGACAGGTATATCCAAAGACATTATTACTCACAAGCTTGGAATTGACAGGTCGTTCAAGCCTGTTCAGCAAAAAAGAAGGAAGTTTGCTCCTGAACGAAATACAATCATACAAGAGGAAGTTGAAAGATTGTTGAAGTCCAAAATGATCAGAGAAGTCAAGTTTCCAAGATGACTGGCAAATGTAGTCGTGGTACAGAAGAAAAGTGGGAAATGGAGAGTCTGTGTAGATTACACGGACTTGAACAAGGCTTGTCCTAAAGACCCATTTCCTCTTCCCCATATTGATGCAATGGTGGATGCTACTGCCGGGCATGAGATGTTAACGTTCATGGATGCATCCTCAGGATTTCAGCAGATTCAAATGGAGCCTTCGGACCAGGAGGATACTGCCTTCATGACACCAACAGGTATTTATTGTTATACTGCTATGCCCTTTGGTTTGAAAAATGCAGGTGCAACATACCAGAGGTTGGTAAACATGATGTTTAAAGACAAGCTGGGGGACACCATGGAGGTATATATTGACGATATGGTGGTGAAATCTAAAAAGGCTGAGGATCACCTCCAGGATATCAAGGGAGCATTTGATATCCTGGATCAGTATAACATGAAACTGAATCCTGCTAAGTGCCATTTCGGAGTGGGGGCAGGGAAGTTTCTAGGATACATGATGACCAAAAGAGGCATAGAGGCGAGCCCAGAGCAGATTAGAGCTATCCTGGATATAAAATCACCTTTGAATATGAAGGATGTTCAACGGTTAACAGGCCGAGTAGCAGCATTGAACAGATTTATTTCAAAATCCTCGGAAAAATGCAAGGAATTTTATGATATCCTCAAGAAGAATAAGAAGTTCGAATGGGGAGCAAAGCATGAAGCAGCCTTGTAGGATTTGAAGCGATATCTCTCGACTGCACCTCTATTGATGAAGCCTGAAAATGGTGAACCACTATCCCTATACCTCGCTGTATTAGGGAATGCTGTAAGTGCAGTTCTTATAAAGGACCATGAAGGTCAGCAATATCCTGTCTATTATGTTAGTAAAAGTTTACTAGATGCTGAAACTAGATATTCTCATCTAGAGAAATTGATATTAGCCCTAGTTATGGCATCAACGAAACTTAGACATTATTTTGAGACACATAGGATTCATGTTAAAACCAATTATCCTGTTAAAAACGTGCTTAGGAAACCCGAGATGTCGGGTAGGATGGCTAAGTGGTCAGTAAAATTGAGTGCTTATGACTTAGTATATGAGCCTAGAAATGCCATAAAGTCTCAGGCTTTAGTTGACTTTGTGGCTGATTTCAGTAGTGACATTCAAAGTAAAGTAGATTTAGAAGTACAGCAGCTAGGAGAACAATTAGAATGCTGGACATTGTATACTGATGGTGCATCTAACGTAAGAGGTGTAGGTTTAGGTATACTACTAAAATCGACACAAGGGGACATATTACCCCAGGCTATTAGGTGTGAATTTCCTGCTACTAATAATGAGGCAGAATATGAGGCTTTAATTGCAGGATTAGAGTTGGCTAGGAATATGAGTATCAAGAATTTGCAAGTATATATTGATTCTTTGCTAATCACTAATCACTTTAATGGAACCTATGCAGTTAAGGGGGAGAAGTTAATCGAGTATCTCGAAATTCTCAAAAAATTAGCAGGATATTTCGATATTTTTACACTTGAACAGGTACCAAGAGAGGATAACGCTGAAGCTGATGCCTTGGCAAATCTGGGATCATCGGTCAGGATACCGGAAGGAACCCGAATTCCAATATTACATATCCTATATCCTGCGACGAATCCTCAGGATAAGGAAGTAACAAGTATTCAGGATCCTGATGGTGAGTATCCTGAGGAGGATCCTAAGTCCTGGACGGCTCCAATTATGAGATATCTCAAGGAAGGACACATCCCAAAGAATGAGAATCCTAAAGCCTTTAGAATGAAGGTATCACGATTCACTATTATAAATGATGTTTTGTATAAGAAATCTCTTGCAGGACCATATCTGAGGTGCTTGGAGGATCCCGAAACCAAAGAAGTACTTCAGGATATACATGAAGGGGATTGTGGTAACCATACTGGGGGCAGGTCCTTATTCTCAAAAGTATTAAGGACAGGATATTATTGGCCGACGATGAAGAAAGATGCCACAGAATATGCTCGAAGATGTGACGCATGTCAAAGACATAGTAACGTATTACATCAGCCTGCTGAACCGCTGTATCCTATTGTTTCCCCTTGGCCGTTCAGAAGTGGGGTATGGATATAGTGGGAAAGCTTCCAAAGGCTCCAGGAGGAAAGGTTTTCATGTTGGCAATGACGGATTATTTCTCCAAGTGGGTTGAAGCAGAAGCATTTATTCAAGTTAGAGATCAGGAAGTGGTATCCTTCATAAAAAGGAACATCCTGACTAGGTTTGGAGTACCAGCTGAGATAATTTGTGACAACGGATCTCAATTTATAAGTAAAAGGACTACTGACTTCTGCAAGAGTTGGGGAATCAAAATGATTACGTCTACTCCGGTACATCCTCAAGCAAATGGACAAGTTGAATCCTCAAACAAGATAATTGTCAACAACTTGAAGAAGAGATTAGGGGCCAAGAAAGGAAGATGGGCAGAAGAACTACCCTTTGTTTTGTGGGCTGATAGAACGACGGTAAAAAACGCAACTGGTCAAACCCCATTTTCCTTAGTGTTTGGAGCAGAAGCGGTGATCCCAACAGAAATGGTGATACCTACAGCAAGATCCAACCTCAGGAATCCTGAGCAGAATCCTGAAGTCCTGTGCAAGGAACTGGATACTATTGATGAGACAAGAGATGCTGCAAGGCTAAGGATGGCAGCATATCAACATAGGATATCTAAAGCATATAACAAGAATATAAGGACTAGAAGATTTCAGGTTGGAGATTGGGTATTAAGAAAAGCTTTTCAGAATACTACTAATACTGCTGATGGAAAGTTGGCTCCGAAATGGGAAGGACCCTACGAGGTTGAATCGGAATCAGGAAAAGGAGCATACCGACTTAAGAATATAGAGGGGGATATGCTACCAAGATCTTGGAATGCTATACATTTAAAACTCTATTTCAAGTGAGTATGGAATTTAGATTCCAACTCAGGATGGTATGAATTTTGTGTCTCTTATTAAATTTTGATATTACTTACTATTTTGAATCTATTACTGACTTAAGCATCGGAGGGGTGTTAGCCAGGCTAACACCCACCTTAGCTTATAGTGGTTTTGCAGAATATACTTCGGGATATGGTACCAGGATATACACTCAGGATACTTTAGAAGATTAGAGGATTGGCCCCCTCTCTTACGTATAAGGGATCCTGATCCCTTCACAGGTTTAAAGGTATTCACCTTTCTTCCGAATTGGGTTTAAACACCCCGCCTGGAGCGCAAGTTATTCGGGAATAGTTCAAGGTGGCGGGACCAGTCCATGTAAAAGTGGCTGACAATTTCGTTACTATTGGCTATATCCTGAATCCTAAAGGTATATGAGGATTGATCACCCTCTCTCATGAAAGGGTATTTTCATACTCTCTAAGGTTTAAAGGTTTTCACCTTTCTAAGTCTTGGAGTTTATACACTCCCGCCTGTAGCGCACGAAAATTTGGGATTTCCCCCAGGATACGATGGATTTATCTCCAGTATATTTTAGGTTTTACCCCTGTAACACAAAAACTGTCTATACAATTGGAACCATTGTTCAAAAAATTTCTAAGTGTTTAAGGAATTCATGCACAGGGGACATTCCATCTAAAATAATTGTATGAAGCATAAAGAATCAAAGTTGAGCTAAGTGTATCGAACTGGGGACATCTTGGCAGGAGAAGCCACAAAAAGGGTTGGAGTTTAATACTAAGGCTACACTCAATTCCTGGTATGATCTTTCCTTTGTGAACCTTAAATGAATTTTTAACTCTGATTAAGGATATATCTTTAGGATATGTCTTCTGAATCAGTTTTTGAAATGTTTGGAAGTGATACTTGATTGAAATTAAAACTCTGATCAAACAAGTATTGTCAAAACAGGTTTTAGAAAATGGACTATCTTTTATTCTTTAGAAGTTTTCTCTAAAGTTGATTGAATTTTTAAGTTCTACAAAAGTTTTCATAATATATCACTGAGTATATTGATCAGGATATTTTCAAAAGATAGTTGTACAAAATTTGCAAAGCTAAAATCTACACTGAGAAATACAGAAAACAATAGCAAGTCAATTGAAAGATGAAATTATTTGAAATAAGCAATACCAGTTGATAACCGAAGGTTTCATCCTAAAACCTAGGACCCATCCACCTTCGGCTATCAAGTTGTCTTAATACCGAAATAGAAACTGTTCATAGGATAAGAAATAAAATTGTTCAAACAAAAGCATAACTCTCAAATTTAAAGAAAATAAGTTTTAGGAGGCAGCGCCTTCTTCATTCGTGGTAATTTCAGCAGCATCCGTCTCGGGATCCGCCTCAGCATCCCTCTCAGCACCGGTTGGTTTTTCAACTGCTTTTGAAGATCCTTCAGCAGCAGCTTTGGCAGAAGTACCGCCAAGGCTCTTTAGCTTTGTTTCCCAGGCACTGACGTCCCAAGAAGGGCATTCGAAGCCCAGTGCTTTGGCTTCGTGGGCATCTTTAGCCTGGCCTGGAGAAGGGAAGTGATGACAGAACTTTTAAGACTTTCCCGATAGCTGATCGTATCTTGTTCATGTTGAGCATGGGCAGCATCAAGATCGTTCTGAGCTTGAAGAGCAGCTTTGCTGAGAGCGGCCTGGTGTTCTTGGATCATAGCCTTGAACTTGACCTCGTAATGCCGAGATTTGGCGGCTGCAATCATACCCTGATCAGAGATGGTGACCTCAGCTTTCTTTAACTTGGATTCAAGCGTCTTGTTGAGCCCACAGGATTCCTGATATAAGTGGACTAGACGTTCGAGACCCTGCAAATTAAAAGGACAGGTATTGGTTTTGTTAAATACTTATAAGCAGTATAAGATGCAGGATATGACTCGAGGATATTAACCTGGTTGAGAAAAGAAGTCATGAACCCGCTTGCCTCAATAAACCCGTGATTCTCATAAGGAAATGTATCAGAGATGACGGGAGAATCGGGTTCTTTCCTTTTACGGGAGCTTGAACTCCGAGGCCTGGTAGCTGGCGAAGGTTTGGGGATGATGATGGCCTTGGAACTGCTGGGTTTGGATAAGGTCGTGGCCTTGGGACTAGGTTCCTTCTTGATCTGAACCTGATCGGAATAACTGTCCAGTTCGTCGAGGTCAAAGACTTCAGGGATCTTGGCCGGTGCTGCGTAAAGGGAAAAGTCTTACATCTTTATTACCCTTCATCATATTATATTGTGCTAATTAATTATTTTAAAGCAATCCTTACCATACATTTCAGATGATGAGTATTAACTGGAACTCAGGATATGTGTGGTAAAACTCCTGTCACTTGCAGGTAATTGATAAACAGTTTTGATTCTTTTCTCTGATTCCGCGGTAGGGGGAGCTACTTCCTTGAAATTTACTGCAAAGGGATCAAAAAGGAGGATATTAGCAAAAGATAAAAGTCTAAAGGCACATGGGAACATTCATGATCCTACCGGTGGTTAACCACTCCACCAGAAGGCTAGCACCCTCATCAATGGAGTCTCGTTTGACAAAAAAGAACTTGTGTTGCCACCCGTCTTCGTTTTTTGTGGCTTTAAGGATAAGGGGTTTGTTGGAAGTCGAAAAAAGCAAAAACCGGCTAGAACCGTGGGATCGGAGGCGGTAAGCGATTGGCAGATCTTCGATACAAAGGTCGGGACAGTGAAGGTTTTTAATTTGGTTTAGTACGATTAATACCCTCCAGACCATGGGCATGGTCTGAGCAAAGGAGATTCCGGTGGTCCGGAAGAATTGCATCATAAATTCGGGAAAAGGGTATCGAAGACCTAGCGAGAAAGGGTATGCTGGGAAGCAAACCCAATCAGTAGAAGAAACATCCGATCGAATTGACCGATCGAATGGTCTAAAGACTGTGTTATCGGGGAAAGCACCGGAAGCTCTCAAAGCCGCAATGTCTGCGTTATCAAAGGCACAGACCTCCTTCTCGGGATTTTTGAGAAGATTCTGCTGAATGAAGGTCTCGGATGATTCACCGGTTTGGGAGTAAGTTCTGGCATCCATTGCAGATAGAAGAAGAAAGATTGATAAAAAATGAATGAGAAGTAGGGAATTACCTGGAGACTCCGTTGGAGATATCTGCTGTTCAAACAAGAAGAGAGAAGATATAGGAGCATTGTGGATCTCCATCGAGTTAAAAGCGCGTTGGAAGTTATGATGTGATCTTGACCGCCGTCTCGATTTAATTGCATTGATTTACGAGATAGAATTTTTAAAATATATCCGTTGGATTGGTATACCAACAGCTCCGGATGTTTGGGGACAATTGTTATGGGTCATTTTCTGAGTATATACATCCTGACTAATATCCTGCTTTTGGTTGTTTACTTGTGATCAGGATACTGGATTAGGATATTGCTAACATCCTGGGCGATATCCTGGTGTTAACCAAATTAACCACGTGCAGGTTAGAGGCTGTGGGTTACTAACGGTCAGATGGACTTCTTCTCCTCAAGATTCGGGCGTATCTGTTATGTGAGAGACGTTGAACCCGAAAGACCAGGTCTACAACGTTCGAGTGGGAATATTCGACGGATCCCGGTTTATTAGGATAGTTTGTTACATTTCTTTTACTATAAATAGATGGGGGCGGATCAGATTAAGGCACGCAACTTACACACACACTTCCGAACACTTTTGCTCTCTAGCTCACTTCAAACACTATACACAAACACTTGTATTCGAATTACATTGTAACACCTAGTTGATCCGCATCACATCCTACACTGTATCCTGATATTTGAAGCAATAGAAAAACAAGGCAGCTGCGATTGTCAGCTCCAGAGGTTTTGTGCAATGATCCACGATTATTAGTAACAAGGATACTGGTGTTAACAGACAAGTTACCATTTTGGCGATTCTAGCCATATCCTGGAGCGTATCCTGGATCCCTCACAGTCGACATTCTAGCCGTTAAGGGTATCTCCGGAATATTGCTCTGAGAACGACTCGGTATGATATTGCCCTGATTATCCTCAGTATATACTGTTGAACTAAAGTTCAACATCCTGGCCTGCAGATGGGTATCAGTATCCTCAGCAGGCCTCTTGGAGTTGGACTTTAAGAGTTGTATTTCCTTCATTATGACTTGGTTAGTCTCCTGTCGTTTCTTCATTTGATCCTGTATATCAGCAAACAAAGTTAAAATTTTATCATTAGAAACCATAACAGGAGTTCTCCCTGGAACACCAGATCTGTTGAGATTCTGAACGGAAGGAGTGTCTCAGGATATTTGGCTTTCATTTCTCTTTAAGGAGCTTGAACTTGTGGAGGAGGAGGAAGCACCAAACCAGTTGTTGCAGAGGTTGTAGCTGACATGGTGGAAGAGCTCATGTTTGATCTCGAGGCCTTTGAAAATAATGTAGCAAAAAGTTTTGAAAATAGAAAACCAAGTAACGTTTTTGCAAAAGTTTTTAGTAGAAATAGCACCACTTGCCCCACGGTGGGCGCCAAATTGTTTTGGTCAAAAATTACCGAAGCAATTAAGTGATCAAATTAGTTAAGTGAGGTAGTGTGCTAAAAAGTGTGTTGAAAATATGTTGGTTAAGTTGTTTAGAAAAACAATATTCAGGATACGGCTCAGGATATAGAGCTGTATCTGTGATCAAACAATGAGCAGAAAAGTAAAGGGTGACACGTGATGTACGAGGAAAGCCCTTGATCAATCTAGATCGCCGGCATAAAACCTCGGGAGCTGACAATCGCAGCTGCCTTGTTCTTCTATTACTTCAAACGTCAGGATACAGTGCAGGATATTGAACGGATCGCTAAGTGTTACAATGAGATTTGAGTACAAGTGTTTGTGTGTAGTGGTTGCTAGTAGCTAGAGAGCAAAGAGTGTGAGTGAAAGTGTGTGAAAAGTTGTGTCTACCTATGATCCGATCGCCCCTTTATATAGTTACAAAAAACAAACTAACTCTCCTATTATTCCGGGATGCTGGGAATATTCCATTCTGAACGTTGGGGGACTCTTTCTACTTGTTTTCCACGTGCTTATTGACTACAAAACCGGGTCTTCAGCTCATATAACCGTTACAATGTCAATAACATTAACCAACATCCGATATTCTCGCGGAATATGCCTTTCTGACCGTTACAAGACCCATTCTTCCACCATCAACGTCCATTTTTCAACCACCTTGAGCGAATCTTCAGGTAGATCAAGTCTTTTAACGTTGGTACCTTGCAACCAACGTTTTACAAGCCAATCGTTAGTAATAGTCAGGATACTGCCTCAGGATATTACCAATATCCTGGCCCGGTATCCTGATACGGTATCCTGATCCGGTATCCTGATCTGGTATCCTGATCATATACAACTAATAAAAAATCAAGATACAAAATCAGGATATGGGCTCAGAATTTCACCCATAACAGTAATGCTGGAGTGGTCATGGATCGAGATACATGGAATCGCAACACAAGTCTAATGGTTTACGTATGCGTGGTTTATGAAACACTTAACAAATGAGTTATGCTTCCGCTGTGTACAATGAATTATATGTAACGTTTTGTAATACTTCATGTTAATGAATGAAAGCTTTATTTAAATATATTTATGAGTTCAATGTGATTGGTGGCTAAGATCCTGGTACGTCACACGCCCGCGGTGTTTTCTGCAAGTGGTATTTTGGGGGTGTGACACCCTACTTGCTAGTTGGCGATGCCCTCCAGAAAACCTCGTCAGGTGGATTTGCTCGTACATAACTTGTTAGGCCATCGGGAGCATTTTGACGAACCACAGGCCATCGCCGATGCCCTCCTGGGCCGTCGACGACGCTTCTTCTGTGTGTATGACGCTGGTTTGTTGGTTTGAATGTTATGAACGAGTTATATAGGCATTTTTGGGGTCTTGAAAAGGTGTTGCGAGTTTTTGAAGTGTGAAACACCTTCTTGGAGCCAAGAACACATCCATCTTCATCATTCTTTCACACGAATCATCCGAATCATCTTACCAATCCTAACCCTAATCCACCACCGTCATCATCATCATCCAATCTTCAATCCATTCACCATCACCACTCACCATAAACCCTAATCCTTATCATCCTCACCATCAAAGCTTCAAGATGTTCATCTTCATGCTCTCATCAATCGTTGATCACGTTCCGTTCACCATGAGCGGCTAATTCTCGCGGGTTTCACCACGGTGTAGATATTTGTAAGGATTTCTAGGGTTTGCTACTTGTTTAGTATTTGCTTTGTGACTATTTGAATTGCATTTGAATAATTAGATAATTGTCTTACGTTTGTATTGAATTTATGAATTGTCGCGTGAGTTATGAAATTTGACTTCGTGAAATGAATATGTGAATTTATGCCTTGTCTTTTGATAGGATTTACTTGTCCGAGGTAACGGGGTGCATTGCGGTCCGTCTTGAACGTTGATAGCAATTGGCACCTAAGCCTTGTGATTCTAAAACCATTAATGAACTAATTCAATTAAACCAAATTAAAACGTGTAGTAACCCTAGGTCCTACAATTGTCGAACTGGGTGTGAACCTTGTTCTCCATTATTGTTTAAAATCTTTTGATCAAGTTTTCGTGCAATCTTTCTAGTTTTTTTCGTAATTAATTAGTTAAAACAAATTCGTCGGTGTAATCCGACATCTCTTTCAATCAAACAAAAAATTAATTAAACCATAGCAAGCTTCATAAGTGTGACATTCTTTAAAATCAATCTTGTCCGTGCACAAACCATAAACTCTTCGTGGATCGACCCCGTACTACCACTAGCTCATAGTTAAGGGTAAATCGGGTTTATAAATAGTATCTTTGACCGGAGCGCGACACTCCAATCAGTACAGTTCACAACACAAAAAAAGCTTATTTACAACGGTTTCATTAAGCAAAAGTTTTCTTCAAAAACCTAAAAATAAGTTGTATTTTATATCAATCGAATGCCACAAAAAAAGAATACCAGTATCAATTCCCACAAAACAAATATTAGTACCAAATAACGTTCATCACAGTACCAACATTCGATATAGCCCATAGTATCAAAATAATACTTTATTTAGAATACAACACTTTTTCAAAAAGAATTATGTTGGAATATCACGAAAAAACACAATTACATATCCAATTTTCTTAAAAAAAGCCAACGAATGCATGTTGTCAAAGAAAATCTGTAAAAATCTAAATGAGTTAAAGAAATATATTATATATAATATAAGTGATGAAAATAAAAACTTTAAAAATATTGAACTTGCTATTACGTGATGGTAAATGTTGTATACGTAACTGCTTTAAATTATATATTGCAAAAGATCAACTTTAGATGACATTTTTTCATCACGTGTTAAAATTTCAAAGCACGGTATCCTCCTTTCCCAAATTTCAATAAATATTAAAGTTGACACTGACCTTTGTGACATCATTTATTTCAAAATATTTTTTTTCTCTAAGGGTGTGAGATGGGGGGGTTGTAATCATAATATAACCAATTTGGTAAAGTAGATAGATCTTGAACATCACCACAAACCCTTCGGGTTTGGCATTCAGGTAAAAATTTTGGTCTGTGAACCCGAGAAATTTACTAAAAAAAGAGACATCTTAAACATTGTATCTCTTTTTAATAAAATGTTAAAGTTTAGGGTTAATTTCAGCGGGCCAACGAGTAAGCCAACCTTGACTCGAACTTAGCTTGTTTACAACCAATTCAGATTCCAGCGAACTTCAAGCCATGAGCTATTTGGATGGTCCATTGATAAGCAATTGCTCTAGCATAGTTAGAGGTGTATGAAGTTTGAATGGTAAGTGATTGTCCTGGTACATTTTTCCAGTGGTATTCAACTTTTGGATAATTAGTTTCATAAAATTTCAAAAGTTTTAAACATGCATGGCATTAGATGACTGATTAACCGGCCCCTTTACCCGCATCAAAACCGAATATATTAATATACAGTATAATCTCAAGAAATATAGCAACTAGTGTATTGAAATTGCTAGAAACTTCAAGTTATTAAAACTACAGTATAGTTAGGGGACCCGGGGCACCATAGGGTAAGATAGTGGATACCCCTACCCGCTCCCAAACACCACCGCCGATCCTGTGGTTACTACCCTACGGGTAGGAGGAGGGTTAAGTTGTTGTCGGACGGAGAGAGTGGTGTGGTGGGGGGGGGGGGGGTATGTGAGAGAGATAGAGAGAGTTGTGTGTATGGAGAGAGAGAGTGGGAGGGGGGGGGGTAAAATGGTGGGATCTATGTTTTAGGATAATGGTGTCGGTAAATTGAGTAGGAGAGATTAGTGGATGGTCTAAGTGACGCAATGGGATTTAGCGGGACTTAGGGTAGAGGGGTGGGGATTTTATATTACAAGTCATTTTTTAAAGTTATATTTTATATTACAAGTCATTTTTTAAAGTTATATTTTATATTACAAGTCATTTAAAAAAATAGCTTGAAATCAATATTGGTTAATTGGTATTTCCACGAGTAATTTGTACCAATATAAGAAGACCATAAACAAGTATCCTCGATACCTGCAAATTCGATGACATTGAGCTACGGGTAACCTTACGTGTATGAGACATCGTTTTATAATTGAGTATGGAACTGAAATTGTTAATTTCACTAAAACACCCACACACGAACTTTTTATCATTTTTATTACATTAATGGTTAAAACTTGACTCATCTTGTGCATTGTACAAGGATATTGCTGAGACTAAGGTGATGCTTGTTTTTCTTAAAATGATATGCGCTGGCTCTTCTGTTTGTGTCGTGCAGACCACGCGCAAACATTGTCATCTGCAGACCGCTTGTTTTTCCAAAGATGTTTCATTAAAAAAACGTTTGTGCGAGCTCTTTTTGGTGCAGACTTGTCCCGACCACTTTTAAGATCTTATAAGGTTTGTAGAGGGTTAAACACCACCACCCACCAACCATCATCGTCCACCACCACCCACCAACCATCATCGTCCACCACCACCGTCTACATCCACCACTCACCACCACCACCACCACCCATCGTCCACGTCCACCACCAGTTTATTTTAAAAGTCTACATACCTTAAAAAATAAACAGTCTTCTTCTTACAGACTACAGATGTTTGGTCCACCTCTTCTTTTACAGATATCTGCAAATGTGGTTCAAAGACTACAATCGTTTTACCTCTTAAAAAACAAACTGCACCTAAAGGTACTCGTTTATTTCTTAGTATGGTCCATTTTCTAGTATATTAAAATTTCATGACGTTGAAGGTTTAGGTGCATAATTACGAATTACCCATATATTATGCTATGGTGACAAGGACGCACTAAAATTGATGTCCCCAAATGGTCTAATACAATATTTATTCATCATGAGACGTATCTTGTATGTAAGGAATCATGAGACGTAATGAGCATCTTTATAAATTATATTTATTTTTTATTTATAAATTATAAATTAACTTTTTGTGTATCAGTCAGTTATAACTTTAGTATATTTTTAATAAAAGTAGAGGTTAACGTTAGTGTTATTTGTTTTAAAAGGTTTTAGGAGCTCCGAAAAAAGTACTCATCATACAAAGTTTTTATTTATTTATTTTTTTATTTTACTTTTACACATATTTCTTACGAGTTTAATCTAGATAATTTGTTTAATTTGGAACTTAATTTTAAAACTAAAATGAGTTATTTCAAACAAAGAATTAACATTTATTCCAAACGATAATATATTGAACCAAAGAAATTGAAATCCGTTAAGCCACCCAACCCTCCAATCACTACTGATATATTTGACCAATTTATTTTTGAACGGAGAACATACACCCACTATAATATATTTTCACTAGAATATACTTTGTAAAACTTAAACCTGTATTATTTTAATAAAGATAAACATCTAATGTCACTAGACTAAGATAAACATCTATATGGTCTGTCATCAACGCCCTCACCGCCTCACCGGTCCACCACTATCTCTACAAATTCAAGGATATCATGTTGATGATTCCTTATAGTCTTCAAATTTCTACCACTAATGTCCACATGCACTTGTATAGTTTATTATTTATTTTTGTTCATATCATGTAGACATTATATCACAAAGCATTACCGTTTTCTCATGACACATCTAGTATCCTTACCCTAAAGTCTAAATTATTTGCGAAAGTCCGAAGTAGATTATCTATGTAATGAATTTAGCCGCTCATATGGTATTCAATATTGACTCATTAAAAGCTTGAATTAAGTCAAATTTAATTTAAATTGAAGTTCGTTTTAAAAACAAGCTCATGTTTGAACTTTATACATCGAACTTTATTAAGCTCGCAAACCTATTATCCTATAGATATAAGAATTTTATATCATATTTTTATATTTATATTTAAAAACTAAGTAAATGTGGTGCCATGTGACAGAGCCGTTTCCGAAAACTCTCAAAATAATTTAGGCCTCGGGCGAAATAAAAAACTAGGCCCAAAATTGTGGTAAGGAGAAATGAATTACAAAAATTAGACCTTTGTGGTGGAGCCAAGACTTGAACTTGAGACCTTTACATTATCTTGAGATTTTTTCCACTCCAACACCAACAATTTTATATACAATAAATGAAAGCGTATATTAAATACATAATTTACTATATATATAGAAGTTCATAAAAACTTTTCGGGCCCTTTAAAATTTTGGACCTTGAGCGACAGCATAGATTGATCAGCCCAAGAGCTGGCCCTGCCACGTGATACAAGTCTAGGACCCTTTTTTTGAAATTCCTTGATCGTTTTCTTATTTTCCTATACAATCAAATTATCATTTTCTTATTTTCTTCTGAAATCAAGTTTTCCTTTTTTATTAACTATTTAATTTCTAAATATTCATCACAAACTATCTAACATTTATTGTATTTAATCAGAGTAATATATGGTTTCTAACCTAATATAATTAAATTATATATAATTATATATATAAGTATATACATATATACATATTAATAATAAATAAGTAAGCTGGCTTTAGAAATAAAACTCGAAACAAGCGGAGCTCAAACTCGAGTTGTATTAAGGTGAACACTCTGACCTCAGACTTTACACCTATAGAATTTGTAGAATTCATTATCAAGCTAAAAGTATGATGTAGCAGGATGTTACGACACAAATGTGGCAGCTGACGGTAGATATATAATAAAAACTTACACAAAGAGGTACAAAAACGACATCGTATCTTATCGCGAGATCAACACATATATGCATATTTTCCCTTTATAATACAACTCTTATTGCGACCAATATTCTTTTTTCTAGTGATTTGCGCATTAGGAACATGTTTGCAATACGAATTTGTCCTTTGAATTCCCTTGTTTGGGCATATGCAGTTCGCTTTTTTAAACACAAAGCTCTTGTCACATCACTTTCAAGACTAAAATGAGACTAATCTTATATTCTTCCACCCATTTTCGTAAAAGTGCTTTTACATAATTATGATTTGTCATTTGTTTACTATGTGATATTTGATTTTTATAAGGTTTTTCTAAAGATCCTTTTTGGAAATCGATGGTGCGTGAAAGGGTCTCGTGTTGGGTAAATGTCACTTTTTAAGTTGGTGAGGTAATTTCTCATGAAACACGACATAAATATAGTCAGGTTTTAAATTGTCATGTTTAGTCTTTTTAATAAATAGTAAGACTTATAGTTAATTTGATGAAGCCTTTTAATTAAACAAGTTCGTGATCATATATAGATCTTCAAATCACTAACCCATTCGTCACAACCTATTAACTTATTTGACTTGTACTGATAACTAAATGCGTCAAAGTTAGTGTCTTTAACACAAATAAATATATTAGTCGTGTTCAGGTTTCATATGTTTTTAATACGACCTAGGATATGTTATGAAAAATTTGAATACAGCTTTAGGAATTTACACTTGTTTCGTTTATAAATAAATGAGTTAAATGCCATTTTAGTTCCTGTGGTTTGGGCCATTTTGCCAGTTTAGTTCAAATGTTTCATTTTTAACCTATGGGTCCAAAAATGTTTCACAGTTGCCATTTTAGTCCACTTGGTTAACTTCATCCATTTTTTCTGTTAACGAGAAGACCAATTCGGTCATTTTGTATGTAATTCTGTTAACTAAAAGGGCAATTCAGCCATATAAAATGACCGAATTGGCCTTCTCGTTAACAGAAAAAATGGATAAAGTTAACCCAGTGGACTAAAATGGCAACTGTGAAACCTTTTTGGACCCACAGGTTAAAAATGAAACATTTGGACTAAACTGGCAAAATGGCCCAAACCACAGTGACTAAAATGGAATTTAACTCTAAATAAATTTTCATTTATGTTTAATATATATGTATACTATCAATCAAGATGTAAGTAACCCTATTTCACAATAAAATATTAAAATTATCACTTGTACGAAATAAAAAACAACACATCCATGATTTTGAAATTTTTGGCACAAAAGTGAATATGAATTTGATTGGGACTGGGCCATTAGCTGTTCCCAAAGGCCACACCTTCATGAGAATAAAATCTAAATCATGTCTCTAATTCTGATTTACCAAGTATTCATAATCATTATTCAATTTTATTATTATTATTATTATTATTATTATCTGTTAATTCACAACATGTGAGTGAATAATGAAATTTATCTTTTTCATTTTTATCGTTCTTCTTTTAATTCTTTTTCAAGTTTCAAATTTACCCCTTACACTCTACATAATATATCTTTTTCAATCAAATAACTTTATTTATATATAACTTCCCAAAAAACTAAGTACTCGTACTCAATTTTTTTATGAAACCGGATCGAGCTGGTACCGACCGAAAAAACACCGGTACCCTGTTGGTACCATTAGAATCGTTAATGGTATTCATTTATTATGGTTTTCAATCGATGTAAACTATGTGTCGACATTCTTTTGGACTTATCATTAATTTATTTTTTAAGATTTCTTTTTCGGTTACTATATCGAGTGTCGATACTATATTGATATTGCTATATAGATCAGATTTCCGCCATTAGTGTTATTTTTACCACTGCGTCTCTTATGGTTATTATTATTACTACACGTCTACTGTACAACTTGCTTTTTTTAGACTTAAAAGATTAAAATGGATTAGTACATATAGTTGCATTTAATCCTTTCCCCGCTATATTCTATTTTAGAAATATTAGTTGGAAGGAATTAATAGAAATAGCGGGTGGAGATACAATAGGAAGTTAATTTGGCTAGGAAGGCTAGGAAGTGATCTTGACCATCCATTTAGTTAATCAAGGGCTAAGATTAAATCAGGGAAATTGAAAAGAAGAAAAGAGGCGCGTGAGTTTGTTCAATGGCATTCTAGTCAATCCAAGCCAATAGTTTCTCTCTCATCCAATTCCCCCCCCCCCCCATTTTTTAAGCGTTAATAACTCTTTCATACGACATTATTTTTTTATAAAAATTGCACCAAAAAAAACGAGCGTTTTTTTATCTTTAAAACGAGTATACTATTGCTATATTTAAAAAAAAAATAAACCCAGTTGGATAAAACGCAATAGAAAAACAACCAGTTACGAAAAATGCAATGAAAAAAAAACCTAAAAAATGACATTTTTCTAAAACGCAATGCACCAAAAACACAAAGAAATGACTTATTTGTAAAATGCAATGGCCAGAAAACACAAAGAAATGTCTTATTTCTAAAACGCAATAGACTGAAAACACATAAAAAAGTGTTTTACCTAAAACGCAAAGCACAAAAAACACAAATAAATGTCTTATTTGTAAAACGCAATGGCCAGAAAACACAAAGAAATGTTTTATTTGTAAAACGCAATGGCCAGATAACACTTAAAAATGTCTCATTTCTAAAACGCAATGACCTAAAAAAACAAAAGAAAGTGTTCTCTGTAAAACGCAATGGACTGAAAACACCTAAAAATGTGTTTTACCTAAAACGCAATGACTAAAAACACTTCAAAAATGTGTTTTACCTAAAACGCAACGACTAAAGATACTTAAAAATGTGTTTTCTCTAAAACGCAATAGCCAGAAAACACATAAAACTCTCTTATTTCTAAAACGCAATGGACACATAAAACTGTTTCTGAATTGTCTGTGAATTGTCTGAATTGTCTACGAATTACTGTCTTTGAAATGAGCCAATTTCTGGAAAATTAATTTTTCTGATGCGTTTTTAGTACAGCAATTTAATCGAAAAAAAAATTTCCGAGCAGCCAGGGGCTCTGCCCCTTGGACCCCGCCAGGGGCTGCCGCCCCTGGGACCCCGCTACCGGGGGAGCCCCCGGACCCCCGCCAAGATCGTAAAACGCAATGACTAAATAAAAACCCAGATCGTGAAAATGAAATTAAAGAATTTCTTACATGGATCGAAGCCGGTTTCTTCATCAATTGACGAAATTTGAAATGATAGAAACACTTATCAGCGATTGAATCGAACAAATCGAGTGATTATCTTCAAAATCACCGGAAAAAAACGAGATTTTGTATGAAATTAAACTGGGTTTTCTTCAAAAAAACTGAAGAACACGTTGATCGGGGGTTTGAATCATTGATTGGTGATGAAAATCGCACTATAATGTAGTGTTTATTGAGATAGAAAGTGAATAAATGGTTGAAGATGGTGGGTTTTGAAAAAGGAAGAAGAAAGGGTTGGATTAACTAAAATACCCTTTTTCTTTATTTAAATGTTGCCACATGTCATCATCTTATTGCTTCTTATCCTTCCTAGCGAAATTAATCTTCCTATTTGATTTTTTTCCCTAGAAATAGCTAGCTTTTACTCATATGACATTATATATTATATTTTATTAGTTGGAAGGAATTAATAAAAATAGCTAGCTTTTACTCATATGACAATATATATTCTATTTTTAAAAGATTAAAATGGATTACTACATATAGTTGCATTCAATCCTTACCCCACTATATTCTATTTTAGAAATATTAGTTGGAAGGAATTAATAAAAATAGCTAGCTTTTACTCATATGACATTATATATTCTATTTCTAGAAATACAAGTGAGGAATTATGAAAGTATATAGTACTCATATTACCACTGTTGCAGAAATCGGCCTAGGCGGCCGATTAATCGGCGCCTAGGCGCTAGGCGATTGGCTACTGATTAATTTTAAGCTAGTCGGTGGAATTAATCGGTTTTGGTCAAAGTCGGTCGTAGGCGGTCCTAGGCGGTGAAAATCGGTCCTAGGTGGTCAAAAATTGGATTAATCGGACTATATTAATCGGTCAAAATCGGTCCTAGGCGGTCAAAATTGGTCAAAATCGGTCAAAATCGAACCATACTATCTGAAAGTTGAAGTATTTATGTGAATTTTGAAGTATTATTTTTATATTATTGGGTATATATATATAATTTTGAAAAAATACATATAAAAATCCCATTCCGATTAATCCCGATTAATCCCTATTAATCCCGATTAATCCCTAGGCGGTACCTCACCGCCCGACTAGCGCCTTTTACAACATTGCATATTACATAAGATATTCTATTCTAAGAAAAATAGTTGGGAAGTATAAAGTTATTATACTCTTACGACATGGTCACATGGATGTCTACCATTTTTTTTAAAATGCTAGTATTTCATGCATTCTATATGTAGATATGGTACATATGAGATTTGAATCATCTTAACATGCATAATAAGAAAATCATAACAGAACTTTTTGATATATTTATATGACTACATTCATATTAAATATTATTTTAATTTTATAATTTTATAATTAAAATACGTAAACAAATTTTGCATATTTATTGTTCCTATATAACAAACAATGCATACTTATTAAGAGTAAATTTATATGACTACATTCATATTAAATATGATTTCATTTTATATTTTATAATATTATAATACGTGAACAAATTTTGCATATTCTTTTATGTTCCTATACTATTTGACATATCATAGTACAAACAATGCATACTTATTAAGAATATATGAAATAGATTCATGAAAGAGTAGACAATCAACAAAAAAATTCGCTTATATAAATAAATAAGTAAAATACGAGTTAGTTTTGTACATTTCTACATGTATGATGATATGTAAAATACAAAGTTGATATCTAAAATATTTGGGTTATTGAATTTTATCACCCCCAACTATTGCCGTTGCCACCCTCAACTATCAATTTTACGTCTGTCACCCCCAACTTAACACTTAGCGTGTTTTGTCACCTTATCGTTAACTAATCACTAACTTTTGATCTTGTTACTATACTTTTGGGGTGTCCTAAGATCCCTAAAGCCTTCCTAAGATCCCTATGACACCCCCAAAAGTATAGTACCAAGACCAAAAGTTAATGATCAGTTAACGACGTGGTGACAGAACACACTAAGTGTTAAGTTGGGGGTGACGGGAGTCAAAGTTATAATTGAGAGTGACAACGACAAATAGCCGTTAGGAGTGATAAAATCAATAACCCTAAATATTTTCATATGTAGGGCATGTTTGGCTAAGCTTATTTAAGTTAAAAATGACTTTTGGGAAAATGACTTATTGACTTTTTGAAAATGAGTTTTTAAAAAAAGTGATTGGATTAGCTTATGGGGTGGGAAAAACCAATAAGTCAATAAGTTGTTTTTTTAAAAAGTGTTTGACTTAGCTTATTGAAGTAAAATGACTAAAAGGGATAACATCTTAAGGGTGGAGGGTATAACCCTCGGGGACTTGTGCGGTGACTAGAGTCACCGATTCGGTGACTATACCCGGGTGTTTGAAATGTGCGGTGACTTGGAGAGAGGCATCCAAAATCGGTGAACTCTCACCGAACATGATGAATGTGATTGAGAGGAGAGGAGAGAGAGGGGATGGACCAATCATGTTTTTTTTTTAATTGATGGGTGTTTGACTATACCTAGTGATTGAGTGTAAAATGGGGAGTAGAATGGGGAGTTGACATGGCATAATACCATTGGGTAGAATTTCACTCAAACACCCTAAGTTGTTTGACTATACCCTCCACCCTAACTTCTCAAGCATAAGGGGGTGTTAAATAAGGGGTAATTTGATGTTTGAAAAGTTATAAACTGATCAAGAAGTCACAACATCTTAACTTCTCAAACACTTATTTTCCTTCCTTTCAAAAAGTCATTTTAAAAATGACTTTTATGTTTGCCAAACAATAAAACTCTTTATTGCTTTTTTGATTAAGTCAATAAGTCAATAAATTGATTGGAAAAGCTTAGCCAAACGTGCCCATAATAGCATCATAGAAGTAAAAAAGTATTCAACTTAGGTGTGACATTGTTTATTGAAAGTGACTTACGTCATCCTTTTAAATTATATTTTATATATTTTTCCAAGTAACCAAGATATTACTCCGTAATACATAAAGTCATACTTTAATCCATTAATTATAAATGATTTACAAGATTATAAAAATGAAAGATTTTGTACCTCACGAAGATCTAACATACATAATACGATTGTTTAACATCCGTTAATTATAAATGATTTACAAGATTCTAAAAATGAAAGATTTGTACCTCACCAAGATCTAACATAATACGATTGTTTAACATGCGTATATTAAAAAAATATAAAACAAACACGACTAAAATAATTATTTCTATCTCTAACACAAAACAAAACCTGAACAAATTAGCCCTTGCTTGAGTCATTTTAGTACTCTCTGATTGAAATTATATTAATCGGATCGTTAGCAGGGGCGAAGTATAGAAAAGGGGGGGGGGGGGGTGATTCCCCAAACTTTTCGCTTGGTAGTATTATATAAATGTCGTTAAAAACTATTACATAAACAAGTTGAAAGTGGTTGTGAGTGGACGGGAGAGAAAATGTAATAATAAAAGTATAAAAAATATTATTTAATTGAAAGGAGATATAAAATACAGTTAGTTGTTTTAATGAAACTGTAAGGTAAAAAGGATGAAAGGGATGTGAATGCTCTTACAGGGGATTGTAATATAAAATAAAAAAATAATATTTAAAAGTACATGTTAGCTTGTTCCAAATAATCATGATTTTAATACACACATTTGTCCAACCCTTTATCCTCTTAAATCTTTGAGTAAAATGCCCCTGTGGTATGTCCCAAACATCAACTTGAGCCCCTAAAAACAATTTTTTGCATTTTGAGCCCCTGTGGTATGCATTTCATAACACTCTGAGTCCTTCTGTCAAGATTCCGTCTGTTTGACTGTTTGACCCAGGGGTAAGACCGTCTTTTTGCATATATTTTCAATAAAATCATTAAATTCATTATCAAGTCCCAAAACCCAGTTCATCTTCATCATCTTCATCTTCATCATCCCAGATCTTCATCATCTTCATCTTCATCATCTTCATCTTCCAAAAACCCCAAAATTCATTATTAAACCCAGATTTAATGTATATATATATATACCTGCAATGCTGCAGCGCAGACAAGGAGGTAACGGGAGAGTTGATGGTGGTGCCAAGGCCTAGAAAGGCCAAAATATTATCTCATCTGCTCCCCAGCCCCAAAGGCCAAAACCCTAACCCTAAATCGCTTCAATTTTCACTTCTCTACGCATGGGCAGAACTTTCTGATCCAATCCAATCGATTCCTGTTTGTTAGCAGATCTCTGTTCGTTTGATTTGAACAAACAATGTCTGCGATTGTGTGCGGGAAGAGATCGTTCTTCGAAGACCTACAAACCTCCCCAAATTCTGCTTCTCCTCCGGCTTCCAAGAAAATTCGCTGCTTTACTTCAACTTCTCCGGTTAGGTTTTCATCGTTCGCTACTTCTCCGCCCTCGCCGTTGCTTGTTGATAAGCTCCGATCGGTTTTCCCTAATATGGACAAGAAGGTAGGGTTTTTTAATCTATCGTAATCGTATGTCTGTATATGTAGTTTAACTTATGCAATTGCTGATGTATGAATCTATTGTTTTTGCTTGTGAATGGCGTGAATCAGTATGATTGAAATTATTCATGGTGAATTCAGCGAACTTATTCATGGAATTGAAATTATTTAAGGGTTTAGAAACATATTTGGACATTTAAGGGTATAAGGTCAAACAGTCAAACAATAGTCAAACAGTCAAATACATTAGGGGATAAGGGTATATTGGACATTTAACAATAGTCAAACAGTCAAACTGACGGAAGTCAGACGGAAGGACTCATACTGTTATGAAATGAATACCACAGGGGCTCAGAATGCAAAAAATTGTTTTTAGGGGCTCAAGTTGATGTTTGGGACATACCACAGGGACGCAAATTGCATTTTACTCTAAATCTTTTCATAGTTACAAAATAAGAAATAAAACCAATATCCTCTTAAATCTTTTCATAGTTACAAAATAAGAAATAAAATCAACATAATCTTTTCATTTCATAGTTTACAAAATAAGAAACAAAATCAAAACAAGTATAAAGTCAAATACTAAATTACAAGAGTCTTGTAGAACAACACAAAGCTCAATAAGTAAAACCTCCTGTCACCCTATCATTCCCCTGAAAAATGCTGACCCCCTTTGTCATTACCTTCACATAAAAAAGCATATGATCTAATTGCTTATTGCCTCTAAATTCCAATTGCCCTAAAAATTCTTTCACAATATTCACCCCTAAATTACCAAACTACCCTCCCACTAACCCTTCACAAGTTCACATCCCACACTAGGGATGAGCAAGATACCCGTTCGGTACCTAACCGATACCGTTACTCTAAGTACCGGTGCCGAAAAACAGGAAAAGTGGGTACTGATATCAGTATCAAATATACCAGGTATAGTTCGGTATCAATATCAGTCCAATACCGATACCCGGTACCAAATGCTGATCCCTATCCCACACAATCCCAACATGTAAATACCCACACTATTCATACCCTTTCTTGTCATTTCACACCCCAACCAACTTCACAACCCTATCCACTCCACCTTTTCACTTTCTCTCTCACACACTTCACCTAAACACACAGTGACAAATATGAAAGACCTCTTCAAAAAGCCTCACTTCCTTTCAAAGTTTTTTCTTCAAATGGTGTGAAAGACCTCTCTAATGTCTAAAACCTCTGTGGTTGACCAAATTACCCTTACGAATACTCCAAATCCACCAACTTACCCTCGCTCTTTCTAGATTCCGTCAACGAAAACCGTCAAAGATCCCTCCCACCGCCACCGCAAATCGCCACCGTAACGCCGCCGTTAACCGCTCGTTTTCACCTTTTCCGGCGAGATTTGTTTCCGTTACGGTTTTTAACATGGAGTAAACGTGTACATTGAAAGTTTGAAACAATTTTTCAAACAATTTGTGAAAGAGTTTGTGAAATAATGGATTTAGTTGAAGGAGTAGGTGAGAGTTCTTCACCGCCGAGGAGTTTTACCGGTTTTAGCGGTTCCGAGATAGTGAATGATGTGTATAATCGCTTAGTGGAGATTCACAACGAAGAGGTTGTTGCTAATCCTGAGTTTCGTGAGCAATTGGAAGCGCACTTCAGTCGGTTACCTGCTAGGTATATGTAGATTATTGATTTGTATGATATTATTTGTAGAATTTGGTTACATATTGAGGTTTCGAGTGTGTGTATGTGTGCGTTTTGACGCATTATTTTGTTGATTATGTTGTTCCTGCAGAATTTGGTTAGATATTGAGTTTTTGAGTGTGTGTTTGTGCGTTTTGACGCATTATTTGTTGATTATGCTGTTCCTGATGATTTCAACTGCAGAATTCGGTTACATCTTGAGTTTTTGAGTGCGTTTTGATGCATTATTTGATTGATTATGTTGTTCCTGATGATTTTATCTGCGGAATTCGGTTACTTATCGAGTTTTTGAGTGTGCGTATGTGCGTTTTGATGCATGATTTGATTGATTATGAATTCATGATTTAGGTTTTGATGTTAATTTCTTTTATTGTGCGTGGAATTTATGATTAGGTAGCTTAACAATGCAATTATGGAAAAGTGTTGTTAATCAGTTGATTACTTTGGATTACAGGATTACAGGGAATAGAATTTGATGGTAAGTTAATTATATTATTGTTATTGTTATTAATATAAAGGAGTGCTTGCGTGTAAGTTTTTTAATGCTTTTGTTTAACTTTATTGTGGTTATGTTGATAACTCCTGTATGAAGTGGATTTATCATAGCTATTGTTATGTTTAGTATGTGTAAAAGAAAGTGTGTAAAATGGTGACGATTTGTTTTTGACTTTTTGAAATTTTGTTTCTGTATTTTTAGTAAAGTGACACACCAACACGCTTTTGATTAATTATCATTTATATTTATATTTATGTTTATTTAGGAACAAGCACAAATGTTTTAGAACATAAGGAATAGAATTTGGTATAAAAAGGCTTAATAAGTGCGATTCTTTACTTTTTGGTGATTCTGATCCAGTGTTCAATAATTGTTTTGTAATTTCCATTTTTAACCTGAGATTAAGTTAATTTTAATCAATTTTCATGCAGTAGAAGGTGTGAGAACAGTATCTGTACATATTTGGAAATATTGAAAAAAGACGGTTTCAGTTGTATGTTCTCGGATTTACAAATTGTTATGAATTATGGGGCGTTGCTACTTGCTTGTGACTTAAAAAAATACTTAGTGTACATTGGAGGTTCTTTTAAAGTTTATCTTCATAATTATGATTCTGTCATTAATATTCTGATGCCCCTTTTTGTGCCAGTTATGCGCTGGATATCAACATGGATCGAGTTGAAGATGTATTGCTACATCAGAAGCTCCTTGTCTTGGCCAAGGATCCGGAAAATCGACCCGTATTTCATGTCCGCTTTTTGGAGGTAATGGCTAATCACACTCTGCGTTATGATTTTCGCCTCTGTGTGTGTGGTTTCATAATTATAGCTTAATCATATTCCCTACCTTTTTGCCTGTTGCTGGTCCTATAATTGAGCATTGCAGAATTTCTGGACTCGAGCTGATGGTGATGAAGACCAACAAGACTTAATTGCGGGACCCGCATTATCACATGGCAGGTATGTTTGCAATGCAATCTTTATTTCAACACACAAACACACACATATATATACAGGGGGGCGTTCAATAACCACTTGTATAGTTGTATGTGTGTATGTATCACTTTGTCTTACATATGACAGTTTCTGATTTTGCTGTTTTCTTGTTGTCTAAAGATGTATGCTTGTCTTTTATGGTACTTGTTTCACTTATTTGTAAAGTGATAGGAACCATAAGATGGGTTTTGAACCTTGTTCTAAAATGGAGGACCTAAACTTGGACTTCCGAAGAAATTCTCTTGACAAGGACAAAGGGGATCTTGATGGAGATTCTTTCTCAAGGTACTGTATATGAGAGATCTGGTTTATATACTCTCTTTGCAACTCTCATAAAAAACTGCTTACTTTATGTTCCATGTGTCTGTTATTATGACCAATTGACCATTAATGTTTCACAGGCAAGATGATATCCATGTGCCGATTCATGAAGTGATATTTTCAGCTGTTGACAAGCCAAAACTTCTCAGTCAGGTATCTCGGCGAAGGACAACATGATACACTCTTTGAATTTCAGTCCTCAAATTACTGTATTTCTTTGATCTAATGGTTCGATTGCTAATGGAAAAATGATGGCTTATCAATTCAAGGTTTACATGTTTTCTTGTCATCCAGCTTTCAGCTTTGCTTTCTGACATAGGACTGAACATACGAGAAGCACATGTGTTTTCAACGACTGATGGCTATTCTTTGGATGTGTTTGTGGTTGATGGATGGCCCCTTGAGGTAAATCTGTTTTTTTTTTTTTTTTTTTTTTTTTTTGTGTGTGTGTGTCATGATATTAATAACAAGAGCAAAATGCCATTTTCTTCCATGAGGTTTGGCCAGTTTTGTGACTTTCGTCCAAAGGTTTGTTTTTTCGCATCTGAATCCAAAAGATTTGAAATCTTGCCATTCATCCGGCTCGTTAACTCCATCCATTTTTCTCCGTTAATTCGGGGGTATTTTAGTCTTTTTTGTTCACTTAATGGGCAATTCCGTCGTTTTCACTTTATGTAAAAAGACCGAATACCCCTGAAAAGACTGAATTGCCCTTTAAGTTATCAAAAAAGACGGAAATACCCCGAATTAACAGAGAAAAACGGGTGGAGTTAACTAGCCGGATGAAAATGACAAGATTTCAAACCTTTTGGATCCACATGCGGAAAAACAAACCTTTGGACGAAAGTCACAAAACTAGCCAAACCTCATGGACGAAAATGGCATTTTACTCTGATAACAATATAATGTAATGGGGGTGGGAATAGAATTCTAAACCCAACACCCTTGGTGAAGTTAGAGTATGTCTAAATTGTGGTCTTGATATCCAATTTTGAAATCTAAACTCATAAACCAAACACCTCTAATAGGACTGAAAGTCATTCTTTCATTCCCATAAAAACAAACACTACCATATTTTGTTATGCTGTTAGCATGAGGAAGCTAGGACTGAAAGTCATTCTTTCATTCCCATAAAAACAAACACTACCATATTTTGTTATGCTGTTAGCATGAGGAAGCTACTATTGGAACCCAATGGTTGGGCCAATACATGCTTGGTTAGAAAGGATTATTGTGTTTAAACAATACTAGATGAGATATATTCGTGGTGAGATTTGAATGTTGTTATGTTTGGCCAGGAAACACAGGCTTTACATGCAGCAGTGGAGAGAGCAATTGCTGGGAGTGAGGTACTTCATATCTACTAACACTGCTTATGGTGTTCACTCTGTTTCTAATAATATGGACCTCAGTGTTCGGTTGTGAAGGGTTGCCTTTTTAATTATCTGGTGTCTGGGCAAATAAATCATGTTTGAACTTTGAAGTAGTATGTATGATAGTGGTCGCAATGTGATGCCTATACTACTTACTAGTTTCTATAAGTGGAGTTTCTTGTTTATGAGTTCTGTTTATCCTGCATATTTATTGGCGGTTAAATTGTGTTGAGTGGGAGAAAGAGTGTTATGCATTACCTTTGATTTTTCATAATCTCAACTTCTGATGATAGACACCATTAGTTAATGAGGACGGAGGCCTAAATTTAGACATCAGAAGTGTAGAAGGAAATCTAATGAACCTATATAATATACATGTATATATATGTGTGTAAGAATGTGAGTAAAGAGGCATAGAGTACTAGTACAACCAACACTTTATGGCTTAGTGCGAAGTAGTCAAAAGTGCTTTAGGTGCGCACCTAGCGGCTTAGGTGAGGCTCAACCTCGGCACCTTAAACACATCAAGGCTGCACCAACCGAAACGAAACAAAACCCGTCTTGAACCAATTAGAACTAGTTTCAAAAGGTCTGAGTCAGAGAAAACCATTCTAAACCAGACAAAAACCAAGGCTGCACCATCCTGAACGGATGTGCGTCTTGCTTGTCTCGGGCGTGCACTTTTTTTTGTCTTAAGCCTTTGTAGTTGATGGGCTTTTGTAGCGGATCTCTCGATTGTTTACTGGTTACTCCGAATATTTAGTGCTTGATGACCTGGAGATTTCTCGTGGTACAAGATGATTATCAACCTTTAAAGGTCTTCTCATAGGATGGTTATATGGATCACACACATATGTATATATCCTTGTCTGCGTTAGACTACTTTGGATGACTTCTATACCATGACGCCTACGCATAGTTGTTTCGCATAGAATCCTCCTTGAGACAAATATCTATCTCATAGGAGGCAGAGGATTTGCAACTGTGAGGTTTATTAAATGCATACTCATAATCAATACCACAACGATTAACGAGTAGCCTTTGCTCCAAGCCAAGAAGGGAGCAACAAAGGTTAAGCTTTGCAAGGATGGCCCGTTTGCATCCCACATAACCCTCTTTAGATAGAACGGGGTTCCACAAATCTTGTTATCTTCACTTCACGTTGCCATCTTGTCATACATGGGAATGTACCATGCTTATCTAGTGCGTTTGTCACATATGTGGGAATAAAGATGCTATGCACGTATTTGGTGAATGGGGAGTATGAATGGTTTTGCTTATGAGTTACTAGAATGATATATACATGAGGTTGTTGGTCTTGATATGTTGATGCTTTAGACAATATCTTGGTATGAAGGCATAGGAAATTGTGAATTTGGTGGTCTAGAAGACACTGCACACATGATAATGGTTATGTTAGATGGCATCAATCTCAAAGAGACTTGTTCCAAGTGTGTAACAAGAGAAACAATGTTAAAGTAACTTATTATAAAGAGCTACGAAAAGAGAACTAGCAATCATTAACGTTCGAGATAAGTAAAAGCCGAGTGTCTACAAGTTTTGTTGGTAACATCTTTGATCATTTTGGATGTGAGGATAACCGACATATACATTTGATGGATTTGAAGTCTAGTTTGTTCCCGCACAAGTTGGAGTTAAAACATAGCAAACACAACCATTGAATTAGGCCTCTAATTAAAATTGACGTAAGAAGACAGAAAATGGTTAGGTGTATGCAAAGTGTTCAACCATAATGTTATCAAAACTCGGATGCATCACGTGTCTTTTCGATTGTGCAATATCTAGCGTTAGATGTTCATTATCACAAGCGATTCTCATTTAGATGGGGTATTTAGCCAAATTGGCTATAAGAAGAGAGAAACCTAAAAAGGAATATCATAAAGGTATTAAGGGAACAAGATATAACTTTTATAATGTCTAAAGTACTCCAAAATCGATTTAGTTGACTATGCCAAATTCTCTTAGATTTTTCTAAGTGATATTCAAGTTCGGTGCACAAGGGCAGAGTGATTTTCCATTACGTTCTCTTACGATAGGACATATGAATAACGAGTCCTTTGTGTGCATCAGAGGCTATTAGTTAATCTCTTAATGCGTTGAACTCATTAAGACAATTGACTTCACATGTATGATTTGCGAATTGTATGCCAATTTATTTTCGAAGTATGCACGTCGTTGTCGGTTGCCAAAGGCATATTAAAGTTTAGTCCTTCGAATAATATAGTATCACATCCGCTCTTTATGAGCGAAACCGACATTTCTTCAAGTTCGTTATGCTTGCAAGTGTTTGAAGATGAGTTCCTTGTGACTTTTCTAAAGGGAGTACAAGCTTGTTTGTAGAGTGACGCTTTGGAGTTACGAGGAGCGAGGCACTTGTAAATTGCTTGGATCATAACTTTCAACACATGCACTATATAAAATATGAAGGATGACAACCATAAATAATGCACCTCAAGTGTTAGGAAATCGACAATTAGGATGACAAACACAAATAATGCACGGTTAGGAAAGTTATATCGCATGGAAACAAGAACATAGTAATATACATGGTACAAGATGAACACAGTTGCAAGCCCATGGATGTATAAGGCATTGGACTCTCAGATGAATGAAGGATGCACAAAACTTAGGTGACAAACTCGACTTCACAACTTGACACAAACAACGGTCATGGATAACGTACACAATCACATGTTCTTGTTGCCATAGGGAGTGTGCAAAGTATGGTCTATAAGTTTTCCGTCTAATACATGTGAAGGCATCTCATTGCTTAGAATTTCACCTATATCTTCCATAATTGGTTAAACTAAATATTTATGAGCCACATTGAAAGGATGAAGATCTTTCTTTTAAGTAATGTTATTGTGCCTATGTTATATTGGGCACAGGATGACGTGCTACATCCTCTACTTTTAGACGCAAATTTTGGAATTAGGGGTGACATTTTCTGACACGACCCACAAATTTTAGAATTAGGGGTGACATTTTTTGACACGACCCAGAACACAACACGAAAATAATCACGTTTTGGGTTGTCATATATAAATATGACCCTTTTCAACTCATTTATTATAACCCACATGGCCACATTTACAACTTCAATACAACTGGTTCACAGTACGCGAACCTTGGCTCGTTTAGATAAACGGGTTTAACGAGTTGTTTACCGATTACACTATTTTAAGTGTGTTCGGGTTAAGGTTGGTGTCTGTGTCATGAATAAGTACATGGTTCATGTTTGGGTCCAACGATTCAACCCGACACGTTTGACATCAATCGGAATTCTCTTTTGCATTATCAGATAATAGGTTTGACGTTTCCTTAATATAGCCTAACGGGGACAAAAGATTCACTTGTTGATTTTACCCAAGTAATGCTAGAGATCTTATTAATAAGTTTAATGAGGTATTTTAAACCAACAAGCAACTTGATGGGATGTGGTCCCCACAGTTAGAATGTACCATGCGAAATCAAGAATTATGGGTGCTCTTCACGACGGAAAATCCACATTGTTGCAAGAGGTTCTCTGTTACATACCAAACAAGAGAACTCAACCCAAAAGACTAGTCTGGTGGGTGAGAGTGCTCATTTGGTATATAAGGGTGAAAGGGGTGCTCCCCTCATGAGGGTAAATTCCCACCAATGATTTCTTGCCATGTCAAGTTCCCTCTCCAACTCCCCTCTTGCCCTTAATCACAAGGGGTGGTTTCACCGGAACCATTTAAAAAAAATGTATGATTGGTTGGAAAATAGTGGGGCCCACTATACACCCCTCTCTCTCCTCTTCTCTCCTCTCCCCTACAAGCGGTGAACAATCTCCGCACCCTAGCTTGCCGCACGGTGAGGGAAGGGCCGGCGGCGGTGTTGCCGCGCGGTGAAAGCCCACCCTGCACCCACCTCCTTCACCCTAAACCCCACATCTGCTGCCTATGCAACCAATACAGGACAAGTCCCATACCTTGCAATGGTTTTAGTTCGTAACATCCTGTTGGCATAACTCTTGGATGTCTTGTGCGGTTACAATTAGTTTCTCACTTTCTCCGTGCTTGTGGAAAATACTAAGTAGGGATGTTAAGGTACGCGACAAATGAAATACATATCTATTTAAAAGCTTCCATGATGATTCTTTGTGTAATGTGAACATCACATAGCCTATACCACTTTCATTGGCTAGCGTAACACACACGATTGTTTTCTATTACGCGTCATGTGCTTGATAACACTTGAATTTATGATCCAAAATGATCAAATAACTTGTAGTTGTTGGGTGCAAACCAAATCTCACTTAGGTAAAATATAGATTCCATAGTATTGGAGTGCATAAAACTTGAAATTTTAGGAAGTTTGTGTGGATGCGCATAAAGTTTTTTGTTAGTTTTTGATGTAGCACATTAGGTCATATTTTTTAAGTTAACAGTTTAATGTTTATAGTTGCTTTGTTACTGTTAGTATGTAGTTTCTTCAAAGATATTTGACCTTGTTACCAAATATATCTTAGTTATGTAACTTGGTGTTAATTGTTATTGATGATAATATAAAGATTTCTAAGTTAATTTCCCAGTTACTAAAATTTCTATTTTTTTACATTTTTTTAATACTTCTTACATTACGCATTCATTTCCAAATTTAGCAACCAAGAAAGATAGTTGTCAGTACTGGTAATTATCTTTTCATACACAGCTTCCTAAACAGAACTATAGATATAGCACACATATAAAAGTATCTTGTGGAGATTTAAACCGTATTATCTTTTGTTGATCTAGGAAGAAGACGCTATATCATCGTCTATATTATTCATAAGTCTATATTATTCATAAGTGAACGTTATTTGTAACCATTTGTAGAAACCCCCCATTAATAATTTAATATAATGCATCGTCTCTTTGTTATCTGTCAAGATATTTGCTCCCTGAATCTTTATTTCTTAATTTCATACACGCTTCAAATATAGCAGTCTGTTCAGGTTCTGTAGTACTATCACTAGTTGTGTACTTGTGTTGACATCTATTTAAGTTTCGGCATTAAATAGTTGACATCATTTTAATTACCGTATAGTTCGTTTTAGGAAGCCGTGTATGGAAGATAATTATCACTATTTTTTCTGTAAATTACGTTACCTTCTACCTTGCAGGGTTCGTGGCCCGGTTCTTCACGGTCAAAATCAGTTATAGAAGGGGCACCAGCTGCTCAAGCTAGTTTTGTAGATACGGAGATAGATATAAGATTACTGAAGATAGAGGAAAAAATTGGATCTGGATCTTGTGGAGATTTGTAAGTGGAACTAATATAATAATTATTATTATTAAATATTTTTATGTAGCATATTTTATAATACTTATTTACAAATATAATGAGTTTTTATATTTCTTAGAGTTAATTACACATACAGTCCTTGTGGTTTATTGAAAGTAACACCTTTTGAGTATTAACAGAAAATTATATAAGGGTATTTTAGTCATTTTACACTGATTTAACAGAAATTAACGGCAGTTAGCCTTAATACTTAAAGATGTTACAAAATCGAACCCATAGAACCTGAACCTGTTACAAAAAAAAAGTTCGTAGTCAAAGGTGTTACTTTCAATAAACCACAAGGCCTATCTATGTAATTAACTCTTTCTTATATTTGATTTTGCTCTGATCATCTTTTACTTATGGCAAGGCACCGTGGAGTGTATCTCGGTCAGGATGTTGCTGTGAAAATTCTAAAATCTGAAACCCTCAATAAAGCACTTGAGGATGAGTTTTGTCATGAAGTAGCCATTCTCCGGTAACTTTTTTGTTGCATCATGTTATTTTTTATCAAAACGTTATTGCATACATTATAGGTATATATATTGTGACAACCGTTTACTTAATTAATCTTTGCAGAGAGGTCCAGCATAAAAATGTTGTTCGTTTTATTGGCGCGTGTACAAAGCGACCTACCCTGTGCATAGTAACAGGTACTAAAGTTCTGGATATTTATTTTTTAGATAGTAGCTACCTTTTTTAAAAAAAAGAGTAAAATGCCATTTCGTCCCTGAGGTTTGGCCAGTTTTGCAACTTTCGTCCAAAGGTTTGTTTTCCCGCATCTGGATCCAAAAGGTTTGAAATCTTGTCATTTTCATCCGGCTCGTTAACTCCATCCATTTTTCTCCGTTAAGTCAGGGGTATTTCCATCTTTTTTGTTAACTTAAAAGGGCAATGCAGTCTTTTACACTTTATGTAAAAAGAGCGAATACCCTTGAAAAAGACTGAATTGCCCTTTAAGTTAACAAAAAGACGGAAATACCCCTGAGTTAACGGAGAAAAATGGATGGAGTTAACGAGCCGGATGAAAATAGCAAGATTTTAAACCTTTTGGATCCACTTGCGCAAAAACAAACCTTTGGACGAAAGTCGCAAAACTGGCCAAACCTCAGGGACGAAAATGACATTTTACTCTAAAAAAAGCGATAGGCATTGCTCTCTGTACAACCAAATAAGCTTATGTACAGCCAAAAGCTGCTTCTGTTTCATTTGTTTTACATCATAGCCTTATTATCAAGTAACACTTTCATCCTTTTGGTAGTTTTTTACCCATCTACATACCCAATTTTGACCCAGATGTGCATGAGGGTGCGCTTCGCGCATTAGATCTCCAGTACCTTGGTCTTACTCTGACAAAAGCATGATTTGTTTATTTACTTTTTATTTTTTAATAATTTTAACTTGACCCTTATTGTGGCTTTTATTTCTTGATCTTGCAGAATACATGTCTGGAGGCAGCGTTTATGAATATTTGCATAAGAACCATCACACTTTAACACTTTCTCAGTTGGTGAAGTTTGCGATAGATGTTTGTAGAGGGATGGAGTACTTACATAAGAACAATATTATTCATCGGGATCTCAAGACTGCAAATTTGCTACTCAACGGAGCTAATGTGAGTTTATTGTTTTTGGTTCTTAAAAATTTAAATCTAAATCAACAATGCACATTAAATCTAACTTCTTTTTTTCTTTAGGTTGTAAAGGTGGCTGATTTTGGGGTGGCCCGCTTTCAGAACCAAGCTGGAGTTATGACAGCCGAAACCGGAACATATAGATGGATGGCTCCTGAGGTTTGTCTCTATGTCCTAAATAATTTAATGAGTAAAATGTCATTTTCGTACCCGAGGGTTGGCCAGTTTTGCGATTTTCGTTCAAAGGTTTGGTTTTCCGCATCTGGATCCAAAAGGTTTGAAATCTTGCCATTTTCATCCGGCTCGTTAACTCCATCTACTTTTCTTCATTAAGTCAGGAGTATATCTGTCTTTTTTGTTAACTTAAAGGGCAATTCGGATTTTTTCACTTTATATACAAGCATTAGCATAATGTACCAAGTATTCAAAAGACCGACTTGCCCTTTAAGTTAACAAAAAAGACGGAATGCCCCTGACTTAACGGAGAAAAATAGATGGAGTTAACGAGCCGGATGAAAATGGCAAAATTTCAAATCTTTTGGATCCAGATGCGGAAAAACAAACCTTTGGACGAAATTCGCAAACTGGCCAAACCTCAGGGATGAAAATGAAGTTTATTTAAGAAATAAACTTATTACTGAAATAACGTAATTTCTGCTTTTCTGTATTGTTCTGTGTATAGATTATAAATCATCAACCCTATGATCAAAAAGCCGACGTTTTCAGTTTTGCAATTGTTTTGTGGGAGCTCGTGACAGCTAAGGTTGGGAGTGTCGTTTTAACTTAACTGAAAGACTGGCTTTAATTCCGACATATGATACTGTTATGGCCTTGGAATGTAATTTCACTTAACTTATTTTTATATATTCACATTGTAGATTCCGTATGATAACATGACACCGTTGCAAGCAGCCTTGGGAGTAAGACAGGTTAGTGCTTGTCTCTACTTAGTTATACTTTTGAAGTCAAAGGGGGGCTATTGATATATAACGTAAATGTTTTATATAAAATTTAAAGTACACGGATGGTCCCTGACTCCCTGTGGTTTACAAAAAATTTGGATTTGGTCCCTATCTTTCCAAAAGTACACGAAAGGTCCCTGTGGTTTGCATTTTTGTAACTCATTTAGTCCCCAATCAACAAATCTAAAGGTTTTAGCATGTCCAAGTTAGGGACTAAATGCGTTACAAAGTGCAAACCATAGGGACCATCCATGTACTTTTGGAAAAAGCTGGGGACTAAATGCGTTACAAAGTGCAAAACACAGGGACCATCTGTGTACTTTTGGGAAGATAGGGACCAAATCCAAAATTTTGGTAAACCCCGTGTACTTTACTCTAAATTTTAATTGAGAAGCTAAGGGTATACTGTACTTTTTTAACTTTTAGGGACGTCGTCCGGATCTTCCTACAAATACACACCCGAAGGTGTTGGAATTGATGCAAAGATGTTGGGAAACTGATCCTAGCATCCGCCCTTCGTTTTCTGAAGTCAAAGTTGAGCTCGAAAGATTACTCCAAGAAATTGAGGTACAGAACATACCACTTCGGTAATAATAAGAAAATCTATTTTTAAAAAGTAAATAAGAGGTCACAAGCACTTTGTAGGTTGATTGTTACGTCGGTAATTTTGCCCTATCACTTAACATGTTCTATGCAGTTAATATCAGTGATATATCCGTTATCGGTCCGACGGTCCCCATGTAAAGTATCAGTGTCAAATATCGGTACCGATATTATCGGCGATATTGACTGATATTCGAGATATTGGAGTGATATATCACCGATTTTCCCGATATCAGTACCTATCTTCTTAGTAATACAATTCGTATTTCTTCTTATTGCTGCTATTAGTTTTTAAAGTCTTAATTGTTAATTGTTAGTGTTGTAAGTCTTAATCAATTTCTACTTGCTGGTGTTGTTAGTGTTTTGCAAGTTGCAAAAGATTAATTTGTTAAATGGTAGGGAGAATATACTGAATTGTTAGTGTTAAATTGCTATATATATAAATCCCACCGCGATAAATCTCAAATATCGGTCCTTGACTGATATCTGATTGTTTACCGCATTAACTGCATAGACCATGTCACACACGTAAAATAGAATTAAAAAAATTTACGTGACGTTTGAAAGTCGCATAAAGTTGCTGAAACATTATACGCGTAACTAATTAGTTTTGGAGTGATGTTTGATTTGCAGGGGACGGGGGCGAACGGGAGTTGAGGTAGGTATGTTTTGAGTATAGAAAAAAAGGGTATCTAGTAGATGATAAATGATAATAGGGAGTGTACAGAAATATGAAGGAAAGAAACAACAGACGAAGATATCGAATAGAATGAATGAACAGCTTGTAATAGAATACATACTCCAACCTTGTTGTTCACCAAAGCTATGTTTTGTGTGTTGATAAGACTGCATCTAGTTGTTAATGAAAGTGGATCCTGGGGATATTTTAGGCCAACTCGAATTATGTTCTTTTTATTTTGTGGGCTGGATCAATTTTGAATGTATTTGGGCTGTTGGTATAGTAAATGGGCCAGGCCTGGTTGGTTGATGGCTTGGCTATGTTATGGAGATCGCCCCTTACATAGGGGATACCCATTTACTTGAGCCAAACATATGAACAAAAACAGACCGAAGGCAGTAGGGTGAGTTACATTGGCCAAAATTGTTTTTAGTAATTTGGAAATTTGAGTTTGAGCTAATGTGAGCTGGTCTAGTACACGGCCCATGGCCTAAGCCATGTAATATTAATAACTTTCATGTGCTTTTAGGTGTAGGTTTAGTTGATGTTTGAGTTAGCCGTTAAAAAAAGCAGTTTGGGTGTAAAAACTTCTCGAGACTAGGAAATTGTAAAAACAGTAGGGCCGCTAGATGAACTTATAGGTTAGGGTAATTATGGATGCAACCTCAAATTAACAAAGATTCTAGTGATTTCGAATAGAAGTTTATTGACATGGCTCTTCCATCGACGATCTATTGCTCCCTCTTAGTTGCAGATGCCCATGCCAGGCAAATACACTTCTCGTTATCTTGTTCCTGGTCAAGCTCCCGTACTCGCTCCTTTCGCACTTCTCTTAGGAGATAGTAAGCAAGATTTTATACGCTAATTTCTACGGGTTCCTTGATAAACTGCAACTTGTCATGGATGCAACCTCAAATAGCGATTATACCGCTTTTCATATTTTTGAACTCTTTTCCTACTTACTAAAGATTACCCTAGTGACTTATCTTAAAGGGAGTTAATATTCACACACCCCTCTCCTCGATACATAGATATATATATATATAGAAAGAGATAGAGTAAAAAGGGATGTGAAAATAAGATTTAGGAGTGTGAGAATAGTGAAATCTATTTTAAATGGTCACCAACCTCTATTTCAATTCAAACTCAAAACAAAAGGTCAAATTCCATCACTAGTTAAAAAAGGTCATGTATTTCGTTGAATGTCAAAAGTTTGTTTCTTTTGAAAGGCAAACTTTATATAAAAACATCCGGCTAGGAACCACTCTTACATCTCGAATTACGAATAGAAACCCCTAAAAACAAAACCGAAACAACAAAATCAAGTAAAGAATGTTGAAACGGGTTTTTACTTCCAAAAAGATCTTCATTCCTTGATCATCAAAATTTTCAAGTTATATAATACACTAGTGTTAAAAAAAAAATTAAAAGATGCAATGAATAGTTTATTTTTCATTTTTGTATTGAAATAATTGATAAAAGAGTCTAATATTTTGATATTGAAAAGGGGGTTGCGGCGTATCTTGTTATCCGTTTATATGCTATTTGTATGTAATTTTCCTAAATAAAAAACAAAATAAGAGTCTCGAGAATTAAGAAAAAAACACACATATATATATATATATATGAGAAAGATCCGTTAGGAACCACCCTTTATTGCGAGAACCGTGAGAACCAATGTGAACACAACCAAAGATACCTAAAAATAGCTTAAAAACACACACAATTTTTTTTTATCAAAAAATCGCTACTTTTAGTAGCCAAAATTTTTTTTGCTACTAAAAGTAGCGATTTTAATGTAAAAAATATTAAAAAAAAAATTTGCGTGTTTTTTTTAGGTTTTTTGAGGGTTTATTTTTTAGCATTTTAGCTTGGTGTGGGGGGGGGGGGGGGGGGGGGGTGTTTTGGCTTTTGGGGGGTGGGGAGGGGGGTTTAGGTTTTTTTTTTTTTTTTTGGAGGGGGGGGGGGGTTAGGTTTTTTTAGCTATTTTTGGTTGTGTTCACATTGGTTCTCGCGGTTGAAATGAGAACGCAAATAATGTTAAAACTTTATCAATATGCTATATAAACTAGTTTTGTAATTAAAATCTATGTGGATTGTATTGAACGATTGCTAGCTAAGCTATCATGTTAAAACTTTAAAGTGCTCATTAAATTATAATACAATTAGTCTTTGACAAATTGCAACACGTATTAAAGAAACTATAATATTAAAAGCTAAAATGATCACACTTGAACCAAATTACATGAAAAAAGTTGAAATGAGAACGCAAATAATGCATGTCAAATTACCATACTCCTTTAGTTTTACTATTTATGACGCCTCTTTTTCTTTTTCTAAATTGATTAAATTCCTATTTTTAGATTATGCTTTAATGTAGGGCTGTCAATAGATATATGTATAAGACACAATTAGACCTGTTTACTGAAAAAATACACAATCTGATTTTCTACTTTTTTAAAAAATAAATAAAATTATGAGGTTAGAATCCATCATTTCTTTTTCTTGGTACATAAAACATAAAACTGTGTTATAGAAATGAGATATCAAGTAGTTAAACGAGTTGTATTCATATTTAATACTTGTGTTATATGCGTCGTCAGAGACCCGTTAAACCCGATAAGACATGATTTGCTAGCCCTACTTTAATACAAAGTAAATGTATCTTTGTCAATTTAAAAGTTAATTTTATGGCAGCTGGATAGAATAGAAGACCACTCCACAAGTCATACAATCAAACATTAATGTCACCATGGTCATTAGCAACTAACCGAAAATGACTTCTAGTTCTACCATATTTCCTTGAGGAAGGCGAAAAGCGACAAGCATCATGGGGCCTTGGTTAAAACCAGACAACTCAATAGGAAATTGGTCCTATGTTGTCAAAAGCGCACAAGGAGTGCGTCAGGGCGCATAAGCGCAACGCCGCCCACCTTGTGCGCTACGATTGGAAACGCGAAGTTTCAGGCTTTAAGGCGCATGCCCATGCCACGTTCTAGCCACAAAATGAAAAGAAAACCCAAATAAGGCTAAAATCGACCTAAATAAGTCTGAAATTAATGTAAAATAACTTAAAACCCTAAACAAGCCTAAAACATATTTTAAACCCCTACATATGGTATTCTATAATTTATACCATACGCCTAGCTTTAAAAACTCTTGCTTTTTAAGCTCCTAGGCACCCAAGTCTGGGCTCGGCCTATGGGCCTTGGGCTTTTGACAACATAGATCTGGTTGAAATAGACAGACAAGACTAACATCGAACTGGACGAAAATAGACAGACTAGATAAACATTAACAAACAGGATAGGAATCGGTAGGCAATACAGACAATGAACCGCATAGTGTGTTTTGAACAAATCGATTGGAATCTTGGTTATACTCGAACAAATTGGTTGGGTGAACAACGACTACCAAAATAATTAATCCCAATTGTCTCCAGGAGGGATGATAGACGCGAGTTCGGAGAATGGACGATATAAAGGTAATTTAGTCATTTTCCTTTTTAAACATTATGATTCGTTTGAAAATTTTACAAGCCAAAAATCATTTGAAATTTCAAAGTAACTAGTTCCATTTGCATTACAATTCAAATTCAATTTTAATTCTAGTTCTTTCAAACTAATCACACGGACAAACACCCACTAACAATCAAGCGGCGAGACATAAAAAAACTTAGATTTTATTTAGAATACCTAACTCACTCTCCCATTAATCCTACATTTAAATTCACATATATTGCTCACTACAGAATTAGAACCCTCAACTTTATGGGAGGAACACTTTTGTCCTGAGTTCAAGTCAAACAGACGACAAAGATTAAAAAGAAATTCGCCATTCAAAAGAAAGAAAAAAACGACAGGGATTAAAAAGAAATTCTCCGTTCAAAAGGAAAAAAACATATTTAGGTTATTATACGACAAAGACATGGATACACTACTTGAATAGTTAGATTTATTTATTGCTAAAGTTTCCTAACATAGACAGTCTTTCAAATTGATGTTTCTTATCTTCAAAATACAGAACTTACATTCGTTTTAACATGCCATTCTTGCTAACCAACACTTGAGCTACATTAAGTGTGAATTTTAAACAAGAAAACTCTATCTTGGGAAATCGGACAATGATTTTTCACCAAGCAACTCCACTTTTATTGTCATTAACTCGTTATTTACTACGAGTACCAATCATACAGTGGCGGTGATGAAGGTGTGCGGGGAGGACCACCGTACAGGGCCTGTGATTTCGAGGGCACGTGCTTTTTAAAAAAAAACCGTTATATATATATATATATATATATATATATATATATATATATATATATATATAGGGGAGGTTCATTTGAGAATAATCTTCTTAAAAGAAGAAAAATAAATTAATCTAGACCCTATATTTTTTTGATGAATGGTTGTGAATCAAGATATCATTTTTGTCCACTTTTAATTAATGTTTTAATTAATAAGGGTAGTATAGACAATTTGATGTAGAATATTAATAAATATTTTAAAAAGTTACTCAAGTCTCATTAATGCAACCATAATTTCATCCTTGACCACCATTAATGTGTTGGCTCCTACACCAATTTTATTAGAAGTGAAAAAATATTTAAAAATGATGTGGCCTACACATTTTATTTTGAGTCACAAAGTTATTTAAAAGTGTTTGAGTCCTGCACATTATGTATCCTACACCAAAATATTGTTTTAATGGTATAGGAAATGTTGAATATGTAAGATCATGTGCGGGATTGTTTTTATTGTGTAAGGTGCACAACTATTTTATAAGATAGACTCATTAAGTGATTATAGTTCATTAATTTGATTAGCAAAAATAAATAATAGACTCATTAAATGATTTGTTCAAATTACCTTTGTATCATTTATTCTTTTTGTTCTTAATTTGTAATTTCTTCTCATTTGAACTCTCCACTATATATATAGGCTCATTTACAAAACAATTTTTATGGTTTAGAAGTTAGCCCATTAACATTAGGTTTAGTTGGTCAAATACCCATTTGATTTATAAAAAATAATAATAAAAAAAATTACGGAATGACATATTTTTTCCGAGCTCGAACATGGTATATGAATTCTTAGAGACGACTCTGAACCATCATACCCAAATTCTTACATTTGATTATAAGATCTATTGATAAGAAATCCTTAAAAATACATGCACGTTACTACCACATTTGTAAAGTTTACAATTATTAAAGGTTAACAAGAAATTTAGCAATAACACTTTTATTCAAGGTTAACAAGAGAATTATCAATAACATTTTAATCCACCTTTCAAAAAAATAACATTTTAATCCATTTATTTTAATTTTATATTTTTTGAGACCCGGCCTTTTTAGCCACGACTTTATCTTTTGATTTTCTTTCATATGTTCAAATAAAAAAAGTAGATATAAATTACAAGCTATCTAGCTACTTGTTAGACGTTGTCTTTGTTTCCTTTTAGTGATATATAATACTTTTTTGTCGTTTTAAAGTGATATTTTTAGAGTATATCATTTACCATATTTTAAGATTCATTTTTAGGCCTTTAAATTATTGTATCGTGTGATTTTTATCTTTTACTTTAGGACATATAGATTTTATAATACGCAATTCTTTGTGTTTTAACTTTTTTCTAGAATGCAGTCATAAAAGATAAAGTAGTTATATGTGTCGGAAACATTAGAAGATTCTTCCAGGAATTACAGTAAAAGGGAAAATGACGTTAGCATATGCCAAATCAAAAGTCATAAACAAAATTAGAATAGATAAAATGAGAAAATTATAAAAACAGTAATATTTTAATTTGTGTATAATGAGAAAATTATAGGGGAATAATAACCCACTTGAATTACGAAAACTCAAGAAAACCTTATGTAACAATTTTTTTTTCTAAAAAAATTAGGGAATGTAAGTTACATTTTATCGAACGTTTTGAGAAAAAAAAAACTAAAAAGCGCCGAATGTTTTTTATAATGTTTTTTTTTTGAAAATTCAGTGTTTATATATATATATATATATATATATATATATATATATAGGAAGGTTAACGTACATTACGGCTTAAGGTACATCACGTACGACAGGTAATTACGCACGTTCATTTTAAAATCACGCACGTTATAACTCAAAAATCTAAAATCACGCATGTTGAACACAATAATCACGCATATTGAAAACATTAATCGCGCATGTTATATAACAAATAACGCACGTTGTTGTATGTGAAGTACGTTAAGCCGTAATGCACGATATACTTTTTCTATATATATATAGGGTTAGGTTTATTTCAGAACTTTAAATAGTTGCAGAACTTTCAGAACTCTTACTAGACAATATTTTTATTTATATATTTTTTATATTTAGGGTAGTTTTATCATTTACTATATGTATTTTTATGATTACATACATGTTAAGAGTAATTTTATCATGTTTTTATATGTAATTTTATAATTACACATGTGTATACTAGTTTTTTTACATATATGTAACTAGTTAATAGACATATATATAATTTGGTTGTTACACATATGTAAACTATTCTTCAAGTATGAAATTATAAAAATACATATAATAAATGATAAAAGTACCTAAATATAAAAATATATCTATAAAAGGATTGTTTGTTAGGAGTTCTGAAAGTTATGCAATTATTTAGAGTTCTGAAATAATCTTTACCATATATATATATATATATATATATATATATATAGGGGATGGTTAGATAGAAAACCCTATCTATATGAAAAACCTTAGAAAACCCAACCTCCCGACATTTTTTTTTTTTGAAAAAAATAACACATGTAATATACATGTTTTTAAGAGTTTTGGGCCAAAAAAATCAAAAAAGCGCCGAAGGGATCTTTTAAAAAAAAAAAAAAAAATTTCAGCAAATTCTGGCATTTTTGACTAACACATGTTAGGCGACCGAACATTGCTGAAATTTGTTTATTTTTTTTAAAAATATCCCTTCGGCGCTTTTTTGATTTTTTTGGCCCAAAACACTCTAAAACATGTATATAACATGTGTAATTTTTTTCAAAAAAAAAAAATGTCGGGAGGTTGGGTAAAAATGGGTTCCCTTTTGGGTTTCCAGAGTTTTCTAAGAATTTGAGGGTTTTTTATCTAGCATTATCCTATATATATATATATATATATATATATATATATGTGGCCACTAAAATGAAAACCACTTCCAGTTGTAAGAACCGCGAGAACCACTCTCAACCAATAAAAAAGGGTAGTTTGGTCATTTCCTTTAAATGTCTAATCTCTCTTCTCTCTCCTCTTTTAAAGTTGCAGACTTTCTTCTCTCATCTCTCCTCTCTCATTAGTCTTCATCTTCAAACACCCCCACAAACAAACATCATACTGCTCCGATCTCAACCCACCACCACATCGCAACCACCGTCCTCCGATCTCTGTCTCTCTGCTTGTACGAGGTCTCGATGACACCACAATGCCACCGCCGCCTGCGGTGGTCTCATCTCCGTCTGTCAATGTTGCAGCCGCCAAACACCGCCGCTGAGACACCGTGCCGCCGTCATCACCAACACTACCGCCGCTAACGGCGGCTCCGCTACCGGAGGGTATGAGGAGGAATCGAGAGAAGGGGGATTTGTGAGTCATCTGATTGTGAAGATGAGGCTCGGTCTTGTTTTGTTTTGTTTGTGTGTAAACGAGAGTAGAGAAGGTGAGGTTTCATGTGAGTGTCTGCATTTGAGTTTGAGAGAAGAAGAAGAAGGATATGCAGAGATAGTTGAAAGAGAGGTCTGGTGGTGGTGCTACGACGGAATAGATCAGAGAGACGGGGAGAAAGAGGAAAGGCAGAGGCCCGAGAGGTAGAGATGAGAGAGAGAGAGAGACTGGTGGCGAATCCCGGCCACGGCGCCGCTGCCACGGCAGTGGTGACGGCGGTTGCTTCTGATGACGATGAGAGTTACGAGCATGATGATGGTCCGACAGCGGCAAGTGGTCACCAGAGTCAGCGACGGCTGTGGTGTCTCCGAGATCCGGTCGCCGTAATTCATTCGGTAAGTAACTAATGTTCTTTGATTTCTGATCGGAAAACATATTCCCCTCACCTTTCTCCTTGTTTTCCAAGTGAAAGTGGTAGTTCGGAGTTACCGACAGTGGACTCGGTCAACTCAGCTACTGTTCGAGTCGACTCAGTCAACACTCGGTTCAACAAGTTCGAGTTCTGGTCAACTGTGGTCAACTCCGGGTCAAAACGGAAGTCAAAGTCAGTCAACGCAGTTCGACAAAACGACACGAAGATTCGGTAAAAATTGTTGAGTTTTATTTAGTTAACGCACCGAGCTCGAACCGATACTTTAGTGACTTGTTACGTTTGGCATTTTGATAAAATTTTATATATTGTGTTTATATTGTTGAAAATTGTTGAGTTTTGAAAAGACAACGAGAACTTGAGTTGTCGGCTTATTCCAAAAACAGAGGAAACTCTGTCCGTTTTCCGTAAAACGTAAAAACGTAAAACGTAAAAGTTTTACGTAAAACGTAAAACGTTAAAAGTTTAAAAGGTTTAACGTAAAACGTAAAATTTTTAACGCAAAACATAAACTTTTTAATGTAAAACGTAAAACGTAAACTTTTTAACGTAAAACGTAAAATTTTAAACGTAAAACGTAACTTTTTAAAAGCAAAACGTAAACTTTTTAATGTAAAACGTAAACTTTTTAATGTAAAACGTAAAACTTTTTTTATGTAAATTGTAAAACGTAAAAAAAATCGCGTAAAAAACGGCACGTTAAAAAAACGACGCGTGAAAAAGCCCGGCGTAAAAACGGCGCGTTAAAAAACGACGCGTGAAAAAGTGTTACGTAAAACGTAAAAAGTGTTACGTAAAAAGTTTTACGTGAAAAAAACGGCGCGTTAAAAAAAGACGGTTGAAAAAACGGCGCGTAAAAAACGTGTAAAAAAACGGCGCGTTAAAAAATGTGAAAAAATCGGCGCGTTAAAAAACGTGTAAAAAACGGCGCGTTAAAAAAATGCCGATTGAGAAAAACGGCATGAAAAAACGGCGCGTTAAAAAAACGCCGGTCGCAAAAACGGCATGAAAAAACGGAGCGTAAAAAAACGGCGCGTAAAAACGGGAAGTAAAAAATGAGGCGTAAAAACGACTTGTAAAATCGTGGTGAAAAAACGGAGCGTAAAACGGGTCGTAAAAAACGCACGTAAAAAATGGGTCGTAAAAAAACGCACGTAAATTTTTTTTATCAAAAAATCTGATTTCAATATGTTGTTTAATAAAAAAAATCTGATTTTAGAAAAAAAAAACATTTAATGCAATAGGGACAAAAATGTATTAAAAAACAATAAAACTAATAAGACAAAAAAAACAAAATTACTTAAATACCCTTTTAGATTAAAATATTAGAGACATAATAAGACAAAAAGAATTTAATATTACTTTTAACTACTTTTAACCTCAACTATCCATTTTGAAAATCTAATGGCCAGAAAGTGGTTCCCGCGGTTCTTATAACTGGAGGTGGTTTTCATTTTAGCGGTCCACTATATATATATATATATTCAGCTAAAAAATTGAATTTTCAAAAAAATTTATAAAAAATCCACTAGGCGATTTTTGGTTTTTTTTTGGCTCAAAACGTTCGATAACATGTAACTTACCTTCCTTAATTTTTTTTTTAGAAAAAAAGTTTGTTACATAAGGTTTTCTTAACTTTAGTGGGTTTTCTTTCTATCCCAACATATATATACACCAACTAATAAACTTACATTCCTTTATAAATCATCTATTTATATTTCATTAAAATAATAAGTATATTAGTAATATGAAACACAGACACACCCATATATATATATATATATATATATATATATATATATATATATATATATATATATATATGTGTGTTTATTAAATAAACTCAATACAATGTAAAAAACTAAAGTAATAACTAATTTATGTAAAATGTGTATTTATTAAATAAACTCAATATAATATAAAAAACTAAAGTAATAACTAATTTATGTAAATTTATCTTTTCTCTAAAAATCGGTTATAATCCTTTTTCTAAATGTAAGCAAAATGTAAACATTATAAATCTGTCCAAACTTATATTTTAAATTGTTTTAATAAATAGTTGACTACGATTAATTCATAGGTTTTAAAACAAACCTTCACTCACGATTATATTCAAAAGCATAAGTGTTTTTTCTTGAAGAATTGGTCACACAAAAAAATTTGATGGATACATGAATCATCATCGAGTGGTAACCATGCATGTAGAAACTGGAATATCCAAAGGGCTCCACCAGCACCTTGTTTTCTTCGGCAGCCATGCTTGTCTTCTTCTCCAACCTAACCTCCACTGTATATGCATGCATCAATCAATCAACGTAGGTTCAATATATGAAAGTAACTTGTACCATAAATTAATTACTTTGAAATCAAATTTTTAATGACTAATAAACAGGGTTGGCCCTAAGAATTCATGTACCCTGTTCGAGCTCGAAAAAACGTGCCCTTAGGTCTTAACTAAATAAAAAATTTAAACTAGTTTTTCATACAATTTTGAACCGTTGACAAAAATATAGCATTCGATAAACAATGCAATTAACAAAATACAAAATATAGTATTCGAATGAATGACATACCGTAAAAACTCGTTTTTGCCATCCGGATGCTTGTTTAGGAGCCATTAACGCCTAAATAATCAGTAATCAACAAAGTTTGTATCAAATTAAGTTAACGCCTAAATAATGTTCGACAACATAAATGAACTGAATTCGACATAACTTAACTGAAATCGACATAAGTTAACTGAATAAATGAATTCGACATAATAACTGAAATTGAAAATCAATCCTAAATCTTAAGTTAAGTGATTTCGACATAAGTTAACTGAATTCGACATAATAACTGAAATCGTAAACGGTAAATCAATCCTAAATCACAAGTAAACTGAATTCGACAATTGATTTTTAGTTGTTTACCTGTGAACTGATCCGACTCAGACACTCAGACCCAGTGATCGAAGGCTGTGCCGTGACTGTGAAATCGAAGGCCCTGGCTGTGTCTCTGATCGAACAACACCTAAAAAATTGCAGAATGATGATGAATGATGATCGAATCGAAGGCCTGCAGTGCGACGTTTCTGTTCCTGTATTCTTGTTCGGTTGTTCCTGTGCGACGTTTCTGTTCCCAGTCCCGGATAAAGGAGTTGCCGCCCATAATTCTTGTTTTTTTATTAGTTTTTAGAAAATATTTGGGTATTGGGCTCACTAACCTAATGAGCTAAATAATTTAAACAACATGATTTTTTTAAGTGGGCCTATGTTAATATTTTTTTGGTTATATCCTATTAAATTTTTTTTACATATATAATATCGGATTTTTTTTTAAATTACGTGCCCTGTTCGGTTGTGCTCCCCGCCCTCCTTCAGGGCCAGCTCTGCTAATAAAAGTCTCACCATCTGGGTAAACTCAAATGCCATTCGTGTTTACGAAAGTAGACGACGCTAGTGACCTGGCCTGCTACATTAGAAGGTAATGAAGTTGCCAATGCATCATAAAGCCATTGGCAATTACTTAGAAATGATAATATCTTAGGGCTGTTTGGTAGCCTCTTAATGACCATTCAGATGCTACCTCTTAATGGTTTAAAACCTCTGAATGAATAAAAGGTAACCTCAAGTCTGAATGGTAAATCATCACATGTCTCGTTCTTCTACATTCTCATTGGTAAAAATTTTAATGGTTCCATTAAGAGGTAGTCTCTTAATGACCATTCATGTAGCCTCTTACGAGTTTTTAGTACCCCGCGCGTTGCAACGAAACTGTCAAAGCAAACTGAAAATAGACGTAAAAACATTGAAACACTTACGTACGTTGTGGGATTAACTCGTTAAATCTAAAACGAAACGTAAAATGCAATGTTTTTTGAAATAATAGAAAAAATATGACAAAAAGAATTATATAAACAATAAACTAATCAAATATCTTAACATGTAAAGTAAATAGAAACACGATAGGGTAATTAGTTTGGATCAAAATGATCCGTTAGTACTGTTTTTGCCAACTTATATACACGTTATATAGTTATAACAACTATTATTAATAGGGGAAAATCATATAAATAAAAGATAAATAAACAAGCTGACTAAGATCATTAATAAAATTTACATTGATTTTTTCATTTGTTCACATAGGCATTAACTTATATATGTGTCGACTATGAATGTGCCGACTTATTAGGGCGTGGCCTGTGGGCTACATAGGTGCCGGCTAATTTGAGCGTGGGTTATGGAGGTGCCGACTTATCGGAGTGTGAGCTATAAAGGTTGCCCCAGATTGGCAATAACTTTTACATTAGTTTCAAGTTGGCTATAAAGGTGTCGGATAATCGGCGTGTAGGCTATAGAGGTGTTGGCTTATCCAAGTATGGGCTATGGACGACTTATTGGAGGTGTCGGCTTATCGAAGCGTGAGCTACGAAGAAGCCGTTTCTGCTTATTTGTCCTAATCTAATTGGTTGTTTTGAATTGTGTATTTTAAATGTTGATTAGAAAATGTCTATTTTATTAATATTCTTTGTCCAACTTGCCAGTATTCATGATTTTTCCTTATTAATAACAACAAAACCATTTTTACAATAAGATACTTTCACTTTTTTATAGCCAAACATTTTAACCCATTTGACTGGTAACATACCGCTAAAATTCTATCATTTTCATATGGGTATATTCCATATATATTTTTAATGAAACTGCACGTCAAAGCCATCGTCTCCTGTGTCTAACTTTCACCTACCCCTGTCCAAAATCGAAAGTAAGATGCGAATTGTGGTTGTTACTTTCAAACTTTTTCATGCTTCCTAATTTGGCGATTACTTTATTTTTAGTTACTGTGTTTACAATTTAATATATATTTGAATTCAATCTGAAAGAATATGATTCAACTTCATAATTCTCATGGGTATAAATAATACAAGGGTAATCTAACTAAATCTCCTACAATAGTGGAGATAATATTTTACAAATATACAATATGCTATTACACCGCCGCAGTTGAAACGTCGGGAGGTCCGATGTTGAGACTGGTACGAAAATCATCAAACAATACTCGCGGAAGACCCTTCGTGAAGATGTCAGCCATCTGATGACGAGACGGCACATGCAAAACTCGAATACGGCCACGTTGCACTTGCTCACGAACGAAGTGAATGTCAAGCTCAATATGTTTAGTCCTCTGATGCTGAACGGGGTTGCCGGAGAGATAAACAACACTGACATTATCACAGTATACCAAGGTGGCCGTAGAGAGAGGATGATGAAGCTCGAGAAGAAGATTACGCAACCAACAAATATCCGCAACCACATTTGCAACCCCTCGATATTCCACTTCGGCACTGGAACGCGAAATAGTTGGCTGACGCTTAGAAGACCAGGAAATGAGATTGTCACCCAAGTAGACACAATAACCCGACGTAGACCGACGAGTGTCAGGGCATCCAGCCCAATCCCCATCAGTATAAGCCACCAAACGTAAATCAGGTACGGGCCCTAAATGAAGGCCAAAATGAGCCGTGCCTTGAAGATATCGAATAATGCGCTTCAAAGCATTCCAGTGATCAAGCGTAGGAGCATGCATATGCATGCATATCTGCTGAACCGCATAGGAGATGTCCGAGCGGGTAAAAGTGAGATACTGGAGAGCACCCGCAAGACTACGATAGTTAGTTGGATCTTCATATAAAGGCCCGGAGTAAGCGGGTAACTTTGACTGTGTGTCAACCGGTGTGCCAACCGATTTGCAGGAGTCCATAGATGCCCGATGAATGATGTCACTAACATACGCCTGCTGAGATAGAAACATATGATCACCTGTCCTTGTCACCTGTATGCCCAAGAAATACGAAAGTGGCCCCAAGTCTTTCATTGCAAATTCTCCTGATAGGATGTGTAACAGTTGTGTACGAAGAGCCTCAGAGGATGTGGTAAGAATAATATCATCCACATAAATGAGGAGATAAGCAATGTTAGCACCATGATGATAAATAAACAAAGAGTTGTCTGACTTGCTTTGATGAAAGCCCTGCAAGGTGACAAAATCTGTAAACCGCTGGTACCAGGCACGCGGAGCCTGTTTGAGAACGTATAACGACTTCCTAAGAAGACACACATGATCTGGAAAGTCTTTGTGGCGAAAACCCATGGGTTGATGCATATAAACTATTTCCTCCAAATTTCCATGTAAGAAAGCGTTAGTGGCATCCAACTGGTGAATCGGCCATGACTTGGACAACGCAAGAGAAAGAACTAGCCGAATAGTGGACGACTTAACAACCGTTACGGAACCCTAGATCAATCGGGCAGCGTATCTAATATGTATCCAGGGGTTATGATACTTACAACGGAGCAGAACATCGCTATTTAGGGGGGTATTAGACCCGAGTATAATGCCTACTATAAGAGAATTACGTTTAGAAAGAAAGAAATAAACGAGTTTTGCTGAAACCCGATGGCTGCTACTTATAGTGCCTCATCTCAACTTTTACGCGGCCCGCGTAAATGTTAACACAGGGCTACGCGGCCCGCGTCAAACCCTGGTCAACGCGTAGGTGATCCGGATCAGCAACTAGACCTGCCACGATGATGACACGTGTCATCACCGGGCTGCACCACACCTCTGATCTCTAGCGGCGCACGTAAGACCTTTAAGAGGTTTACGCGGCCCGCGACAAACCCAAAAACATTATTTTTAATTAAATTTAATAATATTTAAGGTATTCGGGGCCCGTTTTCACGTATGGGGTGTATTTTGTGACATATTGGGATATTTTAAAATATATTAGGGTGTCGGAAAATATTCGAGGGCGTCGGTTTCTTTAGGGTTGTTATATCCTCCCCACCTTATTTTAGAGCTCGTCCTCGAGATCTACTGGAATAGGTGTTGATATTTCCGTTGCATTTCCGATTCCAGCTCCCATGTGTACTCGGGTCCTCTTTTGGAATCCCACTTCACTTTGACCGGAACTAATCTCTTGTGCTTGAGATTCTTGAATTTCCTGTCTTCAATCTGTAGAGGCCTCTCTACAAATTTGAGTTGTTCATTTACCTCTATATCCTTAAGAGGCATTATAAGTGATTCATCAACTAGGCATTTCTTGAGATTAGATACATGAAATACATCATGTATTCCTGCCATTTCCTCTGGCAGTTGTAGCTGATAGGCTACAAGTCCTATTCTTCTAATAATCTTAAAAGGTCCAACATACCTGGGACTTAGCTTCCCTCATTTGATGAATCTTACTATTCCTTTCCAAGGAGAGACTTTTAACAAGACTTTATCTCCTACTTGAAATTCCAATGGTTTGCGTCGGTTATCAGCATAGCTCTTTTGTCGATCACGTGCTGCTTTTAGTCGTTCCTTGACTTGAATAATCTTGTCGGTTGTTTCTTGTACTATCTCAGGTCCAGATAGTTGCTTTTCCCCAATTTTTGTCCAACAGACTGGAGTTCGGCACTTTCGTCCATAAAGTACTTCGAATGGTGCAGCGTTGATACTTGTGTGATAACTATTATTATAAGAAAATTCTATTAAAGGTTAGTGATCGTCCCTATTACCTCCGAAATCAATTACACAAGCTCTAAGCATGTCTTCCATTGTCTGAATCATCCTTTCACTTTATCCGTCCGTTTAACTTGGTAATAGGGACAAACCACCATATTTGATATTAACAATCACATGGGCAAAACCCAAGTTTCTTATTACAATACTTTTATAGGGACAAACCCTATTTTATTGAATTTAAAACATCGTTTGTTAGGTAACTTTTATAGCCACATTTTCCCCAAGCCTTCAGTGCTCTCCAGCTGGCTTTTCACTAATTGGCTGTTCACATTGTGTTACCTGTAACCCGTTTTAAAAACATTTGTCATTCGGAAATACTGGTGAGTGAATCCCAGTTTAATCAAGAAACATTTTATCAATTAAAACAGTATTGAGAGCGATCACATTGTTTATGTCTACACAATTACTCATTCAGTATTTGCCACTCGACCGGATCTATGGCTATGGTCAAATTACCCATTGGCTACCTCGTCTTCCAATGGTAATGAACTGTCGTTCCCGACTTACTACTACTCGTAGTAAATTTTGTATACAAAACCCCATAATACCGATTTAAACATCGTTTATTAGGTAACTTTTATAGCCACATTTTTCCCAAGCCTTCAGTGCTCTCCAGCTGGCTTTTCACTAATTGGCTGTTCACATTGTGTTACCTGTAACGCGTTTTAAAAACATTTGTCATTCGGAAATACTGGTGAGTGAATCCCAGTTTAATCAAGAAACATTTTATCAATTAAAACAGTATTGAGAGCGATCACATTGTTTATGTCTACACAATTACTCATTCAGTATTTGCCACTCGACCGGATCTATGGCTATGGTCAAATTACCCATTGGCTAACTCGTCTTCCAATGGTAATGAACTGTCGTTCCCGACTTACTACTACTCGTAGTAAATTTTGTATACAAAACCCCATAATACCGGCAGTAATTGAAGAACTACAAAGACTCAATCACCGCTTAATCTCATTGTAAACAATTAAGGTTTTGTAAAACATTCCAAAAACATTAACAAAAAGAGGATAAACTCACATTGCTATCTTAGACTTCGCGTAAGGGTTTCCTGGATATAATCTATAATTTATACAAATGTACATTGGTTAGTATCATAACCCTTTGAAATTATTAATGATACCCTCCCCGAGACGGCATTCCAACAACTACGTCGGGCAGAACCACGACAGTTGTCACGGAACCCTAAATCAATCGGGCAGCGTAACTATTATGAAACTAGGGTTATAATACTTACAACGGAGCAGAACCTTGCTAATTAGGGGATATAATACCCGCGTATTATAAGCCTACTACAGAAATTATGATTTAGAATGAAAGAAATGAGCGACGGAAAACGAAAACCCGTTGCCTTCTTATATAGTGCTGAAATCTGGTTCCCAGGCGGCCCGCGTAAGGTAAGGCGAAGCCTTACGCGGCCCGCGTCAACACACGGTCAACATATAGCTTAGCTGGGTCAGCTTGTAGGTCCGCCACGATGTCGACACGTGTCAGCTCAGGATGTCTCCGCGTTGTAGGTCTCTCGCGGCCCGCGTTAACTTAAACGGGGTCTTACGCGGCCCGTATGAACTAAAGAAATCAATGATATCTGGTATCTACCTTGATACCGCCCGCGTAAATGGTTGGGGTGGTTCTACGCGGCCTGCCTCAGCTTAACATTTATTGTTTTTAATTTATTTTATATGTTAAAACATAATTCAGGCTCGGTTTTCACATACGGGGTGTAATATAAGACATATTGGAATATTTTAAGATATAATAGAGTGTTAGACATATTATGAGGGTGTCGGTTTTACCGAGGGTTGTTACATTCTCCCCACCTTGTTTTAGAGCTCGTCCTCGAGATCTACTGAAATAAATACGGATATTTCTTTTTCATTTATGACTCGAGCTCCCATGTATACTCAGGTCCTCTTTTGGAGTCCCACTTTACTTTGACTAGAACTAGTCTCTTGTGTTTGAGATTCTTGACTTTCCTGTCTTCTATTTGTAGAGGTCTTTCTACAAACTTGAGTTGTTCATTTACCTCTATAACCTTAAGAGGAACTATCAGTGATTCATCAGCTAAACACTTTTTGAGATTAGATACATGAAACACATCATGTATTCCTGCCATTTCCTCTGGCAGTTGTAGCTGATAGGCTACAGGTCCTATTTTTCTAATAATCTTAAAAGGTCCAACATACCTGGGACTTAGCTTTCCCCGTTTGATGAATCTTACCACTCCTTTCCAAGGTGAGACTTTCAATAATACTTTATCTCCTACTTGAAACTCCAAGGGTTTGCGTCGGTTATTGGCATAACTCTTCTGTCTATCACGTGCGGCTTTCAGTTGTTCCTTGACTTGAATGATTTTGTCAGTTGTTTCTTGCACTATCTCTGGTCCAGATAGTTGCTTTTCCCCAATTTGGGCCCAACAGACTGGGGTTCGGCACTTTCGTCCATAAAGTGCTTCGAATGGTGCAGCATTGATACTTGTGTGGTAACTATTATTATAAGAAAATTCTATTAAAGGTAAGTGATCGTCCCAATTACCTCTAAAATCAATTACACAAGCTCTAAGCATGTCCTCCATTGTCTGAATTGTTCTTTCGCTTTGTCCATCCGTTTGAGGATGATAAGCTGTGCTTAGCTTTAACTTGGTTCCCATTGCCTTTTGGAAACTTGACAAAAAATGAGAGGTAAAACGACTATCCCTATCAGAAACAATTGATAAAGGAATACCATGTAAAGAAACAATTTCATTTACATATATTTTAGCTAATTGTTCCATACTGAAAGTTTCCTTCATTGGTAGGAAATGAGCTGACTTGGTTAGTCTATCTACAATCACCCAGATTGTATCATTTCCTTTCTTAGTTTTGGGTAATTTAGTAACAAAATCCATTGTTATTAATTCCCATTTCCACACTGGCATTTCTAATTGCTGTAACAAACCTGAGGGTTTCTGGTGTTCAGCTTTGACTTGTGAACAAGTTAAACATTTAGAAACATAGGCTGCTATGTCCTTTTTCATTACTATCCACCAGAAATTTTTCCTTAAATCCTGGTACATTTTATCACTCCCTGGATGCATCGTATACTTAGACTTATGGGCTTCTTCTAATATATGATGACGTAGATTTCCTAATTTAGGTATCCACATTCTCTTTTTATTGAATCTCCAAATTCTATCTATTCCTTGTTCCAATTCTTTTAGCATACCTTTTAATTTTTCAGAATCATCCTTGATTACTGATTCTTGTGATTCTCTTATCTGATCATTTAAATCTACTTGCAGATTTAATTTAAGAGAACGTACCCTTTTTGGCTTTTCATGATACTTTCGACTTAAAGCATCTGCCACTACATTTGCTTTTCCTTCATGACACTGGATATCACAATCATAGTCACTAAGCATCTCCATCCAGCGTCTTTGTCTCATATTCAACTCCTTTTGCTTGAAGATATACCTTAAACTCTTATGATCAGTAAATATGGTAAACTTACTACCATAAAGGTAATGTCTCCAAATCTTAAGAGCAAAAATTATAGCTCCTAATTCTAAATCATGGGTTGAATAATTCTCTTCATGATTCTTAAGTTGTCTAGATGCGTAAGCTATAACCTTTTGTCGTTGCATTAATACACATCCATAACCTAATTTAGAAGCATCACAGTAGACTACAAAGTCTTCAGATCCTTCGGGTAATGCTAATATGGGTGTGTGGGTTAATCTTTGCTTAAGAATTTTAAAAGCTTCTTCTTGTTTTACCCCCCATTCAAACTTAACAGATTTACAGGTTAGCTTAGTTAAGGGAATGACTATTCTAGAAAAATCTTGAATAAACCTTCTATAATAACCGACCAATCCTAAGAAACTTCTAACCTCGGTTGGTGACTCAGGGGTTTTCCATTTAGTAATTGCATCAATCTTTGTTGGATCTACCTGAATTCCTTTATGATTGACTAAGTGTCCAAGGAATTGTACCTGTTCTAACCAAAATTCGCACTTTGAAAACTTAGCATAAAGTTTTTCCTTTCTTAACAAATTTAAAAGTGCGTGCAAATGCTTTGCATGATCCTCTTTACTCTTAGAGTAAATTAGAATATCATTTATGAAAACAATTATGAATTTATCCAAATATGGCTTACATATTCGGTTCATCATGTCCATAAATGCAGCTGGGGCATTGGTTAAACCAAATGGCATGACCGTAAATTCATAATGGCCATACCTTGTTCTAAAAGCGGTCTTAGGAATGTCCTCTTCCTGTACCTTTAATTGATGATATCCCGACCTTAAATAGATTTTAGAGAAAAATCGAGCTCCTTGCAGTTGATCAAACAGATCATCGATTCTCGGTAATGGGTACCTATTCTTAATTGTGACTTTGTTTAATTCACGGTAATCAATGCACATACGCATTGATCCGTCCTTCATTTTAACAAACAATATCGGCGCTCCCCATGGCGATGAACTTGGTTGTATGAATCCTTTTTCTAACAATTCGTCTAATTGTTTCTTCAATTCTTGCATTTCTGCAGGTGCCAACCGATAAGGTGCTTTAGCAATCGGTGATGTTCCTGGTATTAAATGGATTCTGAATTCAACTTCTCTGTCGGGAGGTAGTCCTGGTAATTCTTCTGGAAAGACATCTGAAAACTGAGATACTACTGGAATATCTTTTAGTTCTTTTCCTTTAGTGTTAGTGATTATAGAAATCAAATACACTATAGAACCTTTTCTTATAGAACTTGCAGTTTTTATCACAGAGATGAATTTTGTGGACCTAGAGGGTTTATTTCCTTTAATTGTGGTCATTTTACCTTTTGGTGAATGTAATTGAATTAACTTTTGATCACATAGAATACTGGCTTTATTGGCTATTAACCAATCCATTCCTGAAACAACATCGAATCCTGCCAGATTCATGGGATATAGATTTGCTATAAATTTCTGATTAAAAATTTCTATTCTTGCTCCCTGTAAGATTTCAGAAATCCTAATAGTTTCTCTATTAGCGGTCTCTACTAGACATTCTTGTGGTAGTTTAGTTAATGACTGATTTAGAATTTTGCAAAACGAAGTATTGATAAAACTTTGGTTCGCACCAGAGTCAAATAATACTTTAGCAAATATATCATTAACTAAAAACGTACCAGCTATAACGTCTGGGATCATCTTGGCTTCCTCTGCAGTCAGAACAAATGCTCTAGCATTTTTGGTATTCTTATTGTTTGCAGCTGGGGTCAATTTTGGACAATTTAGCTTGATATGACATTGTTCTCCACAATTGTAACATATCCTGCTGTTAGCTTTCTTCCTGCAGTTTTCTTCCTTGTGTCCCGATATTTTGCAAAAGTTACAATATATGGAGCATCTTCCAGAATGCTTTCTTTTGCAATACCTACAGTAGGTTGCAGAGGTAGAACCTATATTTTTCCCACGGTTAGAATTTCCAGAACGAAATTCTTGTGTGAGCTTTTGGGTTAGGTTCCTCCTCTGATTCTCTTCTTGGGTACGGACTAATTCATCTGTCAAGGTATTTGCTAGTTCTACAACTTCTTCTATGGTTTGAGGTCTAGCTGCCTTGATTACGTGTCTTATCTCTCCAATTAATCCCCAAATATAACGGGAGATTAACACTGGTTTAGGTGAAGCAAGAGTTGGCACTATTCTGGCATATTCAAAGAATATTTTAGTGTATCCCTTACTATCCACACCAGTCATCCTAAGGTTTAGGAATTTGTTTGCTATCTGTTCCTTTTCATTGGGTGGGCATAATTTCCTTTCTACCTTGTTCTTAAATTCTTCCCATTCCATATTGTAGGTTCTATCACTTCCTCTTGATTGGAGGATAGTGTTCCACCATTCTAGTGCTGCATTCTTAAACAGATTAGAAGCAAACATTATCTTATCTTCTTCAACACACTTGCTTATTCTTAAGACTGCCTCAGTCTTTTCTATCCAGCGTAAGGTTGCAATGGCCCCTTCGTTGCCTGAGAATTCCATTGGTTTACAAGACCAGAATTCTTTATATGAACAACCATAAGGCATGGTTCTTCTTCTTTTGGGAATGGGAATTTGAAGTATTGGTCCATTGTTCACGCTGTTTTCTGGTTCACTTGGTCGTTTACTGCTATGCTTACTTTTATTATCAGCATCCTTAACAGTTTGAAGAATAAATGACATTGCATCTATAATTCCTTGTGCTACTATGTGTTGGATAGCACTATTATCCACTTGATTGTTATTGTTATTGATGCTTGGATTCTCATTAACCATGTTAATGTTACTCTGGTTATCATTATTCAGATTTCCTTGATTTCCTTCGTCAGCCATCTGAATTTTTAAACATTTATCCCATATTAATATCACAACATAATATTTAATATAGTTAATCACATGATACGCAATCTAGCCAAAAACGTCGATCATTGCGACTTGTACTCTATTTTCATATACTTTGCGTCTATTACACACTAGTACTGAAATAAAGATTACAATACCAACAGAAAGAAAATTACACTAATAATACTATGCATCCGTACACACATAATTTTATTTTATTTTATTATTATTATTACTACTACCGTTTCCTCCATTCTCACATTCACGGATATGGATTTATCCAAAAATCCATATTGCGTTCATCGTATTTCCATACGAGACGCTCTCCCACCTGACGCATTCTCTCACTGCTTTCTAAAATTTCCTCCCCAAAAGTCCTAAGTTCTTGAACGTTTTCTGCACTCATTGGGGGTGCAGGTTCTAGGACTGGGTTTGGAATCTGGGGTGCGGGTTCCTGATATGGGGGTGACAGTGCCTGAAATCGGCAAGGATCTTCTAAGATCTCCCTAATATATTCATCATGGTAATAGGGATCTAAAGGGTCCATACCTGGGTAGGCTTCTATGTTCTGTATGGGTGGGTATTCCTAGATATGGTAACGTTGCACAAAGTCCCTATTATTATCCCACCAGGGGTCATAATTTGGGTCTAGAGGGTTTGGTGCAGGTACCCTAGGAATTTCTTCTTGGTTAAAGTCATGCATCTCCACTTGGTTTTCCTGGTTTTCTATCTCCATGGGTTGATCTGGGTTTTGTGGTTGTGGGGCTACTAGTTGTTCCAGACTCGGGTCAGCAGCAGTTGTAGCTAGGATATGGAAATTGGCTAGGCTTCTATTAAGCATATCCTGTTTATTAGCATCAGTTCTACGCTTAGCAGCTGCTAGAACTTTTTGCTGTTGCAACTTTCGCATTCTCTTCCTACGAGCAAAAGCTTCCTTACTGAACCATCCTCGTTTCTTATGAGGGAATGACTCTTCTGACTGAGCTCTAAAAGCAAACACTCCTTCTTCCTGATCAGCAGAATACCCAGAAAGGGCAGGCTGTGAAGAAGTACCTTCACTCCTAGGTGATTTAGACAACTGACGACTCATGTCTGAGGGTCCTTGATCACTCATACTGTAAACTAACAGATAGTCAAATAACACATAACACATAAATACTGTTATGCATTTATTTCTGAAATTTATTTCCTAACACAAAATTTAGAAATTAAGTGTCAGCAGGACACTTCTTTGGCTTAGACCAGTGGCTAGGCTCTGATACCACCTTCTGTCGCAACCCCCGATCCCTTATCTGTCCCGGGAACGTGCAGACGCGAGCTCAGAGTTTGGTGGTATCAGGTGTTTAAATCTTGTAGCGGAATTTACATCAGGACCGTAGTTAGGAAATGTTTATCAGAGTAAAACCACCATATTTGATATTAACAATCACATGGGCAAAACCCAAGTTTCTTATTACAATACTTTTATAGGGACAAACCCTATTTTATTGAATTTAAAACATCGTTTGTTAGGTAACTTTTATAGCCACATTTTTCCCAAGCCTTCAGTGCTCTCCAGCTGGCTTTTCACTAATTGGCTGTTCACATTGTGTTACCTGTAACGCGTTTTAAAAACATTTATCAGTCGGAAATACTGGTGAGTGAATCCCAGTTTAATCAAGAAACATTTTATCAATAAAACAGTATTGAGAGCGATCACATTGTTTATGTCTACATAATTACTCGTTCAGTAATTGCCACTCGACCGGATCTATGGCTATGGTCAAATTACCCATTGGCTAACTCGTCGTCCAATGGTAATGAACTGTCGTTCCCGACTTACTACTACTCGTAGTAAATTTTGTATACAAAACCCCATAATACCGGCAGTAATTGAAGAACTACAAAGACTCAATCACCGCTTAATCTCATTGTAAACAATTAAGGTTTTGTAAAACCTTCCAAAAACATTAACAAAAAGAGGATAAACTCACATTGCTATCTTAGACTTCGCGTAAGGGTTTCCTGGATATAATCTATAATTTATACAAATGTACATTGGTTAGTATCATAACCCTTTGAAATTATTAATGATACCCTCCCCGAGACAGCATTCCAACAACTACGTCGGGCAGAACCACGACAGTTGTCACGGAACCCTAAATCAATCGGGCAGCGTAACTATTATGAAACTAGGGTTATAATACTTACAACGGAGCAGAACCTTGCTAATTAGGGGATATAATACCCGCGTATTATAAGCCTACTACAGAAATTGTGATTTAGAGTGAAAGAAATGAGCGACGAAAAATGAAAACCCGTTGCCTTCTTATATAGTGCTGAAATCTGGTTCTCAGGCGGCCCGCGTAAGGTAAGGCGAAGCCTTACGCGGCCCGCGTCAACACACGATCAACATATAGCTTAGCTGGGTCAGCTTGTAGGTCCGCCATGATGTCGACACGTGTCAGCTCAGGATGTCTCCGCGTTGTAGGTCTCTCGCGGCCCGCGTTAACTTAAACGGGGTCTTACGCGGCCCGTATGAACTAAAGAAATCAATGATATCCGGTATCTACCTTGATACCGCCCGCGTAAATGGTTGGGGTGGGTCTACGCGGCCCGCCTCAGCTTAACATTTATAGTTTTTAATTTATTTTATATGTTAAAACATAATCCAGGCTCGGTTTTCACATACGGGGTGTAATATAAGACATATTGGAATATTTTAAGATATAATAGAGTGTTAGACATATTATGAGGGTGTCGGTTTTACCGAGGGTTGTTACATATTCCATGTAATGAAACGATTTCATTTACATATAATTTAGCTAACTGTTTCATACAGAAAGTTTCTTTCATTGGTAGGAAATGAGCTGACTTGGTTAGCCTATCCACAATCATCCAGATTATATCATTACCTTTCTTTGTTTTGGGTAATTTAGTAACAAAATCCATTGTTATCAATTCCCATTTCCATACGGGCATTTCTAACTGTTGTAGCAATCCTGAGGGTTTCTGATGTTCAGCTTTGACTTGTGAACAGGTTAAACATTTAGAAACATAGGCTGCTATGTCCTTTTTCATTCTTATCCACCAGAAATTCTTTCTTAAATCCTGGTACATCTTATCACTTCCTGGGTGCATCGTATACTTAGACTTATGAGCTTCTTCTAATATACGATGACATAGGTTTTCTAATTTAGGTATCCACATTCTCTTTTCATGGAATCTCCAAATTCTATCTGTTCCTTGTTCTAATTCCTTAATCATACCTTTTAGTTTTTCAGTATCATCCTTGATTACTGATTCTTGTGCTTTTCTAATCTGATCATTTAAATCTACTTGCAGATTTAATTTAAGAGAACGTACCCTTTTTGGCTTTTCATGATATTTTCGGCTTAAAGCATCTGCCACTACATTTGCTTTTCCTTCATTATACTGGATATCACAATCATAATCACTAAGCATTTCCATCCAGCGTCTTTGTCTCATATTCAATTCCCTTTGCCCGAAAACATACCTTAAACTCTTATGATCAGTGAATATGGTAAACTTACTACCATAAAGGTAATGTCTCCAAATCTTAAGGGCAAAAATTATAGCTCCTAATTCTAGATCATGGGCTGAATAATTCTCTTCATGATTCTTAAGTTGTCTAGAGGCATAAGCGATAACCTTTTGGCGTTGCATTAATACACATCCATAACCTAGTTTGGAAGCGTCACAATAGACTACAAAGTTTTCAATTCCTTCTGGTAACGCTAGTATGGGTGTATTAGTTAATCTTTGTTTAAGAATTCTAAACGCTTCTTCTTATTTTGGTCCCCATTCAAACTTAATGGATTTACAGGTTAACTTAGTTAAAGGAATGACTATTTTAGAAAAATCTTGAATAAATCTTCTATAATAACCGGCCAATCCTAAGAAACTTCTAACCTCGGTTGGTGACTCAGGGGTTTTCCATTTAGTTATCGCCTTGATTTTTGTGGGATCCACATGAATTCCTTCATGGTTTACTAAGTGTCCAAGAAACTGTACCTGTTCTAACCAAAATTCACACTTTGAAAACTTAGCATAAAGTTTTTCCTTTCTTAATAGACTTAAAAGTGCGTGGAAATGCTTTGCATGATCTTCTTTACTCTTAGAGTAAATTAGAATGTCATCAATAAAAACAATTATGAATTTATCCAAATATGGCTTACATATTCGGTTCATCATGTCCATAAATGCGGTTGGATCATTGGTTAAACCAAATGGCATGACAGTAAATTCATAATGGCCATACCTCGTTCTGAAGGCGGTCTTAGGAATGTCCTCTTCCTGTACCTTTAATTGATGATATCCTGACCTTAAATCGATTTTAGAGAAAAATCGAGCTCCTTGCAGTTGATCGAATAGATCATCGATTCTAGGTAATGGATACCGATTCTTAATTGTGACCTTGTTTAATTCACGATAATCAATGCACATACGCATTGATCCGTCCTTTTTAACGAATAAAATTGGCGCTCCCCATGGCGATGAGCTCGGCTGTATGAATCATTTTTCCAGCAATTCATCTAATTGTTTCTTCAGTTCTTGCATTTCTGCGGGTGCCAACCGGTAAGGTGCTTTGGCAATCGGGGCCGTTCCTGGTAGCAGGTGAATTCTGAATTCAACTTCTCTATCCGGCGGTAGTCCTGGTAATTCCTCTGGAAATACATCTGAAAACTGAGACACTACTGGAATGTCTTTTAGTTCCTTTCCTTTAGTGTTAGTGATTATAGAAATCAAATACACTATAGATCCTTTTCTTATATAACTTGCAGTTTTCATCACAGAGATGAATTTTGTGGATGTAGATGGTTTATCTCCTTTAATTGTGATCTTTTCAACTTTTGGTGAATTTACTTGGATTGACTTTTGATCACATAAAATATTGGCTTTATTGGCTATTAACCAATCCATTCCTAAAACGACATCAAATCCTGCCAGATTTATTGGATAAAGGTTTGCAATAAACTTTTGGTTTAAAATTTATATTCTTGCTCCCTGCAAGATTTCAGAAATCCTAACAGTTTCTCCATTAGCTGTCTCTACTAGACATTCTTGCGGTAGTTTAGTTAATGACTGATTTAGAAGTTTGCAAAACGAAGTATTAATAAAACTTTGGTTTGCACCAGAGTCAAATAATACTTTAGCAAAAACATCATTAACTAAAAACGTACCGGCTATAACGTCCGGAATCATCTTGGCTTCATTTGCAGTTAGAACAAATGCTCTAGCATTTTTAGTGTTCCTGTTGTTCACAGCTGGAGCCAATTTTGGACAGTTCGGCTTGATGTGACCTTTTTCTCCACAGTTGAAGCACAGTCCATTACTGGATTTCCTCCTGCAATCTTCTTCCTTGTGTCCTGGCTTCTTGCAGAAATTGAAGGGAATGGAGCATTTTCCCGAATGCTTTTTCTTGCAAACCTTGCAGAATGGTGCAGAGGTAGAACCCATATTCTTACGGTTGAAATTCCAGATGGAAATTCTTGGGTAAGTCTCTATGCTAGGTTTTTCCTCTGGTCTTCTTCTCGTGTACGTACTAATTCATCAGTCAAGGTGTTTGTTAATTCTACAGCTTCTTCTATGGTTTGAGGTCTAGCTGCCTTGACTACATGTCTAATTTCACCAATTAATCCCCAGATATAACGGGAGATTAATACCGGCTCTGGTGATGCAAGGGTTGGTACTATTCTTGCATATTCAAAGAATAACTTTGTGTACCCCTTACTATCCACTCCATTCATCCTAAGATTTAGGAATTTGTTTGCTATTTGTTCGTTTTCATTAGGAGGGCAGTATTTTCTTTCTACCATGTTCCTAAATTCTTCCCATTCCATATTGTATACCCTATCACTTCCTTTTGACTGGAGGATAGTGTTCCACCACTCTAAGGCTGAATTCTTAAATAGATTGGAAGCAAACATTATTTTGTCCTCTTCCGCACATTTACTTATTTTCAGAACAGCCTCAGTCTTTTCTATCCAGCGTAGAGCTGCAATAGGTTCTTCATTGCCCGAGAATTCTATCGGTTTACATGACCAGAATTCTTTGTAAGAACAACCGTAAGACACAGTTCTTCTTCTTTTGGGAATGGGCACTTGAAGTACAAGGCCATTGTTGACGCTGTGTTCTGGTTCAATTGGTCGCTTACTGCTATGTTTACTTTTATTATTCGCTTCTTGAATAGTTTGAAGAATAAATGGCATTGCATCTATAATTTCTTGTGCCACTATGTGTTGGATAACACTATTATCCACTTGGTTTCCATTATTATTGATGCTTGGATTCTCATTAACCAAGTTAATGTTACCCTGGTTATCGTTATTCAGATTTCCTTGATTTCCTTCGTCGACCATCTGAATTTTAAACATTTACCACATATTAATATCACAAAATAATATTTTAATATAGCCAATCACATGACACACATTTTGGGCAAAAGAGTCGATCATTGCGACTTTACTCTATTCATATTTTATGCATCTATTACACACCAGTACTGAAATTAAAATTACAATACCAACTGAAATAAAATTACACTAATAGTAGTAGGCATCCGTACACACATATTTTCTTTTATTTTATTACATTATATTATAATTATTATTATTACTACTACCGTTTTCACCATCACATTCATGGATGTGGATTTATCCAGAAATCCAAATTGCGCTCGTCGTACTTCTAGACGAGTCGCTCTCCCACCTGTCGCATTCGTTCACTACTTTCTAAAATTTCCTCACCAAATGTCCTAGGTTCTTGTACGTTTTCTGCACTCATTGGGGGTGCAGGTTCTAGGACTAGGTTTGGAATCTGGGGCGCGGGTTCCTGGTATGGAGGTGTAGGTGCCTGGAATCGGTAAGGATCTTCTAAAATCTCCCTAATGTATTCGTTGTGGTAATAGGGATCTAAAGGATCCAAACCTGGGTAGGCTCCTATGTTTGACATGGGCATGTCTTCATGTATCGGGTAACGTTGCACATAGTCCCTATTGTCGTCCCACCAGGGGTCGTAATTTGGGTCTTGGGGGTTTGGTGTAGGTACCCTAGGTATTTCTTCCGGATTGAAGTCATGCATTTCTATTTGGTTTTCAGGGTTTTCTATTTCCATTGGTTGGTCAGGAATTGGTGGTTGTGGTTGGGGTGCTATTATTTGTTTCATATTAGGGTCAGCTGCGGTGGTGGCTAGGATGTGGATGTTGGCTATACCCCTATTGATCATGTCCTGGGCATAGGCATCTGTCTCTCTCTTGGCTGCTGCTAGTGCTCTCTGGTCTTGTAACTTTTTCATACGTTTTCTACGCTCGTGTGCCCCTCTACTGAACCATCCCCTCTTTTTCTGAGGAAATGGCTCTTCTGACTGAGCCTTAAACAGAAAGATTCCTTCTTCCGTATCAGCAGAGTACCCTGAGAGGGCAGGCTGAGAAGAGGAGGTGCCTTCGCTTTTAGGCGAACCAGACAATTGACGGTACGCGTCAGATGGTCCTTGGTCGCTCATACTGTAAACTAACAAATAGTCAAATAACACATAACAATAAATACAGTTATGCACGTATTTCTGTAATTTATTTTGCTAACAATTTGAATTTTGATGTCAGCAGAACACTTCTGTGGATGAATCAGTGGCTTAGCTCTGATACCACCTTCTGTCACAACCCCCGATCCCTAATCCCTGGGAACGGGCGGCCGCGAGCCAGTTTTGGTGGTATCGCGTGTTTGTCTAATTTGACAGCAGAATTTTTCATCAGGACCGTAGTTAGGAAATATTTGATCAGAGTAAAATACCACATTTTCATAATATTAAACATAAGGGATAAAACCCAAGTTTGCAATACACACATTTTCATAGGAATAAATCCTATTTTATTTAATAAAAACATCTATTTTATTTTAGGTAACTTTATTGCCACTTTTCCAAGCCTTCAGTGCTGTCCAGCTGGCTTCTATTTGGCTTTCACAGTTTGTTACCTGAAACGCGTTTTAAAAACATTAGTCAGTGGGAAATACTGGTGAGTGAATCCCAGTTTAATCAAGTTTAAATAAAAACCATTGTACAGTATTGAGGGCGATCTCGCAATTATATTTGTTTCCAAGTTATATCAATTAACATCGTTGGTACTGTCAGACCCGACTTGTGGAAATGTTACTCCTTGACCAGGTGGTAACAAATTTTGTATACAAAACCCCAACATACTCATGATAATTGTATTTTTACAAATACTCAATAATTGTTTGATATATATTTAATCGTATGAGGTTTTGTAAAAACATTTAACAAAAGGTTTACAAAAAGCGGATCAACTCACATTGCTGTCTTAGATTTTCCGTAAGGGTTTCCTGGTGACAATCTATAATTTACACAAATGCACATGTGTTAGTATAATAACCCATTTTAACATTAGTAATACCCTCCCCGAGACGGCATTCCAACGACTACGTCGGGCATAACCACGACAGCCGTTACGGACCCCTAGATCAATCGAGCAGCGTATCTAATACGTATCCAGGGGTTATGATACTTACAACGGAGCAGAACTTCGCTATTTAGGGGGTATTAGACCCGAGTATAATGCCTACTATGAGAGAATTACGTTTAGAAAGAAAGAAATGAACGAGTTTTGCTGAAACCCGATGGCTGCTTCTTATAGTGCCTCATCTCAACTTTTACGCGGCCCGCGTAAATGTTAACACAGGGCTACGCGGCCCGCGTCAAACCCTGGTCAACGCGTAGGTGATCCGGATCAGCAACTAGACCTGCCACGATGATGACACGTGTCATCACCGGGCTGCGCCACACCTCTGATCTCTAGCGGCCCGCGTAAGACCTTTAAGAGGTTTACGCTACTCGCGACAAACCCAAAAACATTATTTTTAATTAAATTTAATAATATTTAAGGTATTCGGGGCCCGTTTTCACGTATGGGGTGTATTTTGGGACATATTGGGATATTTTAAAATATATTAGGGTGTCGGAAAATATTCGAGGGCGTCGATTTCTTTAGGGTTGTTATAACTGTGTATTATATCAAAAGCGAAACGAGTATGATTAACAGGATCATAAAATGGCAATTTAACACTTTTACCAAAAACGCAAGATTGACAAAGAGGTTTATTAAGTTTCCCAAAATCAACAAAAGGTGAAAGTTTCCCAAAATCAACAAAAGATGACAGCGATCTTGAGAAACAGCAACAAAAGCAGATGGTTGGCTAGGTTGAAGTGGAAGTGGTTCAGTCAGTGGATAAAGATCGCCCGTGCTATTGCATCGTAGGATAGGAGCCCGTGTTTTGAGATCCTTCACAAGAAAACCAAATGGGTCAAATTCAACAGAAACAAGGTTATCGGTGGTAAGGCGAAGCACAGAGATTAGATTTTTGATTAGGTTCGGGGCAAACAGGACATTATTAAGTTTAAGTGGTGGATAGGGAGGGGGTAGGACCTGGTTGCCTTGTGCCAAAACAGGGATAGTCATGCCATTACCAACAATTATATTTTTATTAGTGCAAGTATTAAAAGTAGACGGGGAGTATATACCTTGCTCATTGGCAGAGTGAGATGTGGCTCCTGTATCCATCACCCCGGGTCCGTTTGATTAAGTGCCAATGAATAAAGCGCCTGCTCGGTGTCGGTCGGTGAGTAGCTTGTATGATGGGCCTGATCAGGGCGCGGGCCCAATATCCCTGGAGATGAAGAAGCATTCGGCATTGAAGGTTAGGGACAAGAAGGCTGGGCCGAACTGTTTTGGTTGAAGAGGCTGGCCCACTGAGAGGTGGTCCAATTGCTCGGGAAGATGATGTACGGGTGATTCGGGGTCGGCTGGGCACTGTAGCGACCGCTGCTGTTGTTGTTGCGGCCTGAATATGAGCGGCCTTGGCCGAGACCGCGACCACGACGTCTACGGCCACGGTCCGAGGAGGGGAAGAATGAGGGTTGGGACGGTTGTGAGTTGGCGGAGGATGGAGAGGAGGTGGTGGCAGCAAGTACAGTGTCGGCCGATTGAGCACCTCGGCTAACCTGTCGCTTTTTCTTCAGTTCTTCCATGTTGAGATGAGACTGAACTTCATTGAAATCTGGAAGGGGATCACGGTTCTACAGGACAATAGAGATACTGTCGTATTGTTCAGTTAAGCCAGTAAGAATTTTAATGACCAACATCCTGTCGTCACCTGGGGAGCCAACACTTTGCAGTTGATGAGCTAGATGCTTGGCGTGTTGACAGTAATCAGCCATGGAGGAGAAACTCTCGAGACACAAGTTGGCGAACTCTTGACCAAGAAAAATAGCCCGTGTGTTTTTATTATTGTTAAACTCACTTTCAACGGCAAACCATGCATCGTGAACGGTCTGACCCGGTTGGAGAATAGTGTGCAGAAGTGGCGTGGAGATGGTGGCATAAATCCACTGGAGCACGACGACATCCAGTTGTTTCCATAAAGCCTCGGCTGTGGCGGCGACAGTTTTGTCTTTATCAGAGTCCGAGGTAGAAGAAGCAGAGGCGGCGGCCGGCTTGGCTGCGAGGTGATCGAGCACCTCATAAATCTGACAATGAACTTTGAAGAGGGTCTTCCAGGTGGTGTAGTAGGTTGAATCTTTTTCCAAGACGACAGGAACATGTGTCTTGATGTTAGAGACAGTGAGAGCATAATGTAGTTTAGGTTCCATGAGGGACGAGGAGAAAGAAGGAAAGATGAACGGAGGGTAAGAAGCCGGCGGCCGGAAGGAGGGCAGCGGCGGCGATAGGGTTTTGGAGAGGAGGATCGGTTAGGTTAGGTATGATACCATGAAAGAATATGATTCAACTTCATAATTCTCATTAATCACAAAGGGTATAAATAATCCAAGGGTAATCTAACTAAATCTCCTACAGTAATGGAGATAATATTTTACAAATATACAATATGCTATTACAATCAATCTTTTATTTTTTAGCATACGATGTAGGACATGTGTCACAGTGTTATTAACTCCATTCATACTATTCTAATAAAAGTATTCATTTTTTACATTTGGGATATTGTAGTACTCTTACCGTGAACAAATCCAAACAAAAATTACATGAAATAGGCGGGCCCTGAGAATTCGTGCACCTGTTCGAGCTCGAAAAAACGTGCCCTTACGTCTTAACGAAATTGGGTATTGGACTCACTAAAGGTATAAACCTAATGCCAATGAGCTAATAACTAATCTAAACCATAAGAATAGTTTTGTAAGTGAGCATATGTTGGTGTTTGTATAAGTATACCCAATTAAAAAAATATATTTTACATATACATATCAGGTTTTCATAAAATAAAGTGTTCTTCGAAATATCGGGCGCTGGCCGGTGGTCCTCCCCGCCCACCCCTAGGGTCGGCCATGTGAAATACAACATATGTAAATAAATCGATTCAAACCATAGTCTTCTTCTTATATGATCCTTTGCATAGTCTTTAACGAGATCTTGAATCACGTCTTCTTATACGATCTTTTGTGCAGTCTTCAATTGAATTTTGAATCGCGTCTTCAATTTAAACTTGAGTCACGTCTTCTTATATGATCCTTTGCTATAAGAAAGAACAAACATGTGTTGATGGTTGTATGTGTGCCTGTGTGTTATTATAGTTATTACAAAATAAAAATTTGTTGGTACTTGTTACACATGTGTGTTATTTTTGGTAACACAAAACAAGGATATTTTTAAGGCATGCATAACATGTGTGTACATGGTTTTTAATTTTCATTTTTTGTAATTAACCATAACAACATTTATTAGATATGGTAAAAAAATAAAATAAAAATAGATTTACACTGAGTTTTTACGAGTTTTCACAAGTTAAGTAGGATTTCAAATTATCCCTCCCATATCTACATAGTCATTAGTGTCGATGAATATTACAATTAATATATTACCTTATTAATGTTTTCTAAACTCATTTTTTATTTTATACTAGCGGTAAGACCCGTGTGCAAATACGGGTGGCTTTTAGAAAACCATCCATAACACATATAAATGATGAATATGGTTATATTTATAAATAGATAAGTTATTCGGTAAATACTTAAAGTTTAGAGTATAAAAGATACGAAAATATACGATTTATTAATCTTTGTGAACGAAATAACATTTGCATTCAAGCATGTTTTTTCTAAAAAAAAACACTTTTTAACTCAACAATCGTTTCAATCACATTCAACCTCCACAAAACACTGTTTTAACCCAACAGTGGTTTTAAACCACCGTTTTAACACAACAACAGTTTCAACCACTTTTTTCTCCACAAAACTCTATTTTAACCCAACAGTGGTTTCAAACATCCATTTTCATCCATCTGTTGACCAAAGTCAATAGATGTATCAACCACTGTTTTATTTTCAAACATCTGTTCACAACAACAGACCTTTCAAAAGATAAACAGACCTTTGCCACTATTACAAGCTTTTAAGCTCTTAACCCTAAATATTTATTTAATTAATTTAAATAACAAACATGATTAATAATTTTAACACAAATAATTATATAAAATACGAAAGTGTCAAACAGAGCTAACTATATAATAAAGAAAGTTCGAATAACCAAACACCATTGAGTAAAAGACAACATAATAATTTCTAATCAATGGGCGAAACAGTAGTCTCAATAAATAAAGCTCATTTCGGACCATTGTAGTTGTCAACATGTTGGAGGTATTTCAAAACTTCGTTGCTCAGATCAACTTCAAGCATATCCCCCAAATGCTTGTTATCAGCCACTAGTTGTTTTCAATTATATTAGTCCTTCGACACCTATCTACATAATCAACTACACGAGGATTATTAAAAGCAAACACCTTGATCCAGCCTTCTTCTTCATATTTGAGCAAATCAGCAGTTAGCTCAGCAGACTTTCCAACAACAATCAAATGCAGCCTCTTTGCGATGGTAAAAAAATGCCCTTGGCAAGGATTGACTTCGATACTCTCGGGAAAACGAAGCATTCTGAAAGTCTCAGAAAGAATATCGAAAGCAACTATGTTCCTCTCACCTGGTGGATACCAATAATTTGAAACCATGAAATATATGGTTTTACCGGAATAAATTCCGGGAGACCATGAATAACTGCTTGAACTATAATTATTTACGCTCAAGAAATGTATTGTTCTCCATAACTCATGACGTCGTGAGTAAACACGAGCTGTAACCACATTACGGTAACATCTGATGTGAAGCACTTTCAGATCATTGGATTCATCAAAATACATTCCACCTGTATCAGAGTTTCGATCATGACTATTATTAAAGTAGTCATCAGACAAAAACTTATAGCGCCTGGTTATTGGATTCCAAAGGATCAACTCACAACAAATACGCTCATTGCAAACTAACAACAACCCATTAAATGACGATAGAATACGTAAGAAGGTAGGGTGGACATTGTTAGGAAAACTTATGGTTTTGATTGTACCGACATCCAAATTACCAGCTACTATGTTGTCAACGACAATTGACGTGTCTTTAAAGGAGAGTAATTTCTTTTGTAGTGAATTTCCACTTCGGAGAGAATGCATCATCTCAAATGCATGACTTGACAATTCCCTATGAAAATTTTTGGAAAGACATTTCAAACGACCAATAGCTTCTGTAGGGAGCCTTGTGAAAGTTTCATTAACGGGATCACTTGAAACCCAATGTTTTCCATTTTATGATCTATATGTTCTACAATAAAAAATACAACAAATAAAATACAATTGTATATGTAAATGTTTATAAATAAGAAATAAGGATGTTACTATATATAAATATACCAAAAATTTAAAAAACAAACATCATATTTGTAACTACAAAACCGATCATAATTTTGATGAACAGAGTAACTACAATGACAGTTAAAACAAAGAACTTTAGGGTTCATAATTTGATTGTAAAATCTCAAGAGAATCATAAAAAAGAGACATTTTTACAATTGTCAAGTGAGACTAACTTACTGTTAAAGGATATGATGCGACGATGCTTCAGTTTGTGTCTTGATTTTTGTGGTGAACAAATGTGTGTTTGAAAGCCAAAGAGATTGTAATGATATTGATAAACAAAAAAACTTTGAAGATGATTGAGTAGATGGATGAAAGCGGTAATGATGAAAGCAATTTCCCAATGTAAGGCAAATAAATTTATTTTATATACCCAATGAAGGCTGTAGTGATTAAATAGATGGTGAGACTAACTTACTGTTAAAGAATATGATGCGTCAGTGTTTAGACTTTTAATGCAAAACATTTCTAAAATAATTTTACATGGGAAAACTATAAAATTAAATATCAAGAAACCCAAAGGACAAATTTTAAACCATAAAAAACATATTATCATAATTACAATTAACCTCTTCATTTACCATAAGACGCATTTTAAACACTATAAATGATTATTTACCATTATTCACATTTCAAAACTTCAACAATTGTGTTTTAAAATTCACACATTTGTTGACTTACGAAACATCCCTTCAGGCACAATTCAACATCCACATAATCTAAATCAAACTCAGAGAAAATGAGTAGAATGCTTTCATCATCATGCTTTCATAAAGATTGCAATTACATCTAATAGCCTAACAAAGTAACAAACTCCCTACATCTACTATTAGCCTAAGCACTATTACATTGAAAACCTCTGTTGAGCAGCATCTACAGAATATCATCTGTTCTTCTTTAACATCTATTGACCTATAGTAGACCTTTGCTTCTTCAAACTTTCTTCAGACCCTGTCTTCATTAACACATGATCATTTCAAACAGATGTTCTCTTTGGGTAAAATTTACCTTTGACAGACATTTAGAGTAGCAGATGTTGAGTATTTGTAATTGACGTGAGGAAATTCTTCAAAAAACTGTTGACTTACCAAACATTTGTTCAGACACAATTCAACATCAATATAATCTAAATCAATGATATTATATAATGAAATATCTTACAGCCCGAAGGTCAAATTTCAGTTCACTGTAGGTTAAACAATCTAGCAGGAAAAAACGTGTACATTTTAACATAAACATATAAAATTATATTTAAAAGCAACATCTTTTAATGCAAAACATCTAATAGCCTAACAAAGTCCCTACATCTGCTATTAGCCTAAGCACTATTACATTGAAAACCTCTGTTGAGTAGGATCTATTAAATATCATCTGTTGTTCTTTAAGATCTGTTGACCCATAGCAGACCTTTGCTTCTTCAAACTTTCTTCAGACTATGTCTTCATCAGCAGAGGATCACTTCAAAACAGATGTTCTATTTGGGTAGAGTTTACCTCTGACAAACATTTAGAGGAGCAAATGTTTTGTATTTGTAATTGAGAGGAAATTCTTCAAAAAGCTGTTGACTTACCAAATAATAAAAAAGTAATAATATTTCAAACCTCTGGCATAAAAAATAATAAAAAAATATCTTCATTTAAAGACCAACAATACTCTACATAGTAAACACATGCTTCTACAACTTCAGCAGACACAGATGTTGGGAACCTCTGTTAGGCAACAACAGATATTGGCAACAGTAGCGCAAGTCAAACAGCCGTTAGATTAGCAGAGGATCACTTTAAACAGATATTCTCTCGTGGGCAGACTTTACCTTTGACAGACATTTAAAGTAACAGATGTTGATTTTTTTTTGTAATTGAGAGGAGGAAATTCTTCAAAAAATTGTTGACTTACCAAATAATAAAATTTCAAACCACTTCAGCGGACACGGATGTTGGGAACCTCTGTTAGGCAACAACAGATGTTGGCAACAGTGGCAAGCCAACAGTCGTTAGTTTAAACAGAACTTATGAGAAGAGACAACACCCTTCAGTAGTGGATGACTTTTTAGCCAAACAGAGGTTTAAAAAACAGATAGATATCAACAGACTTTTTAGCTATTTTTTTAAGAATGGAATTTTAGGATTAAAATTTAATTAGAAGATTAAAAGATCAACAATTACATTGAGTACTGAACAACGAAACTTTAAAATCTAACAACAACACCAAGAAATTTAAGAATCTAACAGCAAAAATTAAGAAATTTTAGCTTCAACTCCATCGAGTACTGAACCTCTCGATGTATATCTTTGAGCATCGCCATGAACTCCACGGAAGTTGAAGGCATCACCATCAGGTTTCTGTAAACCTGGTCTCTCGTGAACAGACCAAGATGCAGTCCATCAAAACACCTCTTCAGCTCTTGAAGAGTAGCCCTATCCGCATATACTTAATGCTCAACTTACTTGATAAAGAGCTGCTTTAGAGTCTGCAGAAGTGTATGCATCTTATATGTATACATTTTATACATCAAAATTCCAAACGATGTAGTCCATCAAAACACCTCTTCAGCTCTTGAAGAGTAGCTCTATCCTCATATATTTAATCCTCAACTTGCTTGATAAAAAGCTGCTTTAAATCATCGGCTGCAGAAGTGTATGCATCTTATATGTATACATTCTATACATCAAAATTTCAAACTTTATGCATCTTTTAAGACAAAAAAGGCAGGAAAAAACAAACTGAATCTACTTATATATCTTATTAAATAAAATCTTATCTTACAACAGAAGCAAATACTTTCTTGCGTTTAGTAGGAACCACTGTAGATTCTATATCATCATCATCTACCCAAATCATTCATAATCAGCATTTAGTCATAACCCAGATTAATTTCACTGTACATTTAATAATCTTTTTTATATTTAATTTAATACTATCAATATCCATATTAACATATTTTAAAACCATTATGGCTCCACAAATGCTTCTACCACTGATCGCTCGAAGAAAACAGAGCTGAAATATATCAACAATTTAAAATAAAAATTATCAACATTATCAACAGTTAAAAAAATCCACAAACCTAAAATAACCCACAGATGATTGTATGAATTTCAAACAACTGTGATTAGACTGAAATATAAAGCGGGAATTAGATTAATTCAAAATTACAAAAAAAACATACTTTCAATGATGTTGGAATACTGATGCTGGAACAATTATGTGAAGCATAAAGATTTGTAATCGGAGAGTTTCTTGCAGCAGAACTAGAGAGTTTCTTGCATTTGGTAGGAACAACTGTAGAACAATCATCATCATCATCTGCTCAAATCATTCACAATCATCATTTAGTCATAACTCAGATAAAAAACAATTACGAAAAATAAAAAACAAAAACAAAAACAAAAACAAAAACAAAAACAAACATAATTATATATGACATTACCATCATCAAGGCAAACGACATATCCCAAAAATTTGTTCTAAAAGTGGGTTAGACAGAGCTTCGGTTTTCTCTTTTCCTTTATGAATAAATGTCGAGTATTGAGAAGAAGGGATTTGAGGGAGAGATACATTGGAAGCGTGGTTTGAAAATACAAAAGCAGAGAACACGATAGTGTAAATATGAAGAGGGGAATGAGAAAAAAAACCTTTATATAAGAAGATGATTGACAGAAGTGAGTGAGTGACATGCATTAATTTCAAATTACGTATCCCCAGGGACTTTGAATTTGAAATTACCGGCAATTTCAAAACATCTACAGATATATACGCATCCAAAGGACCTTCAACCTCTGCTGGCTTTAAAGGATAGAAATGGGCAGAGGTTTTGGATGGCAGAGGTTTATATAGATTTTAAATGATTTTATATATTAAGACTTATGATGCAGTAATGACTAGGGGTGCAAACGAGCCGAGCCGAGCCCGAGCTCGATTAACTTATGAGAGCTCGGGTTCGAGCTCGACTCGAGCTTTGCTTTCAAAGCTCGAGCTCGACTCATTTGTATTTTCTCAAAGCTCGAGCTCGACTCGTTTGTATTAATTAGTATATTATTTAAAAATAATATAAATAATAGACTTTTTAGGCTCGTGAGCTCGATAAGTGTAGCTCGGGCTCGTTTGCTAAATAAGATTATTTTTAGGTTCGAGGTCGGCTTGTAAACAAGTTTAAATAAGCTCGGCTCGACTCGGCTCATTTACACTAAGGCTCGATAAGGCTCGGCGAGCCTAACGAGCTTCACATGTGAGGCTCGAGCTCAGGCTCGATAAACAAACGAGCTTTGTTTTAGGCTCAAGCTCAGCTCGGGCTCGGGCTCGATAACGCTCGGCTCGTTTCGAGCTTTTTCTCGAGCTGATCTCGAGTAGCTCGTGAGCCACTCGGCTCATTTGCACCCCTAGTAATGACATAAGAAAAACATTGTTGGACAGCCTCTCTAGCTGCCACATCAGCTTTTCTTATGTCATTCAGATTTCTCCTTTTATAGAAAGTATAGATTATAACAAATTTTGAGAATATGTTTTTTTTCTCTTATAACATTTAAAATACAATGCTTTGTAAAGTTTAGAGTATGCCGTGACGACACCTATTTTTATCTCTCTCGATATAACCTTTTTTCAAAACTAAGTTGTGAGTACTAATGTACAAGTAATTAAAGCACAAAATGCACAAGTTATAAAAATACGTCACATTTAGTTTTTTTAATATAAAATTAACGCCATTTACTATTTTCAATATTCTAATAATATAATGTAATGTTTTATACAGTTACGAGTGCATTATTTCGACGTACTTGTTTTTATCTATGTTTCCATAAAAGTTAGTTCGAAATTGATAAAGTTAAATGTAATTGATATTTTTTGTTTATTACCATGATGAATTGAACAAATATCGTCCGAACAACTTCGGTAGTGGTACTAGTATTCGTTTTTATGGTTGACATTATAAATTTCTCTGAAAACGTAGTTGTATTCTCAATGGAGTATCTGTCACACCCCAACCAATGGCGGAATCATCAGAGTGAGACTAGTTCGAGATTGTAAGAGACTTCATAACACTATTTGTGACGATATTTAATTCAACCATTTTCATTCATAACCAAATTGTCAAATATTACAAGGAAAATTCAAATAACGACATTGTTCATAACATAAACATAACAAAATTTGATACAACACTTTAAACCTAAACGTCTAAGTGAGTATCTAGGCATCATTGCTAATCTGTTTCATAGCATCATCAATCCTCAACCTGTAACATGTTTAAAATACAATTCAATGCAAAAGAAAAGGCGAGTATACAAGTTTAAGAATAAGTATAAGTATAAGTTTAAAAGTTAAAAACGAATCCACATGGCAACTTAGTTTATACAAGAGCATTATACAAGGCATGCAATATTTCTAGTCAACCCTCTGTTTACCCAAAAATGATATAATTCAACATGACCTCTCGTTCACGGGTGGTGCATTACTCCTATAGCGCTATACATGTCAAATGGAGGCTCATACAAGCTAATGACTAAAGTATCACATAAGAATCACCCAAGTATAAGTATCAAAGTATAACAACATAGCATTCATGTATAAGGATTGTTTTCGTGCAAGTATAAAGATTAAAGTTTAAGTGTGATTTAATAAGTTAACATGTTACACCCCAAAGTGGTAAACGTAAAAAGGGGGTTGGCGAGTATACTCACGGTTTTGCAAGTCTTCTACTTGTGAATCCGCGAGTGAGTTGTTGTTGATTAGGAGGTTGGAACATCAAGTCCTTCTACGCGAAGAAACAAAGTGTATGAGTTTCGGAGATTAACGGTAGATTAAGGATTTAGGAATTTAAAACACAAGAATATATGTATACGAAAGTAATCATATTTTAACACAAAGTACTTGTTTGACACTATGGAACCTCAAGGGTTAATGTTTTCATGAGTAGTATACTCATTAGAATCATACAAGTCTTATGTCTTAGATGATGTTATTATAACACTTTGACGAATGAACACAAGTTAACCATCAAGGGTTCGAATGTTGAATAGTATACAAATATAAGTATTATATGTATTATTGTCACGGCCCCCGGCTCGGTTTTACTGGAATAAGTGAGGATATTTCCGCTTCAATTCTGATTCCAGCTCCCAAGTGTATTCAGGTCCTCTCTTTGAATCCCATTTGACTTTGACCAGTACTAGTCGTTTATGTTTGAGAAACTTGACCTTTCTGTCTTTTATCTACAGTGGCTTCTCAACAAATTTTAACTTTTCATTTACCTCTACATCTTGAAGAGGTACCACCAGGGATTCGCCAGATAGACATTTCTTGAGATTGGATACATGAAACGCATCATGTACCCCGGCTAGTTCTTCTGGTAGTTGTAAGCGATAGGCAACTGGTCCTACTCGCTGGATTATTGGGAATGGTCCTACGTACCTTGGACTTAGCTTTCCTTTCTTTCCAAACCGAACTACTCCTTTCCAAGGAGAAACTTTCAAAAGTACCTTGTCTCCAACTTGAAATTCTAGCGGCTTGCGTCTATTGTCTGCATAACTCTTCTGACGATCACGAGCCGTTTTCAGTCTTTCCTTGATTTGAGTGATCTTTTCGGTGGTTTCTTGTACGATTTCGGGACCTGATAATTGGCTTTCTCCTAATTCTGCCCAGCAGACTGGAGTTCTACACTTTCGTCCATACAGTGCTTCGAATGGGGCAGCTTCAATGCTTGCATGATAACTATTATTATAGGAGAATTCGATTAAGGGTAGGTGGTCATCCCAGTTTCCACCAAAATCTATCACACATGCCCTGAGCATGTCTTCCAGGGTTTGGATCGTCCTTTCACTTTGTCCATCTGTTTGAGGATGGTAAGCTGTACTTAACTTTAATCGCGTCCCCATGGCTTCCTGGAAACTAGTCCAGAAATGTGAAGTGAAACGACTATCTCTATCCGATACAATGGAGAGTAGAACTCCATGTAGGGATACTACTTCGTCTACGTATAATTTGGCTACCTTTCCATGCTAAAGGTTTCCTTCATGGGTAGAAAATGAGAGGATTTGGTTAATCGATCCACAATTACCCAAATCGCATCATTACCTTTTCTGGTTTTGGGTAACTTAGTAACAAAATCCATGGTTATTACTTCCCATTTCCAAACAGGCATTTCTAATTGTTGGAGTAACCCTGAAGGTTTCTGGTGTTCTGCCTTAACTTGTGAACAAGTTAGACACTTAGATACATATCTAGCTATATCATTTTTCATTCCTATCCACCAGAAATTATTTCTTAAATCTTGGTACATCTTATTATTTCCCGGGTGCATGGTATATCTAGATTTATGGGCTTCCTCTAGAATCTTATTTCTTAATTCTCCCTGCTTAGGTACCCAATTTCCTCTTTTATGGAATCTCCAAATTCCATCAGCTCCTTGCTCTAATTCTTTTATTCTTCTTTTCATTCCTTCAGCATCATCCTTGATTATTGTTTCTTGAATGTTTTTCAATTGTTCCATTAAGTCTAATTGTAAACTTAATCTAAGAGCACGAACTCGCTTTTGCTTTTCGTGATACTTACGACTTAAGGCATCTGCAACTATGTTTGCTTTTCCTTCATGATATTGAATATCACAGTCGTAGTCACTTAGGATTTCCATCCATCTCCTTTGCCTCATATTCAATTTTTTTTGCCCAAATATGTACTTTAAGCTTTTTTGATCTGTATAGATAGTAAACTTACTTCCATACAGATAGTGTCTCCAAATCTTAAGGGCAAAAATTATCGACCCTAACTCTAAGTCATGCGTCGTATAGTTTTCCTCGTGCTTTTTCAATTGCCTTGAAGCATACGTAATTACCTTTTTGCGTTGCATTAGCACACATCCTAATCCTAGCTTAGAAGCATCATAGTATACTTCAAAATCTTCTGTCCCTTATGGTAAGGCAAGAATTGGGGTGTTTGTTAACCATTGTTTTAAAATCCTAAAAGTTTCTTCTTGCTTAGGTCCCCATTCAAACTTAACTATTTTACAGGTTAGCTTAGTTAATGGCATAACTATCTTAGAAAAATTCTTAATAAAACGCCTATAGTATCCAGCTAAGCCTAGAAAACTTCTAACTTCTGTAGCTGATTGCGGGACCTTCCAATTGGTGATTGCTTCTATTTTAACATGATCTACGTGAATACCTTCGTGATTCACCATATGACCTAAAAATTGCACCTCATGTAGCCAAAATTCACACTTCGAGAATTTGGCGTAAAGCTTCTCTTTTCTTAACAAAGTGAAGAGTGCATGCAGGTGCTGGAAATGTTCATCCTGACTTTTAGAATAAATAAGTATATCGTCGATAAAGACAATTACAAATTTATCCAAATACGGTTTACAGATTCTATTCATCATGTCCATAAATGCTGCCGGAGCATTTGTTAACCCAAAGGGCATGACTGTAAACTCGTAGTGACCATACCTAGTTCTGAAAGCAGTTTTAGGTATGTCTTCTTCTTGTACCTTTAACTGATGATATCCAGAGCGTAAATCTATCTTAGAAAAATATCTAGCTCCCTGAAGTTGATCGAAAAGATCATCAATCCTAGGTAATGGGTATCGATTCTTAATTGTAACCTTATTCAGTTCCCTATAATCGATACACATTCGCATCAAACCGTCTTTCTTTTTCACAAACAACACTGGTGCTCCCCAAGGGGATGAACTAGGTTGTATGAATCCTTTACTGAGCAATTCATCTAATGGCTTTTTCATTTCTAACATTTCAGTGGGTGCTAATCGGTAGGGTGCTTTTGCTACGGGTGTAGTTCCAGGAATTAGATGAATTCTAAATTCTACTTCCCTATCGGGTGGTAATCCTGGTAGTTCTTCTGGGAATACGTCCGAGTATTCTGATACTACAGGAATATCCTTAAGTTCCTTACCCTTAGTGCAAATGATTACCGAAATCATATACACTATTCCTTGCTTTCGTTCATAACTAGCAACTTTCATTACTGAAATGAACTTCATTGGTTTACGCGGCTTATCCCCTGGAATCACAATTACTTCACCTGTGGGTGCACGTATTTCTATGGAATTTTTATCACAAAGGATTCGAGCATGGTTGGCTACTAACCAATCCATTCCTAATACGACATCGAATCCAGCTAAATTCATGGGCAATAGGTTTGCAGAAAATTTATGACTTGAAAGTTCTATATTTTCTTTTTGCAAAACCGTATCTATGTTAACTGAATTCCCGTCTGCCGTCTCTACTATAAAAACTTGCCTAAGTTTCGTTAAAGGTAGCTTAAGAGCTTGGCAGAATGAAGTATTGATAAAACTTTGGTTTGCACCAGAGTCGAATAATACTTTCGCATAAACGTTGTGAACTAAGAACGTACCAGCTATTACGTCAGGAATCCGTTCAGCTTCCTGCGTAGTTAATTGGAAGGCTCTTGCGTTCTTCTTGTTAGTTCCTTCAGCAGGTTTGGCCTTGTTATCTGCTGGTTTGACCAATTTAGGGCACTCTGGTCTAAAATGCCCGGCTTCTCCACAGTTGAAGCAGATCTTTGTTTTCTTTCTGCAATCTTCTTCACGATGTCCTATAGCTTTGCAGAAGTTGCAGGGTTCATTACATTTTCCAAAATGTTTCTTTTTACAGTTCCTGCAGAACGGCGGAGTGGAAGATTGCCCAGTTCCTCTTTTCTTGAAATTGCTATTATTACCCACACGAAATCCTTGGGTAATTTTCTGAGCCAATTCCTTCTTCCTGTTTTCTTCTCGCGTACGCACCAGTCCGTTAGTTAGAGTGTTGTCTAATTCCACAGCTGATCGTGCGGGGTCTCGCAACTTTGACAATATCACGGATCTCGCTAATCAAACCCCAGAGTAGGCACAATTCGAGCATATTCGAAAAACTTCGAAGTATACCCTCGACAGTCAACATCCACCATCCGGTGGCTCAGAAGTTTATTCGCCATCTGCTCTTTTTCATATTCTGGGCAGAATTTCCTTTCTACCAGACACTTAAATTCTTCCCAACTTATTGCATAAGCCATGTCACTTCCCTTAGCTTGCAACACTGTGTTCCACCATTCTAATGCTTCTTCCTTGAAAAGGTGACAAGCATACATGACTTTATCCTCCTCGACACATTTACTTATTTTAATTACTGCCTCGGTTTTCTCCAACCAATGCAGTACAGCAGTCGCCCCTTCATTGCCTGCAAATTCAATAGGTTTACAGGCAAGAAATTCCTTGTAAGTGCAACCAGGCGTTGCAGCTTTCATTCTTTTGAGAATTGGGGCTTGCAGTACATCATTATCATTATTATTAATGTTGCCGCCCCCATTTACGCTATTACTGAAGTTGTCTTCCTGAGTACGTTTGCTAGGAATAATCGGTTGAGGTTCAACTGGATTTCGGGCAGCAGCAATGATTGCTGGAATAGCATTGGCTATTCCCTGAGCAACGATATTCTCAATATCTTGTCTATTCAGAAATTGATCTTCATGGTTTTGCGCGGATTGGTTACCCTCGTTAACTGGTTCATTACCAGCGTTTTCCATCTGGTAATTAATATGTATAAGTTATTAGCATAAAATAAATAACGACTAAATGCAAAACAGTTGCACAAAATCACATCACACGTATAGCCAAAATTGTCGAATTTTCGACTTCCATATTTTATATATTACTATGCGTCCGTACACACCCGTTATCTTACAAAAGTTTTATTTTTAGTTATTTCACATGATTATATTTTTATTATTATTATTTTATGATTAAACATATACTCCCACAACCACATAACTCTAGTCAGCTGGCATCTCAGAAACGACGTTCTCTCTCATCGTACTTCCAGGATATCCTCTCTCTACTTCCCGTATCCTATTTCCTACGTCCACCAGCTCCTCGCCATAGTGGCGGAGTTCAGCCAAGTTTTCGGAGCTAATAGGTGGGTGTAGTGGAGGATCGGGGTCAAACTGGGGGAAAAAGGTATTAGGGTTATTTAAGAGGTTATGAAATTGCCAGTCGGTTGTCCACCACTCTTCTAGCTCTGCTGGTAGCGGTTGGGTGTGGATAATAGGATCTGGGATCTCAGGCTCTAGATCAACTGGAAGTTGTGCTTCCGCTGGGTAATTAAAGAGGTTTGCATCGGCAGGTCTGATGAGGTCACTAAGTGCCATTTTATGATCCAGCTCTTCCCAGGATGGCATCTCCTGGGCTTGCCCTGAACTTTCTACAATCTCTATTCCCTTGCCTTTATCCATCGGATCCTCAGTCTTTATAACTTTCCGTGTTGCTGGTTTCTTCCTACGCACACGCCTCCAGCCCACGAATCTTCTTCTCTTTTTCGGTTTGGGTTTCTCCGGAGGTTGGGCTTGAAATTCCATAGGTTCATCAGTGTCGGCACAATAACCGGTAAAGTCTCTGGAAACTTCCACTTTAACAGAATAGATATTGAGATTCTGAAGAGCTTCAGACAACTTATTCATGCTGTTTAGCAGTTATGAAGAAACACACAAAATTCTAAGTTAAAATTTTGTAAATTAAATTTTCACAAAATCACAGAATGGCAATCAGTAAAATTAAGTATTTCTAAATACTTAATTGGCTTAAATCAGTGGCTCTGATACCACCTTTTTCTGTCACGGCCCCCGGCCCGGTTTTACCCGTTCCAGGAGCCGCGGGACAGAAATCCGTGGTAATTATTATGTTGGCAGCGGAAGATTTAACAGGATCGTTTAAAACTTGAAAATGCCCGATTATTTTATTTCATAATTAGGGATAAACCCATAATTTACAATAAAGGTGATTTCACTGGGAAATCCCTACTTTTACAAAAACATGTTTCTTTATTTTATTGAGCCACTTCCTCAAGCTTGTAGTGCTACACGACACTTTTCCTGGATCATAGTAGATCACCTGAAACATGTTTTAAAAAGGTTTTATCAGCAGGGAAATACTGGCGAGTCACTCAAGTTGCACAAAACGACACATTGTTATAATATACAATATTAAGGGTGATTACATTGTTTATATCAACCAATTACCCCAAATCGGTATTTGTCACTCGACTGTATCTGTGACTATGGTCAGATTACCCATTGGCTAACTCGTTATCCAATGGTGATGGGAAATAAGTAATGTATACAAAACCCCACATACCGGCAGTAATTGAAGATTACAAAGACTTAATCCCTGTAATTATAACTTTGAAATAAATAGAATTTTGTAAAGCAATTTGATAAAAAGAGAATGACTCACATTGCAGATTTAAACGGACAGAGTTTAGCCTACTGATTTTAGCCTGGTTAACCTAAAACAAATAACAATGCACATGAAAACTAGGTCAGTAACTTTAATCCAACTTTTACGATAACTCACGAGATCAAAACCTTCACAACTAATGACAAAGTGCGATACTTAAACATCCATCGAATTCATGACGAATGACAAAGTATAACCCGAGTTTGAGCAGCACTTAAACATCCATCGGATTGGTTTCAATCGATCGGACATTGAATCGTAGCAGTGATCGAGTTATTACCCTCTTATCGCGACAGCGTTTCGTGCTGTGTGTGTGTTTTGAACTGTTTAGACGATATCTTGGTGTACGAAATGAATTTTTACGTCGAACCCACGCCAGAATTCAAGTGCCAAACTCCACTATATATACTGGAAAAAGGGCGCTGTCGCGTGGCGCGACAGGCCGTCGCGTGGCGCGACAGGCCGTCGCGTGGCGCGAGGGGTACCCCCTAGCATAGGGTAGCCCCGTGTATTCCTAGCCTAGCTGAGTCAGTCGTTCGACGAATTTTGCTTTTGACAAGAAACTGTGTAGATAATAACGATTAGGGAATACCCCCCCTGAGTTTTAGGGGCCCTGATCCTGATTCCGATTGTTCTGAAAAATTTTAGGGGCCATGTAATATTACTTGGGGGTCTCAATTAGGATTTCCTATTAGGCATAATAAGAAATAATAATTATGGTGAGAGTTGTTACAATTATTATGTCCAATGGTCAAGCATGAGGTAGAAGATTAAATCTTCATTTAGGTACCTCTAAGTTTCATGGAAATCATGTAGGAGGTAGGAAGAGAAGTCTTCCATTTAGGTACCTCTAAGTGTTCACCTATAACAACCTTCCAAAATATTTTTCTGACGCCCTAATATATTTAAAATACCCCAATATGTCCTAAAATATACCCGTATGTGAAAACCGATCCCAAATACCTTTATTTTTGTTAAAATTAATTAAAAACAAAATTTTATGGGCGCTCGCGGGCCGCATAGCCGTTGGCTACTGCTTATGCGGGCCACGACAACTACGAGATCAGGCGACACCCGGTGCTGCCACGTGTCATCATCATGGCGGAGCTAGTGTGATGACTGGGCTAGGCTAGGGCCTACCAAGTTTACTACACGGTCCGCGTAGCCCTTGGTCTCATCTTACGTGGGCCGCGAGGAAACCAAAATCAGGCACTATAAATAGCAGGCATCGGGCCTTCAGTCAATTCGTTCATCTCTCGACTTTCTCTCTCGAAATTCTTAATAGTAGGCATAATCTCGGGTATAATATCCCCCTAAATAACGAAGTTCTGCTCCGTTGTAAGTATTATAACCCCGGTTACGTATTAGATACGCTGCCCGATTGATCCAGGGTTCCGCAACGGCTGTCGTGGTTCTGCCCGACGTAGTCGATGGAATGCCATCTCGGGGAGGGCATCATTAATATAAATAATGGGTTATTATACTAACACGTGTGCATTTGTGTAAATTATAGATAATCTTTAAGAAACCCTTAAAGGAAACCTAAGACAGCAATGTGAGTAATCTCCTTTTTGTAAACTGTTTTACAAAACCTTAAATATTTTACAATGTGATTAAGCAGTGATTGAGTCTTTGTAATTCTTCAATTACTGCCGGTATGTTGGGGTTTTGTATACAAAATGTGAGACACGTTACCATTGAACAAAGAGTTAGCCAATGGGTAATATGACCCACCAGTCAGGATTGACAGTACTGAATGAGTAATTGTGTAGATGTAAACATTGTAATCGCTCTCAATATTGTGTTAATTGATAAAACTCTTCTTGATTAAACTGGGATTCACTCACTAGTATTTCCCACTGACAAAATGTTTTTAAACGTGTTTCAGGTAACAAAATGTGAAAGCCAACATAGAAGCCAGCTGGACAGCACTGAAGGCTTAGAAAAGGTGGCTATAAAAGTTACCTAAATAAAAAGAAGATGTTTTATACAATAAAATGTAGATTTTCTCTATAAATAAGCTGTAATAAAAACTTGGATTTTATCCCAATATGTTTAATATTATAAAAGTGTGGTATTTACTCTGATAAAATATTTTCTAACTACGATCCTGATGAATTTTCCGCTGCCAAATAATGATAATCACCGATACCACCAATACTGAGTTCGCGGCCGCCCGTTCCCGGGACAGATAGGGGGCGGGGGTTGCGACAGAAGGTGGTATCAGAGCTAAGCCACTGATTGAACCACAGAAGTGTTCTGCTAACACCAAGTATTATTTAAAGTGTTAGAAATAAATTATGGAAATACGTGCATATCTGTTGTGTTATTTGACTATTTGTTAGTTTACAATATGAGTGATCAAGGACCATCCGGCACCTATCGTCAGTTGTCCAGCTCACCTAGAAGCGAAGGTACCTCTTCACAGCCTGCCCTCTCAGGGTATTCTGCTGATGATGAAGAAGGGATATTCGTGTTTAAGTCTCAGTCTGAAGAGCCATTCCCTCAGAAAAAGAGAGGATGGTTCAGTAAGGGAGCACATGAGAGTAGGAAGAGAATGAAAAAGTTACAAGAACAACGAGTGCTAGCAGCAGCTAAAAGAGAAACTGATGCCCACACCCAAGACATGCTCAATAGGGGTATAGCAAACATCCATATCTTAGCAACCACAACAGCTGACCCTAACCTGGAACAAATGATAGCACCCCAACCATTACAACCAATGGAGATAGAAAACAACCCAGAAAATCAAGTTGAAATGCATGATTTTAATCCATAGGAGATACCTAGGGTACCAGCACCCAATCCCTTAGACCCAGACTACGATCCGTGGTTTGATGATCGTAGGGATTATGTGCAACGCTACCACCTAACAGACCTACCCATGCCAAACCTAGCAGCTTACCCAGATCTGGACCCTCTAGATCCCTACTACGATAATGATGAATACATTAGGGAGATCTTAGAGAATCCGTATCCTCAGGAATAACCCATGCCACAGTACCCAGATCAAGTACCAGCACCTGCACCCCCAATGAGTGCAGAAAATGTGCAAGAGCTCCGAACTTTCGGAGAATAGATTTTAGAAAGTAGTGAGAGAATGAGGCAGGTAGGAGAACGACTCATCTGGAAGTATGACGAGCGTCATATGGATTTTTGGATGAATCCATATCAGTGAAGGAGATGGTGGAGGTAGTAATAATAATAATAACAATATAATATATATATATATATATATAATATGTGTGTATTAAAAAAATCATAACTATAGATGCCTACTAATAATGTGACTTTTATTTCAGTCGTATTGTAATTTTTAATTTCAGTACTGGTTTGTAGTAGATGCATATTATATATAAGAAAAGAGTAAGTCGCAATGATCGACGTTTTTGATCAATATGCGTGTCGTATGATTAGCTATATTAAATACTATTTTGTGATATTAATACGTGGTAAATGTTTAAAATTCAGATGGCCGACCAAGTGAATCAAGAGAACCCGGATAATAACCCGGAAAACCAGAATGACAATAATCTGAATAACGATAACCCGAACAACAATAACAATGGAAATCAAGTGGATAACAGTGCCATCCAACACATAGTGGCACAAGGAATTATAGATGCAATGCCATTTATTATTCAAACTATTAAGGAAGCGGATAATAAAAGTAAGCATAGCAGTAAGCGACCAACTGAACCTGAACACAGCATAAACAATGGACTCGTACTTCAAGTGCCCATTCCCAAAAGAAGAAGAACCATATCCTATGGTTGTTCTTATAAAGAATTCTGGTCTTGTAAACCAATGGAATTCTCAGGAAATGAAGGGGCCGTTGCTGTTCTACACTGGATAGAGAAGACTAAGGCAGTCTTAAAAATAAGCAAGTGCGCGGAAGAGGATAAGATAATGTTTGCTTCTAATCTGTTTAAGAATTCAGCCTTAGAATGGTGGAACACTATCCTCCAGTCTAGGGGAAGTGACAGGGTTTAAAATATGGAATGGGAAGAATTTAAAAACATGGTAGAAAGGAAATTCTGCCCTCCCAATGAAAAAGAGCAGATAGCAAATAAATTCCTAAACCTTAGGATGGCTGGAGTGGATAGCAAGGGGACACTACGTTATTCTTCGAATATGCTAGAATAGTGCCAACCCTTGCATCACCTGAACCCGTATTAATCTCGTTACATTTGGGGATTAATTGGTGAGATAAGGCATGTAGTCAAGGCAGCTAGACCACAAACCATAGAAGAAGCTGTAGAACTAGCCAATACCTTGACTGACGAATTAGTCCATACACGAGAAGAGGATCAGAGAAAGAACCTAGCTCAAAGGCTTACCCAAGAATTTCGTTCTAGAAATTCCAATCGTGGGAAAAATGTAGGTTCTACCTCTGCACCCTATTGCAAGTATTGCAAAAGGAAGCATTCTGGAAGATGCTCCATATATTGTAACTTCTGCAAAATATCTGGACATAAGAAGGAAGACTGCAGGAAGAAACTTAACAACATGATATGCTACAACTGTGGAGAACAAGGCCACATCAAGCCAAACTGTCCAAAATTAGCTCCAGCTACAAACAACAAGAACACCAAAAATGCTAGAGCATTTGTTCTAACTGCAGATGAATCAAAGATAATTCCGGATGTGATAGCCGGTACGTTTTTAGTTAATGATGTTTTTGCTAAAGTATTATTTGACTATGGTGCAAACCAAAGTTTTATTAATACTTCATTTTTCAAAATTCTCAATCAACCATTAACTAAACTCCCACAAGAATGTCTAGTAGAGACAGCAAATGGGGAAACCATTAGAATTTCTGAAATCTTGCAGGGAGCAAGAATAGAATTTTTAAATCAAAAGTTTATTGCAAACCTTTACCCAATGAATCTGGCAGGATTCGATGTCGTTTTAGGAATGGATTGGTTAATAGCCAATAAAACCAATATTTTATGTGATCAAAAGTCAATCCAAGTAAATTCACCAAGGGGTGAAAAGATCACACGTCACACCCCGATATTTCCACGTATTACTGGTGGGCCCGGTGGGGAGTATCGTGACGTAGTTGATATCATCATAGACAATTTATCACAGTTTAATACATAGCGGAAGTCGAAAGATAAAAACATTACAAACCGAATGGAAGTAATATCAATTATTACAAAAACGGCTGCAAGGGATCCACAGGCGGATCAAAGTTAAAAGGATCATTGTTCAACAGATTTATAAACATCTAAGCTTGCAAGACTCTTTATTGATGCTAGGAGTAGCCAGCCTATTCCGTCTAGTACGTGCACTTAACCTTTTTGGAAAATATGTCAGTTTACACTGGTAAATACAATTAACCGACTCATTTTGAAAATGTTTAAGAAAATTGATTTGAATGCACAAGGCACAAAATATCTTTTATAACTTGGGATAATTATTTAAAAATAAACTTGTTAAAGAATTATATGTTTATTATACGTTCAGTAGCCCGGGCTGAAAACCGGGTTAAAGATTAATAGACACACCACATAATATATCCCACGGCGAGTTATTCTCGAACAAGCGGGTACATTATTTTACAGACGCACCGGCATGTGTATGCCTACACCCCGTGCTTAAGTCGTGGCCATTTCAATGAATGAGCCGAGGATATCCAGGACATGGTCATTAACCCCCCAAAGGCTTAGAATAAACAAAACAGATTAAACGGGTTATCTCAATGATTTAACCTTCATACGATTAAAAATTCAATACCCGACTAAGAGATATTTTATATACCGTACCCCAAGCCCGTATAAGGGAAAATAAGTTAAAAGTATTTACTTGAGCAAATTACACAAGTTTATCCCAGCCGTACAATTCAGCAAGTGCAAGTATCTTTTACTGGTCTCCTAAATCTGGAACGAAGGTTTTAATTAACCTATTAGATTCCTAACGGATCTTGCTTAAGTTTAAACTTAGACCGGTTAGTTTTAAAGAAAGGTACACGGTTCAAAACGCATGATTAAGCGAAGACCGGATTAGAATGTGGTTTAGACCCGACAAGTATGAAGACTTGTATAATATGGATAAACTAAACACATTCTGGATTTTGAAGTGAAATTGATAAGGTTTGACCCGTTTCGGTTAATTTATGCAAACTAGTTACATAAACCGCACCGAACGCGATAAATGCATAACGGGTAACCAGATGAGTCATGAACAGGTTTCCTAAGTTAATATGCCTTAAATATGTTGTGATATCAGTAGGATACCTTCCATTATGCCCAAAACGGATTTAAAATCAATTTAAGCCCCGTAGGGGTATTTTGGTCATTTTAAGGATTATAAAAGAGGTTAAATTTTAATCTGAGGTTCTGGTCTAAAAAGATCAGTAAAATTATTTAATTTAATAAGTTATATCAGTAGGGTATTGCGTATATGTGAAATTTATCATTTATAACAAAACTATGCACCGTAGGGGCATTTTGGTAATTTCACATAAGCTTTAAAGGTCAAATTTAGAAATCTGAGTTCAAAACTTTTGCTTACTGTTAAATTATAAAAATTTATTTAAAACATCAGTAGGTATTAAGTCTTATATGCCAAAAATAGTTTTAACCCATACTATGCGTTTAAAACGCGTAAAAAGTCAGTTTTTGGTGATTTTCGGGTTATATATGGAAAACTGAGATTTTTATCAGCCCAGAAGGCTTAAAATATTTTATTTATCATATAAAATTAGTAGCAAAAGATTTGGTATCAATATGTTATGTAAAACTCATTTTATTAGCAAAAAGGGTATAACCGACAATTACCGAATCAAAGCAAGAACCCTATGCCATGATCAGTTTAAAAATAAATAAAAATCTTAAAAAATCCCAAAATATTATATTACATCAGTGGGTAAAAATTTTGGTGTCAAAATTTAGGTTTACATAGGCTTTATGCAAATAATGCCGTTTAATTAATAAAAAACTTTCAAATTACGATATTGAGCATAATTCCTAATTTAGGCCTCAAACTGATGTCAAATTTTTAGGACATGTTTATAAATCAGTAACAAAGGTTTTTGTCCTCTCACATTTTCAAAAATCTCGTTTTAAGGTCAAAAGGGCATAATGGTCAACATTTAAGCAATTAACGGAAACATGCAAATGAATCAGATTAATTAGGAACCAAGTTGTATAACCTCAGAGGGTTATACTAACCTATAAACTGGTCCTAAAGGAACTCTAAGGCATATCTAAACTAAGCTAAATCAGGTCAGAACTGAAACTCAAAGCAAAAGTCTACTTTTGCGACTTTCGGTTCCGAACCGAGCCTATGCTCAAAATTGTCGGGGTTGAACATGCTTAGACATGTTCTTACATTAATTACCAAGTTATATAAGTGTTAAAACAGGTTTCATGGCTTCTACATTGTTAATTATGAGTTTATTTGCCAAATAGCTTTCTGTTGACTTTTTAATATTAATTTTGACCCGACAATTGACCTAGTTAGTGTGGAAATCAGAGGGTGCCCTTTTAAGGGTTTATTACCCACATAATTACCAACTCAAAGCCACTTTCAATTCGAAAAATGACTGGACCATTAGTGATTAATCACTAAGTCAAAGCTTAATTACGACGGCTTTGACTTTTGGTCATTAGGCTAATAAAACTTGAACTTAGGAGGTTAAGAACACTTACAATGGTCCTTAACACGAATTAGGAACTTGAAAAAACTTGCTTGAAGTCCAGAGAGCTCCAGAAAGTGTATGAGAATGATTTTCAATTGAGCAAGAAAAATGTTGCAACTTATGTTCCTTATATAGGTAATTTAATTTCACAAGATCACTCCACAAGAGTCTACCATCGATCCCTGATGAATCCAAGTGTCCCCTATGCGTGAAAAACCACTGGTGCATCCCCTGAATTCGAAAACCATGCATCTAAGGCGGTGGAACCAGCTGAACCTACAGTTGTCCACTATTTTCTGCCCAGTTACAGGTCTTACGGACCGTAAGCTAAGGTCCTTACGGTCCGTATCCGCCTTTTAATCTTTATCGCCCATATCAGCCACCTTACGGTCCGTAAGGTGGTCTCTTTGCGGTCCGTAAGACTTGGTCAGAAGACAAAAACTTGTGAACTTCTAACATTTGACCATGCAATCTTTTATAACTCGTATCTTTAGTCATTATCAACACAATGGGTCCACTTGATCAGGTCTGATCAATCTTGAAAGTGTTGCCATGCAATGGTGTTGCCTTGTAGTCTTTTGGAAAGGAGAATGAATGTAGAATTGTCATTATTGGCACATGATCATTTACTTGACAATTGAATTATTTCTCACAAGGTTTAATTCAGATACCTTGGATTTCTTTAACCGACATTTCTTGAAAGGATAATATTGTTTTACCAAGAATTGGAAACGTTAAAAGGTCACTCAGAGGTATAAATTAACATGTTGACACTTTTAATTCCTCCGATTATCTTTTATCATGATCCGGGTTTATAACACGTTTAAGGTCCATGACACGTGTCTTTATTATATTGGACGGGTTTTTCCGAGGTGTTACATCACATTTAAAGGAAATAAACCATCTAAATCCACAAAATTCATCCTGTGATGAAAACAACAAGTTATATAAGAAAAGGGTCATTAGTATATTTGATTTCTATAATCACTAACACTAAAGAAAAAGAACTAAAAGACATTCCAGCAGTGTCTCAGTTTTCAGATGTGTTTCCAGAAGAATTACCAGGACTACCATCAGACAGGGAAGTTGAATTCAGAATCCACCTGATACCAGGAACAACACCGATTGCTAAAGCACCTTATCGTTTGGCACCGGCTGAAATGCAGGAACTAAAGAAACAGTTAGACGAATTGTTGGAGAAAGGATTCATACAGCCAACTTCATCGCAATGGGGAGCGCCGATCTTATTCGTTAAGAAGAAAGACGGATCTATGCGTATGTGCATTGACTACCGTGAATTGAACAAGGTCACGGTTAAGAATCGGTATCCATTATCAAGAATCGATGATCTGTTCGATCAGTTACAAGGAGCTCGATTTTTCTCTAGAATCGATTTACGATCAGGATATCATCAATTAAAGGTACAGGAAGAGGACATTCCTAAGACCGCCTTCAGAACAAGGTATGGCCATTATGAATTTACTATCATGCCATTTGGTTTAACCAATGCCCCAGCTGCATTTATGGACATGATGAACCGAATATGTAAGCAATATTTGGATAAATTCATAATTGTCTTTATAGATGATATTCTCATTTACTCTAAGAGTAAAGAGGAACACGCAAAGCATTTGCACGCACTTTTAAGTTTATTAAGAAAGGAAAAGCTCTATGCTAAGTTTTCAAAGTGCGAATTTTGGTTAGAACAGGTACAATTTCTAGGACATCTAGTTAATCATGAAGGAATTCATGTAGATCCCACCAAGATCGAAGCGATTACTAAATGGAAAACCCCTGAGTCACCAACCGAGGTTAGAAGTTTCTTGGGATTGGCCGGTTATTATAGAAGATTTATTCGAGATTTTTCTAGAATAGCCATTCTCTTAACTAAGCTAACCTGGGGAACAAAACAAGAAGAAGCCTTTAGAATTCTTAAGCAAAGATTAACCAACGCACCCATACTAGCATTACCAGAAGGAACTGAAGACTTTGTAATCTATTGTGACCGCTTCTAAGTTAGGTTATGGATGTGTGTTGATGCAATGTCAAACGGTTATAGCATATGCATCCAGACAACTTAAGAATCATGAAGAAAATTATTCAACCCATGATTTAGAATTAGGAGCTATAATATTTGCCCTAAAAATTTGGAGACATTACCTTTACGGTAGTAAGTTTACTATTTTCACGGACCATAAGAGTTTAAGGTATGTTTTTGAGCAAAAAGAATTGAATATGAGACAAAGGCGCTGGATGGAATTACTTAGTGATAATGATTGTAATATCCAGTATCATGCAGGAAAAGAAAATGTAGTAGCTGATGCTTTAAGCCAAAAGTATCATGAAAAGCCAAAAAGAGTACGTTTCTCTTAAATTAAATCTGCAAGTAGATTTAAATGAGCAAATTAGAAAAGCACAAGAATCAGTAATCAAGGATGATACTGAAAAGTTAAAAGGGATGATTAAGGAATTAGAACAAGGAATAGATGGAATTTGAAGATTCCATAAGAAAATAATGTGGATACCCAAATTAGGAAACCTACGTTACCGTATATTTGAAGAAGCTCATAAGTCTAAGTATACGATGCATCCTGGAAGTGATAAAATGTATCAGGACTTAAGAAAGAATTTTTGGTGGATAGGAATGAAAAAGGATATAGCAGCATATGTTGCAAAGTGTTTAACTTGTTCACAAGTTAAAGCTGAACACCAGAAACCCTCAGGTTTACTGCAGTAGTTAGAAATGCCAGTGTGGAAATGGGAATTGATAACAATGAATTTTGTTACTAAATTACCCAAAACCAGGAAAGGTAATGATACAATATGGGTGATTGTAGACATGCTAACTATGTCAACTCATTTCATACTAATGAAGGAAACTTTCAGTATGGAACAATTAGCTAAATTATATGTAAATGAAATAGTTTCATCATGGTTGTAAAAGTCTCGCCTAGGCTCCGAGTACTCCCCGAGTACTCGCTACAATGTAGGCTGCCGAGGCACGAGTACTGGTCTCCCAGGCCAATTACTCCCCGAGTAATCTCCGCCTAAGGCGAGTTCTTCCCGAGTACTCCCGAATCCGACTAGGGAGCGCCTAGCGACTTTTGCAACCATGAGTTTCATTACATGGAATTCCTTTATCAATTGTTTCTGACAGAGATAGTCGTTTTACCTCTCATTTTTGGACAAGTTTCCTAAAAGCCATGGGAACCAAGCTAAATCTAAGCACCGCTTATCATCCTCAAACAGACGGACAAAGCGAAAGGACAATTCAGATAATGGAAGATATGCTTAAAGCTTGTGTAATTGATTTCAGAGGTAATTGGGACGATCATTTACTATAAATAGAATTTTCTTATAATAACAGTTATCACACCAGTATCAATGCTGCATTATTCGAAGCACTTTATGGACGAAAGTGCCGAACCCCAGTCTGTTGGGCAGAAATTGGGGAAAAGCAACTATCTGGACCTGAGATAGTACAAGAAACAACAGAAAAGATCATTCAAGTCAAGGAACGACTGAAAATAGCACGTGATCGACAAAAGAGTTATGTAGATAACAGACGAAAGCCGTTGGAAATTCAGATAGGAGATAAAGTGTTATTAAAAGTCTCTCCTTGGAAAGGAGTGGTAAGATTCATCAAGAGGGGAAAGTTAAGCCCCAGGTATATTGGACCTTTTGAGATTATTAGAAGAATAGGACCTGTAGCCTATCAGCTACAACTGCCAGAGGAAATGGCAGGAATACATGATGTATTTCATGTATCTAATCTCAAGAAATCCTTAGCTGATGAATCACTAATAGTACCTCTTAAGGATATAGAGGTAAATGAACAACTTAAATTTGTAGAAAGGCCTCTACAGATTGAAGACAGGAAAGTCAAGAATCTTAAGCAGAAGAGATTAGTTCTGGTCAAAGTAAAATGGGACTCCAAAAGAGGACCAGAATACACATGGGAGCTTGAATCAGAAATGCAAAGGAAATATCCACACCTATTCCAGTAGATCTCGAGGACGAGCTCTAAAACAAGGTGGGGAGGATATAACAATCCTCCAAAATATTTTTCCGACGCCCTAATATATTTAAAATACCCCAATATGTCCTAAAATATACCCCGTATGTGAAAACCGAGCCCAAATACCTTTATTTTTGTAAAAATTAATTAAAAACAAAATTTTATGGACGCTCGCGGGCCGCGTAGCCTTTGGCTACTGCTTATGCGGGCCGCGACAGCTACGAGATCAGGCGACACCCGGTGCTGCCACATGTCATCATCGTGGCGGAGCTAGTGCGATGACTGGGCCAGGCAAGGGCCTACCCAGTCTACAATGCGGGCCGCGTAGCCCTTGGTCTCATCTTACGCGGGCCGCGAGGAAACCAAAATCAGGCACTATAAATAGGAGGCATCGGGCCTTCAGTCAATTCGTTCAATTCTCGACTTTCTCTCTCGAAATTCTTAATAGTAGGCATAATCTCAGGTATAATATACCCCTAAATAACGAAGTTCTGCTCCGTTGTAAGTATTATAACCCCGGTTACATATTAGATACGCTGCCCTATTGATCCAGGGTTCCGTAACGGCTGTCGTTGTTCTGCCCGACGTAGTCGTTGGAATGCCGTCTCGGGGAGGGTATCATTAATATAAATAATGGGTTATTATACTAACACGTGTGCATTTGGGTAAATTATAGATAATCTTCAAGAAACCCTTAAAGGAAACCTAAGACAGCAATGTGAGTAATCTCCTTTTTGTAAACTGTTTTACAAAACCTTAAATATTTTACAATGTGATTAAGCAGTGATTGAGTCTTTGTAATTCTTCAATTACTGCCGGTATGTTGGGGTTTTGTATACAAAATGTGAGACACGTTACCATTGGACAAAGAGTTAGCCAATGGGTAATATGACCCACCAGTCAGGATTGACAATACTGAATGAGTAATTGTGTAGATGTAAACATTGTAATCGCTCTCAATACTGTGTTAATTGATAAACTCTTCTTGATTAAACTAGGATTCACTCACCAGTATTTTCCACTGACAAAATGTTTTTAAACGCATTTCAGGTAACAAAATGTGAAAGCCAACATAGAAGCCAGCTGGACAGCACTGAAGGCTTGGAAAAAGTGGCTATAAAAGTTACCTAAATAAAAAGAAGATGTTTTATTCAATAAAATTGAGATTTTCTCTATAAATAAGTTGTAATAAAAACTTGGATTTTATCCCAATATGTTTAATATTATAAAAGTGTGGTATTTAATCTGATAAAATATTTTCTAACTACGGTCCTGATGAATTTTCCACTGCCAAATAATGATAATCACCGATACCACCAATACTGAGTTCGCGGCCGCCCGTTCCCGGGACAGATAGGGGGCGGGGGTTGCGACATCACCACTACACTTGATGTAAAAACATACAAGGAGGGGCATGAACTATAAGTAATACAAGAATATTAAACACTAATCTAAGAGAAATCATCAAGTAATGTGGGGATTTTATGTGGGATAACCCAAGTTAATCCTCAATCACACCTTCATCAAGCTTGAAGCTTGAACATCACTTGTGGGTTTAAAAACCCTAAACAAAACAGAATGTATTTGAGGTTTAACCTCTGATTTTGAATGTCTCAGCCCCGTTTTTAAGCCCAACTAACCATACAAGTGGTTATGCGAATAAGGACGTGGGTTTGAGTTGAGTTTGACTCAAGTTTGAGCAAGTTAAGCAAAGTTTGATTCAAAACAAAACGAACAATGAACTTTGGAGCCTTTTTGCTGGAGTTTCAGGGACTTATTTACTGTGAATCACCCATGGAATCGAGGCTAAGGTTAATCTAAGCTCATAGGAAAAAGAATGAGGTAAAACGGACAAGAAATGAGTGAGTTATGCTCACTTTAGTGAAGGGTAGTGCTTCTGTCCGAACTTGAAGTTTCAGCTGCGTTTTTGGTGATTTGAGAGAGATTTTGTCACACCCCGATTTCCACGTGTCACCGGTGGGCCCGGTGGGGGAGTATCGTGACGTGGTTGGCAACGTAATAGTCAAACAACACAATATAATAATGCACAGCGGAAGCAATTTAAAAATAAGATACAACCGAATTTATTTATTGTAAACAAAGTCACAATTATCCGGTGTTTATCCACAGTAGGATCGAATTAAAAACATTGTTTATGGTTCAACAGACTTCGGCATCTTAAGCTTGCGAGACTTCTAATGATGCTTAGGAGAATCCCAGCCTATTTCGCCTAGTACCTGCATTTAATCTTTTTGGGAAAATACGTCAGTTTACACTGGTAAATACATTCAACTGACTCATTTTGGAAAATGATTAAAATTGGTTTGGATGCACGTGGCATAAATCATTTTATTTAACTTGGGAGAATTATTTTAATAATATAATAATCTTGTGAACGAATTACATGTTACTTATGCGTTCAGTAGCCCGGAACGTATCCGGGTTAAAGATCAATAGACACACCACTTTAAGTGAGTTATACACGGGAGTACGCCTACACCCCGTGCTCAGGTCGTGGCCATCTCGTAAGATGATGCCAGGGATATCCGGGACATGGTCATTAACCCCCCAAAGGCTGTAAAGTAAACACATCTGTTTAAAACGAGCCGATCAAATTATTCAACAACCCACTAAGCGTGGAGATTTGATGCCCGATCAAGCGGTACGCTATGTACCGTAACCCAAGCCCGTATAGGGAAAATAAGTTAAAAGTATTTACCTTGATGCAAAGTATAGTCACAATAAGCAAATAGCAAGTATCTTTTACTGGTTCTCCTAATCTGGAACGAAGGTTTAATATAACCTATTAGAATTCTAACGGGTCTTTTATTAAGCTTAAGCTTAGACCGGCTAGTTTCAAGATACGGTTCGTACGCACAATTAAGCGAAGACCGGATAGAATGTGATTCAGACCCGAAAAGTTTGAAGACTTGTTTAATATGGGTTTATTATTCACATTCTGGATTTTGAGATAAAACCGTTAAGGTTTGACCCGTTTCGGCTAATTTATGTAAACTTGTTACATAAACCGAACCGTACGCGTAATAAGCGTGACGGGTAGTCATGAGAGCTATATACAGATTTCCTAAGTTAATTATGTCTCAAATATGTTGTGACATCAGTAAGGTGTCTTTCGTTATGCCCGAAACTAATTTAAACACAAACTATGCCCCGTAGGGGTAGTTTGGTCATTTTAAAGTTTGTAAAAGAGTTTAAATGTCTAACTGAGTTACAGGTCTGATGTAAACAGCAAACATACTCAATTTGATGAGTTTTAATAGTAGGCTAAAGCAAGTATGTGAAACTTATCATTTTTAACCAAACTAGGCCCCGTAAGGGTATTTTGGTAATTTCACACAAGCCGACAAGCTCAAAACTGAAGTCTGAGTTTATCAACTTTTGCTTACTGTTAAAATATGATAATTTGCTTCTTATATCAGTAGGTATCAACCCGGGTATGTCCAATATGATTTTAAAACATACTATGCGCTAATAACGCTAAATAAGGCGATTAAAGGCCATTACCGGGTTCGATACTTAAGTCTGACATTTTTATATTTCCAGAAGGCTTAAAATAATTCATTTATCATAACTAATCAGTGGCAAAAGGTTTGGAGTCGTTTAGATGTGTAAAACTCATTTTATGGCCCGTAAGGGCAAAACCGACAATTACCGAATTAAGCCTACGACTATGAGTTATGCTCAGCCTAAAATTAATTAAAAATCTTTAAAATTCCCAAAATAATATATTACATCAGTGGTTAATTCGTTTGATACCAAAAAGTATGTTTAATTAGGCTATATGTTAATTACGCCATTTTATTAACATAAAGCACCGTAATTACGCTAATGAGCATAACTCTTAATCTACAAGTCAAACTGATGTCAAATTTTGCATACAAGTTTATATATCAATATTCAAGGTTTCTACACTTTTACATTTTCATAAATCATGTTTTAAGGTAATAAGGGCATAACTGTCAACGTATGAGCAATTAACGGAAATATGCATATTAATTGGATAACTAGTGAACCAAGGTGTATAATCACAGAGGGTTGTTCTAACATGTATCCTAGTCCAATTAAAGCTCTGAGGCATTTCTAAAATATGCCTAAACGGGTCAGAACTGAAAGTCAAAGTGAAAGTCAAACTATGTGACTTTCGGTTCCGAACCGGGTCTAAACAGGAAATAGTCGGGTTGAACAGGTTTGGACATGTTCTTACACTAATTACTAAGTTATAAAAATAATCAAACAGGTTATACATGGTCTAGATAGCTAATTATGCATAAATGACCTTTTAAGAATTCTGTTGACTTTTTAAGTATATGTTTGACCCGACTTTTGAACTAGTTAAAGTGGTGATCAGGGGAAACCCTTTCGGGGTTTTATTACCCACATAAATACCAACTTATAACTACTTTTAATTTGAGATTTGACTGAGCCATTATTGACTAATCTCGAAGTCAAACCGTAATTACGACGGTTTGACTTTTAGCTAATTAACTAAGCTAAACTCAAACAAGAAAGGATTAGAACACTTACAAGGGTCCTATGCACGACTTATGATCAGTTGGGGGAGTTCCTTAGCTCCAGAAAGGCTCCAATTGATCAAATGAAGGTGTGAGAATGTTTGTGAATGTGAAGACCTTTATATAGCAAGTTCACACACCATAAATCTTTGACAACAAGGTCTATGAGTGCCCACAAACAATCAACAGGTGTCCTAGGGGCTTAGGAGGTGTTTTAGGGGCCAGAGGGATGTGAAAATTCGGTTAAAGTCGCGCACAAACGCATTGGCAGACAACAGTCCACGATTTGCGGTTCTGGGCCACCCTCGCGTGGCGCGAGCCCCCTGCAGATCAGCTTTTCGATTTTGTTTGCTAATCAGTCCTTGGCTCTTCAAAACTCGAATATGCACTGATTTCTTGTATGTTAAACCCTTATAATTGATCTACTAAGGCCTTAAAACATATACCCACTTTGCCAAGTCCCCGGGTAACTTTATTTTCACCCGAAAAGTCCTAACTTTCGACGTTTACGCTTTAACGCTTCGCACACGAATTTGGTCATATCTTTCTCATACGTTAACGAAACTTTATGTAATTTAAATCGTGTATTCTCGTGAGCATAATTAATATTTACAAAGCTTCGGGTTTGTCAAAAGGTCACTCAGAGGTATAAATTAAACATGTTGACACATTTGGTCCCTGTAGTTTGAAATCACTCACATTTAGCTTCGTATGATCTATGATTTATTCGTTTGAAGGTATGAGCATCGTGTAGGGTTAATATACATTGTATTTATTCACAGTTGACACTTAGAATACGTATATTCACATACTTTCAACGTTTGTCAACTTTAGTCCTTCCATAACATTTCTTTCACACGTTTAAACTTTATGACACGTGTCAACCTATTATAGGACGTGAATTTCCGAGGTGTTACATCCTCACCCCCTTAAAATAAATCTCGACCCGAGATTTACTGAAATAAGTAAGGGTACTTTTCTTTCGTCGTGGATTCAACCTCCCACGTGTATTCGGGACCTCTACGGGCATCCCATTTGACCTTAATAAAAAGGTATATGCTTTCTTCGAAGCTTCCTTACCTGTCGATCTTCAATCGACAAAGGTTTTTCTACAAACGTTAAGCTCTTATCTATTTGCACATCTGTATGTGGCATGACATGTGAATCGTCAGCGGAACACTTCTTTAGATTGCAGATGTGGAACACATTGTGAATTCCACTGAGCTCTTCTGTTAAGTTCAACTTGTAGGCAACTGACCTGACACGTTCTTTAACCTCGAAAGGTCCTATGTATCTCGGGCTTAGTTTGCCTTTCTTACCAAATCGCATCACCCCTTTCCATGGTGACACTTTAAGTAGGACTTTGTCACCTACTTCGAAGTGAAAATCCTTACGACTTGGATCCGCGTAACTCTTCTGCCTATTTCGGGCAGCTTGGAGATTGTTACGAATCTGGACAATCTTGTCCGTCGTTTCGAACACGATCTCTGGTCCCGATAACTGGACTTCTCCAACTTCCGCCCAACAAACTGGCGATCTACACTTTCTACCGTATAATGCCTCAAAAGGCGCAGCCTTTATGCTGGTATGGTAGCTATTGTTGTAGGAGAATTCGATCAATGGTAAGTTCTTATCCCAGCTACCTCCCAAATCGATCGCACATGCGCGTAGCATGTCTTCCAACGTTTGGATAGTACGCTCACTCTGACCGTCTGTCTGAGGATGGTAAGCCGTACTAAAGTTCAAACGTGTGCCCAAAGATTGCTGGAAGCTCTTCCAAAAATGTGACGTGTACCTAGTATCTCTATCAGAGATAATAGCTACAGGTATGCCGTGCAAGGCTACAATCTTATCAACGTATAACTGGGCTAACATATCGGAGCTATAAGTCTCCTTGATGGGTAAGAAATGAGCTGACTTAGTCAGTCGGTCAACTATAACCCATATCGTATCATTTCCTTTCCTTGTCTTGGGTAACTTGGTAATGAAATCCATAGTTACCATTTCCCACTTCCACGTAGGAAGTTCAGGCTGTTGTAGCAAACCTGACGGTTTCTGATGCTCGGCTTTGACTTGCGCACATGTCAAGCATTTTGCTACATGGGCGGCCACAGACTTTTTCAAGCCTATCCACCAATAATTTGCCTTCAAATCCTGGTACATCTTATCAGCTCCAGGATGAACGGAGTATTTGGAACTATGGGCTTCTTGGAGGATGACATCACGGAGTCCTCCAAAAATTGGAACCCATATTCGTCCGTTTAACCGTAAAATTCTGTCCTTGCTAAGAGTTAACTGCTCCTCAGTTACTCCTAACTTTTCATTAGGATAGTTAGCTTCCAACACAGCTTCCTTCTGTGCAGCTAACACCCTTTCTATCAAACTGTTCTTTATCTCCATATGCTTGGCGTTAATTCGAATGGGTTTAACCCTTTCCTTTCTGCTCAAGGCATCAGCGACTACATTCGCTTTGCCGGGATGGTATTTGATTTCACAATCATAATCATTTAAAGTTTCCATCCAACGGCGTTGCCTCATGTTTAATTCTTTTTGGTTAAACAGATGCTGGAGGCTCTTGTGATCAGAAAAGATCACAAACTTGATTCCATAAAGATAATGCCTCCACAGTTTTAGTGCGAACACAACGGCACCCAATTCCAAGTCATGGGTGGTGTAATTCTTTTCGTGCACCTTTAACTGTCGTGATGCATAGGCAATCACCTTGCCTTTCTGCATAAGCACACACCCCATGCCAGTGTGTGATGCATCACAATAAACTACAAATTCTTCAGCGCCTTCAGGTAAGGTAAGCACAGGAGCGTTGCTCAACTTTTGTCTCAAAACATCGAAGGACTCTTGCTGCTTAGGGCCCCAAACGAACTTTACTTTCTTCTTGGTCAAGGAAGTTAGGGGTGCAGCAATCCTTGAAAAATTTTCAATGAAGCGTCTGTAATATCCTGCCAATCCCAGGAAACTACGAATCTCCGTAGGTGTCTTTGGCTCTTGCCAATTCATAACAGCTTCAACTTTAGCGGGATCCACCTGGATACCACGCTCACTGACCACGTGTCCGAGAAACTGGACTTCTCGTAACCAAAATTCACACTTAGAGAATTTGGCATAGAGCTTCTCCTGATGTAGGAGTTTGAGAATACAACGTAGGTGTTTCTCATGGTCAGCTTGATTTTTAGAATAAATAAGGATGTCATCGATGAAGACGATAACAAATTTATCTAAGTAAGGTTTGCAGACGCGATTCATGAGATCCATGAACGCGGCTGGTGCATTAGTGAGCCCAAAAGGCATCACTAGGAACTCGTAGTGACCGTAACGAGTCCTAAATGCAGTCTTGTGAACGTCTTCGTCCTTAACCTTCAACTGATGGTAGCCTGACCTCAGATCAATCTTTGAGAAGTAACTTGCCCCTTGAAGCTGATCGACCAAATCGTCGATCCTGGGCAATGGATATCTATTCTTGATCGTGACTTTATTAAGCTCGCGATAGTCGATGCATAGACGCATCGATCCATCCTTCTTCTTGACAAACAAGATTGGCGCTCCCCAAGGAGATGAACTAGGTCGAATGAAACCCTTAGCCAGCAATTCATCTAGCTGCGTCCGCAACTCCTTCATTTCTGTGGGTGCCAATCTGTATGGTGCCCTAGCAACTGGTGCCGCTCCGGGGATGATGTCTATCCTGAATTCAACTTGCCTATCTGGTGGTAAACCAGGTAGATCTTCAGGAAACACTTCTGGGTATTCCGAGATGACAGGGATGTCTTCTAACTTCGGTTTGGGCTCATCAATAATCACCTGTGCCATGTAGATAACACACCCCTTCTTCAAACACTTGGAAGCCTTGAGCATAGTCACGTGCTCAGGTAGTCCATACTGGGTATCTCCCCGAATGGTAAGTGACTCACCAGACAGAGTCTTTATCACCACTTGCTTCATGTTACAGACGATTTGGGCCTGGTTATGAGATAACCAGTCCATACCCAGAACTATGTCAAAACCAGCTAGCTTAAAGGGAAGTAGAGATAGAGGAAAAGAATGGTTCTTAATGGATATAACACATCCATCTAACACAGTAGAGACGGTTTCAATGGTACCATCTGCTAACTCTACCTCATAATTCACTTTTAGGGTTTTGACAGGTAATTTCAACAATTCACAAAATTTATGATCTACGAAGGACTTATCTGCGCCTGAATCAAAAAGTACTCTTGCAAAGACATCATTTACAAGGAAAGTACCTGTTATGACGTTATCATCCTGCACAGCCTCCTTCGCATCCATCCTGAAGACTCTGGCATTAGTCTTCTTAGCCTCCTCAGGCTTCTTGTTGTACTTAGGGCAGTTAGTCTTTATGTGGCCCTTTTCGTTGCAACGGTAGCACGTTGCATCTTTCATCTTCTTGCAATCCAAGGTTTTGTGTTCCTTGGACTTGCACAAACCATAAGCAAAAGACCTTGACTCGTTATTCGAGTTTGATTCGAGTCTGCACTTTCCAAAGTGCTGTTTCTTGCAAGTTTTGCATGTGGGCTTCTCTCCAGAACGATGCCCCTCTTTCTTCGAATCCAATCCCTTCTTGTGATCACCGCTCCCACGGTGCTTCTTGTTCGACTTACGCGAACCATCATCTTCATGCTTCCTCTTCTCGGCCGCCTTATTCCTCTGCGATCTCTGCCGGACCGCATCAAGAGTGAGGGATAAGGAAAGGTCAGTTACAGACCTGAAGGTAACTGGCCGAGAAGCTTTTACACTGGACTTGATCTCGGGTTCCAAACCACCAATAAAGCGAGCGATTCTTTTGGGCTCCGGGGTTACCAAGTAGGGAACCAGCCGAGACAGTGTATTGAAGCTTGTCAGATAAGCTTGACAATCGAGGTTCCTCATCACCAGGGATAGAAAGTCATATTCTATCTTTTCCACCTCATGTTGAGGGCATAAATTATCTTTGATCAGGGCAATGAATTGATCCCACGTCATACTATACAACGGGATCTTTCCGGAGGCTTCCATCAGAGATCTCCACCATGCCAATGCTTCCCCCTTGAAGGACTGTGACACATACTTAACTATATCCCCTTCAGCGCACCCGCTGATATCCACCACCGTGTCCATTTCATCCAGCCATGTCATACAGTCGACGGCCCCTTTTTCCCCAGTAAAATCCCTGGGTTTACAAGACACGAAGTACTTGTAAGTGCAACCCTTGTTACGGGGTCCTTGATGCAGTACTATATGCTGAGATGGGTCACTTTGATTGTTGGTGGACTGACGGTCATCACCGTCTTTCTTGGGTCCATTCTTCTTGGGAGGAGGCTTGTTATGAGCCTCAGAATGTGTCCTTGACTTTGAATGTGACGCAGAGTGGGTCCTACTCCGAGTACCACTGTATTCCTCATATTGTCTATCCAAAGCTTGTGTGATAGCGCCGTCTATGATTGCTTTTAGTTCAGCACATGTTAATGTAATTTGGGCGTTCTCATTCGGCTCCACAGGATGGCTATTGCCTTCATTGGAGTCAGCCATTTGTATTGAACTGTTGCAGAAAACAAGGTCAATATTTTATTTGGGATTTTATTATGGAATTACCCCTTAGGGTAATTCGTTAACCATGGTAAACAGAGACCATATTTGGTTAACTTATTAATCGCATTAATTTAGGATTTCAATTAAAATTCATCCTAAACATAAAACAATAACAATATATATTAGCACATAAGGCTTGGTCTCATGGACTATTTCATAAACCATGATTTCAGAGAATCAAGACTTTTAAGGTTTGAACCTAGTTCATTACCTTTATTAGACAGGGAGTCATAGCTATTACTGTCTTTTGGCTCACGTAGAAATGAGCAAGGCCCGTAGGCACTATATTACCACGTATGGTTAAATATGATCATCTTAATTGATGATGTAAATCCAGGATTCAGAGATCATTAAACTGGATTAGGAATTCTTCTAAAGAATCCTTATTCATTTAAGAATGACATGTGATTTTTAACGAATCACTTCTGCCAGAGTGTTAACATGTTTTAAGATGTTAACAGGGATTTGAATCTTTTAAACCGGTCTTACCATTTTGGCCCGGTCTTATATTTGACACGAGGCTAGGTTTCACACTTAAAGATTCTTAATTAAATAATTACTTAGGCAGGTTAAAAGGAATGATTTTAAATTTATTTATTTCATTTATAATTTATTTATGCACAAATGGCAAACATGAAATTTATAAAAATAACACTCCATTAATTTATCACTATATTACATATCGCCCTAAACGGGTCTTTTACACATGAAATTTGCCCACGCAGGAGCTAAAACATACCAACATGCCCACGCAGGGGTCTTACAGAAGACATGCCCACGTAGGGGTCTTACGGAAAGACACAAGTCCTCGTAGGGACTAACACACCAACAATTTGTCCACGTAGGGACTTAAACAAACATAAGTCCACGCAGGGACTAAACATACAACATACCCGCATAGGGTTTATGGAAAGATAGACCCACGCAGGGGTCAATGCACACAAACAACATACACACCCACGTAGGGGCTTAACAACCAAATATGCCCACGCAGGGGCTCAACAACAGCTGGGAGGATTTAATAATCCTTCTTGTTCTTTCCCTTGAGCAGTCCTATTAATCCCTGGAAGAAGGTCTGCTTCTCTTGGCGGTCGCGGCGAGCTTCCCGCTCAACCTGATTCAATCTATGTAGAATTTCCTCCCGTTCTGGGGGAGACAATCGTGGCGGCTGCGACTGCGTTCTAATGATAGGCCTGGGAGGTATTGGGTACCCCTGATTCGGGTAGCTTACCCCCCATGGATCTCCGTAGGGTCCTTGGGCATTAAGGGCGTTATAATTTGCTGCTTCCATATAAGGATCTGCCTCAGCGTATCCGTAGTTGTGGTAAGCTGGTGGTTCAAACGAGTTGTAATTACTTGGACCCGTGTACGCTGGTATTGGGTTTTCAAAACCCATGGGCGGTGGCTGTTGAAAAACTGGCTGCGAAGGCCCACCCATTTGTGGGTCCTCATAGTGCGGTGGGTAGTGACTAGCACTAGACTGACGTGGGGAATCGAAAGTGAAGCCCCCCGGTCGCACCGACATGCGTGCACCGGTTCTTCTACGCCTTGGCGGTTGAGGAGGTGCCGGTTGCACTGGTGGCGGTGGAGGTGGTGGCGTAACTGCCACAAACCGATGATCCTCTGATGAATCTTGATGATGCGGCTGTGGTTGTGGCTCCTGTTGCTGATGAGACGGCTGCTGCTGGTGCTGCCCATGTGATGACGAGTGGTGTGATGGTGTATAATACCACTGGTGTTGATCGAACAGGGCTTGAAAACTATCTGGACCACCGTAGGGTGATCCGTGGAAGGACGATCCGTCGGATATCTCGATCGGATGGTTTGGAGTTCCGCTTGCAGGCATGACGGGGTCCGTATCCTCGTCCATGTCATCAGCTTGATCACCGGAGAAGTGGTCCTCGGGACCCAGTGGGTTAAAACCCACGGGTTCCGGTATGAATCCTACCGGGTTAAACTGTCCCCGAAAGATAGGCGTAGGGTCTCCATATGAATGATGAGATAGTGATCTCTGCAGCGGTACGTATGAGGGCTGTGGATTGTTCGGCTCATAAGGGTTAAGAGCGGGCGGAGTCGAACTATGCGAAACCGACCGCCTGGCCGGCTCGTACTGGTTTCTTCTATTCTCCCGAGGGACGTCACTCTCGGTGTTTGATGGAGCTCGTCTTCGTGAAGATCCAGCTTCATGATCGTTGGGGGCGGTAACTGTCCCCTTTCCTCGTCCTCGTGTTCGGAAGAATCTCGGAGGCATCTTTGTTATTCCTGTCAATAAAGCATGAGATAACAATACCAAAAATATAAAATTTAAAGGACAAAACAAATACCGAAATAAGATGGAATTTGTCCTAGATTATAAGTCTAGACTCGAAGGTTTAGATATGTGCAATTGTGTAACTGAGATTAAACACAAAAGGCTAGTGTTTAATTCACTCAGTGTTGGCTCTGATATCAACCTGTCACACCCCGATTTCCACGTGTCACCGGTGGGCCCGGTGGGGGAGTATCGTGACGTGGTTGGCAACGTAATAGTCAAACAACACAATATAATAATGCACAGCGGAAGCAATTTAAAAATAAGATACAACCGAATTTATTTATTGTAAACAAAGTCACAATTATCCGGTGTTTATCCACAGTAGGATCGAATTAAAAACATTGTTTATGGTTCAACAGACTTCGGCATCTTAAGCTTGCGAGACTTCTAATGATGCTTAGGAGAATCCCAGCCTATTTCGCCTAGTACCTGCATTTAATCTTTTTGGGAAAATACGTCAGTTTACACTGGTAAATACATTCAACTGACTCATTTTGGAAAATGATTAAAATTGGTTTGGATGCACGTGGCATAAATCATTTTATTTAACTTGGGAGAATTATTTTAATAATATAATAATCTTGTGAACGAATTACATGTTACTTATGCGTTCAGTAGCCCGGAACGTATCCGGGTTAAAGATCAATAGACACACCACTTTAAGTGAGTTATACACGGGAGTACGCCTACACCCCGTGCTCAGGTCGTGGCCATCTCGTAAGATGATGCCAGGGATATCCGGGACATGGTCATTAACCCCCCAAAGGCTGTAAAGTAAACACATCTATTTAAAACGAGCCGATCAAATTATTCAACTACCCACTAAGCGTGGAGATTTGATGCCCGATCAAGCGGTACGCTATGTACCGTAACCCAAGCCCGTATAGGGAAAATAAGTTAAAAGTATTTACCTTGATGCAAAGTATAGTCACAATAAGCAAATAGCAAGTATCTTTTACTGGTTCTCCTAATCTGGAACGAAGGTTTAATATAACCTATTAGAATTCTAACGGGTCTTTTATTAAGCTTAAGCTTAGACCGGCTAGTTTCAAGATACGGTTCGTACGCACAATTAAGCGAAGACCGGATAGAATGTGATTCAGACCCGACAAGTTTGAAGACTTGTTTAATATGGGTTTATTATTCACATTCTGGATTTTGAGATAAAACCGTTAAGGTTTGACCCGTTTCGGCTAATTTATGTAAACTTGTTACATAAACCGAACCGTACGCGTAATAAGCGTGACGGGTAGTCATGAGAGCTATATACAGATTTCCTAAGTTAATTATGTCTCAAATATGTTGTGACATCAGTAAGGTGTCTTTCGTTATGCCCGAAACTAATTTAAACACAAACTATGCCCCGTAGGGGTAGTTTGGTCATTTTAAAGTTTGTAAAAGAGTTTAAATGTCTAACTGAGTTACAGGTCTGATGTAAACAGCAAACATACTCAATTTGATGAGTTTTAACAGTAGGCTAAAGCAAGTATGTGAAACTTATCATTTTTAACCAAACTAGGCCCCGTAAGGGTATTTTGGTAATTTCACACAAGCCGACAAGCTCAAAACTGAAGTCTGAGTTTATCAACTTTTGCTTACTATTAAAATATGATAATTTGCTTCTTATATCAGTAGGTATCAACCCGGGTATGTCCAATATGATTTTAAAACATACTATGCGCTAATAACGCTAAATAAGGCGATTAAAGGCCATTACCGGGTTCGATACTTAAGTCTGACATTTTTATATTTCCAGAAGGCTTAAAATAATTCATTTATCATAACTAATCAGTGGCAAAAGGTTTGGAGTCGTTTAGATGTGTAAAACTCATTTTATGGCCCGTAAGGGCAAAACCGACAATTACCGAATTAAGCCTACGACTATGAGTTATGCTCAGCCTAAAATTAATTAAAAATCTTTAAAATTCCCAAAATAATATATTACATCCGTGGTTAATTCGTTTGATACCAAAAAGTATGTTTAATTAGGCTATATGCTAATTACGCCATTTTATTAACATAAAGCACCGTAATTACGCTAATGAGCATAACTCTTAATCTACAAGTCAAACTGATGTCAAATTTTGCATACAAGTTTATATATCAATATTCAAGGTTTCTACACTTTTACATTTTCATAAATCATGTTTTAAGGTAATAAGGGCATAACTGTCAACGTATGAGCAATTAACGGAAATATGCATATTAATTGGATAACTAGTGAACCAAGGTGTATAATCACAGAGGGTTGTTCTAACATGTATCCTAGTCCAATTAAAGCTCTGAGGCATTTCTAAAATATGCCTAAACGGGTCAGAACTGAAAGTCAAGTGAAAGTCAAACTATGTGACTTTCGGTTCCGAACCGGGTCTAAACAGGAAATAGTCGGGTTGAACAGGTTTGGACATGTTCTTACACTAATTACTAAGTTATAACAATAATCAAACAGGTTATACATGGTCTAGATAGCTAATTATGCATAAATGACCTTTTAAGAATTCTGTTGACTTTTTAAGTATATGTTTGACCCGACTTTTGAACTAGTTAAAGTGGTGATCAGGGGAAACCCTTTTGGGGTTTTATTACCCACATAAATACCAACTTATAACTACTTTTAATTCGAGATTTGACTGAGCCATTATTGACTAATCTCGAAGTCAAACCGTAATTACGACGGTTTGACTTTTAGCTAATTAACTAAGCTAAACTCAAACAAGAAAGGATTAGAACACTTACAAGGGTCCTATGCACGACTTATGATCAGTTGGGAGAGTTACTTAGCTCCAGAAAGGCTCCAATTGATCAAATGAAGGTGTGAGAATGTTTGTGAATGTGAAGACCTTTATATAGCAAGTTCACACACCATAAATCTTTGACAACAAGGTCTATGAGTGCCCACAAACAATCAACAGGTGTCCTAGGGGCTTAGGAGGTGTTTTAGGGGCCAGAGGGATGTGAAAATTCGGTTAAAGTCGCGCACAAATGCATTGGCAGACAACAGTCCACGATTTGCGGTTCTGGGCCACCCTCGCGTGGCGCGAGGGTACCCTCGCGTGGCGCGAGCCCCCTGCAGATCAGCTTTTCGATTTTGTTTGCTAATCAGTCCTTGGCTCTTCAAAACTCGAATAGGCACTGATTTCTTGTATGTTAAACCCTTATAATTGATCTACTAAGGCCTTAAAACATATACCCACTTTGCCAAGTCCCCGGGTAACTTTATTTTCACCCGAAAAGTCCTAACTTTCGACGTTTACGCTTTAACGCTTCGCACACGAATTTGGTCATATCTTTCTCATACGTTAACGAAACTTTATGAAATTTAAATCGTGTATTCTCATGAGCATAATTAATATTTACAAAGCTTAGGGTTTGTCAAAAGGTCACTCAGAGGTATAAATTAAACATGTTGACACATTTGGTCCCTGTAGTTTGAAATCACTCACATTTAGCTTCGTATGATCTATGATTTATTCGTTTGAAGGTATGAGCATCGTGTAGGGTTAATATACATTGTATTTATTCACAGTTGACACTTAGAATACGTATATTCACATACTTTCAACGTTTGTCAACTTTAGTCCTTCCATAACATTTCTTTCACACGTTTAAACTTTATGACACGTGTCAACCTATTATAGGACGTGAATTTCCGAGGTGTTACAGATTTAGAGGAGTTTGTGAAGTGATTAGGGCTTAGATTAGTGTGGTATTTATAGGGGAAGGGTTGGGGTTAGTGGTTGTGAGTTTTTAATGCAAGAAACACACATTGGAATCAACAAATCCAACAAAATAGCCCAATCCCGTAAGCTGAATGAGCTGGTCTCGAATTCTGAGTTCTAGCGGGACGCGTAGATGGATAGGGGGGAGGTACGCGGCCCGTGACAAGGGGTGATGGCTGGACACAAGTTTCATGTAATTGCATTTTGGCCCCTATAGTTTGTAAGTTAGGGTTTTTAAGGTCTTTTAGGGACTATTTTCGACATTTAAGCATAGTTTAAGGGCAAATCAAGTATGAGGAACATAAACCAAGTATAATTAAGGTGCTGTTTGTTTTTGCTTAAAACATCTGGAAGGAGTCTATGTCTTCAGGCGGGCAGACATAAGACCTTGAAGACTGTTTGTTTTTTTAAAAGAAGATCTGAAAATTGCTTTTATTAGCTTAAAAAAAGCATATGTCTAACATCTTCACAAACAATCAGATCTTCAAAAACCCATCTTCCTCCTCTCTCTCTCCCTCTTTAAAACCTAGCACCACCACCACCTCCACCTCCCCTCCTTCCTCTCCTTGTTTCTCAACCGCACACCCATCCCCTCCTTTGGTCTGACCTCCGGCAACCGGAGATGGATCCCGGCACCCCTCCCTTTGGTCCGATAAGCACCCCCAAACCCCCCCTTATTCTTCTGTTAGCACCCACACCCCTCTCTACCCGCTCGGTGGTGGCCGACGGCGGCTGTAGCTGCCGGAAATGACGACATCAGAGACGGCTAAGGGCGGTGGTTCTCCAAGCACCATAGCAGCAGCAGCGCTGCTGTTGTCTTCCATTCGGATTTCAAATCCAACCATGCATTCATTGCCGGATCCTCCTCTCCAGGGTTTCAGGTATTTTGTCTTATCTTTTTCTTCTTTCTTTTCGCAGAGATTGATTTCTTTAGTGTGTTAATTTGAGCCTCAATTGTTTTTTTCTTTTTAATTTCATTTAAACAACTGTAGTGTGTGGATATGAGTGGATATTGAAGTTGTTATCTTTTTTTTGGACAAATTCGTTTTTTTTCGACGGGTTTGAGTGGTGGTGCTGGTGGTTTGGGCAGTGTAGTGGTGGTGGTGGTTGTATTATGGTTTTTTTTATGTTATACAGACGATATCCAGTTTATAAAACAAAAAAAAAGTATTATATTTTCAGCTTGCAGACCTTTAGACCACATCTTCAGTTGCAGATATAAAATCAGCTGAAATCCGAGTGTAGACAGTTTTTGTCTGCAAAAACTAACAGCACCTAAGTGTATGAATATCGTAATTAAGTTTCGTATATGTTCAAAAGACGTTTTATGCATAAGTTTCACATATTTGCAAGTTTAGCACATAGTTTCCAAGAATTACGAATAAGCATCAATTGTTTCATGAAATTAAATGTATGAGCATGTATAAAGTATGTTCAACATGAATTTAACAAAATACGAGTTTTATTTATGATCCAAGTCTCGGATTTTACAACGGTTACAGAGAAGAATGATTACAAGAACACAAGACTTCCAAAAATAGAAATACAAGCAAGACCTTCTAAATATGGAAAGTACGGAGAAGCAGGGCGTTACAGTATCTTTTTGGTATTGTAAGCTATAACGAGCGTCGGCACCATACCGGGAGCGTGACAAACTGAACTGATACCGTCCCAACAATATCGATTCCACGTCGATTTAGACCTAATAATATCGGTACAACTATCGGTCCTATTATATTATTGATGTTCGTTATCATGCTTTTCGATTGATGTAAAATAGGTGTCGATATCCTTTTGGCCATATCACGACTTTAATTTTTAAATATTTTGGATTGATATAAAACGAATACCAGTACGTATCGATACCGGCCGAATTCCCGTCACAAACGCGCGACGAATCTAGTAGTTAACCATATTAGTGAACATATATAAGTTTTTCCTATAGAAACAATACATTTTTGGTTTCTTTTCACATGAAATAATATAAAATCAAAATCAATACAAACAATACTTTATACTTAGACCATTCACAATGGACTCACGCCCATGTCACATGGCATGAGCTCGGTGTGGTTGGGGTCGTGGCACACTGCTGGACTGGGCAGAGGTGAGTGTTGATGGTAGTCCGACGTGCAGGGCTTCACGGCGTGGTTGGGTGGTTTTATGTGGGGCCCTTTGCCTTTCTGTGTTTTTATAATTTTTTTAGTAAGAATATGGTGGTGGTGGGTTTAGGTTGAAGAAGAAGATAGGTTTTTTTTTTTTTTTTTTTTTTTTTTTTCTAAATGATCCTTTAGGTTAAAGGAATTCACACTTTAACCTTTTTGTTATTGATTTTATTTTAATTTCACTTTGTTTTAGTTTTGAAAAACTTATTGTTAGTTTTATTCAATTATTTATCTAATTAGTTAATATTATTATTTAAATAAATGCATAATGATTAAAAAATGATTGGGGTGAATGATGCGGAGTGAAAGGATAGGTGAAACCATTGTAGGTGAAAGTGAGAGAAAGTAAGGAGATGATATGTCACTAAGGTGTCATATACTTTATGACGTAACAGTGACGTGGAGTGAAAGAGGCATGGATCGGTTGTGGATAGCTTTAAAGGGGTTGTTCGCTAGGTAAGGGGAATAAGCTAGAATCGCTTTGGTCGTTTGATTTCACTAGAGAATGGAAATATGGAGGAACAAGTGGGAAACATTTCTATTTCATTTTCTACAAAACGGAGGGAAACCATTTGAATGAAAATCACGCTAATTTCATTCCACTTCAGGTGAAGAAAGTTGCACATGCTTGAAAAAAATGTGAACGCGATTTTCACAAAATAGAAAACATATATATTTTTTTCTTAAATATGGACACAAATATTTATATGTAACTAATATTAATATAAGGATCTCTTTCTGGATTTGTGTTTAACTATGAGAGAGTTTCGCAATGAACCAAATTGTGTTCAATACGGATATAAGATGAATAGGATATTAACACTCGAACTTGGGTGTTCGAAAATGTAAGAGCTGCGAAAACGGGATTGAAAATGAGTTAGAACTTGTCCTACATAGAATGGGTGACAATCTTGGAGTGGTATATACGTGGAAGCTTCACTTAATTATTGTTTTCTAAGAATAAGACACAAAGTTGGGACCATAAGGTTGCGAAACACCCTAACTCGAATTCACACATGGCGTGGGTAATGGCCTAATGTGCATAATGTGACACTTTGATAGCGTATACCTTCACACCGTGCTTGAGAGCCGCATTTATGTTTTTACCTAGGCGTGCCAGGTCCAGATAGAAGAGGTACGACTGGTCAGGTTTGGGGTGTTTAAAGTTGTGAATGGAACACGGTTTCCATTGATGCAACAACTGAGGCTAAATAGTCTATAGTTTTGTTCGGAATCTTTACAATCAAATAAAGTGCTTTATTTTTCGTTTATTTCTTTTTGGGCAAATTCGACTTTTATTTCACTATAAAAAACTAAGGTGTTCTTAGTTAGAAAAACACAAAATATAACCAACATAAAGAAAGCTTTACAACAATCTCTTGATCATCATCCTACTACTATTTTCTAGGTACAATTCACCGACTAGTTGCTTCAGCTTTTAAACCTAGGGAAATACATGGATTATTGGATTCTCGCAGGAGATCCATAATTTATTTTAAAGAACCTGTGTTAAACACGAATCCTCAACCATCACGAATCTGCTTAATCTTTGTTCTTGCATTTTCGCTTCATTTTAGTGGTTAATCATGCATTGTAATTTACCGCTTTCCTTCATTTTGTATTGTAATTTCATTTAAAAATATTTCTGTTGCAAAAGCATCCATCGGTTAGTTCACAGGTCAATAAAGTTTTTTTTTCTTAAAGCATAATTATTTATTTTATTGCTTGATTAATGAGGGTTTTTTTTAAAGTTCATTATAATATAATTGTTAAATACAGTCTACATTTCAAATTTTATTTAACTAAACTTAGTTACGATAAATACAAAGTCCAAATTTTATGTTTCATTTACCAACAATAGGTAAAAATGATAGTCAAATTTAACTTTGGCGAATTGGAATTAAATAATCCTACCTAACTCAATTTGGCCGATAATAATCACAAGTCAGTTATTGAACTTTTTTTGTAAAATAGTCCGCCGTTAAAATAGCTTAACGGAGGTAAGTTTTTTTCTGAATTACAAACCGATATTTTAGAGCTTTTGATCAGAATGAGGATACGAGTCGACTGATGTAAAACTTACCTTGAAATTGTGCTCGAAATGGCTTGATTTTTGTTAATTGAAAGTTTAAACACCCGAATTGAAGCACCGTTTTCGTGGGTTGAGGTAGTATTTCGAGGTAAGTTTTACATCAATTTACTCGTATCCTTGTTCTGATCAAAAGCCCTAAAACATCGGTTTGTAATTCGGAAAAAAACTTAACTCCGTTAAGCAATTTTAACGGCAGACTATTTTACAAAACAAAAAATTGACCAGGTCGGATTATTATCGGCCAATAACTGACTTGAGATTATTATCGGCCAAATTGAGTTAGGTGGGATTATTTGTTTCCAATTTGCCTTTAACTTTTACTTAAATATATTTAATTAGTTTTATTTTATTACTACTTTGTGATGAAAGTAAGTTGGTCGTGAAATCTGCCAGACTGCCACTGTTCGTGAATATTGCAACCATTATGGTTTCGGTCGCAAATCAGTCGCTAAATTTTTAGGCAACTGTGCAGTTTTCTAATAGTGCAAAACCTTTAAATTGCTATGTTTATGTTCTATCATTTTCCAATAACTTTTATAAAGTTTTCGAACAATTTTACACTCAAATGAATATGTGCATTTTTGTTTCCTTCATCACCCCACACATTGTTTTGAATGAAGACTTAAACGCCCATCGATTAACATTAATCTAAGTTGAAAACATTTGTTTACTATCCTCCAAGATAGAATGAGACTTTTCTAAGCATCTAATTACAAATACTATGCCAATTTTAAATTGTAGTTTGAGCTTTTTTTTAATCAGAACTTAGATTAGAGTTAGGATTAACTACAAAATCTTCTAAAAATAAGAAATTATAAGAAGGGACGGGAAAATTACGAAAATGTCGGTTGACCAAACATGTTTTCAAATTTGTCACGCTCCTGCGTCCTTGGAGTGGCACATTATGCGCGGGATGCGTCCTTCAAGCACGGGATGCGTCCTTAGAGCAAAACCCAATAAAAAATGGGCACGTGGCCACGGGATGCGTCCTTCAAGCATGGGAGGCGTCCTTCAAGTTTCTGAAGCGTCCGACGAGGTTTCCGGCAAGTTGCAGGTTTCCGACGAGTTTTTCGGCGAGTTATTTCCGGAGGTTCTAGTTCAAACTATAGAACCATTCCTGACTACTTTCCTAGGTCTCCAAATGACGGCTACGGTTCTTTAATTTCAAAGAAAATCACATTTTTGCCACATTCAGGTTTGGAGGGTGGAAGTCCAAACGATGCTACTTGTCGCTTGGCTGACTCTTCAAAGGGCACAAACTTGGTCCCAAAACAACTTGTATTCTCAACAGATTGTGATTTAGATGATACAAATCATAGTAATGTATGTCAACAATTGTTTGACTCTTCAAATGATGGCCATCGTATTTCTACGGTCCAAAAGTTGCAACTCGCCGGGAAATAACTCGCCGGAAAACTCGTCAGAAACCTGCAACTTGCCGGAAACCTCGCCGACGCTTCAGAAACTTGAAGGACGCATCCCGTGGCCACGTGCCCATTTTTTATTGGGTTTTGCTCTAAGGACGCATCCCGTGCTTGAAGGACGCATCCCGCGCATAATGTGCCACTCCAAGGACGCAGGAGCGTGACAAATTTGAAAACATGTTTGGTCAACCGACATTTTCGTAATTTTCCCGTCCCTTCTTATAATTTCTTATTTTTAGAAGATTTTGTAGCTAATCCTAACTCTAATCTAAGTTCCGATTAAAAAAAAGCTCAAACTACAATTTAAAATTGGCATAGTATTTGTAATTAGATGCTTAGAAAAGTCTCATTCTATCTTGGAGGATAGTAAACAAATGTTTTCAACTTAGATTAATGTTAATCGATGGGCGTTTAAGTCTTCATTCAAAACAATGTGTGGGGGTGATGAAGGAAACAAAAATGCACATATTCATTTATGTATCTCTGGTGTGGAAATCCAATTGATTCTATGGTATATGTAGTTGTGCATTGTGTGTGTTAAGGTTTTAGTTGGTGTTGATTTTATGACAAGCCAATGCTCGACGAAACATCCGACGGAACATTAGAGTTTCGCCGCTGACCCCCAATAACCTTTTGTCCCTTTGTTGCCCGACGAAACTTAGAGTTTCGTCTGGGGCTTCCTTCGCCGGCCCACGGCCCATGTTTGGCCCAACATTACTTTTTAGACAAAATTGCATAAAACAACCTTTATGTTTGCCCTAAACTGCACTTTATACCTTTCACTATGAAATCGGCCAAACCCAACCTTTATGTTCATGTTTTGATACAGGAGTCAACCTTTAACACAAACGTCATTTATTTTTCTAGTTAAAACCCCTCACATGCAAAGCATGTGAGGGTATTTTGGTCATTTTAAAAGCTTTATGTATTTTTTGTTTCATTGGTCAACACCTAAAAGTCAAAAATACTCAATAACCCTTCACCCCCATTCTCTACCTGCTACAAACACACAACGGCGAAGAAGCAATTCAATCTCCACTTGTCCACATTCTACAAACACACACAAAGCAAAAAGAAGTTCTTTTCTAACCGTTCAATCTCTTCGTTGAACAACAATTCACCGGCGAAGAAGCAGTTACAGGCTCTGGCGAAACGAGCTTCATCAGTACGGTTAAAGACGGTGAGTTACAGGCTCCGACAAAGCAGTAACAGGCTCCGGGAAGAGAGCGTCCGTCGCGGTGCGTCAATCTCTTTGACCGTCGTCTCATCAACGATGGCGTCGTATGACGTTTCAGCTGCGATTGAATTGATTATCAATGATGAGTAAAGCTGATGAATTCTTATATTTGAATTTGTTATTGTTTTGAAATGAACACGGTGATGTTAGATTTCCATCTGATTCACCATACTCTGTTATTAGGTTACTTATCGATGATGAGAAAGTGGTTGGGTGACCGCGGCAGGAGGCGGTGCTGAGTCTCACAATCGGCGGCATGAGGCGGTGTTGGACGGTGTGTTAATTTTCTTTGTTTTATTATAATTGTTATAAATAGGAGTGGGGATAGTTTGTTTTGTTTTGTACTCTGTTTTCAAAAGAATCGCTCAAGCTTGAGGGAGTTCCATAAGTTTATTCTCAAGTTTATTCTCTGCATCCATTTTTTAATCTTCAAATTTACTTTACAAAGAATCTTTAGTGTGGAGTGTGTGTTTGTGGTGTGGGACCTGGAACCAACAAAAAAGTCAAAAGGTGGTTCAGTGCTAGTTCGGTGATGGGTTTTCGTTAGCGTGACGGAGATACGGTGGTGAAAGGTGATTAGGTCAGTGATGATGGAAGGTGTATGGAGATGTTGAAGATGGCCCCACAAGAAAAAGAACCAATAAGAGATTGACACCTTGGTTTTCTTAAAATTAGATAATTAAACATATAAATTGTATTAATAAAATGAGAAAAGACCAAAATACCCTCACATGCAAAGCATGTGAGGCAACTTAACAAGAAAATTTAACGGTGTTTGTGTTAAAGGTTGAACTTGTAGCAAAACATGAACATAAAGGTTGATTTTTGCCGATTTCATAGTGAAAGGTATAAAGTGCAGTTTAGGGCAAACATAAAGGTTGTTTTCTGCAATTTTGTCTACTTTTTATATTAAATCAGTACGTAACTAAGCATAAGTTTAGTTGGCAAACCCTAGAACTTATTCCTTATTTTTGTGAACGGCGACTACCTTGGTGCACGAGGCTCCGCAAGCTTGATCGGATTTATCATCTCGTAATCACCGGTTAGTAATCATCGTATTAATCTGTGGCGTAACTGTGTGTTAATCGAATGTGAGTATAGGGCTCGTATACGACATAGTGCGGTAGATGGTCAAATGTTTTGAGTAGTCCGTGTTGTGGTATTAGAAAACCCTATCGGTTGACGTTTCTTTATATGTTGTCTGTGCTGTACTATTGAATTATTTGCCTTAACATGATGATTGAATATGAAGTAAATGGCTAGGGTTTCACCATAACTGTTATGATTGAACTAATTTAAATAATATCAATTGTATGATGTGATGATTTGCTAGAGTGCTTAGGATTAAGTGATAATGGTAAACTATCGGAGGACATGATTAGGGTTGAGTAACGTGATAACTGCTAGGATTTTGGGGAAACTGTCAAAGTCGTCGACGAAACAGAATGATGTTTCATCCTGCACTCACACCACGACGAAACCTGTTGAGTTTCGTCACATGAAGTTTCGTCACTCGAGTCATCGACGCAACCCTATCCCGACGAAACATCCCTCATGGCGAATCATGAGTTTTGTCGACGTGGGTTATGGCAAATTATAAGGGTTTCGTCGTTAGGGTCATTGAGCACAGTGGACTAGGTTAACTAATGTTGATGAATGATTATGACTATATTAATAAAAGATGTTAAGTGTGGGCTAGGTTGACTTTTGTGATGGATGATTATGATCATGCTAGTAAAACCATGATGCCTACTGTGACGGATATCTAATGTTGATGATATTACTGTTAATAATGCACTATGTTAAATGATGTTAATTATGATCAAGTGACATGAGTAGGCTTTTACATCTAGCACACTTAATTGTTAAGCGATATTACGGAACATACATACGAACTATGGACTTGATGGAGTCATATAACTGTCGTGTATTATTCAGAAACTGTTTCTTGAATGCATGCTACGATTATAAACGTAAACTTGTACATTGTGAACTCAAACTGATTATGTGTACGTGAACACCATTGGCTTCGATTAACTAAGTGTGAACAAGTAATTAATCAAACCGAGCAAACCGAGGTGAGTTCACTGCTCTTTTCCAAGCATGCATCCCGGGAAGGGATATCAGGTTAATGGGATGCTGGTTATTACTCAGTTTCTATCATATAAGACCCCTTACATCTACCGACTGTTGCCGGTAAGGCAACGAGGTATTTAGTTGATAGCGCTATTAGGTTTGGCACCCTCACACCGGGCCGGAATGGACGGGCGTGAACTAATTACCTTGACCACTTGACCAATGCTTTGATAGAGGCATTGAGGTTTGGGCAAACACATCTAGTAGCCACATACGGTAATCGAGTTAATAACATCATCAAAACATAACGTTGAACTGTCTTATACACACATCTGGTAACTAAACGCGTCAACAAAACTTTGAACTCACCAGCGTCGTCTGACACACTTGTCTGCATGCTTGCAGGTCGTTAGATTTCTTGACAAGGACTTGCTATCTGGGAGTGCTGGAGTGGTCATGGATCGAGGCTCTTGGATATATATTTGATACATTGGTTTTGCACACTTATTAAGAAATAGTTGTTTAACAATTTACTATATACTTCCGCTGAACATCTCCTTTGGTTTAAACTTATGATTTGGATTTATATTTGGCAATAAATGAAATGTTTTATTTAAATTCTATGCGTGGTTCAATGTGATTGGTGGCTTAGATCCTGGTACGTCACACATCCCGCGGTGTTCCCGCATGTGGTATTTTGGGGGTGTGACACATTACCATCACTAAAAGCCTAAAAGGAGTTTATAATAATCACCCGACAATCTAAAAGGAGTTTATAATAATCACCCGACAATAATTATTATTGATGACACAAATTAAATAAATCAAGCCTCGTGAGAGTTTCACTTATTCGTACGCAACTTAAACCTTGTCATTTTTCTTCAAATAAATAAATATTAACATGTATGTAATTACTTTTTTAGGATTTAGTAGCCTAGGCGTATATGAGTGTGATTTTTCACACGAAGAAATTCCTTAGTTTGAATTTAGTCTAACAAAAATGATACAAGCCAATTTTAACAAAAGATTGTGAACACATTCAAGCTAAATGGTTCCGGTACCGGGTCAATTAACCTTGTGTTTACCCATTAAATGATCTCTATAAATTTGTTAGGGGTAATTTATTATAAAATGTAGAGTACTTGGGTGTTTCAAGTTAAACTTAAAGCTTACATATATAAAAGAAGTTAGCATCGAGTTTGTAATTAAAGAGCATTTTTTTAGAGTAAATTACAAATATCGTCCTTTATTTTTGTATCAGATTGCAAAGTATGTCATTTTTCTTTAAAGTTGATGTGATTCATACTCTATGTTTACAAAACCTTACACAACATGTCCTTTATCACTAACTCAGTTGAAATTTAATGTTAAATCAGGGTATATTAGTAATTTACTAATTATTTATAAACTCATTCTATTTCTCCCTCTTAGACTCTCTCTCTCTAACTTCCTCTTCTCACCACCACCACCATCACTCAACCACCACTACAGCTGCCACCACGCAACCACCCCCACCCCAGACATTCGGCGACTGTTGCGATTCAACCCCCTCGCCCCCTCTCTCTTACTATCCACTTCCCTCCTTCCCTCTACCTGATTACCTGCCCCACGCAGCCGGACCATGGGCGGATCTTAATAGGGCTGTGGCAGAGCCACGGCCCGGGCAAGTTTTTCGGCCGTAGTGCTAATTTTCCGCATTTCGATCGAAATTTTTTATATATACTATGTTTGGCCCTGGCTTGCCCGGGCTTTTTTTAGTGTCTGTGTCTTTTGGCCCTGGCACGTTCAACGTGCAAGATCCGCCACTGAGCCGGACAGTTCTATATCTCTGTTATGCTGTAAACGTGGTACGTCATGATCACAAAGACAGTGGCGTCGACGGATTTCACAACCAGCAATGCTCTGCCGTGTTTCGCATGATCAAATCCGATTATCAGAAGCTTTCGGAGTGGAGTTTTGAATAAGAATAACAAAATTGTTACCATTTGTAACACCCTAGTTTCTTTTTAACGGTTTATCTGTAATTACCAACAATTAGATGCGTAGTTAAGACTACACATACTGTAAAAATGCGTGTTTATTAAAACTTTTACAATTCATAAGTTATTCTATATAACGTGGTTGAACTCGTTGTTTAAGATTTACAATTTATCAAAGTGCGGAAGCGTGTGTCTTTATCGTGTTCGGTTCTTCGTTGAGCTTGATCGTCTTCCGGCATCCAAGGTGTACCTACATTTCATAAACATGAAATGCTTTAGTCATACAAGGTTTAAATCATGTCTGAACGAGTCCGGGAACAATTGATTTTCAAAAGAAAAACAATATATAAAAAAAAATATAATCTCCACCGTAAATTACGGTGGGACCGTAATTTACGGTGGCACCTGGGTTTATGTTTTTCTACCGTAAACCAGTAGGCCAGCACCGTAATTATTTCATCTCCACCGTAAATTACGGTGGGACCGTAATTTACGGTGGACCCTGGGTTCAGCCTTTCCAATTTGCCGTAATTTGACACGAAATCTTTCGTATCTTACAAACCGCTTATCCGTTTGACCTACCGTTTCTTCCTACATGTTTGTAATTTGATTCTCCATCATATGGAGTTAAAATCCGACATCCGGCTTGATAAAATTTGAGACCTTTAAGTCTTCGGCTTATTACTCCTTTACCAAAATTTGACCCGTTTACGCATTTTATCAAACAAACGTATTTGTTTGATTTCTATATCACATACAACTCTTTAATTTAATATTACCTACCATTTTAGGTTCTAATCATAGGTTTATTACACAATTTAAACCCGTTTTCACTCGTATGCTTATTTTGACCCGTTAAGGGCTCTTAAGCACTTTCGAGCCTAAAATCGCTTTCAATTGCTTCTATAATTATTCTAAGTATTCATTAAATCATAAAACTCATTTCCAAACAACTTTTAAAGGTTGTTTGGTCAATTTAGCCACCAAGGGCGTTTTGGTCCATTTTAGTCCTTTATTAACAATGAAGGACTTTTGAAAGTATATTGGACCCATAATCCCTCTTTAACCTATGATTATGTTTGAAAAGTCATTAAGCTTTCCAAACGCCATGTTCATTACATAAAACATTTGGTTTACCTAACAAGTAACCAAATGTCCGTTTTGACCTCTTTTAACACTCTTGAACCATATGTTCTAAATGAGTGTTACCCTATTTCACATACCTGGCGCAGATCAATATATTGACCCGTTTTTAATACCTTGCTTTTATAACCGCTAATTCATAGCGTTGCTAACACCAATTTGACATTTACACCTGAAATAATATAGCTCGACAATAATCATTAGTCGCTATTGTCAAAGGGTGATATCTTCACCTTTTGACCAATTTGGTCTAAGTGACCGATTATGTTGGCGAGATGATATTTATTACCATCTCATCTATACGACTCGCTTCGGTTTACACCGTGTGGCCATTTCACTTATTAATTGATTTTCTTAACGCTTTTTAGCCTGTTATGGCTTACGCCTTACAGTGTCTTTCAAAACCAATAGTTATGGTCAACGCATGACCAATTTACCTTTTTACCCTTATTGTTTGTTTTGGTTTACCCTATAAGGTAACCATTCAAAGGTTCATTTTCCATTTGTCATAAAATGATCGAATTACCGATTTAATTCCTTTTTAAACCATCAACATGGTTTCTTGTCGTGTTTGACTACCTTGTTCCGTACGTTTACACGTCGGAACATCATACCTCAATTATGTATTTGCCTTTATCGTAACTAATACGATAAGGGAGTATTCTAACATATAAGACTAGTGTAAGCTATACTTACCTTGCATCCGAATTATGCTTTTTCCGCCATTCTTGCTTCGTTTGACCCGCTTCCTTTCCAAGCCTCCACCTAGCTTGTCAAGCGTCAAACTATCATCATAATTCGTAAGACGGTTATATTAGTCATCATTAATTATGACTATTCCATCTTACATATTTTCTATCACAATTACCCTTCGATCTTATTAATGGTCGGTTTGACTACTAAAAGTCAAACGCCCCTTAGCATATAAATGCACATTCAAGTTCTATCTATCAATTGGTAGCTAACATGATCTTATACACTTAGTTACATGAACATGGCTACCAAATTTCATTATAACATTCAAACCCATTTCAATCATGTATGAACAAGTTCCCAAATCACTTAATTTGTTTGAGTGCCTTGTTTCTATTTTCCATTATGATGATTTTAAACATAAACTTATCATCATCTTTACTATTACATAAAAACCCACTTCCTAGTTTACTTGTTAATCACATACAAGTGATATTACTTCAAGTTCTTCATGATTTCATCATATCTAACAAAACCCACTTCTAGTTACTTATGAACTCTTAACAAAATCCCTAATTTGTTCAAGTAGTTCATTCATATGAGTTAATATGATGTTTATAAACACCATTAGAACATCAATTTCATCAATTCAACCAAAACCCACTTAGCTCATAATAGGGTAATTATCAAATCCCTAGTTTAGCAACAATTCATCAAGATTTCTACTAGGGTTTGTTTCTAAACCAAGATATAATCAAAATAACACTCATAGATTCAAGATTCATTCCAGAATTTCGATTATGATTGTTCATCATAATCTCAAAGTATCACCAAATCATAAATTTCAACATACCTTGTAATCCCCATGACTAGGTGATCACGAATTTGTGTTCATGCAGTGATTTGGCTCTTGATTTGGGCTTCAATTTGATCAAGTTGTGGAATTTAGGGTTTGAGCTCCCTGAGCTTTCTCCTGGTCGACCTCACACACGCACACACTAGGTGTGATGTGTTTTTATTTTTGTTTTTAATAAATAATCTTTTAGATTATTACACCTTTGGCCCCTCAAGTTTTGTTAACTAATAAGTAGGCTACAACCTACTTATTTTCAGCAATACTTTATTTTGTTAACTAGGTTAAACTTTGCTAGTTTAACTTAGTGAGTTCGGGGTAGTCATAACCCGTTTTATTTTAAGTCCCGTTATCTCGGGCCTTCTATATACCTTGTTTTCCTTAAAAGCTTTTATTCACTTTTTATTTAACATTAGGATTAATTATTTAAATCCTAATATTTACCGGGTTATTTTTACTACTAGCGGCACTTAACCCGTCTTTTAGTATTAACATGGTTAATTACCAAACCCGTTTTCGGGGTGTTACACCATTTCGATGAAGAGACCGATGAAGAACAGGTAGATCATTGTTGTGGATTGCAGGTTTACTAAAACCCTAGATCGGTGAGGACGATGATGTGGAGAGTGGAGGTTTCTGAGTTGTTTACTTGGGGGGATACGAATGGATTGATTTATGATTTCAAAACTGGCTTTTTAATTTTTAAAATTCTTTTTTTTTTCTTTTATTTGTTAGAGATATTTTGAATAAATTAGTAAAATTACCATTATACCCTGATTTAACATTAAAGTTTAACTAAGTTAGGGCTAAATAACATATTATGTAAGGTTTTGTAAACATAAAGTATGAATACCATCAACTTTAAAGACAAATGACAACTTTGTAATTGAATACAAACATAAAGGACGATTTTTGTAATTTACTTTTTTTTTTTTGTAATTGAATACACTTTGTAAATTTATGATAATATAGATTAATCAAAACATGCAAAGAAACCAAGTTGAAAAGAGACTTGTGTGTTTTTTGGTTTTTTTTTTTTTTTTGAAACGTAAACTTCATGTGTGTTTTTTGTTATGTCTATGTTCATGTATCGACCTTTCAACGCCCTATATGTTAGAAGTACATTAATTAATATTAATAAATGTACGTAGTTGTTTTTTTCTAAGACTATAAACAACCCCCACCCTCATAATTGTTTTATATATTCGAATAATAAAATAACAAACCATAGGGAGCATACCTGCTATTTTCAAAAGATGAGGACTAAACTTAAAAAAACGTGAAACCACAGGGACCATCCGGACAATTAACTCATAGATTAATCAAAACATGCAAAGAAACCAAGTTAAAAGAGACTTGTGTGTTTTTTTGTTATGTCTAGGTTCATGTATGGACCTTTCAACACCCTATATGTTAGAAGTACATTAATTAATATTAATAAATGTACGCAGTTGTTTTTTTCTAACACTATGACCTCGACCTTAAAGAAGAGCTCTTCTTCTAAAGATTTATTGTAAACAACCTCCACCCTCATAATTGTTTTATATATTTACGAGATTTTATAATTGAAAACTTTAGTATTACTTTGAGACCTTAGAAAAAGTTTTAATTCATTATCATGAGACATAATGATGAACTTTTGGTTTACACTAGCCAAGTACGTAAAAAATCACACGAAAAAGGGTTTAATACATTTTCATAGAAACATAAGGGAAAATAGCGAAAATGGCCACGACTTGGTCAACTTTTCCGTATTAGCCAACTCAAACGTCTTGGGGAGACGTTTCAAACATCTGCAAACGTCTTGGCGTCTCACCAACCAAAAGCTGCCACGTGTCCGACAGGAGAGTCAGACGTCTGGACGTCTTGGCTGGACAGCTTGAGACGTTTCGTTATGGCTGGCCATTTATCCAGACGGCTTGAGACGTTTCCGGATGGCTTGAGCCATTTAACTGTATTTAGCCGGCTACATCAGCTCTTGCCGGATAACACGTTTTGTTGTACTTATTGAAGACGCTTTGTACGATTTTAAGACGTTTTGTACGAATTTAAGACGTTTTATTAGCAATTTAAGACGTTTTTATATATTTTTTTAACACGTTTGTTGCAATTATTTATATGGAACCCTTATTTAAGATTCAAAAAGTTTGTTTGTTTTTAGTAAATATCTCACAACATGAGGGTGAGGTTTGTTGTTTATACTGGGGGGAAGTGGGATGTCATTAACGGAAACATTGAGTATGTTACTGATGGCGATTCAAGGAGACGTGGTTTAGAAGTTGAAACATATCATTCATATAATAGTTTTGTAAACTATGTTTCTAACATGTGTGATATTCCAAGCATTACACGGTTGTCATACCGGATGTCTACGTTTACTGATCCGATCGATATAATTAATGATCGAGATGTTAGATTTTTATTTGATTTGGCGATGCAGAATCCTTTTGAATTATATAAATTATATGTTATTCAACAGTCTGATGTTGGTTCCTCTGGTTTTTCTTCTTTAAACAACTTCAAAGCTCCAGATCTAAATATTTCAGTAAAAGAAAGTGTTGATGTTTTAAACGAAGAGTGTCCTATTTTAGAAAATAATTTTGAAAAATCATCCACGTCTAACAACGAATCAGGTTCTTTATCTATAGTGTTTGAGGCCGGTCATATATTCAATAACAAAGAAGAGATGAAGCTTGAGCTGGGAAAGAAATGTTTATTAGAGCATTTCGAGTTTACAGTTGATAGATCATCTAAGACACGGTATGAAGTTTCATGCATGGGTGATGGTTGTGTATGGCGATTTAAGGCAAATGCTATTCCTTGTGGTAGTTTATGGTTTGTTAAACATATGAACGATAGACACACCTGTTCGAAGACGCAAACACACCCACATTTCCGTCAGGCTAACCCAAAGGTTTTGGGTCACTTTTTAAAGGAACAACTAAAAGACAGTGGTAGGATATATCGAGCGAAAGAGATTGTCAAAGATTTTAGAGAAAGGTTCGAGGTTGAGATGACAAACCTTCAAGCTTGGCGTGGTAAAAGCTATGCACTTGAACTTCTACAAGGAACAACCCGAGACTCTTTTGCCGAACTACCAATATACTGTTACAATTTGAAGCTTGCAAATCCTGGAAGCGTTACTCACATCTTGGTTGATGAGCAGAGTCGTTTTGAAATGGTTTTTGTTGCTTTAGGTGCTGCGGTAATTTACACATTTTCTTTTGTACTTGCTCTTATTTTTTTTAAAGTAACATGGGTTTTGCTCTTATTTCGTTTTCATAAACTTTCAGATTCGTAGCTTTATGATTAATCTAAGACCAGTCGTTATCATTGACGCGGCACACCTAAAGGGTGAATTTAAAGGGACGTTGTTTTTAGCAGTGGGCATGGATGGAAATAATCAGATTTTACCACTTGCTTATGGCATTGGAAAATCAGAGGATGGTGAATCTTGGACATGGTTTCTCTCAAAGCTTAGAGACTGTGTTGGTGAAATAGCAGATATGGCGATCATTTCGGATAGGGCGAATTCTATACATGTAGGTGTTAGAAACGTGTTTCCACGTGTGTACCACGGGTTGTGTTGTCGTCATTTAATGATGAATTTACGTTTGCCGTCGTCTAAAAAAAAAAGAGTACGAGGCACTATGGTGGAAGACATGTAAATCTTATCGGATGTCTGACTTTAACGAGTCATTTAATGCTTTGTGTCTTGCTGTTCCTAGAATACGTCAGGTTTTAACAAATATTGGGTTTGGTAGATGGGCAAGAGCTCATTGTCCTGACAATCGATACCACTATATGACATCTAATAGTGCGGAGTTTATTAACTCTTTGTCTAGATTCTCGCGTAAGATGCCGATAACGCAACTTATCGAATTCTTCCTCGAGTCTGTACAAAAATGGTTTTATGACCGTCGACTGCAGGGCATGCAGGAGAGCCATTCACTGACTCAGTGGGCACAGAAGAAAATTTTAAAGAAAATTCAAGGGTCTAGAACCTGGACTGTTGCAGGCATCCAGGTAAACAGTTTTCTTGTTGAAGACGGTGGGAAAAGGGGTGTAGTTGATTTTTTGAATCGTTCGTGCAGCTGCCGTGTCTGGCAAGTTTCTGGTCTACCTTGTGGGCATGTGATTGCTGTTTCAAGATTTTTGGGTGAAGCTGACTGCAGTCATTATGCATTCTCGTGTTATTCAAGCGAAGTCTACAAAAAAACGTATGAAGAATCGATTAATCCTCTGCCTCATAGGTCTGAATGGGTGATACCAGAAGGCCTTGGCAGTGTATTACCCCCGCATATTACAAAACGTCAATCTGGCCGTCCAAAAGAAAACACCCGAATCTTGTCTCGTGGGGAAGAACCTGTTCTGGTATATTGTTCGCGGTGTCGAACATACGGACATGTTCGTGACGTTTGTTTAGATCCAATGAAATCACAGATTCGTTCACATAAATCATCAGGCAAAGGAAAAGGAAAAGGAAAAGGGAAAGAGACAGAAACCCAGAGTCCAACGGATGACATTTTTCCATCTTATAATTTAGCAGATTTTTAATAATAGCTTAGTTTTTTTATGTTTTATTTAGGAAAATCATGTAACAAATTCTGTAACCGCAATAGTAATTAGTACTTTTAATTTATATATGAATTAAATTTTACAATGCATACGTCCAGCCATCAAAAATTAATTGGTGTGTAGCGGCCGGCGTAGAGTTCATCAGCCATGTAGCGTCTATATCTGACACAAGCATCCTGCATGTTTACTTCGTTCCATGTTAATGAACGGTTCTTAACTAGATTTTCCAATAGCATACATATGATAGCACCTGAGTTTCGACCAATATGAGCTCCGTGGTCAGGCCACACAACATCCCCGCAATACTCTAAGGCTTCTACACGATGTTTCCCTGATTGTTGCCAGTATGATATACGTCCCAGAAACCATACGAATGGAGATTCAAATTCTAAAAGAATTTGATGTATTTTCCTGTGTATGCAAAATCCTTCTCCACAATTACTTAGGTTACAGTTATCGGGAAAATAAGCATATATTTTAAGCGAACGCATATTTATTTTTAGAAGTAACCAGTGGTTTTCGTTGTGCGCTACGGGCATGTAAATCTGCAAAAATTTGAAACGTAAATAAGCCCAAGAGAAGGTATTATTTTAAGGGAATTTTTTTTAAAGTTACAAAAAAAATCTTTTGTACCGTATCAACGTGCCAAAAGGGAGGAAAAAATTCTTTTGAACCGTCTCCATATCCGTAGGCCTCTCTATTCTGTTCTATTATCATGTTAAAAAAAGTAGGCGGGACAACTGTCCACCGATAATCATTTGACGGCATCGCCCTTAAGCGTCTGTGAAGCTCCCGTTGATACATAAGCTTGTTGCACCATGCATTGATATGCTAAGAAAAAATATGGTAAACGTTTGACAAAAAAAAAAAAACACAGTATCATTAACATGAAAGGTATTTCGAAGGTACCATTTCCTGAATAAAACCGTTTCCACAAAATCCAAGTAATCGACCCCACCATTCTTTTCCGAGAGGTGTTTTACCCATGTAGGTTGAGTAGCAAGTTGGAGTATCGCCGTCATAGTAAAACTCTAGAATATTTGGCGACCAATGATCAAACCGATCATTTTGGTTTATCCAAATGGTGCGTTGCACGGAATGAGGAATGTTTGAGTAAGACATTTGGTGTGGCATTATTGACATAGTGAGGGCACACATATATATACACACATGTTCACAATGAAAATAATTAATATAAAATATAATATTCAAAATACAAATAATTCTGTTTTATAAAATATAAATTAATACAAATCATTTAATAAATTCAATATCGTCCTCTTGTATCTCGTTGACTAATTCTTTAGGAATAAGCGAGTTGTAGAAAAGTGTCAACATATGGCGCCTCATCCTTGTAGCCGTTACGCTTGTGTCTTCACCATCATTTAGTGGTTTTTTGTTAATCAACCGGTCTAGAAATATACAAACCCAAACCCCACAGTCCCCTAATGGTCCTGACTGTTGTAGCACATCATCTGCATATACTGTTTCAAACGGATACTTTAACGTTAAAGGTTTGTTGTCATAGTAACCATGCAAACGAAGCCAATGGTCAAAAACAAAATTTATCTGGCAAACCACTTCCGTTCTTCCTTTTTCGATTTCTCGCATACCCATCAAGCTACCAAAAAAAACAAGCATTGATTAAAAGTCATAGCTTTTGAGAGTAAAACTATTAAATAATCAGCGTTTATAAATTTTTACCTGTCGTAAATAGTGAGGGTCTGGTTAACCAGGTTGAAAACTCCTAAAAACCAGTGAAATGATGGTATATATAACGGTACATACACCTCGTCAACGCTAAATATCCGAGGAAAAGGCTCTACCTCCCCGTTGAAGTAACATTCGAACTTCTGATCTAAATTTTGACAATGCATCTGGAAATACGGGGGTAAAATGGACCAATTGTCGGATGGATTTCTTGAATTATACATGTGTATCATCCATCCAAAAAGGTGCTGTCATAAGTTTGGACAATTTTAGCGAAAGTTTATAGGAAACTATAGTATATTTAGTATTAACAAATTTACCTCATCGCTTAACCAGCCTGTCCCGTCAGTGCCTAGCAAGGCCGCCCAGAAACTAGGACCAACATAGCCGCCTGCAGTGAGTGTTAGTTGTCTAACGCCGCTAGTTGGTGCCCAATTTTTTATCTTTTCAAATAATTTATCTTCATCATTTGCTATATTTTTTGGCTTCCGCTTGAGGTTTCTGAAAACTACAAACAGTGATAGCACAGCCTTGGCGGGCTTCACAAGCCTTTCGGACCGCCTCACTTTAATCATCTCCGGATCCTCATCCTACAATTACATTATTTAACAAAACGTACAGGGATAACAAAAATAAACTTATACGCAGGCCAAACTTACGGCTTCTTCGGTAAGATTTTCGGGAATTGCAGACACATGATACACTTCCTTATCGAAGTTACAATAGGAATAAGCTGCCGCCTACAAATTTAAAAAAAATGTTAGAAACATTTTCAAATAAATTTATTTTTTAGATTTTTATAACCAAATAAATGGGTTACATTATCATCTTCTTTTTGCGATTGGTCCATCGGTGTTTGTATGTGGCTTGGAGTATTAACCGGAGCCATACAAAAAGTTTGCAACAACTCCGACTAGAGCATGTCAGTCAACGCCCGGTTGTTTGAGTAGATCCTTTGCATCAACTCTGAGTTGTTTGATAACATCATTGACTGAAATTTAGAGACAAGCTGCTCTTCGGAATAAAATCCTGATGAAAACTGACCGGGACCAGCATCCCGTTGCACGTCAGCCGTGTTTAACGGAATATTATCCGTCTGAACCGGTTCCGTCTGAACCGGTATTTCAGGTGCAAATCCCTGCATTTGAGGCAGCAGAACTTCATCATCGCCGAACAACTCGGCAATGTAGTCCTTCTGTGGCTGGCCGTAGTTTTGACTCGGGCCGATTGGTTTATGAATTGGAGGGGGTAATTCAGTCGCCATAGCAGGGTTAAAAATTTGACGTTCAAGGTCCAAATAATCCGAGCTTGAAAGATACCATTGTGTCTCGGCCTCAAACATAGTTGGTGGTATGAAGTTTAGCGGTTTATATTCGCGTATCTAACACATTGAAAACGAAACATTTTACAAAAGGTTCAAACTGTTAACGGTTGGAAATTTTATTTTTTTTAATTTTATAATTTTTTTAAAAACTAACAAAGGTTCAAACAGTTAAAGGTTGTAACTGTTAAAATGTTTAATTTGTTTTTATAATTTTATAATATAATTTTTTATAAAATTATAATTTAAAACTGTTAACGGTATGAAATTTTTTTTAGAAATCTTAACGGTATGAACTTTTTTTTTAATTTTTAAATTTTATAGGTTGAAACTGTTATCGGTTTTAAAATATAGTTATTTAAAATTATAAAACTTTATAAAATAGCAATTTACCTTTATTGCATTCGCTAAGATGCCATCAACACTACCCTTCAACAGCTTTTGTCCTTTTTTCCATCCTAAAAATCTCGGAATGGTCTGAGCATTGAAATACCCCCTCCTCTGTTTGAATTCCGGAAATACCTCTAGAATCCACATCTGTAAATGCATTACATATTTACCAGCTATTAGTATACAAGTTAAAACGAAATTACACTTAAAATATAAAATATATTTAATATATATACGATTTCAAATGGTACCTTAAAGGGCCAAACAAATCCATCTAACGAAAAACCCTTCGCGTTTGCCTTTTGACGAACGTGCATATCATACACGTTCGTATACGTGCTCTCCCAAAAATAATTACCCCATGGATATTGGTTAAACTCATTCAGATTATCCACCAGGTGTAGCAGTTTAATATCGATTGTATTTGAATCCTGCAACCCTAAAAACCCTTGACCCAAAAGCATCAGTAGACATATCCTTGTGCAATCTTCGTCACTATATGGCATCGGACCTTCAAACATATCTCTAATTCGTTTGAAAGCAATACGTTCACGGCCCGGGAAATGACGGTTTTTAAATGAGTCAGGGTGGTCAATCGGGGTCCAGTTAGTGGACCCAAACCTTAACCCTGTTATTAAACAAAATTGTGATGGGGTAAACATTAAAATTTCTTGGCCTAGGCGATATGTAATCCCTAATCTGGGTGTAGGTGTATGCACTTGTAATTGTGCAACGCCGAGTAAGAGTAGACTGTCACACATAACACACTGAATATCCAAATAAGGCCCAAAACATGTCTGCCTAAACTTGGATTCAATAGATTCCGTCATTCTTTCTTTCATAGTCTTTACTATATTCCATTTTTGACGAACTTTGATCTTTTGGACCTTGTAAAGTAACAAATGAAACAAAAAAAGACAACAATAAATATACTAAAATACTAAAACACTATAATAAAGAAAAAAAAAGACAAACTCATAAAGTATCACCGCTACACTTGGGAGAAGATTTGATCCCACGTCTTGCATGACATGATCAGGAGGTTGCATGTGCTCTTGACCACCCAATGGTGGGAATCCGTAGTAATTTGGATCCATTTTCAGTCAACGGGTCGGGTCTTTGGTCGTCGGGTATTTCTTCGGATCTTCAATGTGGTCTGGTCTTCAACGCGGTTCGGGTCTTTGGTCGTCGGGTATTTCTTCGGATCTTCAATGGTCTTCGGATCTTCAATGTTCTTCGGATCTTTTCTTGAAGGTGGTCCTAAAGGATAGAACGTGGTCCCCGAAGACGTTTGACGGTGGAAATGAAACACATGAACCCACACTCAAAGTTAAAACATGTTCCACGACACGTGTCACGCGATGGCTACACGGGGACCCAAAGTGGAACACGTGTCTTTCAGCAGACGTCTCAAGATGTGGGAAACGTCTCAAGATGTGGGAAACGTCTCAAGATGATGTGGGAAACGTCTCATGATGTGGGAAACGTCTTAAATGTACTAAACGTCTTAAAATCTGCTGAAAAGCTGAAACGTCTCTGCATGAATGCCACGTGTCAAACCCTGAGACGTCTTAAATCTTGAAACGTCTTAAAATGTGCTGAAACGTCTCTGCATGAATGGCACGTGTCCGAAACGTCTCTGCATGCTGAAACGTCTCTGTATTGACGAAAATTGGCATTTATTGATAATTTAATTTAATTTTTTTTAATAAATAGCAATGGGAATCCAATAACAATTTTTCACTTCAAGTATAGTATTTGAGTACGTTTCTGGAGCACGCAAAAATGTCTGAAACAAATAAAAATGATGTATACTGCTCTCAACCAGTAAACAAATCATCATCTTGGATTCTCAAAAAATGGAGAACTAACAAGGGTGAAAGTTCTTCTGAAGTTCCACAACGAGATGATTCAGAACAAAGGCACTTTATACACAATCGACAAAGTTTCACCTCCACCGGGCTGGTACATGGGCAATTCCAGACGACGAAAGTGAGAACTGGTCAAAAGACGTGGAAACATTCTACAGAAATGGGGATGCGCCGTTCTGTTATTCAGCAGTTTTCACAAGATCAATAGAGTTGGACAAAAAAATTTGGGGGACTCTATTAGGTTTTCGCTGTGGCGGCTACCTAACCTCAACAGTTAATTATTCTTCCTAATATTTTTATTATTTCTTCAATTTTTTCCCCGTTATTAATTAATTTTAATTTTAAATTACAACTTATACAGCATATTGAAGGATGGGGGGGAAGGCTAATGGCTTGGAGGAATAGAAAGATTCAAAGGGATCCGTTGTTAAACTTGCGGTGGACAATTCTTCCACCACAATTTTATGAAATGTTGTTAGATTCTACTCCTAAAACCGTTGTTAAATATGCCAATGGCAAATTACACCCATTTCCTTCTTTCTTAGAAGTGGATTACGTCTTATTTCCGTTACCGTTAGAAAATAACGAATGGCTCCTAGCTCGACTAGAGTTATCGTCACAGGAGTTGGTGTATTACCCGTGCGAAGATGTTTGTGTCGGCAATAAATACAGAAACGTTATTCTCCCCCGTTTGACGAATGTTAAAGTTTACTTAGGAGCATTACTAGTGCATTTGCAATATTGGAAAAAAAACGGGAAAACCAGAAAAAAGTATCTGTGCCGAGCTCAATGACAACTACGTGGTATCTAACACAACAATTGCAGGGAATGAAGCAATCTACCTGTGTATGCTTATGGAGCATTTGGTTACGGATAAACCAATAAATATAACTGGAGACATTTGTAAATCAATTTTGTCGTACAGACAATTTATTGCAGAAAAACTGTATTTTTGGCGGTGTTTACCCCGTCCAAATGTTGTCTAGTTTATGCAATAAAATACTTGTTTTTAATTTATTTTATTAATTTGATTAATAGTGATCAATGAACCCACTATAAAATGGCATATAGGCATTCTTGCCATTTAACCACATCCAATCACAATTTTATCTCAAACTTGAAATTTTTTAACAAAATCATGGATTCTTCTTGGACCGACGAAGAAGACATTGCTATTGCCGTCTCCTACGCTGCCGCTCATAATGAAGACACTTACTCAGTTTCCGATCCCGCGTTCTGGGGTCAAGTTATGAACTATTTCTGCATTCACGTGCAACAAACGACCTGTAGCGCGAATGACCTCAACACTCGGTGTGCTTTCCTACGCTTCAAATGTAGCCGTTTTTTAGGAAGGTATAAGAACGTTAAAAAAAAGGATCGGCACAATAACCTGCCTGAAGAAGAGGTGATTGAAGAAGCCCTGCTAGACTACGCAATAATTTATGACGAGGATTTTGAACACATTTCAGTGTTTGAAACCTTGAAAAATTATATTTAGCTAGCGTTTTAGGATTTTATTTTTATTTTTATTTTTATCTTGTATCGTTTTTTATCTTTTATTAAAGTTATGTTGTATCGTTTTAAAAAGAAGACCACCCTTTTTAGACATTGGCAATTTTGGTCCAGTTGCAAATTCCTTCATAACAAGTGCTTCCAAACACTAAATATGATAGCAATTCAATACATACTAATTCCACAAATACAACAATATTGCAACTGCAATTAAAAAGCTTAGCACATATAGTTTCTTCGACTTCGTCTTTGTGTCAAATCTCATTGCTTTCAAGTTATTGTTCTCTTCTATTAATAACATATTGTGTAATTCAAGGTTCTTTATCTTCAGGTCTTTAAACGTCACTAGAGTTGAGGTGCCGAATGAACGTTCAACGAACATATTATCAACATCTTCTTTCCACAAGAAGAATTTGCAATCACCTCTCTACAAAAACACAACTATAAAGAAATTGCAATTGACTATCTACAAAACACCAAATTGAACTTACAGGCCAGTGAGAACACCCGTAAAATTCTTCACCATGTCTTTCACTTTTACGTCCAGCTACTCGAAGAACCGCAAGAATGTCGTGATGACAGTACACATTTCCATCCAAATCGACCTTGAAAAGTTTAGGTCTTCGAATTAGACCAGAGGTAGAAGACGAGAACATGTTGAATCAATGTTACAAAATGATTGTCACAACGGGCTTTTATAACCCCCCAGCCTTTTCAGATTTTTAAGTTTTTTATATTTTTTTTTAAATAATATAGTTTATATAATGTAAGGAGTATATAAATATAATTTAAGTTCAAATTATAACAGCTCTGGACAGAGGATAAACTGGTTAGGACGTTTGGGTTACACACGTGTTGCGCGGGTTCGAATCTCACAAACGGCCGGTTCTTTAAAGAAGACCCCGTTTTTTTAAATTTTTAAGTTTTTGAAATATCAGTTTTAAATACTTAAGTTTATTAGTTAAGGTTCAACTTTTAAATACTTAACTTTATTTATACCGTTTTAAATCCCAACCCCGTTAAAGAAAATATAAAACATTATAGTAAACATTAAATTTAAAAAACAAATATATACAAAAGAAAAAAAAATAATACATTAAAAAAAAAACCAACATCTAAATCCAAACCCTAATCGTTTCCCACTGCGAGACATGTTCGAAATCATGTCCTTCGGCGTGGCGGAAGTTGATGAGGGCAACCGCCTTGATGTCGTCCTCGCTAAGGCCCTCGGATGAATTCTCCGCAGACTTGTAGTAACTCTCGAACTTCTTACATTCCAACCGTATAACATGAAACCTTGAAGATAAGGCATCAACGCTACGGCCGTGGTCCGGACCACGGAGTTGTGCAAAATATTGTTGCACCCGAACCCATAGACCTCCCTGCCCTCGACGAGGAGGATTGATATACACCTCCTCCCAAGCCTCCACCAATGCTATGTCCTCAACTTCCGTCCACGAGTTAGCAGCCATGTGTGGTTGTGTGTTTCTGGGTGTAGAAGAAAGATGAACAAAGAAACTGGAATAACAAGAACGGCGTGTGTTTATGTGTGTTTGGTAATAGGGGTATATATAGTTGGTAAATTGCCTGTTGAAACACCTTAACAGGTTGAAACGTCTTAACATATAGGCTGTTATAACGTCTTTAAACATTCAATTATACTGGATTGAGCAAGAATTAAAAAGTAAACAAATTTATAACTTTATTATCATTTATAGTTGGTAAATTGCCTGTTGAAACACCTTAACAAGTTGAAACGTCTTAACATATAGGCTGTTATAACGTCTTTAAACATTCAATTATACTAGATTGAGCAAGAATTAAAAAGTAAACAAATTTATAACTTTATTATCATTGAATACAAAAGTACATAAAAAACATTACACTGTTACAAATATAATCATTTGAACTAGAATACACTAAACCGCTACTTCCATAAATTTAAAATGGGGTAGGAGATCCGGACTTTGATTCCGGAATTTGCATCGAAACACCTAGGAATAAATATGGGTCGTGAACTGGTAAGTTCCATCAGTCCACATTTATTTTGGCCTAGGTGATATGTAACGGGTTGTTCATATTTGGTTCTGCGGTTCTACGTCATCGGTGATGGTAGAGGATCTGGCAAACACACTGGTGAGAGCCCATTGTGTTAGACCAGCTCTCGTCCACCATCCACAACGGGCAGAACTGTCATGACCCGAACAACCCGTTTAACCCTTCACGTGTCCGTTGTAGATGAGTTCTTGAACCCGATCGACCCCGCATAGCACGTGGAAGGGGAAATCCGATCTAATCCCATTACAAGGGAGAAGATCTGTGTCCGTTGTAGATGACTTCTTAGACCCGTTGTAGATGACTTCTTAGAACCATTTGTTGAATCCGGGGGTCTGCCCATTTTTTGAAGTTGTGAACACCAATGTGCTAGAAAATATGGTGAACAAAAAACGTTGTGTATAACAGGGTGGAAGTGGAAAATTGTGAACGACTTAAAAACAGGTTCCAAACGTCTTGAAAATCACTTTGAAAACCGGGAAATGTCTCAAACGTCTCATGGTTTGAATTAAACGTCTCAAACGTCTTAAAAAGACCTTTGGAAAACGGGAAACGTCTCAAACGTCTTAAAAAGAGCTTTGGAAGACGAGAAACGTCTCAAACGTCTTAACTTTTATTGAAACGTCTTAAAACTTTTTAAAAAAAGTAAAAACATATTAAAAAAAGAAATACAAAATAGAAATTAAAAAAAGAAATAAAAAATAGAAATTAAAAAAAGAAATAAAAATTAGAAAATAAAATACCTACTAAACAATAAATTAAAAAAAATTATATTAACAAAAGGGTGTTCTTTAAAGAACCGGCCATTAGTAAGATTCGAACCCTCGCCACTCGTGTACAACCCAAACATCTTAACCAGCTTATCCTCCGTCCGGAGCTGATAAAATTTCAACTTATATTGTATTTATATACTCCTTCAGTTAAAGTATATTATTTTAAAGAGGTCTTCTTTATTTAAAACGTCTCAATATCTTAAAGAAACGTCTCAAACGTCAAACGTCTCAATATTTTAATGAAACGTCTCAAACGTCTCAATATTTTAAAATATAATTGCTGACGTCTGAAGCCATGTTTAGGCGTCTCAAGCCGGCTTCAAACGTCTCAAGCCATGCAAGTATCAGCTTCTTGGTTCAACTATTAAAACGTCTCAACAAGCCGTCTAAAACGTCTCAGCCAAGACGTTAAGACGTCTGACCTGTATGGGACACGTGGCAGTTTTTGGTTGGTGAGACGCCAAGACGTTTGCAGATGTTTGAAACGTCTCCCCAAGACGTTTCAGTTGGCTAATACGGAAAAGTTGACCAAGTCGTGGCCATTTTCGCTATTTTCCCGAAACATAATGATGAACAATTGTCTTATGTTAACCAAGTACGTACGTGATGGATCATACCTTGTTCTTTATATCACGTTCATCCATCAATAATATTTATTTCCATATAAAGAAATATTCCTTCGCATCAACTTTATTATTTATTACCATCTTGTCCTTTTTTTCGTAAATAAAAAAATTCTCCTATAAGTCATTTTCCTTAAGAGTTATCGGTAGATAAGAAGTACCTATTGATAAGTCATTTTCCTTGAGAGTTATCGGAAGATAAGAAGTACCTATTGAAATTATGTCATTCATGTTCTGTGATGGATACCCATGCATAAAACTTGTATTGCTAATTTATCTTTTTACAAGTGTACATGTAAAGAAAAACTAATTAAATAGTGCTACCAGATTTAACAGTTGCGAAGATCCACCTAAATTAAGATGTGTTAATACGTCTTATACATATGCCATAATTAAAAAAAAAAACTACACTAGACATCCTTCATTTCATTGGTTTAGGATTAAATAATATGCCATAAGAAGTCGTACAAACGGTATCAAATAGATACTGATTGACCTCATTCAAATAGCTTAGGAGCTGTATAATCGAACTCTACGATGTGATATTTTAGGTTTTCACTTTTGGATTTATAGGTTATAGATTTTAGAATTTTTGTTTATCATCATTGTGTCTTTTACTCATCATTGTGTCTTTTTTATATTTGCATTATTGTGTCTTTTTTGCGACCCATTGTGTCTTTTTTCCTCGACACTGTGTTATATTTTTCATCATTGTGTTATATTTTGTTTGACAGTGTGTCATCTTGTGCGATCAATTGTGGCTTTGTAATTTCTTATTTTTAGAAGCTTTTGTAGAATAACTTAACCCTCATTTCAGTATAGCATTTCAATATTTATATTCAAAAATCAGTTAGCGTGTTTAAACTGGGTTGCGTGTAACACGTAGAATTTTTCTGGTGGAGAGGTTAAGATCTTATAGACGACATACGTCCGTGTTTTAATTACTATCACATTTATTCTAATTAACATTTTTGACATCACTATAGTTCTATTTAGGTTTACTAGATATTGTTACAACACATGGGTGCATGACTTGTCAATGCCGGAAAGAAAGTTGGATTCTTATTTGCCTAAGTATTCAATAATTTTTTTCGAAACGAATTCTTAACACCCGTACATTCAATTGCAAATTCTTAGATCATGCCTAGAATAAATAAACTATTACAAAATAATTTACATCGAGATAGTTGGTAAACGGGCAACAAGCTGCGCCGCTACCCCTTTTTGAATAGCAAAAATATTTATAACCAATGAAATCTTAGCTAGAGAAAATATTTATCTTTATTAGATATGTTGTATGCAGTTATTTCTTGAATAATATCTTTAGCTTGAGCAATAATAAAGCTTGAGTTAATTATAAGTTTGAGGCTTTGAGCATATCAAACTGTCAAAATCATGAGTATCAATCACACAGTTAAAAATCTCTCAAACTTTATAAACCAAAAACTCATGGGTACAATCAAATCTTTGAACCAAAATACAACAAGAGCCCTCACATGACAACCTACAGAATATCAACATAATAATCTGTACGAATCTGAGCAGATTAACAAGATCTGTAGGTCCCTCGGAGGTTGAGGTTTAACCTATTCCTTGTTATGTCTAACACACTAGCAAGTGCGGAATCCAAGCTAGCATGCAAACCGAGATAGCACAAGCACAAACACAACACACAATCTTCAACGATTAACACCACTTGTATTAATGCGTATGAAAGGTTCGGTTACAATGCAATGTTTACAAATCAGTTTTGCAAACTCTCTCAGTGTGTGTGTTCTCTCAACTTTCGAACTCTAACTGCTTGTCTCTAATGTCTAACTTTCGAACTCTTGAACTCTCTGTCACACCTTACTGAAGTGAACACACAACATGGGTATATATACCCAACACAGCAGGTCTGGTCGAAGGATCAGACAGACTGATCGAAAGATCGTCTATCGATCTGAAACAGCTCGAAGGATCCACATGTACCTCGAAGGATGACATCCTTCGTGGTCCATCTATCGAGTGCTTATCTTTCGAGCTCATCGAAGGATCTAAACTATCCTTCGATGACACATCCTTCGACCCAAACATCTATCAACCAATTTACTAACTGTTTGGCCAAGTCAAACCAGGAGGATGGTTGACTTGGTCAAACTTACAAGACTAACAAAGACATCGTTTTGTATCAAGACGAAATACAGACAAAGTACAGACACAAGTGCACCAACAAGATCTACTGAAACTTTAGACAAACATGAAGGGGAACCCTTGATACGAAATGAAGAACAAAAAATATGATCACCTATAGATCTATCAGATTACCAATCTGGAACAAAACCCTAGATCTAAAATATACATAAAACTCAAGAACAGATTAGAGAGAATAAATTTATCTGTGTGAGAAAAATATCTCAGATAATTTACTCTGAAAACAACTGAATGTTCTTTTTTATAAGCCTTATCTGCAAATCCTAAGAAATCCATAAAGCTTAAGTTGCATCAGCTCACCAGCAGCCCAAGTTGTATCAGCCCAACAGCAGCTCCGCATCTTTACTAGTCGAACAACATCGAAATCTCTTAATCTCAGGCCCAACACACAAAACAATTAAAAACACAAAATATTAGAAAATGATAACGATATGTTTGATATTGAATTGAAAGATACATATATAGACACATATATTTCAACATCCCCCTCAATTTGAATAGGCAAACATTGTAAAAAAAACATAAAACTGAGAATTATGGTATCATTACGAAATCAAACAAGATCTAAAGGTTCTACAAGAACTGCACTAATCAAAATACACAAAACTCTCAACAAACAACAGACAGCTAACCTAATAGATCATTAACACGATGATCTAAAATCTCTAATACTTGATCTAACAGGTAAACGAACAAACAATGTTCAAACCCTAGAAAGAATTAGATAGGCTGCAAGAAAATAATAAGAGAAACAACTAATAAGAAAAAAAAAACACACACTAAGATATCATACAACCTATTAAAACTTTAAAATAATAACTTTCTCCCAACATAGTTATTCCTTATAAGTTCTAAATCAATAATGAACTTTAGATTCGTTATTAATAGGAAATATACTCGAAGATTGCCATAAAACACATAATCGATTATAGTAATCACCACAAGGAGCATCATAATCACATAAAAGAAACAATCACATAGATGAAACAATCATATAAGATATCCAAATAACACCGATTCAACATATATTCAAATTCACTATAATTTTCAAGGTTTATACAGAAACCAACTGAAACAAAATGAACAATAATACTCAACCCTTCCTACAGATCATTAATACAATAATCTGAAACTCTTACAAATGGTTTAACGGACACAGAACTGACATAACAAACTACAACAAGATCAAGCAGTCCTAAACCAAATTTCAAAGAGAAACCTTAAGAGAGAGAAACATAAAGAGTGTGTGAATCAATCTGGAATATAAAAAAAATATATGAGTTGCTTAACAAAATCATATACACATCTGACAGCATATAAAGTCACATGACTTTCAAAATTCAGAACACGTCTGAAAGACATCCAACAACTGTCATAAATCAGTCTCAATCAACTTTCTCTACAAACACTGACTATCAACACGATAATCACTACAAAGATCTAACAAATTTATAGAGTCAATCATGAACCAAAACTCGAGATCTAATCAAGTGAATACATAGGGAAAGAGACTTCGGGAAGGACACATACATTATCCGAAACATATCTGATACAAATAAAAGTGTCATAACTTTAAAAAAACCCAGAACCACGTCTGAACGATAATACTTGTCAAGAACTAAAAAGATATTTTTTTTCATGACCATAAATTTTACAACTTTACAAGAAACTTTTAATCACAAGATTCATACGAGATAAGTTTCAAACAATAAGAATAGCATGAACTATACTAGACTAAACAAAAACAACCACATGAGAATCTGATTTGAACATAAAATCATACGATTTGCAACCGAAAAAAAACCTAACACTCACAAGAGAAGACATATAAGGCTGTTAATAAAACTCAAGAATAATCTTGACAATATTACTAGTTAAACATGTGAACAAGCTCGATAAACCAGACACAAAACACACAAGTCAAACTAACTATCGCAAACGAGCTAGTAATCCAAACATTGTCATTCATGGTACAACCATACAACTTTGAGGTATGAAAACCCATTCAAAAAATTGTTATAACACAGTTCGAGACAAACCAAAATCACACAAAGCAATATAACAATTTCACAACAATAAGACCAAAGATTACTACTTTTAGCAACCTAATAAAAAAAAAGTTTAAGACTCACAAAATATGTCACACAAAGATCAAATTAATAGAACACATAGAACTCAGCTGGTCAAAAAACACTCAAATCACGTGGTTCGACTAACTATACAACAAGATACATACATTAAGACACACACCACATCCGAAAGGCATTCTAACGGTGTTCACCACAAACTCAAATCACAAGATTCAAAAGAACAAGTCCAAAACAAACTGAGAACCACACGATTGCACTTCAGACAACAACTTTACTTCCAAAAATACTTCTGGTTGAATACAAAAGTCACAGAACTTTGCAACAAGAAAGACATTTTCTAAAAAGAACAAGGTTATCAAACAACCAAGAATATTCTTGAACAATAACCGATTACATTTGCGAACTGCATAGCTCAAAAACAAAACATGACTTGCAACCAATACATATTTTCAACAGAACGACAATCTTTCAATCCTACATTCACTTACACGAAAAAAAGAAATCAGTCATGAAATGTAACATGCAACATAAAAAATCAAACACACATTCATTACAATTTTGAAATATTTTGGAAAAGTCATGTGACAGAAAAAATCTTCTATAACAAAACTCACTTTGAATTATTTTTGACAAACTTTGGATAAAATATATTCTAATATGTATATTTTGATAAAATGTATTCTAATCCGATATTAACGTGTTTCATTAAATACATATGTAGCAAACCAAATTGGTCAACAAACTAAAATCATATCATTTTTTATCTCTAGATCAAGTTGTGGAAGACTTGCATTTCTCTTGGGAGATGCAAGTTAAACTCCCACTTGGTGTAGAGTGATGCATTGGTGGGCAATGATAGGAGACCCAGGGAAACCTGGGTTAGATACTTGAGCCAAACGGGTTTTACCGGTAATTTCATCGTCGTGCCTACGGGCGGGTGGGTTATCGGGTTTTCCCCGGAATTGGTGGTGGACCCGGGTTACTCTCGGAGTACTCCGTTTGGTCCAGTGGGTGCCCCGAGAGTGCTCGGGATTGATTCTGTTGGCCGTTCAAAAAAAAATCTAAACGCAAGAAATCTAAACGCGTAATGAGAATTGGTGGTGGACCCGGGTTACTCTCGGAGTACTCATCTTCATCATTTGAGTGCCTTCACGTCGTGTCTTCATTCCGAAGCTTGTCATCGACCATGTTCTCCATGCCTTTAGAATCTGCACATGCAAGAAATCTAAACGCGTAATGAGAACAACTGCTTGGAATATAGTAAACATAAACAAACGACACACGTATGACCATGTCATAATCAAACACCGTCCGACAGTTTGAAAGTTTAATGTATTTTATCAATTTCAATTTTAACTTTCAACACTTGCAAATTTCGACCGTTTATGAAGATTCAGTCGTTTCGGTTTTCGTTCAGGTTTCAGGTAACGAAGACTTGAGATCCAACATCGTACGATCGAAAATAAGATAGAAATAAAATCTTTTTGGCTTTTTAGAAAGTTTATATTAAAACACACCTAAAATCTTTTTGGTATTTTTGAATATTTCAAATGCAAGGACAGAAGGCAGTAAATAAATATATACGGAGATGCAGAAACTGAAAGCATTTAAATAAATATTTACAGACTTTCTTTTTGTGAGTTTCGAGGGTAAGAGAATCATATCAGTGTACGGTCATGTCAAAACGCTCTTGTTGTTCGTTTAGTTAACATTAAGATAAGCATCCTATAACAATTATCGGTATTGTTGTCCACGTAAACTCAACTTATCAGATGTAATCATGGCGAGGGGATACGTTAAGGTATGATTTATACTTACCGACCGGTGTTCATCCACATCACGACACATTCCCGTATCAAGGTATGCACGAGGGTTCATCTTACCGGTGAGTATCCCGATTATCATCTGTTTGACCGTATATGATGTGAGATTCTCACTTATTTTGATTTGAAAACAAGTCCTGTGTGATAGAATCACTTATTGATGAGGAACTTGATTTTCGATGCATGAGGGCACAGGAGCAAGTCCGTGAACAGGTCAGTACTTTCGTACAGCAGAGAGACGAACTTGACTCCCGGATAAATGTGATATATTATCACTTATTTTGTTTGGACATGTGATTGTTGATCACTTATTGAGGTCGTATGCAATATGTACACGTATGTATAGTATCATGGAAGATCTAGACTTGCGTCCCCGTTATTTTTTTTTTGGTAAAAGATACAACCATGATACCCAGATGATAAGCAGCATAAAGACCGAATATCTCAGAACCTCGGCAATCTCTCAAACGAAATTTCGGTACTAAGACCATATGCCAATGAATGGTTCCCACCTGGTCTTCAGTCGATTGAAGTTTATATCACCCTGCACACTTTAAAATGATTGTGAGCCTACCGATACATCTTATATAGAGCTGCTTATCGTTTTACAGTTTAGGTTTAAAGAGGTTTGGACAGACCACTGATGTACTATCATTTTCTCTTTTGCTCGCCAGGAAACTCATTTTTGTTTTTCTATTGTTTTTGTGTTTTTGAAATTTTTCGATGTTTTTGGATTTTCAAATTTTGGATTTACTCCCCCTAAAATCAATAAACTAAGACAAATTTAAAAACACAAAGGTATTTACAAAAATGATTTTCCGATGTTGTTTTTACTCTTGCTTGACCTTAATGCCGTTTACCAGTAATAAATAGTCAAATCTTGATTTGTCAAATGCTTTGGTAAAAAGGTCGGCACGTTGGTCATCGGTGTGGACATAAGCAACATCGATTAGCCTCTTCTCAAAGCAATCACGTATGAAGTGATACTTAATTTCGATGTGCTTAGTCTTTGAATGCTGCATAGGATTTTTAGTGATCTGCAAAGCAGCAGAATTATCAACGTAAATAGGAGTAGTTAGGAATTCAAAACCGTAATCACGCATTTGTTGTTGGATCCATAGGACTTGGGAGCAACAACTTGAGGCAGCATTGTATTCAGCTTCGCATGTTGATGTAGCGACGCACGTCTGCTTCTTGCACTGCCATGTGACTAGGCGATTTCCCAAAAACTGACATCCAGCCGTTGTGGATTTGCCGGTGATTTTGCATCCGCCAAAATCAGAATCACTGAATGCGATCAAGTCAAAGTTATTATCCCTAGGGTACCACAGACCGGTGTCAGGGTAACCCTTCAAATAACGAAAAATCCTTTTTACAGCTGCAAGATGTGAGGCCTTCGGGTTGACTTGATATCTGGCAAGCAGGCACGTTGGGTACATTATATCTGGTCTTGATGCTGTGAGGTACATAAGAGATCCGATCATCGCGCGGTAGTATGAGGGGCTAGTAGCTTCACCCTTCAAGTCTGGAGTAATTCCGTGATTTTGTGGCAATGGGGTACCGATGGGCGTTGCATCAGACATCTGGAACCGGCTCAAGATGTCACCAACATATTTAGTCTGATGGATGAATATCCCAGACTCAGTTTGTTGTACTTGTAGGCCCAAAAAGAAAGTCATTTCCCCCATAGCGCTCATCTCGAATTTATCCTGCATTACACGCTCGAAATCCCTACACAAAACATCATTAGTAGAACCAAAAATAATATCATCAACGTATACCTGTACCAGTAGAAGATCTCCATCTTGTTCTTTGATGAAAAGAGTACAATCGATAAGACCTCTACGAAATCCATTCTCCAGCAGATAATTAGATAAGGTTGCGTACCAAGCTCGTGGTGCTTGATGAAGACCATAGAGAGCTTTGTTGAGCAACCAAACCCGATCGGGATGGATAGGATCTTCAAAACCTGGAGGCTGTTCGACGTACACCTCTTCTTCCACCACACCATGTAAGAATGCACTTTTCACGTCCATCTGGTATACCTTGAAACCTTTGTATGAGGCATAAGCCAGAAAAATCCGAATTGCTTCTAGACGTGCAACAGGTGCATACACTTCGTTGTAGTCGATCCCTTCAATCTGACGAAAACCTTGAACGACTAATCGTGCTTTGTTTCGAATAACGACTCCACGGTCATCCTTTTTGCATTTAAACACCCAACGGGTACCAATCTTCTTATAACCAGCAGGTTTCTCTACGAGTTTCCAGACACCAAGCTTCTGGAATTGTTGCAGTTCTTCCTGCATCGCTTCAACCCATGAGTTATCTTTCAAGGCATCTTTCCAAGTTCTTGGTTCTTCCTGTGAGACATAACACGCGAAAGACCAATCATTTTGTTGACCAGATTCTCGGATAGTTGCATACAAGCCTGCATTGTTGTTGTTCCGCAACATGTTTCTTGTTTGAACGCCACTCTGTACATTTCCAATGATGTTTTGTTGAGGATGGGTATTGTGAATCCTTGTTTCTGGATTATCTTGAACTGGAATATTTATACCCAGATTGTTGAGATTGAGATCAACAATCAATTCAAGGCCCGGAATTGACGAAGAGGATGATGCAGTAGCTTCAGCTGTTCTAGGGACATCCACTGGAGGTGTACCTTCTGAAGTACCATGTACTGCTGTCGTTGGAGCTTCTTGATCTGCATCTAGAAATTCATCATCCTCTGAAGATTCGTTCAATTCGGTAGCATCGTGAAAATCCTCATTGTCGAGAGCATTATTGTTCACTGAAGATGGTTCTTGATTGACAATAATGGGACGAACCAACGGTGAATCTGTTGCATTGTCACTCTCGAAAAACATCCTTGCCGCAGCATTTTCTTCAACGGCTTCAACATTGATCGAATTGAAAAAGTCATCGTACTCAAACATCCAAGGCTGACCAGGACATTTGACTGGTAAAGTGTGCCTTTGTACTCTGACTTCAGACCATTCTTCAACCCTTTTAGTCTCTAGATTCCAGACTCTTAAGTTCGGGGTGGAATACCCAAGAAAGTATCCCTCAATTGCTCTTGCCCCAAACTTTCCATTAGGATCGATTATTGTGCACGGAGCTCCAAACGGTTCAAGATATGACAAGTCTGGTTTCCGTTTGTTAATAAGCTCAAAACAGGTCTTGTTGTGCCTTTTGACTGTGAGGACTCGGTTTAACGTATAACATGCAGAGGCCACAGCTTCAGTCCAGAATGGAATCGGCAATTGTGACTCTACCAACATAGTCCTAGCAGTCTCGATCAATGTGCGGTTCTTACGTTCAGCGACGCCATTCTGTTGAGGAGTATAAGCTGCACTAAATTCGTGAAGAATACCTTTTGAAGTGCAAAACTCCGCCATGGCATGATTTTTGAATTCAGTACCATTGTCGCTACGTATCCGCCTAACCTTCAAATTATAGAGATTCTCAATCTGAATGATCAAGTTTTTGATAATACCGAAGGTTTCACTCTTATGTGCCATGAACGCCACCCAAGAAAATCTTGAAAAATCATCAGTTATCACGAGGCAATATTGATCATTCCTAATGCTTTTGTGCTTGACAGGACCGAACAAATCCATGTGCAAACGTTCAAGAGGAACAGCCACCGTGTTGACTTTCTTTGTAGGGTGTCGCTTCTTCGTTTGTTTTCCTTTCTGGCACGAGACACAGACGTCTTGAAGATGGAAGTTTTTAAGAGGAACACCATTCACCAATTCATTTGATACCAAATGATTCATTTTGCGTAAGTGAATGTGTCCCATTCGTCTGTGCCAAGAGATTGTGTCTTTTTCTGTGGCTTTGGAAACGAAACAAGTTGCTTGTGCAGACGTTGTGATAGCTTGGCTCATATCAAGGACATACAAATCATTTATCCTTGGAGCCGACAAGAGAATCCATTCTTTTGGAATTTTGAAGCCGGGTTTCAGCACATAACATCCATTTGCATCAAAGTGTACTGAGAACTGCTTATCACAAATTTGAGAAACACTAAGAAGATTGTGATCAAGTTATTGTACGAAGTTGATCTTATCAAAGCTAACAACCCCGTTGGAAATCATTCCTTCACCCGTAATATATCCGCCTTTATCTCCAGCAAAAGCAACATAACCTCCTCTAATAGATTTGACGTCGTAGAGAAGCTTCATGTCGCCTGTCATGTGCCTGGATGCCCCACTATCAACAATCCAATGACTACTGATAGTTCCTCCTGGAACACCCTGCACATGAACTCACATGATTAGTTGGAGATGGGGACCCAAGCCATTGTGGTCTTGGGTCTTCCATTTTCATCAACAACAATAACCTCTATTCTTTGATGATTCGAAAATTGTGATGGTCCCCCTGAATTTGTGGTCAATTTAGGTTTCCATGTCTGTTGAGTTTTACCAGTTTGATTGTTTACCAATTTAACTTCATGATTGTTCGAAGTTTTTGAAAGTTTTGAATTTTCTGGCTTAACTGAAACAGATTGTTTTTGAACCACATCAGTTTTAATCGCCTTTTCAATTTTCTTGACCTGTTGGCGTTTCTGTTTCTTTTCCCTTTCTCTTATGAGTCGGGGATCTTGTTTTACAGAAACAGATCGCCTTTGGTGATTGCGTTCACGGGGATCATCTTCTTTGGCTTTCAACTTATGAAGATACGGGCAATTTCGAATGATATGCCCGATTGTACCACATTCAAAACATGATCTTCGTTCAACAAACCCCGAAGTATCATGTGATCGTCTTGCCGATGATGAACTTTGTGATCCCGAGGTACTAGGTTTTGAACTACTTGGTTCATTCCTTTTCATCACAGTTGCTTTCTTGACAAAATCTAAGTTAGATTGATTTTCAAACTTTGCAATTTTGTCCGTTCCCTTCGATTTCACAAAGTTCACATTCTTCTTCTTCTTCTGATTCGGCTTCTTTTGACTTTGAGTCGGTGTCTTACCTTTGGGTTTGGCATGATTTTGCTGTTTTTGCATTGTTGGTAATTTCTGATTCCCAAATTGTTTTCTAACTTCAGCCTTTGGAATAGGAGGGCACTGTGTTACTGTAACACGTGATCCTGTCTTTCCCAAAAACTTACTTGTTGAATTTTCAAAGACTTTACTGATTAATGATTGATTAACATTCTTAATAGGAAAATCTTTGTCAGAATAAATTTTATCATCACCAACAAGAGTGTACAGCAAATCCACACTCTCCGACTCTTTCTCAGACGAGGACTCGATTGCAACAGTCTTAGCGGGTTTTGCAGGAGGATCACACAGAATATGATTCTCAAGAGGTATGTCCTCTTCGTTTATCACCGCATCAGACTTTGCTGAATCAGTATCATCAGATTCATCATCAGAAGAATCAGCATCCTCAATCACAACTGGAGGATCCTGATTCTGTTCAGCAGTTACAAAAGTATCCGCTGACACATCTGAATCTGACGATACTTCTTTCTTGTATCCGAGCCCTGCTGCAAATTCATTAACATCTAGAGGAACAGATGGTTCAAAGTGAGTTCTGTACTCCTCATCAGGCAGTGCATCAAAATTGTTTCTCACGGGTGGTGGACATTTCTTGTAACCTATGCATGTGACATCCCGTTTCTCTTTCTGAACGTCAATGATGTGATCCAACACATAGCTAGAACTCAAATAACTGTCTAACTTGAGTCGGATCGCCTCACTTTCAGTTTTAACACAAGCCATTTCCTTTTGCATTACCTCAAGACGAGTTATATAAAGGTTAATGTCAGTTTGTTTTCTGGAAACCATTTTTGTCAGCTCTGTTTTATCTTTCTTTAACGTTTCAATCATTGACTTAAATTCCTTTTCATGGTTTTCATAAAACATGTTGGCTTCTGTGCACTTGGAAAGATCAACGGTCAACTTCTGGTTGTGAATGAATGTCACATCATATTTCTCTTGCAAAGCCTCGTGTTTGCTTTGCAATTCACACCACTTATCATTCAAAGAAACATGTTTGTCTTGCAAGTCAAACAAACTAGCTTGTAAAGCATCATGTTTGCCTTGCAACTCAGACATGTTGGCATCCAAATCAGCACATTTAACATGCAATCTATCACAATTATCACAGATATCAGCAGTGGGTTCATCGACACATACCTGACTTGATGAACTGTCGACATTAGCCATAAAGGCTGAATGGAGAGAAGACGAAGAATAGGCAGCTTGATCCACCAAAATAGCTCTTCTTTGAATTCCTGCTGTAGCTTCTTCCAATAGTTCATCAATATCTGCATTAACTGACGCAGTTGATGTGTCATCTTCTTGATCATTCCCTGAACTCGAGGACTCTTCATCTGAACTTCCATTGTAACCGGAGCTGTCTTCATCTTCAGAAGATTCACTACCATTGGTGGAAGATTCTCCACCACTGGCGTGTTTAAGATCCTTGACAATTTCAGCAAAACAAGCTGTTCCATCTGGAACATCATTTCCCAACTGGATTGACCAATCACAGCCTTCATCTACTTGAACCACAAGTGCTTGGTTGGCATTAGATGGTCCCGCTTGACTCTGGTTGTTGACAGGTACCAACGTACGAACATTGTTCCTGTTCTGGTTCTGCTGGTTGCCTTGATTTCTGAAGGGATTCTGGTTTCCATGCTGAGATGGCCTTGTACATTCCCTTTTAAAATGACCACGTTCACCACAATTGAAACACTTAACCGCCTGCTTATCAAACCCATACTTGGTGTCTTTCTTGCTTTCCAAGCTGGTTCTGCCAGTTCTCTCCATGAAATCCTTTGCTCGCCTAACAGCACTTGCAAAGGCCCACTTGATGTCCATCATTTCCATCTCCTCTTTATCAATCTGCTGATAGTCTTCTTGTGTCAGATTAATGTTACCAATCTGACCTTCCACTAATCCACAGTATGCGCTCACCAAAGTGTTTAGCAGCTCCATGTGTTCCTTAGCTACTTCCACACTGACTTTAGAAAAGCTTGAGGTGTCGAGCCGTACTGTATTTGGCTTTGATTGTTGACCAGCAGATGATGTGCTTCCATAACAAGCTTGCTGTTGAGGAGGAAGTGGATTCCCATACATGTCTGTTGGTACGGTAGATTGAGGAGGAAGAGGATTCCCATACATGTCAGTTGTTCCGGGAGATCGAACAGGTAATGGATTTCCGAACATATCAGTTGGTCTGAGGGGTCGTTGGCTTTGTTGTTGCTGTTGAGGAACTGGTTCCAGCAGATTTCCATACATGTCTGTCTTTGGAGGGACTGGAACTTGGATAGTATTGCCATACATGTCAGTGCTAGTCACAAACGCTGTTTGAATTGGAGCATGCGAAGAAGGTTTCGTAGAAGTGCTAGAAGTTCCATAATACATTTCAGGATTTTGTGGCACTGGAACTCTTTTTGCCTTGAGAGTTTCTTCCTGATTCTTGTTTTCCAGGATTTGAACAAAGTCGTTGAAGCTCGTTGTAGCTAAAGTACCATTGTACTTCATGATTTCCAAGAAAGTGTTCCATTGAGGTGGCAACGCATCTGCAAACCTTTTCACAATCTCTGCAGAAGTTGTAACAACCCCAAAATTTGTCAATTCAGTCAACAAATGATTAAATCGACTTGTCAAATCACCTAACGACTCATTCTCCATACAAGTAAAACCATCAAACTCTTTCTTTAGCAGTTCTTTTCTCAATTGACGTGTCGCTTCATTTCCTACGCCCCTTGTTTTCAATGCGTCCCACAACCTCTTCGTTGTCTTGTAACTGACGAATTGATGATAAATATCTTTACTCAACGCCTGAGTAAGAATGGCATATGCCTTCTTTTCCAAATCATAGACCTTCTTCTGATCTTCCGTAAGATCTGCAAACCTAGCAGCAGATGATGCGGCAACCTCTATTGTTTGATCGAAATCTGTAATGAACCGCAACCATAATTCTGTATTTTGACCAAGAACGTATGTATGAAATCTATCAATCCATCCTGGATATTCATATAAGTGCATCAACTTTGGAGGCCAATTCAAACTTCCGGTTTCGCTCTCGCTTAAGAGAATGCTTTGAACACTTGGAGTTTGATTTGATACGAATGCCCATTGACCGGTAGAAATTGCATTAGAAGATACCGGTGCGGGAGACGGAGTACCAAAATACATGTCTGTATTTACCAAAGTATTCCATCTTGGATTCATTTTTGATCAAAAATAATAATAAACTTGTTACACCAGTCGAAGGATCTGAGATCGAAAGACCTGAAACACAAACTTGTTAAACTTAAACAAACTGGGATCGAAAGATCAACACTTGTTCGAAGGATCAACAATGTTCGAAAGATCACTGTTGAGTTTCGAGCAATGATTTCGAAAGATTCTCCACCCGAAGGATCCTTATCTTTCGAACAATGATTTCGAAAGATTCTCCAATCGTAGGATCCTTATCTTTCGAGAAAGAACTGTAGATCGAAAGATGTATGCTTCGAAATGATTCCTTGGTTCGAAGGATGATGATCTATCGAACCTCCACTGATCGAAAGATGATCTTTCGACTTCGAAGGATATCTTTCGAACTGCTCTGACACAGTTGACAAAGAGTGACAGGTTGGTGAAAAAGGTGATGGGTTGGTGAAATCTTTCGGCAGAGGTATGGTCAGACCATGATTTTCTGCCAAAATCAGATTTGAACAAATAAAATATAATAACCTTATCCAGAAAACCGGTCACCGGAGAAGCCGGAATTTTGGCCGGAAATTACCAAAACAACTTAAAAGCAAGTTTTCAAGTTACCCAACCCGTCTTTTAACACACCCTGTAAGTTTAGACACGTTTTTAACGTCAAGAAAAGCGAGAAAATCAGTTAAAAACGGATGCTAAAACAGTGAGTTTTATCCAAACACTCCAAAGTCTTGTAAAAACCCGGTTTTTAACAAGGAAAAGAGCCACGGCTCTGATACCACTTGAAGGTCCCTCGGAGGTTGAGGTTTAACCTATTCCTTGTTATGTCTAACACACTAGCAAGTGCGGAATCCAAGCTAGCATGCAAACCGAGATAGCACAAGCACAAACACAACACACAATCTTCAACGATTAACACCACTTGTATTAATGCGTATGAAAGGTTCGGTTACAATGCAATGTTTACAAATCAGTTTTGCAAACTCTCTCAGTGTGTGTGTTCTCTCAACTTTCGAACTCTAACTGCTTGTCTCTAATGTCTAACTTTCGAACTCTTGAACTCTCTGTCACACCTTACTGAAGTGAACACACAACATGGGTATATATACCCAACACAGCAGGTCTGGTCGAAGGATCAGACAGACTGATCGAAAGATCGTCTATCGATCTGAAACAGCTCGAAGGATCCACATGTACCTCGAAGGATGACATCCTTCGTGGTCCATCTATCGAGTGCTTATCTTTCGAGCTCATCGAAGGATCTAAACTATCCTTCGATGACACATCCTTCGACCCAAACATCTATCAACCAATTTACTAACTGTTTGGCCAAGTCAAACCAGGAGGATGGTTGACTTGGTCAAACTTACAAGACTAACAAAGACATCGTTTTGTATCAAGACGAAATACAGACAAAGTACAGACACAAGTGCACCAACAAGATCTACTGAAACTTTAGACAAACATGAAGGGGAACCCTTGATACGAAATGAAGAACAAAAAATATGATCACCTATAGATCTATCAGATTACCAATCTGGAACAAAACCCTAGATCTAAAATATACATAAAACTCAAGAACAGATTAGAGAGAATAAATTTATCTGTGTGAGAAAAATATCTCAGATAATTTACTCTGAAAACAACTGAATGTTCTTTTTTATAAGCCTTATCTGCAAATCCTAAGAAATCCATAAAGCTTAAGTTGCATCAGCTCACCAGCAGCCCAAGTTGTATCAGCCCAACAGCAGCTCCGCATCTTTACTAGTCGAACAACATCGAAATCTCTTAATCTCAGGCCCAACACACAAAACAATTAAAAACACAAAATATTAGAAAATGATAACGATATGTTTGATATTGAATTGAAAGATACATATATAGACACATATATTTCAACATCCCCCTCAATTTGAATAGGCAAACATTGTAAAAAAAACATAAAACTGAGAATTATGGTATCATTACGAAATCAAACAAGATCTAAAGGTTCTACAAGAACTGCACTAATCAAAATACACAAAACTCTCAACAAACAACAGACAGCTAACCTAATAGATCATTAACACGATGATCTAAAATCTCTAATACTTGATCTAACAGGTAAACGAACAAACAATGTTCAAACCCTAGAAAGAATTAGATAGGCTGCAAGAAAATAATAAGAGAAACAACTAATAAGAAAAAAAAAACACACACTAAGATATCATACAACCTATTAAAACTTTAAAATAATAACTTTCTCCCAACATAGTTATTCCTTATAAGTTCTAAATCAATAATGAACTTTAGATTCGTTATTAATAGGAAATATACTCGAAGATTGCCATAAAACACATAATCGATTATAGTAATCACCACAAGGAGCATCATAATCACATAAAAGAAACAATCACATAGATGAAACAATCATATAAGATATCCAAATAACACCGATTCAACATATATTCAAATTCACTATAATTTTCAAGGTTTATACAGAAACCAACTGAAACAAAATGAACAATAATACTCAACCCTTCCTACAGATCATTAATACAATAATCTGAAACTCTTACAAATGGTTTAACGGACACAGAACTGACATAACAAACTACAACAAGATCAAGCAGTCCTAAACCAAATTTCAAAGAGAAACCTTAAGAGAGAGAAACATAAAGAGTGTGTGAATCAATCTGGAATATAAAAAAAATATATGAGTTGCTTAACAAAATCATATACACATCTGACAGCATATAAAGTCACATGACTTTCAAAATTCAGAACACGTCTGAAAGACATCCAACAACTGTCATAAATCAGTCTCAATCAACTTTCTCTACAAACACTGACTATCAACACGATAATCACTACAAAGATCTAACAAATTTATAGAGTCAATCATGAACCAAAACTCGAGATCTAATCAAGTGAATACATAGGGAAAGAGACTTCGGGAAGGACACATACATTATCCGAAACATATCTGATACAAATAAAAGTGTCATAACTTTAAAAAAACCCAGAACCACGTCTGAACGATAATACTTGTCAAGAACTAAAAAGATATTTTTTTTCATGACCATAAATTTTACAACTTTACAAGAAACTTTTAATCACAAGATTCATACGAGATAAGTTTCAAACAATAAGAATAGCATGAACTATACTAGACTAAACAAAAACAACCACATGAGAATCTGATTTGAACATAAAATCATACGATTTGCAACCGAAAAAAAACCTAACACTCACAAGAGAAGACATATAAGGCTGTTAATAAAACTCAAGAATAATCTTGACAATATTACTAGTTAAACATGTGAACAAGCTCGATAAACCAGACACAAAACACACAAGTCAAACTAACTATCGCAAACGAGCTAGTAATCCAAACATTGTCATTCATGGTACAACCATACAACTTTGAGGTATGAAAACCCATTCAAAAAATTGTTATAACACAGTTCGAGACAAACCAAAATCACACAAAGCAATATAACAATTTCACAACAATAAGACCAAAGATTACTACTTTTAGCAACCTAATAAAAAAAAAGTTTAAGACTCACAAAATATGTCACACAAAGATCAAATTAATAGAACACATAGAACTCAGCTGGTCAAAAAACACTCAAATCACGTGGTTCGACTAACTATACAACAAGATACATACATTAAGACACACACCACATCCGAAAGGCATTCTAACGGTGTTCACCACAAACTCAAATCACAAGATTCAAAAGAACAAGTCCAAAACAAACTGAGAACCACACGATTGCACTTCAGACAACAACTTTACTTCCAAAAATACTTCTGGTTGAATACAAAAGTCACAGAACTTTGCAACAAGAAAGACATTTTCTAAAAAGAACAAGGTTATCAAACAACCAAGAATATTCTTGAACAATAACCGATTACATTTGCGAACTGCATAGCTCAAAAACAAAACATGACTTGCAACCAATACATATTTTCAACAGAACGACAATCTTTCAATCCTACATTCACTTACACGAAAAAAAGAAATCAGTCATGAAATGTAACATGCAACATAAAAAATCAAACACACATTCATTACAATTTTGAAATATTTTGGAAAAGTCATGTGACAGAAAAAATCTTCTATAACAAAACTCACTTTGAATTATTTTTGACAAACTTTGGATAAAATATATTCTAATATGTATATTTTGATAAAATGTATTCTAATCCGATATTAACGTGTTTCATTAAATACATATGTAGCAAACCAAATTGGTCAACAAACTAAAATCATATCATTTTTTATCTCTAGATCAAGTTGTGGAAGACTTGCATTTCTCTTGGGAGATGCAAGTTAAACTCCCACTTGGTGTAGAGTGATGCATTGGTGGGCAATGATAGGAGACCCAGGGAAACCTGGGTTAGATACTTGAGCCAAACGGGTTTTACCGGTAATTTCATCGTCGTGCCTACGGGCGGGTGGGTTATCGGGTTTTCCCCGGAATTGGTGGTGGACCCGGGTTACTCTCGGAGTACTCCGTTTGGTCCAGTGGGTGCCCCGAGAGTGCTCGGGATTGATTCTGTTGGCCGTTCAAAAAAAAAAATCATATCATTTTTTTAATACAACTCTTTTGTTAATAAGTTTAGAAGTCATTAAAAGCAAGAAAAAATATTTATTCATTTTTAGAAATAAAAACACACAAAATACTATGTTCCATCTGAGGAACAAAAACAAAAACAATCAATTATTTAAAAAAATATATGGCACGTCAACTGATCTACAACAGAAACCCACACAACTTTGTGAAGAATCAATAAGACTCGAACATAAACAACATATAGCTTAATCTGAATCAATACACTCTAAACTCCCAAACAATGAACAATTGTCGGTATATCTTCAAACAAATATGCTCATGAATAGTTCAAATCCAGATAGAACAAACAAAGTTAACAATAAAAACTTAAACATATATGCAACTCACTTCTAATGCAACAAATAAATCAATAGCTTATCACAAAACATGTGTTTACATTAATATTGTAAGTAAGCCAAGCATACAAAACTGTAACAGAAATTAAGATGTAACACACAAATACAGGGTGTGGCTCTCCCTGTTATCAATATCGGCCCCCCTAACCCGGTCAAAACATGCCTAATCAGCAGATAATCATGAAAAAAAAAAACTAAAGTAAGAATATAGTATGAACAAATCTGACCTGATTAGCACCCAAGTTAGGGATCCCCAAGTCCTAAATCTTTACAGTTCCATCTTTTGAACCCGAATACATCTATATTCCACCATTTTGGAACCCTATAGCCATAACATAGTTCTTGTGTGAATCGTAGCTCATGACATGCAGAGACTGGTTGATTTAACATCAAAGAGTCGAATGTGTGGGTTCCATGTAGCAACCAGGAACCTCTTATCTTATTCTGTTGTTATTGCATCAATTATATGCACCAAGTTTCAAATTTTTTTTTAAATCTTCAAGATCCAAAACTTGTATATCAAAACACCTCTGCCCTTATGTTTCTTTGCACGTGTTATCGATCAACTTTTACTAATCTTGATGCAACATGCACCTCAAAATTTTATAATAAACTCCATTCTTGTCGAGATCAAAGAGCAAAACCTTTCCTTATAAAAAATCTGAATGTAGATTTACCCAAAAATATTCTGAAACATAAGAGCTATAAACTGACAAAATGCAATTCGCCTCTAGATATGATGAACCACAATGAAACATCAAACTTTTATTAGAAGCAAATCATCAGAACTTATTGATTAACACTCCAGATTCAAACACTCTTGATCGAACTAGGATTTCAGATACAACCCCCTAATTTCAGGACCAAGACTAAACCGTAGAGAAAGAACTATACAGATCAAAACAAAAGCTCTAAAAATTGTAGAACATGCGAACATAACAACAACATCAGTAGCTGAACAGAGCATCGGGATTTGCTTTAATCTTTAATAAATTAATTCAAATGTAGAACTAGATTGAAGAACAATGGGCCAAGGCCCTAATAGATTTGCACTTGACTCAACCTTTGCTTAGGGTTACCATTCTTCAAAAGGATGTTCAAAACAACCCTTCAGGAATGAAAAACGAACATCTACGAAAAATCTTCATGAATGAAAAACTAACATCAACAAAAAAGTATTAGTGGTTACGTATCTCTAACAAAGCACCAAATCCAGAATCATTCGCACACTATAATCACACAAATTCCAAAATTGTTTAATCGCCCAAGAAAACACAAATTGAAAAAAATTGAACCAAGAACAAATCTACAACAAAGCAAGAGATGAAGCAGATATGACTTTCAATGGTACGATTTTCAACAACGGTTGTGACAACTGTCAAAATTCTAGGTATCCGTACAACTATTAAACAATGATTAGTGCTTAATGACTGTGCTGAATTTCAATTGGTGACTTGAATTGCTTTCTGATGATTGTTATCATACATACATATGCATCATATATTGCAAATGTCATATCGTTATTGCATGTAAGCTTTATTGATTCAAATGATGCACGAAACACAGCTAGCACACTTATCAGACAAATCAGAAAAATGCTGACGGAGTTCAGTACATAGACAGACAGACATGGTATTGAGACACGGAATGAGCCAGAAACCAAGAGTTACACTAGTATAGTATGTAGGAAAGTAAAGATCTTAAAACTGCCTTCCTAGAGATAGTTTAAGTGCCGAAAAGTGCCTGAAACTCACAATAAACTGCAGAATTCTGCAGAAATAAGCAAAATTCAGAATTTAAACACTCTAATATCAAGCAGAAATATGGTTAAATGGTCCAGAATACTTTCCTAAGTATCGGGAATCAAAACTGTCACAAAAGGTAACATAAAGCACACTAAACTTCACAGTTTAGCACCTTAACGAACCGGTAACCAACCGAACAACCGGACACTACCCGAAACACCAAATTTTCACTAGAGGCATTGTTTTATCATTACCAAGCTAGTTATGGTCACCGAACATCATAACATACTATATAACATACTAGTAACTAAACACCCTAACTAAATACTTGGATTTCAACTAATATAACTAACAAATAGTTACAACCTAGTCTAGACCCCCCCACCTATACACGGCCAACTTGTGCCCCCTACTATTGATTTTATTTGTTTATAAAAATAGATCATGTCTCAATTACTCTAACACTTTACCCATTAGAGAAACCTTGGTTGGTGAATTATAAGTTTAACCACAAGTGCTATCACCTTCATTTCATTCACATTTCACCAACACCATTTTCTTTCTCCTCTCCCCTCTACCTTTGGCCGTGAACAACCACCACACAACCACCATCATTCAATCATCTTCCATCCATTCCATACATACTCAAAGGTGTAAGAAGGTGTATAAGGAAGCTAGGAACTCTTGGAAGTTGAAGGACCATTCATACCTTTTCATCTTGTGATCATCCCTAGCCTTGAGCTAATAGTAAGATCATTCTACACTCTATTTTTTCATCTTGTTTTGGTGGTTAAAGAATGATACAAGTTGTTAATCATGAAGAACACTATGAATCTTGAACATGAAACTATAACATAAGACTAAAATCATAAGAAATCATGTTGTTTAAGTGTTGTTATGCTTATTGATTGTTAATTGCTCATGTTATTGATGTACATCATCATGTGATCTTGCTAGATAGTGATTAAAGACATAATCTAGCAAGATGAGAGGATGATTATGTTAAGAATCAATAGATCATCCTTGTGTAAATCATGAACTTGAAGTGAAAATTGTTTTTCTTGTAAAGTGATGATCAAAGTGAATGTAAAGTCTTGTTAATCTATGATTTCAAGAATGATTTTTCAAGAAACCAAGTTAAAAATACAAGATTTACTTAAGCTTGGTTCTTAAAGGGATTAACCATATTTTTAGTGGTTAAACAAGTGTATAAATATATATGTAATAAGAAAAACTCAAGAAGAAACATTTTTAGAAAAATGATTTACAAGTTGTAAACATCTAATTTCTTTAAAAATGATGTTTTTAAATAAACAATCACACTTTAAAGGGTAACTAAGCCTACTAAACACACTAGTAAGTTACTACAAATTTTTGTAAACTTTCAAGTTCATGAAGTAGTAATTTATGCTTGATTTTGGCAAATTGGTAAGTATTGTTTGATGTGTTGATGATTGTGATGATTTATAAAAGAAAATGATATGCTTTGAAATCATGGAAACCTCCATGTTTAGGGGAAACTATGGCAAAATTTTTTTTTGAAATTTAATACTTAGAAAAATATTTTTAAACAAATATTTACAAGTATATTTTAAACCATGGATTTTTATATAAAGTTTGCCATAATTTTTTTTACAAAACTATAAATATTGGAGGTTGGTTTTTGTAAATAAAAGTGACTAAATATGTATTTAGGAAATATATATTTAGATGTCACCATGTGTGTGATTATTTGTATATTATGTGTATTAGTTATATTATTTTAGGACTTGAAATAATATAACTCATCAAAATACCAAGAAATTACAATCCAAAATATTACCAAAATCCCAAGAAATGAATACATAACTTATATCCAAAATATTAGAGAAACCGAACAAAGGAATATAACTCACAAAAATATTCCGGAATTTAATTCATAAGTGTATTTTGGTAATTAGTATTTTGGACACCAAGAAAACGAAAATATGATTTTTACAATTATTACAAAGATATATCATATTTTTGACAAGAGGAAAATATATTATTTTTGGTAAATAAAAATATATATTTTCTTGAAATTATTAGAAAATATATTTTTGGGAGAAAATATATATTTTCTTGAATAAAAATGAAATACATTATTTTTGGGTGAAAAATAAGTTTATATATATTTTCCAAGTTAAACTTGAAAATATATTATTTTGAGACTTATATGAAAATATAAATATTCTTGCCAAGAGAAAAATTATAAATAATTCTTCTATGTATTATTTCTTAGAATATATATTTTGAGAATATGTATTGGTGAAATTTTATTAAGAGTATTATTCCGGAAAAATAAACACAAAAATTAAGTATAAGAATACTTAATAAACACAATAAAAATACGTATTCTTGTACGTATAATTATACACCGGAATACGCCACCGACACTTGGCAAAAATACACAAGGGTAAGAATACGAGTATAAATACACCCATCCTTGGGAAGTTATACATGTACAAATGCATAAACATGTCAAGTTAAAATATATTATTTTAACAATTATTCCATAATTAAATAAATATAATTTAAGTTAAAATATTTATTATTTTAACAAATAATTATATAACTTGGAATAATTTTGATGACATAATGAAACGTAACTCAAAGACACTAATTAATACTAAGTCAAGGCACGACCCGCCCGTCTAATAAACCGTAGTACGTTGTAGGTAGTCGTGCACACGAGTAGCAGCTTTGGGTTACATTTGGATACGAAGAACGCAAGATTGTGAGTTCATGTCCCCCTTTTCTCTTAATTGTTTTGTTTTATAACTTCGCGGGTGAAGTACATGTTACAAAATGTTTACAAACGATTACAATTGGTATGGTTAGCTGGAATGTACTGTTAGATCATGTGAATGGGTAGGCGCACTCTTAAGACCATTAATCCTCGTATAGGGACCGAGGGACATGAGTGATAGATCTATTTGGGTGTAGCGAGCCCACACCCATGTGGACCGGGGTTTGGCCCATGAGGTGACTATGTCTTACAGCCGGAGGCCCGATGCAAAATCCCCTAGGTTTGAGCCTTCCTACGCCGTTGCACACATGTTAATGGCCTTGCAAACCATTAATTGATCTGTTTCCTTGTTGCTTTCATACCGGGTTTACAAAACATACATACATACAATGATTACAAAGGTTTATTCGTGCACACATACAAACACATGAACCCGCTCAACTTTTGTTGATGTTTTCAAACTACATGTATTTCAGGAAATTAAGTATGGATCTGGCGGGCATTGGAAGTTTTCAAGGGTTGTTTGGAATAAAATATGTCATCCGGTGTCTAAGGGTTTGGGGTTGTGTATCTTATCCTGGATACGATACATAATCCAAAACCCAGTTTTTAGTAGTATCTTTTGTCAAGTCCTTATGGAACTCTAAAACAATTTGAATGGTTTGTAATTTGGATTTGAAGTCTGTGTTTGGATTCTAAGACAATGTTGTTGTGATGTTTTAAACTTAATCCATGGATGAACATCTTGGTTTTAATCATATAGTTGTTTGTTATGGTTGAATGCAATGATATTAAACAAGTCACACATAATCACGCTTCCGCAAAAGTCAGGGTGTGACAACGGTAACTGATCTAGTTTCAACCAGAAACCCCCGTTCTTGACATATTGTGACCTGTGATGACCGAAACAAAACCCTAGCACACTGAGATTCAAAATACCAAACTCTAAACGCGCGGAAGACGATGAATCTGTTGATACATATTATGTGGTCGCAACTCGGTTCGGTTCAACTCGGCTCAATTCGACTTGGTCGACCCGGTTAGGTTCGGCTCAAGCCCGACGTCACGACATTCCTCCGTCGTGCGCCCTAGAGTTCGACACGCGAAGCACGGAGAGCCGAGAACGTTTCCCGCTTGACACATCATCATGACATCATCATGATGATGTCATGATGATGTCAAGACTTTGACTAAGCTTCACAAATATGAAACAGTTTGAATTCTACGTGCATGGCATGAAAAGGAGTTTGGGCCTTAAAATGTTTGGGTCAAAGCCCACATCGACGAAACTGATTGGAAGTCGAGGAAACACACTTGTTTCATCGACATAGATGCTGTTTCGTCACCCTTGTTCTATTTCGTCGATGGTCATGTTGATTCGTCGAGTCTTTAGTTTGTTTCGTCATGTCTCGTGTATCTGTGAGTATATATAGTGGGTTATCCTTCTGTTTCACAGAAGAACACAGAGACAAGAGAATACACACACGAGAGCTAGAGAGAGAGTTTGCAAAATACATTTGTAAACATTGCTTTGTAACTGAACCTTTCATACGTATTAATACAGAGGTGTTAATCGGTGAATCTTGCGTGTCGTGTATTTACGTGTTCTATCTCGGTTTACTTTCCCGGTTGGATTCCGCACAACCGGGTTGGTTTGTACACAAGGATTAGGCGACTAGATCCTCCCCTAGCCGGACCTACAAGTGGTATCAGAGCCTTGGCTCTTCTCCTTGTTAAAATCGAGTGTTTTCGGGCTGTTTTTCGAGTTTTAAAAATTCTTATTTTTCTGGAAAAACACTTGAAATCTGGTTAAATCTTGTTGTTTTGCTTTGTGTTTGGTTAAAAACCTTGTTAAACTCATGTCCACATGTTAAATATTGGTTTTTATTAAACATTTCGAGCAAAATCGTGTTTCGGAAATTTGTCGGTTTACCGGGAAACTCACATTTCTGGGTTGTGTTCTTCATTTATTCAAGAAACATTCAAAGTATTCTTGAATATTCATTGGTTTTGATCTTAAAAAGATAACTTATCAACTTGTTTGTTTTTGAAAATTGTGAAACTGGTTATAATATTATAACAACATATCAGTTGGTAATTTAATCATTTTGGTTGGTAAGGTTAAGACGTGCAGAGAGTTGAAAAAGGAGTGTAGTGTCTGACATAGTTTGAATAATTTTACCAACCCACTGACACCTTTTTGGTGAAACAAACTTTCAACGAAACACAACTCAACGAATCAGAAACAGAATATTTTGGCGAAACAAGTTTCAGTCTCATCGCCAACTGGGCCTCATTCTCTTTCGTCGAATGTTGTTGGGCCTTAAACAACCTCCCTGTTTCGTCAATTAAAAGGCCCAAAGTGACAAATCTGTTTCGCCAAAGTTGAAGCCCACAAACAAACTATCTGTTTCATCAAAATAAATTGACTAGGTGTTTGGGCTCTGTGTTTCGTTTACTTTCAAAACCCTTTACTTTCAAAACCCAAAAGTGGAATTCTTTTTCATCACTAAAAGGGCCCAAGTAACTAACCTGTTTCGCCATTTCATTTGAGTCAAAATTGTAAGGCCTGTTTCGCCAAACAATTAACTGGGCCAGTTTCGTCTTTTATAAAACCCAGTTTAACAAACCTGTTTCGTCTAGGAGCTCAGTTTAAAATCTGAAATCTGTTTCGTAAAAGATAACAAAACAGTTTCAGTTTCGTGGAAACGTGTTTCGTCAAAGACATTTTTTTTAAACAGAAGGTTTGAAGAAGGTGTTTAACTGTTTGTTTGAGGTGTGATTTTCAGGTATTCATTTTTCTTGATCAAAAATGAATCCAAGATGGGGTACTCCGGTAAATACAGAGATGTATTTTGGTACTCCGTCTTCGGATAGTGGAAAGTATACAAATACCAGTTTATCTCCTGCATGGGCCGAATCTCCCGCACCGAAACGACCTATCAGAGCAACTGATATGTTCGGAAATCCATTACCTGTTCGATCTACCGGACCAACAGATCTGTACGGAAATCCGCTTCAACCAGTTCCTCAACCAGTGCCTCAACAGCAAACACAAAGGCCTCCTGTGACAACAGATTTATATGGCAATCCGATACAAGTTCCAGTAAAGCCAGCTCCAACAACAGACTTGTATGGAAATCCTCTACAACCAGCTCCACAACAGCAAGTCTATCGGCCATCTACTGTAACAGCGTGTTTTGCTGAAGTTGTGAAGGATTTAACTCACACCAGTGGTGGAGAATCTTCCGCCAATGGTGGTGAATCTTCTGAGGATGAAGAGTCTTCTGGTTACAGTAGAAGCTCGGATGAAGAATCCTCAAACTCAGGCGATGATCATTTGGATGACACATCAAGTGTGCCTGTCAATGCAGAGGTTGATGAGCTATTGGAAGAAGCTGCAGCAGGAAATCATAGGAGATCTATATTAGTGGATCAAGCTGCTTATTCTTCGTCTTCTCTCCATTCGGCCTTTATGGCTAATGTCGACAGTTCATCAAGTCAGGTATGTGTCGATGAACCCACTGCTGTTATTTGTGATAATTATGATAGATTGAGTGTTAAGTGTGGTGATTTAGAGGCAAACATGTCTGAGTTGCAAGGCAAACATGATGCTTTACAAGCTAGTTTGTTTGACTTGCAAGACAAACATGTTTCTTTAAATGATAAGTGGTGTGAGTTGCAAAGCAAACACGAGGCTTTGCAAGAAAAGTATGATGTGACATTCATCCACAACCAGAAGTTAACCGTGGATCTTTCGAAGTGCACTGAAGCCAACATGTTTTATGAAAACCATGAAAAGGAATTTAAATCGATGATTGAAAAATTAAAGAAAGATAAAACAGAGCTGACAAAAATGGTTTCCAGAAAACAAACTGACATAAACTTGTATATCACTCGTCTTGAGATAATGCAAAAAGAGATGGCTTGTGTTAAAACTGAAAGTGAGGCGATCCGACTCAAGTTAGACAGTTATTTGAGCTCTAGCTATGGGTTGGATCACATCATTGACGTTCAGAAAGAGAAACGGGATGTCACATGCATAGGTTACAAGAAATGTCCACCACCTGTGAGACACAATTATGATGCCATGCCTGATGAGGAGTATAGAACTCACTTTGAACCATCTGTTCCTCTAGATGTTAATGAATTTGCAACAGGACTCGGATACAAGAAAGAAGTATCATCAGATTCGGATGTGTCAGCAGATACATGTGTGTCTTCTGCTGAACAGAATCAGGATCCTCCAGTTGTTGTTGAGGATGCTGATTCTTCTGATGATGAATCTGATGATACTGATTCAGCAAAGTCTGATGCGGTGATAAAGGAAGAGGACATACCTCTTGAGAATCATATTCTGTGTGATCCTCCTGCAAAACCCGCTAAGACTGTTGCAATCGAGTCCTTGTCTGCACAAGAGTCGGAGAGTGTGGATTTGCTGTATACTCTTGTTGGTGATAATAAAATTTATTCTGACAAAGATTTTCCGATTAAGAACGTAAATCAATCCTTAATCAGTAAAGTCTTTGAAAATTCAACAAGTAAGTTTTTGGGTAAGAAAGGATCACACATTGTGGTAACACAGTGCCCTCCTATCCCAAAGGCTGAAGTTAGAAAACAATTTGGCAATCAGAAATTACCAACAGAGAAAAGGCAGCAAAATCATACCAAACCAAGAGGTAAAACACCGACTGAAAGTCAAAGGAAGCCGAATAAGAAGAAGAACAAGAATGTGAACTTTGTGAAATCTAAGGGAACGGACAAAATTGCAACGTTTGAAAATCAATCTAACTTAGATTTTGTCAAGAAAGCAACAGTGATGAAAAGGAATGAACCAAATAGTTCAAAACCTAGTACCTCGGGATCACAAAGTTCATCATCATCGGCAAGACGATCACATGATGCTTCGGGGTTTGTTGAACGAAGATCATGTTTTGAATGTGGTACAATTGGACACATAATTCGAAACTGTCCGTATCTTCATAAGTTGAAAGCAAAAGTTGATGCCCCCCATGGTAACAATTACCATAAAAGATTTGTTTCACCAAAACAGGACCCTCGTCTTGTTAAACAACAAGAAGTGAAACAGAGAAAGAAACAACGGAAAAATGTTGAAAAGGTTTTAAAACCGGAGGTTGTCCATACAAAATCTGTCGAATCAAATGTTAAACATGAAAAACAAAAACAGATTTGGAAACCAAAATTGGAAATTGTTTCAGGGGGAGCTACATCAATTCCGAATCATCGGGAAATGGATGTCACAATTCTCGATGATGACGGACGACCCAAGTCTGTGAAGGCTTGGGTCCCCCTCTCCAACTAATCTCTGAATGAGTGTGCAGGATGTTCCAGGAGTAACTATTGATAGTCTTAGGATTGTTGATAGTGGAGCGTCCATGCACAAGATCGGCGACATAAGACTCCGAAACATCATTATATCTAGGAGTTGTTGCCTTTGATGGAGAGAAATGAGAAAAGAAAGGAAAAAGATAAGAAGACAAACATTCCGATGAAGGAATGATGGTGAAAGAATGTGGTTGAATGAAGTTGAAAAATTCGACATGAAGAGATATGTGCCAAAATTGGTTGTTATGGTTTTTGATCGGGTCCTCAGGAAAGATTCCAATGAAAAGTACGCGCCTGTAGCACGTCTGAAGCTTTTTGAAGATTCATGGATTTTTCTTCCACAAGAAGTTCAAAGTCCACAAGATGAACGTGCAGTGTACATTTCTCCACGGTGTGTTTGAAGAAAATGTGTTTGTTGATCAAACCAAACCGGGTGTGCGGATGCCTTGGCGTGGATTGAACAACCGCACACTACTTCTCAAAGAGAAAGACAAAGACCTTTGCTGGTACAATGTGGAAGACCAGCCGGACCCAGAGGTCTATGATCTTGTTGCTGTGAAAAGACTTCTCAGTAGTTACAAAAATCGACCTTGAAATCTACACCGGATGGATATCCAGTTTGGGAGAGCACTCAGATTCCTGGCAATGCACGAAGCAGTTGCAGGATACGGTTTTAAATTTCTAATCTCTCCTATACTTGTCGATATTTAAGCTGCTTTATGAATTATTATCATTTCGTACAGCACTCCTTGACCTGACACGTTGATCTCAAATATCACCTCACACGTGATTGTTTCACTATGAAACTCATCAATGTTGTCATGGTCCACACCGATGACCAACGTGCCGACCTTTTTACCAAAGCATTTGACAAATCAAGATTTGACTATTTATTATTGGTAAACGGCATTAAGGTCAAGCTAGAGTAATCCACATCGGAAAATCATTTTTGTAAATACCTTGTGTTTTAAATTTATCTTAGTTTGTTGATTTTAGGGGGAGTAAAAAAAAAAAATCCAAATTTGAAAAATCCAAAAACATTGAAAAATTTCAAAAACACAAAAAACAATAGAAAAGCAAAAATGAGTTTCCTGGCGAGCAAAAGAGAAAGTGATAGTGCATCATTGGTCTGTCTAAACCTCTTTAAACCTTAAATGCAAAACGATAAGCAGCTATATATAAGATGTATCGGTAGGCTCACAATCATTTTAAAGTGTGCAGGGTGATATAAACTTAAATCGACTGAAGACCAGGTGGGAACCATTCATTGGCATATGGTCTTAGTACCGAAATTTCGTTTGAGAGATTGCCGAGGTTCTGAGATATTCGGTCTTTATGCTGCTTATCATCTGGGTATCATGGTTGTATCTTTTTCCGAAAAATAACGGGGACGCAAGTCTAGATCTTCCATGATACCATACATACGTGTACATACTGCATACGACCTCAATAAGTGATCAACAATCACATGTCCACAAAATAAGTGATAATATATCACATTTATCCGGGAGTCAAGTTCGTCTCTCTGCTGTACGAAAGTACTGACCTGTTCACGGACTTGCTCCTGTGCCCTCATGCATCCGAAAATCAAGTTCCTCATCAATAAGTGATTCTATCACATAGGGCTTGTTTTCAAATCAAAATAAGTGAGAATCTCACATCATATACGGTCAAACAGATGATAATCGGTATACTCACCGGTAAGATGAACCCTCGTGCATACCTTGATACGGGAATGTGTCGTGATGTGGATGAACACCGGTCGGTAAGTATAAATCATACCTTAACGTATCCCCTCGCCATGATTACATCTGATAAGTTGAGCTTATGTGGACAACAATACCGATAATTGTTATAGAATGCTTATCTAAATGTTAACTAACTGAACAACAAGAGCGTTTTGGCATGACCGTACACTGATATGATTCTCTTACCCTCGAAACTCGCAAAAAGATTGTCTGTAGATATTTATTTAATGCTTTTAGTTTCTGCATCTTTGTATATATTTATTTACTGCTTTCTGTATTTACATTTGAAATATTCAAAAATACCAAAAAGATTTTAGGTGTGTTTTTAATATAAACTTTCTAAAAGCCAAAAAGATTTTATTTCTATCTTATTTTCGATTGTACGATGTTGGATCTCGAGTCTTCGTTACCTGAAACCTGAACGAAAACCAAAACGACTAAATCTTCATAAACGGTCGAAATTTGCAAGTTTTGAAAGTTAAAGACTAAAATTGACAAATTTGTTAAACTTTCAAACTGTCGGACGGTGTTTGATGAAATATGGTCATATGTGTGTCGTTTGTTTATACTAACTATATTCCAAGCAGTTGTTCTCATTACGCGTTTAGATTTCTTGCATGTGCAGATTCTAAAGGCAAGGAGAACATGGTCGATGACAAGCTTCGGAATGAAGACACGACTTAAAGGCTTTCAAATGATGAAGATGATCGAGTTGCCGCTGACCATCATCAATACCACAAGGATCTCAAGTTGTAAAGATCAAGACATTCACGAGCATAACTCAAGGGAGAGCTTATGTTAAGGGGGAGTTTGTCAACACACTTCCTACATGAAACGGAGAGTTTGTTGATACACTTTCTGCTTTCAAGACGTGAAGACATTGAAGATCCTCCGACTTAGAAGACATGGAAGATGAACCTCACGAGTAGCGTCCAAGGGGGAGTTTGTTGATACATATTATGTGGTCGCAACTCGGTTCGGTTCAACTCGGCTCAATTCGACTTGGTCGACCCGGTTAGGTTCGGCTCAAGCCCGACGTCACGACATTCCTCCGTCGTGCGCCCCAGAGTTCGACACGCGAAGCACGGAGAGCCGAGAACGTTTCCCGCTTGACACATCATCATGACATCATCATGATGATGTCATGATGATGTCAAGACTTTGACTAAGCTTCACAAATATGAAACAGTTTGAATTCTACGTGCATGGCATGAAAAGGAGTTTGGGCCTTAAAATGTTTGGGTCAAAGCCCACATCGACGAAACTGATTGGAAGTCGAGGAAACACACTTGTTTCATCGACATAGATGCTGTTTCGTCACCCTTGTTCTATTTCGTCGATGGTCATGTTGATTCGTCGAGTCTTTAGTTTGTTTCGTCATGTCTCGTGTATCTGTGAGTATATATAGTGGGTTATCCTTCTGTTTCACAGAAGAACACAGAGACAAGAGAATACACACACGAGAGCTAGAGAGAGAGTTTGCAAAATACATTTGTAAACATTGCTTTGTAACTGAACCTTTCATACGTATTAATACAGAGGTATAATCGGTGAATCTTGCGTGTCGTGTATTTACGTGTTCTATCTCGGTTTACTTTCCCGGTTGGATTCCGCACAACCGGGTTGGTTTGTACACAAGGATTAGGCGACTAGATCCTCCCCTAGCCGGACCTACAGAATCGAGAGCCTAAGCTCTGATACCATGTCAAAAACATGAGTATCAATCATACAGTTGAAAATCTCTCAAACTTTATAAACCAAAAACTCATGAGTACAATCAAAACTTTGAACCAAAATACAGCAAGAACCCTCACATGACAATCTACAGAGTATCAAGATAATAATCTGTACGAATCTGAGCAGATTAACAAGACCTACTGAAACTCTAGACAAACATGAATGAGAACCCTTGATACGAAACGAAGAACAAAAAATATATAGATCTATCAGATTACCATTACCAATTTTGAACGAAACCCTAAATCTAAAGTATATATGAAACTCAAGAACGAATGAGAGAGAATAAGTTTATCCGCGTGAGAAAATATCTCAGATATTTTATTCTCAAAACAACTGAATGATCTCTCTTATAAGCCTTATCCACAAATCCTAAGAGATCCATAAAGCCCAAGTTGCATCAGCCCAACAACAGCCCAAGTTGTATCAGCCCAACAGCAGCTCCACGTCTTTACTAGTCGAACAACATCATCGGAATCTCTTAATCTCAGGCCCAACACACAAAACAATTAAAAACACAAAATATTAGAAAATAATAACGATATGTTTGATATTGAATTGAAAGATACGTATATAGACACTTATATTTCAACACAAACTGTAGAACTAACTCTTAAATGTTAAAAGCAACATATAGAGATACCTACTTTGATTTTCGTATCAGATGAACCCTAGAAGGTGCTTTAAGCTACTAAAACTTTTACTTGGACCGTTAGTTTCTTTTCAACGAGACAAAATCTCAATGTCAAATAGATAGTTAGATTATAGAATGACAACATACACGCTAATCAGCTGATTTTTGGTGCTTGGGCCTAGCAGTGCGCGCTCTTGAGCTATCTAGGTCTTAATAAAAATTAATAAAGAATATGCATAAAAAGACAAATCAGAATATAAAAACAAAGATTAAGTTGTAAAATAAAGAAATGAAATTATGTTTAGACTCCGCAATAAAATATTACACAATAGATGAGGTTAAGAGCCGTGTTTCTCACAGCTCCATTAAAGTAGATTTTTCATCTATTTATGTGTGTATACAAAGGTATAACAACTGTAATAGCAGTCATATACTTATATTACACGAGATAAACTCTCTGTACATAAGGTAATCATTTATCATCGTGTTTATATTGTGTCAAACAGTATACTTTGTGTCATTTGTTTGCACAGAGAAAATGAACCAATGTCATTATATATAGCCTCAGTTTTCACAAGTTGAAAAATCAAAGTCATTATATATAGCCTCATTGAAAACTTAAAATGATTAATACTAAGCAAGAAAAAAAATTCATGAAACTACTTTATACATTTTGGACTTCTCCTTTCTATGTCCTTTACACTATGATCACCTTCAATTATTCCAAAATGGATTGTTGTAATAAAGTTGTTAGGTGGTCACGCTACATTAATTGTGATTTTGCCATTATATGTGTAGATGCATAATGACTTAATGAGTAATGTCAATTTATTTGTATTGCATGTATAAAAATAGTTCCAAATTGATAATCACCTAAAATAATTCAAATTAATGCTTATGAATGTATAAACTAAAAACCAAGAGAAAAAGAAAAACTAACGACTAAAAGTATGAAAAAATATAAAGAGATAAGGTTGTTATTATTATTATTATTATTATTATTATTATTATTATTATTATTTTATTTCACATTTTTAAACCTGGATATTTATGCCATTAGTCAATGATCTTAAATCTTGCATTTGAACAAGTTTTTCTTGTTTTTTAGTTTTTAGATTTAGATCAATGTGTCACTATACATTTTTTTCAGTTAGTTAGAAATATGTAAAGTTAATTGTATGGTTATAGTGCAAGTTGTTGAATTAATAGCTAACTAACAAAATTTGTCCAGAAAGATATATCGACAACTTTTCATCGTTAAACGTTAAAAGTTAAAGACTTTCATTTTCATACACGACTTAAGATAACTATTTAGACTAGTCGTTTCTGATCAAATGACACGGTATGTAACAATTTTTATCAACCATGCAATCAATCCACATATTGACCCTTCAAATGTTGTATGGTAATAAGTGCATTATCTTGTCACTTTGATTTAATTTAATATTATTATAATAGTGTAAATATGGAGGAAATTTACCTATATAAAGGATGGTGAGGTGCGCTTAAAATCATAACTTAGCTAGATCCCACTTCTGTTAGTAGAAATGGGAACAAATACAAAAGGGACGATGTCTCAATTGGGGACCCTTTTAATCACTATTTTAGTGGTTATTGTATCTTTAAGCTTCCCATCATTGACCACCGCAAACTACCCCTATTCATCACCACCTCCACCACCCAAGAAATCTCCACCACCACCAACACCTCATTATCTTTACAAGTCACCACCACCACCACCTCCACCTGTTTATAAGTCTCCACCTCCACCACCACCAAAGAAACCCTATAAATACAAGTCACCACCACCTCCGCCAAAGAAACATTACGAGTACAAGTCCCCACCTCCACCACCACCAAAGAAACCCTATAAATACAAGTCACCACCACCACCTCCGCCAAAGAAACATTACGAGTACAAGTCCCCACCACCACCTCCGCCAAAGACACACTATAAATACAAGTCCCCACCACCACCTCCGCCAAAGAAACATTACGAATACAAGTCCCCACCGCCGCCTCCGCCAAAGAAACATTACGAATACAAGTCCCCACCACCACCTCCGCCAAAGAAACATTACTATTACAAGTCCCCACCACCACCTCCGCCAAAGAAACAATACGAGTACAAGTCACCACCACCACCTCCGCCAAAGACACACTACAAATACAAGTCCCCACCACCACCTCCGCCAAAGAAACACTACAAATACAAGTCACCACCACCACCTCCGCCAAAGAAACATTACGAGTACAAGTCCCCACCACCACCTCCGCCAAAGACACACTATAAATACAAGTCCCCACCACCACCTCCGCCAAAGAAACATTACGAATACAAGTCCCCACCGCCGCCTCCGCCAAAGAAACATTACGAATACAAGTCCCCACCACCACCTCCGCCAAAGAAACATTACTATTACAAGTCCCCACCACCACCTCCACCAAAGAAACATTACGAGTACAAGTCACCACCACCACCTCCGCCAAAGACACACTACAAATACAAGTCTCCACCACCACCTCCGCCAAAGAAACACTACAAATACAAGTCCCCACCACCACCTCCGCCAAAGAAACATTACGAGTACAAGTCCCCACCACCACCTCCGCCAAAGACACACTACAAATACAAGTCCCCACCACCACCCCCGCCAAAGAAACATTACGAGTACAAGTCCCCACCACCACCTCCGCCAAAGAAACATTACGAGTACAAGTCACCACCACCTCCGCCTAAGACACACTACAAATACAAGTCCCCACCACCACCTCCGCCAAAGACACACTACGAGTACAAGTCACCACCACCACCTCCGCCAAAGACACACTATAAATACAAGTCACCACCTCCACCCCCGCCAAAGAAACATTACGAGCACTCCCCACCACCTCCTACTAAAAAATACCCACCACCACATTACTACTACAGTTCACCTCCTCCTCCTCACTATCAATAGATTACTGTTATAAGGTAATTAATTTCATGGATGAGACCTTATAATACAGCATTTTTATTTTGTTAATTAATATCTTATTATTCCAATTTTCCTTTCTTTCCATGCTTACAGCTTTTAATGAAATAAACAAGTTGATATAATGGGATTATATCTTGGACCTCCTGGAGGATGGATATTGTAGCGACTAGCTAGAAAGAATAAATAAGGGTTTGCAACCAAAAGTGCTAGTACTTATATATGTACAACTGATCATAAATCGTTATTGCTTTTCATGTTGCTTGTTTCTGTTTCTTCATTTTCGGTTTGTATTTTTTTGTAATATATAAAATAACTTTTATGCATTTCCACTAGAATTGAAACTGCAATTTGGGATTTGGAATTGCGGTGTAGTAGCAATGTTTGAAACAGAAAACATACATGAAAAGATAAATGTCATAACTTATTTGCAGTAATAATATTAATAAATAAATTATGAAGATTTTATTATGTATAATTGCATGTGGCATTCACGAGATTTTCATATAACTATTTAAATAATCATTCACACAGTTAAATAATAAACTTTAACTTAATGAAATTCATTCATAATGTAAATGAAAAAAAAAGTTTCAAAGATATCTCGAAATTTTCAGATCTTAAAAAGTAATAAAAATTAAATTTTCTCACGGAGAAACTTAAAAAAGAACTTAATTTATGCACATAAACAATTTTTTTGAACGGCATGCAGATAAACATGTAAAAATAATATTTTTGATATTAAAAGGGCCGGCACTAAAACATACAAAATTAAGTAAACCATGTCCATTGTCCAATATATTTCTTCATCAATTAAAGTGTGGAATGTAGACATAATTAAGCGTCACAACTTTGACAAATGTTATACTTCTATATCCTTTTAGGTGTGTGGATGTTTTTAAAAAAGTTTATTCAATTAGGTTGTATACTTGTATATAGTATTGTGGTCTCAAAGTATGTGATACATATACGTGGATTTGTATGTCTATGTATTATGTCTTGAGTGTGTCAATCTCATAGGTTACGTATGTATCATATGTGTACCGAGTATGTGTAGGTAATTTTGTAACATCAACTTTTAACGTTGAAAACAAATAAAACAAGTTGCAGCTCAAAAAAAGTGATATATATATATTATCTTTTAGTTTTTTTTTATTTAAACACTTATTTAATATATCTCCTGCAAAAATTACATGAAATAAATCCATGCATACTTTCTGCTTATATAATTTTTTATACTTATTTTATATATATATATATATATATATATATATATATATGTTTAACGTTGAAAACAAATAAAACAATTTAAGTTGCAGCCCCAAAAAAAGTGATATATATTATCTTTTAGTTTTTTTTTTATTTAAACACTTATTTTATATGTCTTCTGCACAAATTACATGACATAAATCCTTGCATGCTTTCTGCTTATATAATTTTTTATACTTATATATATATATATATATATATATATATATATAGGGGCTGGTTAACGTACAAATGCGCTTATCGTACATTACGTACGCTACAATCTCAGCCGTCAGATCATCTTCTCGCATTGAAAATCGCATGTGAAATTGAATTAGCACATGCGAAATTGTTACCAAAATTATCACATGCGAAATTGAATTACCACATGCGAAATTGTTACAAAAAAACAACCTGTTATTTCATCAAAATTATCACATGTGAAATTGAATTACCACATGCGAAATTGTTACAAAAAAACAACCTGCTATTTCATCAAAATTATCACATGCGAAATTGAATGACCACATGTGAAATTGTTAAAAAAAACATCTGCTATTTCATCAAAATTATCACATGCGAAATTATTACAAAAAAAAACAACATGCGATTTTCATTGCGGGAAGATGATCTGACGGCTAAGATTGTAGCGTACGTAATGTACGATAAGGGAATTTGTACAGTACCCTTTACCTATATATATATATATATATATATATATATATATATATATATATATTTTTTTTTTTTTTTTTTGCGAAAAAAATAATAATTGATTATTCTTCGAACAATTTTTTTATTACCACCATATGTCATTTATTTGATTTATTCAAATAATTAAGGGAAAAGTGATGCCTTTTGACATTATGCTTGATGACGAAGAAATTTCTTAACGTCTTCAAATACAACATTATTTATATTTTTATTTTATAAATGGAGGATTGAACAAAAAGTATACATAAAGATATATTCTTTATTTTTTCAACAAAGAAAACTTGTGTACGTTTTTGCTAGTTTATATCATGTAAATTAGTGTTTGCGGTAAGTTGAAGTATGCTCCATTTATTATGTAACACTCTTAAAAATATCTGAAATTGATAATACAATTATAAGGGGAGTGGGGGTGGTCCGTTATGGACTGCCCATCACTCGTGAAAGTATCACGAACACCGCCGCCACCACCCATATCACGAGTGATAGTTTTGACGCGTTGATATTATCAAGCGTTGAACATTGATGAATGTATGTGTATGACTTGTACATTGTGTATTAATATTTGTACATTGGAATCCCAACACTAGTGATGACCACCGCCACTAAAGAATGCTTGTGAGTGATAGAATAATGGTTGCTGACATGGCGGAACATGATTGGATGTTTGTGAATGATGAAATTTCATCACTAGTGACCACGCCCACTCCCCTAATAAGTGTTCATCAATGAAATTTAATGTTACTTTGTTAGTTTTAACGAGTTTTATACTATAATTATATATAAAATGCTGTGACGGATATTTTGGAAAAAGCATATGTTAACAAATGCAACCTTGATGTTTCTTATCTTTATATATATTCATTCATCTCAAGATATAGTCTACTACACTTAATGCTATGTCAACTCCTGAGTATAATATTTGAGGTTTATATCTATTTTAGACCTTTACCATTATTTTAGTAGGTGATTTACGTACAACATCAAAACTCAAAAAGATATGTGAATTAGTCTCAAGTGGGATCAAGGTTTAAAAGATTGATAGCTTCCCTACATAGATCATGTCAACTTCTGCTTTAATGTGTTCTACTTATTTCATCTATGTCATTGCTATAATCCATCAGCACTTTATAAAGTTACAATTACTTTTTTTATCAACAAAATGAAATATATATTCATCAGAATGCCAGCAAAGGAAATACACCAAAGAGGAAAAATAAAAATTTCATCAAAATGGAAATAGCAGACACCAATAACATGATAAAGAAGTAAATATCAAATCAAATCGTATAGTTACATTTTACCTTGTTAGTTTAGCATTTTTTTTTTCAAACCACAATATTAAGTACATAGTTATATGGGACTTTCTTGTAATATAAATAATCGTTATTATATGTAACAAAATTTAAAATTTACCTTTTAAATTAATAAAATATATAACATGTTACCGTTTTGATGCAGAGATATGTATTTACAAAGTAGAGTAATTTACAATTTTGTTTCTCGGTTTAGGTCAAATTATAGATTCACACCTACATCATGATTTTTGTGGTTTCAGTCCCTTTAGAAACTGTTGTATTTTCTGAGAAGGTCACTTGGTTAAATGATGCTAATTTGGTTACTTTATTTAAGAAATAAAAAAAGAATAAAAAAATTTAAAAGAACCTCCACCCCTTGTTTCATCTTTTTTCCATGGTACCGTAATCCCCATCAAAAGCAAAATACCAATGGAAAGACCAACTTATGTTGACACTTGTTACCATCAAACACTACCATAGGCTAGTTGATTGTTAAACTCAAGTATGCCATTATATTCTTTCCAAGTTTCCAACTATGTGAGCATTTATTAAAACTTGTTTGTGCTTGTGTTGAGCCTTAATATTGTGCTCTCTCAAAGTTACATGTCATAGTTTAAAAGAAATCCCCAATTTTACCTTACCTTGAAATACAATGAAAAATTCCGTGGAACCCCTTCCTCTGACGATCGTAAGAATTGTATGATTATAAATCGAATTGAGTGAAGGACACCGAGGTTTGGTGGATGAGTTGAAGGACTTCAAGTTTGTTGGAAGATTTACAAAGTGTGTAGGTTATGACGAGGCATATGCGGGAGGAAAGAACATTAAGGAAGGCGATGACTCGTTGATATTTCTAAAGAGATTTGATGGCCCGAACCTTAGTTGAGGGGTATTTGGCAATAGTGTTTCCATATACGGGAGTGAAACAATCAAACAAATATGTTCTTTATGATTGTTTATAATGAGGAGAAAAGTTTAGTTGACGGAGAAGTAAAAGGGGGGGGGGGTAGGGTTTTGATCTTTGATTTTTATTTTCTCAATAATAATGATAAAATGGTTAATTTATATGGAACTGAAATTAAAGTTGAGCTAGTTAAGGTGGTTGGAGTTGTTGTGTCAAGTCAAAATCTTCCAAATCTTGAACTCCTTCACTGGAAACCGATCAAATTCGACAGGCACAAAACTATCAATAATGAACTTACAAGCATATGGTTTTTTTTGTCAGGTGTGTGAAGTATGTTTTTAAGTTGGGAGTGGTTTTGTGGAATAAGAAAAGGTGGTGTTACCTAATCCAATAATAACTGGTAGTCGATTACCATTGCCAACTAAAACATAACTAATAGAATTAACACAAGGGACAATAATCATAGCTGGGTCCAATGTAAGGTGATCGAATGCTCCCTTATCCATGAACCACAGCGAGTTAGAATAATCTATATACAAGGCCCAAAAAGTTGCCCCTAATTCAATGGGCTCAAGTGGATTAACTTCGACGATGTGGGCCTATGCAACACTAGAATTAGCCAGGACATGGTTTGGTGAGACGATCTAGTCCAAGCAGCAACCTATCGCGGTTGAGTAGGGTAGGGACAGGGTGGTATGGAAACCCAATATGGTGGGCCCCACTATGGCTTCATAGAAAGATAGGGAACCTTTACCCATGGAGGGTGTGTTTGTGCGACATCCTAGAACTAAAGGATGAAGTGTTGGCCGACCCGCGATTAGCATTGAATCTACGGTTGGGCTTGTGGGTTCTTTGGCGGGTTTGTTCGTCACATCGCTGAACTAAATGAGCAGCATTCACGGTAGCCATGGCTTATGGGGTGACAGTTAGATCTCTAATTGCTGGTGTTGCTCAAGTTGTAACATGCTACAAGCCATCTCCCACTTAGGGAGCCTTTGATGTACGGGCCTACTAAATCATATCCTATGGGTAAACTACGAACCAACCAAAGGAGAAGATAACACTCATTGACAGGACTATCAACATCACTTAGTTAGTCAGGCAATTCCTTGAGCCTCTTGCAATAAGCTTCGAGAGAAGGCATTGCGCCTAGTTTGAGATTGTAAATTTTTGTTCTAGGGCAGCAACCCTAGAGCCCTTGTTTTCAACAATATGCCTATTATCCTTTTATAAGCCTAACGTGGTCAATTTAGTTTCGAGAACCCGAACGAATAAGTCATTAGGCAGGCTTCCGTAGAGACACTGTAATACATGGTTTCGATTTCCATCCAAGAATCATAAGACATATCAGTCTTGGGTGGAAGATTCTTGCAATTGATATGGTCGAGGACTATGTAACCACACACATTTAGTTGGAAACGTTGTATCACGAAAAGTAGGTTACCTTTGTTCTGTCCAGAACTTGAACTTTCTTCTAATATATGAAACAGTGTAAACGGGATGAAGATGGCTCTTAACTTGTACACTTTTTTCTTGCTTCTCAGACATGGCCACGAACAGGAAATGGATAGAGATACGATCAAAGAGTGTTATGCCTCGACTGGCAGTCAATACAACACATTGGCCATCCTAACAACAGAAGTGGGAAGGATTTATAGTAAAATAAAAAACACATGGGGTGGCGATAGTTATGAAGTATGGATATTGGAATATGAAGCACATAATACTTTGGACTTTCCACGTAATTGTCACACCCTGACTTTTGCGGAAGCGTGATTTGGTGTGACTTGCTTAATTTCATTGCATTCAATCATAACAACTATATGATAAAAACCGAAGGTGATCATCCATTAATTTAGTTTAAAACATAACAACATTGTTTGAAACATAGACATCAAATTCGAGTACAAACCATGCAACTTATTTTTAGAGTTCACAAAGACTCGTCAAAAGACATTAATTAAAAACCGGGCTTTGGGAGTTGTGCCTTATCTAGGATAAGACACAAAATCCAAAACCTCAGACATAGGACGACACCATTTATTCTCAACTTCACTTGAAACATCCGAACGCCTGCCAGATCCATACTTAATTACCTGAAATACATGTATTTTGAAAACATCAACAAAAGTTGAGCGAGTTCATGTGATTTGTATGTGTGCACGAATAATCCCTGGAACCATTTGTAAGTTTGTATGTATGTATGTATGTATGTATGTATGTATGTACGTATGTATTTGTAAACTGGTATGAAGCGACAAGGAACGGATCAATTAATGCGTAGCTAATACATTAACATGTGTGAAACGGCGTAGGAAGACTCAAACCTAGCAGATTTTGTACCGGGCATCCGGCTGTAAGACATAGTCACCTCATGGGCCAAAACCCCGGTCCGCATGGGTGTGGGCTCGCTACACCCAAATAGATCTATCACTCATGTCCCTCGGTCCTAAAACGAGGATTAATGGTCTTAAGAGTGCGCCTACCCTTTTACATGATCTAACAATATTTTCCTTAGCTAATCATACCATTTGTAATTGTTTGTAAACATTTAGTAACATGTACTTCACCCCCGAAGTTATAAAACAAAACAATTTAAAGAAAAGCGGGACATGAACTCACTGCTTTGCGTTCTTCGTATCCAATGTAACTCAAGCCTCATCTAGATAACACGACTACCTACATGCATGCTATGGTTCATTAGACGAGTGGGTCGTGCCTTGACTTGGTATTAATTAGTGTCTTTGAATTACGTTTCTTTGTGTCATCAATGTTATTCCAAGTATATAATTATTTGTTAAAATAATAACTATTTTAACTTAAATTATATTTGTTAAATTTTGGAATAATAGTTAAAATAATATACTTTTAACTTATCACACTTTTGTATTCGTACATGAATATCCTTCCCAAGGATGTGAGTATTTGTATTTGTATTCTCGTACTTGTATATTTTGTCATGTACCGGTGTCGTATTCCGGAGTGTATTTATACATACGAAAATACGTGTCTTTATTGTATTCATTAAGTATTCTTATACTTAATTTCTTATTAATTTTTCCGAAATATTATCTTTAATAAAAGTTCACCAATATACATTTCCAAAATATATATTTCATTAAATATTACTTAGAAAAACTATTTATAATTTTTCTTTGGCAAAAATATTTGTATTTTCTTATGAGTTCCAAAAATGATATATTTTCTAGTCTAACTTAGAAAATATATATAGACTTATTTTTCTCCAAAAATGATATATTTCACATATACTTGAGAAAATATATCTGTCACCTCAAAAATATTGTATTTCGTGTTTGTGTAAGAAAATATATATTTCTTAAAAATAATATATCTACCAAAAATTTCAAGAAAAATATATATTCATACATGCCAAAAATATTATATTTTTCCGTTGTAAAAAATATGATATATTCTTGTAGTAATTGTAAAAATCATATTTTTGTTTCATTTGGGGTCCAAAATATTATTTACCAAAATATACTTTGTGTATCAATTTCCGGAATATTTTGTAAGTCTTATTCCATAGTTCGGTTTCCACCAATATTTTGTGCACGACTTGTATATTTATTCCTTGGAATTTTGGTAATATTTTGGATTGTAATTTCTTGGTATTATGATGAGTTATATTATTTCAAGTCCTAAAATAATATAACTAATACACACAATATACTAATAATCACACACATGGTGTCTTCTAAATATATATTTCCCTAAATACATACTTAGTCACTTTTATTTATGAAAACCAACCTCCAATATTTATATTTTTGTAACAAAAAATTATGGCAAAGTTTTTGTAACAATTTATGGTTTAAAATACACTTGTAAATACTTGTTTAGAAATATTTTTCTATGTGTTTAAATTTTTAGAAAATTTTGCCATAGTTTCCCCTAAAAAAGGAGGTTTCCATGCTTCCAAGCATATCATTTTTATGACAACCCGAACTTTTAAGGTCAGTATCTCTTCGTCACGTGATCCTGTTTCTCGTTATTCCTCTTTCACATCCCTTACGACGATATAAAAACTAGTAAACACTTGTGACGTTAATGTTATTATTAAATGTTTAATATGTTCGAGTATGTGTATTAGTGTGTATATTGGGCCGAACTTTGTGATGATAATATGATTGGGCAGCCCGCCCCTTGATCTATATGTCTATATGTCACCTTTGGCTGGGCTTAGGCCCATTGTCGCGGCTATGAAGTGAACCGCCCAACTAAGGGTTATAAATACATAAGTAAAATTGTTAATGTATGCACCATGGCCCATCGTGTTGGCAGCCCACTTGTATGGGTGTGTAAGCCCAGTTCGGATAAGGATATAACCGCCCCAAAATCAATATTATTTAGAGTATGATTGGGTGGTTGATTATCAAATACTCTAACAGAAACCCCTACCATTCCCTAGTATGTGCGGCGAACAGTAGACCCCCACCATCTTCAACGTCATTCTGTTTAAGCCAGCCGTAGGTTAGTAGATATATGTTTATTTTTTTTATTTTTATTTGATGCTTATGCTATATGTTGTGTATGTAATATAGGTTCTGCGCATGATTGCTTGATTTCTAGGATTAGAGGAATTAAATTATTGAACAAGTAGTATGGTTGATTAAAACAATATATGCTATCATCGAACTGGACGTTGAGGTGTAATTGCATGATTTAATTGTTATCTTGATTTCGTTGTGCATACATAGGTAAATGGCGGCCACGTGATTGTGATCTTGATTGCAGGAATTCATGTGCATATTTTGATAATATTGTCCAAGATAGTCAAAGGCATTAATTAATTAGTGATGATGATAATGATTAGTTATTGGAAGTCATGTTGGTCGGTTTGCTATGAACGAGAATCACATGACTCCTATATGAGCAGATTATGTAGTGGCTATGCTAGGGTAACATGATGTTTAGGTAATGTGATTGAATGATGATCGATGACCTATTTGTGTAGTTTTGGAATAAAATAGATTCTGTGAACAAAAGATCAATTGATTGGGCCACACTTATGAAATGTTAATACATATGTACTAGATCACATATAACTTAACTAACCATTGAGTCGTTTGGACTAAAGCTGGATCACTGATTCGTACCTTGCGTATTATCGAGTGTCAACAAACGTATTGTGAATGATTTGTATACATATATGACTTGTTATACGTGAAATGTGTGAATTATGTGTACGAAGTATTGACTGTTATCGATAACTCTTTTAGGACGTGTTTGAGTAGTTGATAAGCGAGTAATTTATCTTACCGAGCAAATCAAAGGTGAGTTCACTGCTTTTCTCAAGCATGCATCTCGGGGAGGGATATCGGGTAACGTTCCGGGGAGGAACGCGTGTTTATTGGGATGTTTGTTATTGTACTCAGTATCTATCTCGTAAGACCCCTTACATCTACCGAGAGTTGCCGAGGAGGCAACGAGGTTATTAGTTGATAGCGCTATTAGGTTTGGCACCCTCACACCGTACCAGAGAGGACGGTCGTGAACTAATTTCCTTAAAGCATGACCAATGTTTTGATAGAGACATTGGGGTTGGGCAATCACATATCTTGTAGCTATTCGGTAATCGAGTAATAACAACATCAAAACGACGAAACATCAAATCAACAAATCATCTTATTAAACTGCTTTACACATGTGACTGGTAACTAAACTCGGTAACAAAACTTTGAACTCACCAGCGTAGTCTGACACACTTGTTTGCATGCTTGTAGGTCGTTAGCTGAGATATTTTGGGGACTTGCTATCTGGAGCAGCTGGAGTGGGCATGGTCTTGCTGGACGTATTTATTTTATTGGTTTATTGATACACTACTTTGGTTTTAAAACTGGTTAACTTTGCTTCCGCTAAATACTTTGGTTTTCATTTAAGTTTGTTGATGATATTTTATTTACAAATAAGGATTTTATTTTAAACTTGTACGCGTTCGATGTAATTAGTGGCTCGTTGTTGGTACGTCACACGCCTAATAGGGACATGCCCTAGGTGGAAATTGGGGGTGTGACAGTTTGGTATCAGAGCCACTGGTTATAGTGAACTTGGTTTTAAAAACGTTTTTATAAAACCAGACTACCGAACAGTTTTGACAACAAAGAATACGACCGTGACACTCAGCTCCAGATTGCAAGGTTTGTCTTTCGTGTACTCATTGTACTGCGTAGCTAGTGAACACTTACATATGATATTACATGTGATTGCACGTTTAACACAACAGTATGAATTTACGTATGACTTGCACGTGTTATATGACTGATAGGGTGGTATTTCCCTAAACATCCGTGACTCACGTTTTGTGATGCTCTTTGTTGCTACTCGAGTTTGAGGAACCCTTCGACATGAGTTAGGAGAAGCTGAGATGAACATGCAAATCACAATATTATTGTGGGTGCACACATAATAATAATGTGGGGTGCATGTGAGTCCCAGTGAGGCTTAACAAGTGAAGAAGGGGTTCCGCTCTGTTATTCGATCAGTGTGAAACGTAATAAATTTATAGGAGTCATAAAAGTGATCGTCTCCTACTAGAATGTGACCTTTTTACCTCTCTTTGAATCTTTTCGAATCTCAATGCTATCGAGTATTCCCCGAACACCCATCTGAATGCCTAGCGAACCGTGTAGAATGTTAGATGCTGGTACAAACGTCCTTGAGTTGGGTGTTGCAACGTCCATGATTAACCTTTCTCACTTCTCATCGTATGGTGGAACTCAAAGACTTGGCGCATTAGATCCAGAGGTGCGATCACTTCTGCAACACTCTCGCAGCAAACCGTGTAGTATTTAATCAACTTGGAAGAACGTTGGACAAGAGGGTAATTGTAGTACTTTACCGACTTCAGCATTTGAACGACCCTAGTTACTGACAACGAACATCAACGATTTGACTCCAAACGAATCCTAAACCCTAGTCAACAACTTATGGGAGCCGACTTTTACAAATCAATCGGGACATAAACGATGACAATTGACCATGATGTGGAATGTGTAACTGCCAGCACAATGAGTAGTGCCTTGGAACGTGGCACGGAATGTGAAGAGATGGACATTGCTGGTGAAAGATCGCAGGACTCCATTTCGAGCAACAGCATTAGAAGCAACAGTCACGATGACAGCAAGGTACTCGCAAATCATGACTTTCGGTATGGAAATGATGGTGGCTTCAACAGGGAATGTGGCCAATGTTAACGCAAGACGCCAACAACCCAAGGAGCAATGACAGTTTCGGGAATTCTAGTAGCAGTAGCAACAACACTGGATATGGTACTCGCGAAGGACATTTAGGATTGGCGTGGGCGACGCCAGGATTATAGCAACATGGTGGCCTACACGTTCTTAGTAACTAATCGCTTCGTCACTGCTTTGTTTAACCCTAATGCTTCTTGAAACCGAACCTGCTGTGGAATCGGCTGATGGCAAGTCAGATGAAACCGCATATGTTGCAAACTCGACCTTGTGGGACAGGTATTAGACACCGATCTTCTTTCTACTATCCTTGATGGCTACAATGCAGTAATTAGTGTGGACTGGTTATCCAGAACTCGCATGAATGTACCCAGTGGGGAGAAAATTTTGCGTGGTGAATTGTTATTTGTTCTAAAGCGTTAGACTGGTGCAAGGGCTAGCACCATTTTGGCTGTGAGGGCCCAGAAGCTTCTACGGAGGGACGACCCCGCTATATTAGCAACTGATGTGTGTAAAATGCAACATATAAATTACATCAAATAAGGCATAAAACTAACCCTTTTTAAGTACTAATATTGGAAAAAGAGTGTTTTTGTCTTCCTTTTGTATTTTCAGGATTAAATGAGCTCAAAAACGCAAAAGAAGCAAAAAGACAGCTAAATCCAACATAAATACAAGAAAAGGAATATTAGTGGACTGCCCGACCCCTCAACGGCACCTCCCAAAGCAAATTAGAGAAGTCAGAAGACTGAACACGCCCCGTGCTCAGCCAGCACGGGGCTGTGCCCAAGAAGCAGCAGAAAAGACAAATCTATAGAAGCTTCTATTGCCCATCACGGGGCCGTGCCCAGCGGACACGGGGGCGTGTCGAAAGTACAGCAGGCGCATTTATTGTAATTGCGAATTACAATTAATGAGGAGAGAGATTGTCAGACGGACACGGGGCCGTGCCCAGCGGACACGGGGCCGTGCCCAGCGGACACGGGGCCGTGCCCAGCGGACACGGGGCCGTGCCCAGCGGACACGGGGCCGTGCCCAGCTCTCTGTTCAGCCTATAAATAGGAGTGCTTGGATTCATTTCATCTCATCCCTTGGCACACCACCTCTCTCACACTTCATCCACCACCCACCACCATCACAACACCATCATCCACCACCATCATCCATTGTCCATCGTAGAGTGTGTGAGTCATCTCGGGATCCAAGATTGATCGTAAGAGTTCTTGACAATCAAGGCCATGTTTGCCTAAGTCTCTTACATTACTTGGTGAAGACGAAGTGTCTAGTATAATACTTTTTATTTCTAATCTTTTGCACTTTTTATTTGGTTTTGTATTAATGACTTTAATAACTAGTTACTTATGTTGAAGGTGATCTTTCCTTATCGTTTGTCCGTGGTGTCTTGGCATTATTTTACTGTCTATATAAAATAAAGGATTTTCACCATTCATATCTCCACGGTTTATATGGAGATATGTTGGCTACCTGGTCGGGGGTTAAGGGAACGGTTTGGTAAAGGTCTTGCCATTGTTCAGCGTTTAGAGGTCCTGCAATGGACCTGGGTCAAATTTAGTAGGACCTCCTTCAATACTTCACGGTATTGGATGGCGGGGGTCCAAACTCTTTGATCCCCTCATAAGTTAACTACTATTAATACTATAACCCGGCTATTTAGGACTGTATTCCTGCTGACTCAGACTACTTAGCCGAGGGTAACGTCACCGCCAAAAGCGGGGCCTACCACAATACTGCATTAATAACTTAATTCATTATCTTCCAATAATCCACCCTTTTAGGATTGTATCCCTGCTGACTCAAACTACTGGGGTGAGGGTAACGTCACCTTCAAAAGAGGGGCCTACTACAATAACTAAGATAATCTCTTAATTATGTGCAAAAGTGCGGAAATAATCAAAGGTTATACTAGATACGAGTCGGAACCAAGTGATTCATCTTGTCTATCTGTTTTTTTCTTTTATTTTTATTTTCAGCATTTTAGTTAGTTTTTAATTTTCTTAGTTTAAAACATTTTTCTAAACTTTTATTTTGGTTAGACGTTGAGGATAAACCGGTACTAAAAGCTCTTGTGTCCTTGGACGACCTCGGTATCTTACCAACGCTATACTACACTCAACGATGGGTGCACTTGCCCATATGTGTGTTTAGTGTTAGTGAAATATCGTGTTTTATAAATTTAAAACTTGGCTAAAATAAGTGTTAAAAAGGGCTTAAAATACACACCTAAAATAAGTAACACTTTGCACGCATCAAGTTTTTGGCGCCGTTGCCGGGGACACAAGGATTTTAAGAAAGTTAGGAATCAACGGCCTAATCTTCTTTTATTTTTATTTTTTTATTTTTTTAGGTTTTTTCTTAGTTTTTCAGCTTCTGCAGAGCTCAGCACGGGCCGTGCCCGCTGAACACGCCCCCGTGCTTAATCATTGGAACTGGCAATCCTGTTTTACATCAGACAGTAAGCTGAACACGGGGCCGTGCCCACTCAACACGCCCCCGTGCCCAAGTTTCAGTTACTGAAAACAGAACCGTTAGATCCCGGCGGTTGGTAATTTCTGACATAAACATGAGTGATAGTAATTATTTTTACTTTCGGCACTCTTATAGTACGTGGTGTCAATTATGTGGTGGCGAACATGAAGAAGTAAAATGCTACTTCCTAAGTTATAGGCCCTACTACATGGACCCACCAACTTCTCACAACCTTAAGAGGGGCGAAAGTAAAAATAAGCACTATTTCTCCCTCGAATGCGCCCAGCCAGATATTTTAGGGGAAATGCTCATTGACGAGTTATTTCAACTAGAAGAGCTAATTCTGAAATGGTTAGAAGAGCTTGGGAAGGATTTTATTGATCCACCCCAAGACGATACCCATGAAGAAATGTTGGAACCGCATTCCGACAACCTCGTTGCTCCCGAAAATACCTTCGTACCTAGCAAAGACTTGGACGATAGTCGTCCCTGTGTCGATTGTGCCGTGAAGGACTCTCCATCGACTTCGTTCGGTGCATACATAGACCTGAGCGATTCGGCATACACCTTCTTTAACAAGAGCCCGGGAAAGGGTTGGACTTGTCCACCTAGAATGAAAATAGGAATTACCCTCACCGACAACCTCTTGCGTTCTCGCCTTAGTCTAGGACAATTAAGGTATCTTAGGCACTTTGGGGTTGTTCCAACCAGTCAGGAGCCACCCGATACTAACAAGTTCCTTAAAAAAACTAGACAACTTCATAAAACAGTCCCTAGACACGGGGCCGTGCCCAGCCAACACGCCCCCGAGTCCATCGAAAGATTCCATTCTGATCAGTACGTCAGAATACGGACAAACTGTGTCAGAACTCCACCTACACACGGGGCCGTGTCCACTGAACACGGGGCCGTGTCCAGGATGCTGTCGTTTTCTATAAATGCAGCCAAGAATTCTGCACATTTGGACCAACTTGGGACAGAGATTTGCAGGAATCTTCTCTCAAACTATCCTAGGTAAGTCTAAAAGAAGGTTCCAACAACCCATCTTGTCCTTTCCTCTTTTAGCCATTTCCTTCTTCTCCATCTTTCTCCAAGAGCTACCATTGAAAGTTTGGAATTCCTCCAACTCTATGGTAGGGATAAATGAGTTTTGTTCAAAGAATCTTGGTAAAAACATGTTATGAAACATTGTTTTAAGTTATTAGTAGCTAAAAAGGCCCCACAAGTTCAGAAAATAACTTAAAAATCCAAGTTTCCTTGTTCCGAAACTCTGCAGAAAGATGAACACGGGGCCGTGCTCAGTGAGCACGGGGCCGTGTCCGGTCACTGTTTCATTAAATAAACTATTTTTAGTTTATTTTTCGTAGGATGTCGAGTGAAAACAGCGAAACATCTTCTGTGCATTCGTCAAACAGCCGAAGAGGAAGAAGACCCTCCATTGAAGCTACACTTGTGCACTATGTGATAGCATTAAGGGAGGCTCTCGACGAAATGACTTCAGTAGAGGAGGTCCTAATCGACCGTATTAACGATCTTACGATGGGACTTGAAAGCAGCTTCCAAGAAATTAACCTCTTGCACCAGAGGTTAAATATTCTTGTAGCACCTCCAATGGAACCAGTCCTTCCTCAACAGGATTGGAACCTAGCACTCGGAATCAACAACCCTACCGGGTGGGAAGACTTTCCGGCGGAACCTCCCGTGGAACACCAACAAGAGATCCCGGTGGAAGTTGAAACTCCTCAAACTAATGCCAATGAGCCTTCTTTTCTCCTTCTAAGGGAGGTGGAAGAATGGCTCGCCGACATTTGAGGAGAACCGCACGCGGAAGAAGGAGTTCAAAAAGGCCTTGTTTAACCAAGATTAATTACTTCTAGGAAATTTTGCTAATTAAAATAAAGTAAAGGCTAGGACTCCATGGTTTGTTATTTCTTTGTTTTATCTAGTTTAATTTAGGACTATGTAAGTTCTCTCTATGATGAAATGAAATGATGGTTTTAAGGTTTGGATGGTTTGTAATGAATAAAACACACTCATGGTGGTAAAGGATGAAAATGGGAACGAGAAAAATGAACCCATGCACAAGAACAAGGCAACCCGACAATTCTCTCCATTTCAGAAGGTTCAACACGGGCCGTGCCCAACCAACACGGCCCCGTGCTGAGCACCCTGCAGAAAACGCCCAGTTCAGGTAATTGGACACGGGCCGTGTTCACCCAACACGCCCCCGTGTCCAGGCTTCTGTTTCTCTTGTTTTAATTCTGTTACTGGCACTTGAACACGGGGCCGTGCCCGGACAACACGGGGCCGTGTTCAGTGCCCAGTAACACAAAATTTTGCTTTTTAAACACTATTTTACACATCTAATCAACCTGAAAATTTATTTTTGGGACACATTGAGGACAATGTGTAATTTAAGTGTGGGGGGGATGCTAAAACCTTGAATTTTGCAAGTCCTAAATACAAGCCTTACACAAAACTCTATTGGAACCGCTAATCACCCCAAATTTTTTTTCAAAAATTTCATTTTTTTACTTGTCTAGGTTTAACTCGGAAAATTCAAGTTCTCAAAAATGTTATATTTTTAAATTTACAACCGATAGCGTAGTGATAAAAAGAACCAACATAAGAAAATTATAAAAAGGCATAGCAAAGTTATTTAAAATTTGATTATATATACTTGATCACATAAAAACCCATTCCCACAAAAGTTAGTTTTGAGCCTTTATTGAGCACACAATTACATATCATTTGACTAAATGCTCATTTTTCGTTTCTTGTGTGAATAGCCGCTTGGTTCTTACGACTCTAGAACTTGCCATGACAATACATTCCCGGTCCTTATCAACTTAAACCCGAGTAAGTAAATGATGGAGGCATTAGGACTAACCCTTTTTATTTCTACACCATTATTTTTATTTTTCTTTTACCACCTACCCAAAAATCCCCCTAGTTAGCCCCTTTGAGCCTAAACCTTTTCGTTTCATCACCCAAACAAAAACCCTTTTACTCACCAAAACCTTTTTCATTTTTAACCCTTTATTTTAGTAACAAGTTCGGTTCTTCGTAAAAAAAAAAGTGATAATGATGAAGCAAATAAACAAACAAGTTAATCAAAAATAACTTAGTTTGAATAAAAGCTTCATCAAAATAAAAAGTTGCAAAAATACGAAAACCGACACTTGTTACGCTTTTAGCCCTTTTTCTACTAACCACTAACCCAACCACCTACCTTTAACCCTAGCCTAACCCTTAACCCACAAAGTCCTCTTGATATCTACAAAGGTATAAAAGTTAAAAAGGAGGAGGATTGATTTCTTGGCAAGCCTATGGTAGGAATAAGTTCCATGCCGCTCTCGAGTGATTCACTAAAAATACACCTTCGGCCGAGTGTGAGTGATTTCCCCGTGAGGTATGTGAACTTGTATATAAATAGAATTTTAAAAAGGCATGTTATGCCCAAATAAGTAATTTCTTTTATGAAAAGTTCTAAATAAATCATTACGAATAGGAGTGTAAATAAATAAAAATAAAACCTAAAAAGATCTTGGAAATCCCGACACTCTACGACAAGCCCAAAACCTTCTCTTCTACCTATTCCATTTGGGAGTGTAAGCCACATATTAAAGAGTTTTGCTTGAGGACAAGCAAAAGTTCAAGTGTGGGGGTATTTGATGTGTGTAAAATGCAACATATAAATTACATCAAATAAGGCATAAAACTAACCCTTTTTAAGTACTAATATTGGAAAAAGAGTGTTTTTGTCTTCCTTTTGTATTTTCAGGATTAAATGAGCTCAAAAACGCAAAAGAAGCAAAAAGACAGCTAAATCCAACATAAATACAAGAAAAGGAATATTAGTGGACTGCCCGACCCCTCAACGGCACCTCCCAAAGCAAATTAGAGAAGTCAGAAGACTGAACACGCCCCGTGCTCAGCCAGCACGGGGCCGTGCCCAAGAAGCAGCAGAAAAGACAAATCTATAGAAGCTTCTATTGCCCATCACGGGGCCGTGCCCAGCGGACACGGGGGCGTGTCGAAAGTACAGCAGGCGCATTTATTGTAATTGCGAATTACAATTAATGAGGAGAGAGATTGTCAGACGGACACGGGGCCGTGCCCAGCTCTCTGTTCAGCCTATAAATAGGAGTGCTTGGATTCATTTCATCTCATCCCTTGGCACACCACCTCTCTCACACTTCATCCACCACCCACCACCATCACAACACCATCATCCACCACCATCATCCATTGTCCATCGTAGAGTGTGTGAGTCGTCTCGGGATCCAAGATTGATCGTAAGAGTTCTTGACAATCAAGGCCATGTTTGCCTAAGTCTCTTACATCACTTGGTGAAGACGAAGTGTCTAGTATAATACTTTTTATTTATAATCTTTTGCACTTTTTATTTGGTTTTGTATTAATGACTTTAATAACTAGTTACTTATGTTGAAGGTGATCTTTCCTTATCGTTTGTCCGTGGTGTCTTGGCATTATTTTACTGTCTATATAAAATAAAGGATTTTCACCATTCATATCTCCACGGTCTATATGGAGATATGTTGGCTACCTGGTCGGGGGTTAAGGGAACGGTTTGGTAAAGGTCTTGCCATTGTTCAGCGTTTAGAGGTCCTGCAATGGACCTGGGTCAAATTTAGTAGGACCTCCTTCAATACTTCACGGTATTGGATGGCGGGGGTCCAAACTCTTTGATCCCCTCATAAGTTAACTACTATTAATACTATAACCCGGCTATTTAGGACTGTATCCCTGCTGACTCAGACTACTTAGCCGAGGGTAACGTCACCGCCAAAAGCGGGGCCTACCACAATACTGCATTAATAACTTAATTCATTATCTTCCAATAATCCACCCTTTTAGGATTGTATCCCTGCTGACTCAAACTACTGGGGTGAGGGTAACGTCACCTTCAAAAGAGGGGCCTACTACAATAACTAAGATAATCTCTTAATTATGTGCAAAAGTGCGGAAATAATCAAAGGTTATACTAGATACGAGTCGGAACCAAGTGATTCATCTTGTCTATCTGTTTTTTTTCTTTTATTTTTATTTTCAGCATTTTAGTTAGTTTTTAATTTTCTTAGTTTAAAACATTTTTCTAAACTTTTATTTTGGTTAGACGTTGAGGATAAACCGGTACCAAAAGCTCTTGTGTCCTTGGACGACCTTGGTATCTTACCAACGCTATACTACACTCAACGATGGGTGCACTTGCCCATATGTGTGTTTAGTGTTAGTGAAATATCGTGTTTTATAAATTTAAAACTTGGCTAAAATAAGTGTTAAAAAGGGCTTAAAATACACACCTAAAATAAGTAACACTTTGCACGCATCAGCAACCGTTTCTGATGATAAGGCTAAGGAAAATAGGATCGAGGATCCACCAATTGTTGTGACTCATCTCGGTGTGTTATTCGAGGAACTTTCAGGTTTACTACCACAACTGTTAGTCGGAATCTCAGTTGATCTCACGCCAGAGGCAGCTTCGAGTACTCGCACTCTTACCGTCTTGCACCGGGAGGGTTGCAAGAACTGTATATGCTACTACGAGAACTATTGGACAGGAACCTAGTTTTCGCTTTGGGGAGCCCCAGTTTCATTCGTGAAGATAAGCCTTTTTGTGCGGGTACTGACTATCGAGAACTCATTAAGGCGACAGTTGGGAACTGTTTACCTCGACCATGTATTGACAACCTGTCGACTAGTTGCAAGGGACGAACTTTCATTCAAGGATTGATATACGAGCAAACTATTAGCAGATGCAAGTCCAAGGGGGAGAATTTTCTTAAAGTGGCTTATCAGACGCAATTCGGCCATACGACTTTGTATTCCATGACCATTGGGGTAATTATCACACCAGCAGCTTTATAGACCATGTGAACCGACCATGCTATTGGGTGACGTTTTGAATTCTTTCCAGGAGAAAAGAGCATCATGGACAGCTTTGTATCTTATTTGAGAGCTCCTGAGGGAGGAGCCACACCGCGTGAAGTCTTAATAAATGTAACTTCTGAATTCGAAAGGTAACCTTTTTGGGTCATACAATCAACGAAGTGGGAATGCACGTGGATCTCGCTAAGACTCGTTCGAGGATACAGCAATTTCTTGGTCTCGCTTGATACTATCGCAGATAATCGCAGGATTTTTGTAAGTCGTGCAGCTTAAATCTCTTTACCACAGCCGGGTGCTGTGTTCGTGAAAGACAGGACATGAGGACGTCTTTTCAGCTTTTGAATCCCAACTCTGCAATGCGCTGAAGCATCGTCCCTACCTGAGGGTGCGGGTGATTCGGTGGTATATCATTATGGTTCGAATCAGAGTCCCAGTTACACGTCGACGCAACGAGAGAGAGTGATGATTTACGTAATGGAGTTCCAAAGAGGAATTGCACGACACACAACCAGTGGTGGAAACCATGGTTTTTTTTTGGGTTTACTTGGAGGCATTACTTGGACGGTACCGAATGCGTTACTTAGACCGATCACAAGGGCCTCCAGTGTACCCTGGTTTCGAAAGAGCTAAATCAGTAAATGACATCGTTGGATGGAACATTTGGGAGGATTACGACAGTGGAACTTGAACGTGTATGAGCTTTGTAGCTCACTATCGACTCTAACTTACCTGATCAGATTCGCTCTGTTCAAGCTGGAGAGCTGAAGGGAGAAAATTTTCAAGTTGAACCCATGCGGGGCATGGAGAAGCAACCTTGGCAGGCCGGACAATATTCGCTATCTCATGGAACGAATGTGGATCTCATTATTCAGTAACTGTAGGGAATTTGTATTACGCAAAGCACCCCGGCCTCGATATTCTAGTCGTCTGGGTTTTGATGCGAGACATTAGAATTTATAAGCCTTGTATTGGTAATCGGGCATGAAGGCCCACCTAGCTATGCATGGGAATGATGTTTGACTGGTCGGAAAGTCAAGGTACAGTATCAGCAACCAGAAACACCCATATGGAAATGAGAACAGATTGCCATGGAATCTGGCACTAGTCTACTTACAACTCAAAACGGAAACAGTCTCACCAGGGTGATCGTTGATTGTCTCACGTTAACAGCACATTTTCTTTCAATTAAAGAAATTGACGAGAATTCACAGCTGTGAATGTTCCTCTGAGAGAGGCGACTTTTAGACACGAGGTGCCAGCTTCTGTTACCTTTTGATTTCGAGCTATACCTGATTTATGACCGGCAATATGCAACACCCTTGGCTCACACCTGGACATGAGCATTACTTATCACTGTAGGGCAACCGGCCAGAGTAACGGACCATCCTGACACGCGAAGACATGATGCGAGCATGCGCATGATTGACTATAGTAAACAATTGGGATGGACACTTATCTTTGGATAAGCTCTATTGCAGTCGTTACCGTTTTAGTATTCATACAAGCTCTGTTTGAGGCATTTCATGGATGACAATGCCAACCTCCTTGTTAGACTAAGGTGGGTGACAACCTAATCACCGATTCAGAGTTAGTACTCGAACCTCATGGGAAGATTGTCCAGATCGGAAATCGTTTGGCGGCAACATGTGACCATCAGGGAAGCTGATAAGCTTAGGGAACACTGGGAGTTCGCTAAAGACGAACGTAGCGGAAGTCTCACCCTGGGGGGGTGCGGTACACTATGGAAAATGTGGCCAACTTAGTTTGCGGTACACTAGGACATTTGGATTCTGGAACGGATTGACGATATGGCTCGCGAACTCGAGTTACCTGAAGAATTTGGTAATGTACACGATGTCAATTATGTCTCGGACCTAAAGGAGCGTCTGTTCGACGCAACACTCGTGACACCCTTGTGAGGAACCCATTGTTAACACAGTCGAATTTCAATTGTGAGAGTTCGTTGGAACTCAAGACGTGGACCGGAGTTCACGTGGGAGCGTGAAGATCAGATGAAACTCAAGTATCCTCAACTTTTTCCTGACGACCAATATAATACTGGTAAAACTGGTGAATTTCGGGACGAAATTCCTCTTCAAGTTGGGGATGATGTGGCACCTGAGGAAAATCCACAACAATCTTGATTTCTCACTTCATTTCACTCTTCTGTGCTTACTTATCAAATTTCGGGACGAAATTTCTTTCAAGTTGGGGATGATATGACAACCCAAACTTTTAAGGTCAGTATCTCTTCGTCACGTGATCCTGTTTCTCGTTATTCCTCTTTCACATCCCTTACGACGATATAAAAACTAGTAAACACTTGTGACGTTAATGTTATTATTAAATGTTTAATATGTTCGAGTATGTGTATTAGTGTGTATATTGGGCTGAACTTTGTGACGATAATATGATTGGGCAGCCCGCCCCTTGATCTATATGTCTATATGTCACCTTTGGCTGGGCTTAGGCCCATTGTCGCGGATATGAAGTGAACCGCCCAACTAAGGGTTATAAATACATAAGTGAAATTGTTAATGTATGCACCATGGCCCATCGTGTTGGCAGCCCACTTGTATGGGTGTGTAAGCCCAGTTCGGATAAGGATATAACCGCCCCAAAATCAATATTATTTAGAGTATGATTGGGTGGTTGATTATCAAATACTCTAACAGAAACCCCTACCATTCCCTAGTATGTGCGGCGAACAGTAGACCCCCACCATCTTCGACGTCATCCTGTTTAAGCCAGCCGTAGGTTAGTAGATATATGTTTATTTTTATTTTTTTTATTTGATGCTTATGCTATATGTTGTGTATGTAATATAGGTTCTGCGCATGATTGCTTGATTTCTAGGATTAGAGGAATTAAATTATTGAACAAGTAGTATGGTTGATTAAAACAATATATGCTATCATCGAACTGGATGTTGAGGTGTAATTGCATGATTTAATTGTTATCTTGATTTCGTTGTGCATACATAGGTAAATGGCGGCCACGTGATTGTGATCTTGATTGCAGGAATTCATGTGCATATTTTGATAATATTGTCAAAGATAGTCAAAGGCATTAATTAATTAGTGATGATGATAATGATTAGTTATTGGAAGTCATGTTGGTCGGTTTGCTATGAACGAGAATCACATGACTCCTATATGAGCAGATTATGTAGTGGCTATGCTAGGGTAACATGATGTTTAGGTTATGTGATTGAATGATGATCGATGACCTATTTGTGTAGTTTTGGAATAAAACAGATTCTGTGAACAAAAGATCAATTGATTGGGCCACACTTATGAAATGTTAATACATATGTACTAGATCACATATAACTTAACTAAACATTGAGTCGTTTGGACTAAAGCTGGATCACTGATTCGTACCTTGCGTATTATCGAGTGTCAACAAACGTATTGCGAATGATTTGTATACATATATGACTTGTTATACGTGAAATGTGTGAATTATGTGTACAAAGTATTGACTGTTATCAGTAACTCTTTTAGGACGTGTTTGAGTAGTTGATAAGCGAGTAATTTATCTTACCGAGCAAATCAAAGGTGAGTTCACTGCTTTTCTCAAGCATGCATCCCGGGGAGGGATATCGGGTAACGTTCCGGGGAGGAACGCGTGTTTATTGGGATGTTTGTTATTGTACTCAGTATCTATCTCGTAAGACCCCTTACATCTACCGACAGTTGCCGAGGAGGCAACGAGGTTATTAGTTGATAGCGCTATTAGGTTTGGCACCCTCACACCGTACCGGGGAGGACGGTCGTGAACTAATTTCCTTAAAGCATGACCAATGTTTTGATAGAGACATTGGGGTTGGGCAATCACACATCTTGTAGCTATTCGGTAATCGAGTAATAACAACATCAAAACGACGAAACATCAAATCAACAAATCATCTTATTAAACTGCTTTACACATGTGACTGGTAACTAAACTCGGTAACAAAACTTTGAACTCACCAGCGTAGTCTGACACACTTGTTTGCATGCTTGTAGGTCGTTAGCTGGGATATTTTGGGGACTTGCTATCTGGAGCAGCTGGAGTGGGCATGGTCTTGCTGGACGTATTTATTTTATTGGTTTATTTATACATTACTTTAGTTTTAAAACTGGTTAACTTTGCTTCCGCTGAATACTTTGGTTTTCATTTAAGTTTGTTGATGATATTTTATTTACAAATAAGGATTTTATTTTAAACTTGTACGCGTTCGATGTAATTAGTGGCTCGTTGTTGGTACGTCACACGCCTAATAGGGACATGCCCTAGGTGGAAATTGGGGGTGTGACAATTTTCTTTTTTAATAATCATCACAATCAATCCACAATCAATAATAAACAACCTTTACTTACCAATTTTGCCAAAAACAAGTATAAACTAATACTTCATGAAGAGAATTTCGGCATGGTTACAAGGATAAACCATGAATGTAACTTGAAGAAAAGAAGTTTCAAGAAAGGGTGTTGACTTGATAGCAAAGGAGCCAACAATTACAATAATGTAGGTCATCCGAATCACAAATCAAAAATTAGATTTAGCAAAATAATATTTGAACTTTGACGAAGCCTTTATTTGTAACGAAACCACACGCATAACAAATGGTGCATGCATAACATATGAATTTCCAAGAAATGAAATAATGAGTATTTGCTAAATGAAGAAATGATCAAGTACCGAAGCAAATGAGTGTTCGCTCTAGTGAAGAAAATTGGCGTGATGCAACTACCATTAAGAGGAGTAGAGATGCAAACATCTACTTGCTAGAAGGAAAAGTGGAACTTTCAATAAACGAAATTCGAGTACTTTACCCGTTCGGTAAAAATAGCTTGTATGACAAAATAATAGTGTTTGTCCGAGTTAATAAACGTGGTTCTTACGTGGTGACCTTTAATGGATCTCGACATAAGTTCCCGAAGGTCTTAAGTGCATGATTCCTAAACCCTCAAAGTTTTTGTATTCTGTGTGTAACGATTTTGTGTATCGTGTATAAAACACAGTATTAGTGTACGTTTAAGACAAATTATTGACTCACTATTCCTCGGTATACTTTCTTCCTGAACTCACAGCTAATGATACTCAATCAACGATCAATCTTGGAATAGTAGTTGGATCCTTACAGTCGGCCGAATAGATCCGTAATCCTCGGCAAGGGCTACCGACTTCTTGATGGTTAGTTTGTTCAGCCCCCAGTAGTCGATGCACGTTCGAGAATCACCATCCTTCTTTTTAATAAGAGAATTGGTGCTCCCCAAGGCGAGAAGCTTGGCCTTGTAAATCCCTTATCTAGCAACCCTGGAGTTGTGCTGACAACTCTTGCATTTCTGAAGGCGCAAGTCCATAAGGTGTTTTAGCTACAGGCGCAATGCCTGGAACCTAGTCCATGTGGAACTTGACTTGTCGTTGAGGAGGTAATCCTGACAAGTCTTTGGGGAAGACTTCAGGATATTCCCTTACCACAGGGATCAAGCTTAGGTTCTTCGGCTTCCTTGACCACAACGTGAGCCAAGAAGGCAATACACCTTTTACGCAAAAACTTCCGTGCCTTCAAACAACTAATAATTCATAGAGGCGTATCCTGCTTCTCTCCATGAATCACGATCGTCTCTTCACTCGCCACCGGGATGAGGATAGTCTTCTCCTGGCGTGACATCTCTGCACGAGCCCTTGATAACTGATCCTTTCCAACTACTACGTCGAAGCTTCCCAACTCAACTGGCAGAAGATCTATCTCAACTCACGTCTTCAAGCTCTACAACGCAGTCCCTAATCACTCCTTTTGGCTTCTGCTAACCTCCCATTAGCTAGTTTTATCGAGTATAGGGTATCTAACTTATTTGCTACTAAACCAAGTATATTCTTAAACTCTAGAGGTATGAAGCTATAGTCGGTACTTGTATCGAACAATACAAATGCATAACGTTGACTAACAGGGGACGTACCGATAACCATGTTTGGATCCTGGCGTGCTTCCCTAGCTCCGGTGTTGGACATTCTTCCACGTACCTGATTGTTTTCAGGGCAATATTTTCTGAAATGCCTTTTGTCTCCACAGTTATAACAACCTTGAGCACGTTTTTGATCGTCACTCTTTCTGCCTTGATAGTCGTCGTTGCCGTTGTTTCCTTCGTTATTTCTGCTACCATCTTGGCCTCCATTTCCATGTTCAGTACCTTGCCTACAAGTCTCTTTGACATGCCCCCTCTTGCCATAGTTATCGCATTTTCCATATTTACATCACCCGACATGATAACGTCGACAATTGTCGCACTTAGGTAGGATACCCATGTACTCTTTCCCCTTTTTTGGCCTTGTTCTTGTTGTTCGCACGAGTACCTTTTTGGAAATCAGTGAGCTTCCTCTTGTTCATTCTAGATGACTCCACCTGAGTTTCCTTCTTCTTGTCAGGGGTCGAAAGTTTCTCCAATCTAAGTGCTTCCTTAGCGAGCGCCAGACTCAAGATGCTCGCATCAATAGTTGTTGGTGGCGTTGATGCCGTCGTCAGGCTCAGGATCTGAGGCGCCAATTCCCAGATGAATCGTTCCATCCTTTTCAACTCTGGTTCCACCAGATATGGAACAACTCGCGACAAATCATGAAGTCTCTGCACGTAATCCACCACCTTTGGACCTTCCATCGTCAGTTTCCGGAATTCAATTTCCAGCTTCTGGATCTCCATCTGTTAACAATATTCCCTACGCATCATTTCTTTCAGCTCATCCCATGTCAAGGCATACGCAGCAGCCTCGCCCATTATCTGAACCCGAATTTTCCATCGTAACAGAGCCTCATCTTGAAAAAATCTAAAAACGTATGGGACTTGTTGCTCTGGCGAACATCCGCTCATTTGCAAAACAGAACCCATATTCTCAACCCATTTCTCAAAAGCTACGGCACCTCCAGTGCTGTTAAAGTTCAGAGGCTTGCAGTCTAAAAACTGCTTGTAGGTACAACCTGTACCCAAGCAATCATCATCACAGAAAGCATTAGCAAAGCACACTTGGTATTGTCCAAACGTATCGTAATGTGTCTTAGGTGACTTAAACATTACCGTTAGGTGGGTTATTCCCTGAGGTACTTTCGCTGCATCTGTAGCGAAGAACCTCGTGCCGAGCAATGGCCCGTGAGACGTGCGCTTACCATTCTGCCTTGGTCAGCCAAATGATCTCTTGATGAGACATCTTCTAAGAAGAAGTTCGGATTGGTCAGGTCTTATTTGTTCAGGGCAAGTATATAGTTGTTTAGAGGTCGTATATACATACACATATTAAATCATCATCTCAACCAATCAAACATCAGCACAATCATAGCATAATCAAGTAATTGGGAATATGTTTAATGAGAACGTACCACGCAAGCACGTTGTTGATTCACGTGTTTAATGAGAACATGACGATTGGGCTTTCATTAATCGTCGACCACAAAGTATTGTTACATGTTTTACAAAATGTATCATATCAAAAGGGAACACAGGGTCATACTACCCTTGTCCAACCAGTCTACCAATCTACAAAGGTCATACAATAAGAAGGTGATCTCCAAAAGGCTTCACAAGCTCAGCTCAATAGTGGTGCTCTCATCACAGGTAATGCATCTGCATAAGACCAAAAACCTACTGTATTGATGGCGGAGGAGGAGGAGGGAGGAAAATCAAACTAAGAACACGTGCGAGCTCCTCCTCAAGTTTATGCTCATGACGAAGCAAGTAACGGACCTGCTGCTCGACTGTGAGGAATCAAGCATCAAACTCTGGGGAAGGAGTAAGAGGAGCAGGTGGACGTGGAAAAGGAGGCGGTGATGAACGTGGGGGAACAAAAGTATACTGAAAAGGACACGGTAAAGGATGCGGTATCGACTCAAGCTCCAAGATTCTGCGACTCATAAGTTCAAATCGAATCTGAAGCGAATAAAGTAACTCATCCTGTGTATAGCCAACAAAATGCGAAGGATGGTAGGGGTCTGAGGTCGGCATGGAATATGGTGGGGACCCTCTAAATGGCTCATCAATTGGTGAAGAAGTAAAATGAGAAAAAGGTGCAGACTAGAGTATGTGGGGAAAAGCTGCTGAAACATGAGGGTCTTAAGTAGGCTGCCGGCCCAAAGTACCTCCTCCTAGACGGGGTTCAGGAATGTCCTGTAAGAAAACATTAGGTAATTCAGCACGATGGTCTTCAGGCTCCACGGAATGGGAAGGATCAACATCAGCGGGTGCAGGTGCAGGTGGACGAAATAATGGCTCAACAACAGGAGGATAAACTGGAGCAGGGGCTGGATCAGGTATGATGGGTGCAATGTCAGGTAATCCAAAAGGAATAGGGTCATGGTCAGGTAAAGGCTCAGGATCAGCAGGTGCAACATCGGGCTGATCATCAGGAACAACGTCTGGATCAAGACCAGGCTCAAGCTCGTGTAGAGGGGATGGTGCAGTTGACATGGCTGTATCGTTATCAGTATCAGTGGCATAGCATCGTAATCCAACTGCCTGCAAGGTAGAAGAAGTCACAGACTCAAAGGAATCTAGGACGAAGTGTAAACTATTGTCAGGGGAAATCTTGACAACAGGGATCTCAAAAAGTGGAATAGCAACAATGTCCTCGTCTAGCGTTTTATCACCATGGGCGTCATCAAAAGGACCATCAACAAGCAAGTCAACATCAATATCAATCAAATCGTCAAAAGGCAAATCCTCGAGAGGAATGGCCACTAAAGGAACGGGAGCGAGGATCGGTTCCACGACATGCTCACCATCGGGATTCCCGATGATAAGATAATCGTGAACTGGAATGGGAGCCACAAAAGGATCCTCGTCCGGATTCCATCAGCAAGTGGTAAGTCATATCCAAAGTCAGGCAACACGAATGGATGCAAGTCGTCGTCTTCGGACATCATCTCCGGGTCACTCTCTGTATCTGAAGTAAAGATCTCCGACTCTGGCATAACCTCATTGTCGGAGACTACTGCCAATGGATCATGGTCGTCGGACAATCGGCTATTAGACGACGACATAGTGTCTGTAACAGAACAATCACAACATATGCGTATATGTTAACAAACATTAAGCATGTAATCAGAGACAATGTAATCATGTATCCTCGTGATTCCTCACGAACCCTTTCTATCCTTCCTAGTCTCCCAGACTAGACCTACCTAGTCTCCCAGACTAAACCACCCAGTCTCTCAGACTAACCACCCAGTCTCCCAGACTGAACTACCTAGTCTCCCAGACTAACCACCCAGTCTCCTAGACTGAACTACCTAGTCTCCCAGACTAAACCACCCAGTCTCTCAGACTGAACCACCCAGTCTCTCAGACTGAACCACCCAGTCTCTCAGACTGATCCACCTAGTAATTGTGCATTGTGTTTCTTGTCTTTTTATTATGTAAAAATGTTAGTTTCCATGGATCTGGGCGTTTTGTGTATACAATGAAGACATGTTGTAAAATACTTTCGTGGGAGCCCAAATGATTGTAGTCTAGACTCAAGAAGGAATCCTAGTTCGCTACAATCGAAGCTCTGATACCAAACTGTCACACCCTGACTTTTGCGGAAGCGTGATTTGGTGTGACTTGCTTAATATCATTGCATTCAATCATAACAACAACTATATGATAAAAACCGAAGGTGATCATCCATTAATTTAGTTTAAAACATAACAACATTGTTTGAAACATAGACATCAAATTCGAGTACAAACCATGCAACTTGTTTTTAGAGTTCACAAAGACTCGTCAAAAGACAGTAATTAAAAACCGGGCTTTGGGAGTTGTGCCTTATCTAGGATTAGACACACAATCCAAATCCTCAGACATAGGACGCCACCTTTTATTCTCAACTTCACTTGAAACATCCGAACGCCTGCCAGATCCATACTTAATTACCTGAAATACATGTATTTTGAAAACATCAACAAAAGTTGAGCGAGTTCATGTGATTTGTATGTGTGCACGAATAATCCTTGGAACCATTTGTAAGTTTGTATGTATGTTTGTATTTGTAAACTGGTATGTAGCGACAAGGAACAAATCAATTAATGTGTAGCTAATACATTAATATATGTGAAACGACGTAGGAAGGCTCAAACCTAGCAGATTTTATACCGGGCCTCCGGCTGTAAGACATAGTCACCTCATGGGCCAAAACCCTGGTCCGCATGGGTGTGGGCTCGCTACACCCAAATAGAACTATCACTCATGTCCCTCGGTCCTAAAACGAGGATTAATGGTCTTAAGAGTGCGCCTACCCTTTCACATGATCTAACAATATTTTCCTTAGCTGATCATACGATTTGTAATTGTTTGTAAACATTTAGTAACATGTACTTCATCCCCGAAGTTATAAAAAAACAGTTTAAAGAAAAGGGGGACATGAACTCACTGCTTTGCGTTCTTCGTATCCAATGTAACTCAAGCTTTCTCTAGATCGCACGACTACCTACATGCGTGCTATGGTTCATTAGACGAGTGGGTCGTGCCTTGACTTGGTATTAATTAGTGTCTTTGAGTTACGGTTCTTTGTGTCATCAATGTTATTCCAAGTATATAATTATTTGTTAAAATAATAACTATTTTAACTTAAATTATATTTGTTAAATTTTGGAATAATTGTTAAAAGTGTAAACTGCCATTTTGGTCCCTGTGGTTTAGGCACTTTTGCCATTTTAGTCTAAATCTCAAACTTTTTAAATCTGAGTCCCTGTGGTTTCACTTTTATTGCCATTTTAGTCCAAAATTAAGAGTAAACTGCCATTTTAGTCCCTGTGGTTTCACTTTTATTGTCATTTTAGTCCAAATCTCAAACTTTTTGGAACAGTAAAAAAAGGGGGATTTTGAATTTTGGACTAAAATGGCAATAAAGATGAAACCACAGGGACCAAAATGGCAGTTTACTCTTGTTAAAATAATATATTTTTAACTTATCACACTTTTGTATTTGTACATGAATATCCTTTCCAATGATGGGAGCATTTGTATTTGTATTCTCGTACTTGTATATTTTGCAATGTAACGGTGTCGTATTTCGGAGTGTATTTATACGTACGAAAATACGTATCTTTATTGTATTCATTAAGTATTTTTATACTTAATTTCGTTTTAATTTTTCCGGAATATTATCTTTAATAAAAGTTCACCAATATATATTTCCAAAATATATAGTTCATTAAATATTACTTAGAAAAATTATTTATAATTTTTCTTTAGCAAAAATATTTGTATTTTCTTATGAGTTCCAAAAATGATATATTTTATAGTCTAACTTAAAAAATATATATAGACTTATTTTTCTCCAAAAATGATATATTTCACATCTACTTGAGAAAATATATCTGTCACCTCAAAAATATTGTATTTCGTGTTTGTGTAAGAAAATATATATTTCTTAAAAATAATATATCTTTAAAAAATTTCAAGAAAAATATATATTCATACATGCCAAAAATATTATATTTTTCCCTTGTAAAAAATATGATATATTCTTGCAATAATTGTAAAAATCATATTTTTGTTTCCTTTGGTGTCCAAAATATTATTACCAAAATATACTTTGTGAATCAATTTCCGGAATATTTTGTAAGTCTTATTCCATAGTTCGGTTTCCACCAATATTTTGTGTGCGACTTCTATATTTATTCCTTGAAATTTTGGTAATATTTTGGATTGTAATTTCTTGGTATTATGATGAGTTATATTATTTCAAGTCCTAAAAAAATATAACTAATACACATAATATACTAATAATCACACACATGGTGTCTTCTAAATATATATTTCTCTAAATACATACTTAGTCACTTTTATTTATGAAAACCAACCTCCAATATTTATATTTTTGTAACAAAAAATTATGGAAAAGTTTTTGTAACAATTTATGGTTTAAAATACACTTGTAAATACTTGTTTAGAAATATTTTTCTAAGTGTTTAAATTTTTAGAAAATTTTGCCATAGTTTCCCCTAAAAATGGAGGTTTCCATGCTTCCAAGCATATTATTTTCTTTTGTAATAATCATCACAATCAATAATAAACAACCTTTACTTACCAATTTTGCCAAAAACAAGTATAAACTAATACTTCATGAACTTGAAATTTCACAACAATTTGTAGTAACTTACTAGTGTTATTAGTAAGCTTTGTTATCCTTTAAAGTGTGGTCGATTCTTTAAAAAAACTTCATTTTTAAAGAAGATTGATCTTTACCACATATGATCATGTTTTCTAAAAATATTTCTTTATGAATTCTTCTTGTTATACAAGTGTTTCTTCACTTGTTTAACCACAAAAAATAAGGTTTGTTTATGTAAGAACCAAGATTTTGTAAAACTTATATTTTTTAACTTTGTTTCTTTAGAAATCATCCATAAATCTTTAGATCTACAAGTATTACTACTCACTTTGATCATTATTTTTCAAGAAAACATTTTGTTCTTCCAAGTTCATGCTTCATGTGTGGATGATCTATCATCCTACAACATTTTCATTCTCTCATCTTGCTAGATTATGTTTTTAATCATGATCTAGCAAGATCATACGATGATCAACATCAAATATATGTACAAATAACAATCAATAAGCAAATCAACTCATAAACAACTTAGTTTCTTCATTATTCATGCTTATGTTCAAGATTACTTCTTGTGATCTTTAGTGTTCTTCAAGATTATGATTATGATCCTTCTTTTAACCACTTAAAATGGAAGTAAAATGGAGTGTATAAGGTTCTTACCACTAGCTCAAGGCTAGGGATGATTCAAGTGAAGAAAACGAGTGGGTAAAAACAAATAGAGAAGGTCCTTGCACTTCCGTAAGCACCTAGCTTCCTTGTATAACCTTAACACCTTTGTATGAGCTTGGATTGTATGAGGATGGATGAATGAAGGTGGTGGTATGGGGGTTTGAGGTCGGCCGAGAACTCCAAGGGGGAAGGGAGAGTTTGTGTGTGTTTCAAGTATGTGTAGAATGATGTTATGATCTTACATGTTCTCTTATAGCCCATTTAAAGATTTTAACTTATGGATATTATGTCATTTAAAGTATAAACAAGATCTATTAAAAAAATAAAACAAATTATTTTGTGGGGGCCATGTTGGGGCCGTAAATAGGTAGGGGGTCTAGGTGTAGGTCTTAACCAACTAGTTAGTTTGTAGTTGAATTTCAAGTGTTAGTTAGGGATTTAGTTACTAGATATTTATGTAGTGTGTGTTATGATGTTCGGGGACTATAACTAGCTTGGTAATGTTAAAACAGTGCTTCTAGTAAAAATTTGGTGTTTCGGGTAGTGTCCGGTTGTTCGGTTGGTTACTGGTTCGTTAAGGTGCTAAACTATGCAGTTTAGTGTGCTTTATGTACCCTTTTGTGACAGTTTTGATTCCCGACACTTAGGAAAGCATTCAGGACCATTTAAGCATATTTCTGCATGATATTATGTTGTTTAAATGATGAATTTTACTGAATTCTACTGAATTCTGCAGTTTATTAGAGTTTTAGGCACTTTTTGGCACTTAAACTATCCATAGGAAGACAGTTTTGTGATCCTTACTTTCCAACACACTATACTAGTGTAATACTTGGTTTCTGGCCCATTCTGTGTCTCAATACAATGTCTGTCTATCTACTCAACTATGTTAGCATTTTTCTGATTTGTCTGATAATTGTGCTAACTGTGTTTCGTGCATCATTTGATTCAATAAAGTTCTCATTCAATAATGACATGACATTAAGCAATATATGATGCACATGTATGCATATGGTAATTATCAGAAGCAATTCAAGTAATTAATTGTAATGTAGCACAGTCATTAAGCACTAATCATTATTTAATAATTGTACGGATGTATGCAAATTTGGCAGTTGTCACAGTAATGGTGACAACAAGAAGTATTATCGAGAACGAAAGTGGAGAAGTCGCCTAGCAGTTTTGTAGATGTAAAAGGGCGTCACTGAGAAAGGAAAGAAAAATATGGGACAAAGAAAATTCCACTTTACGAGGGAATATGGAAGGTCTTGTGCCTAGGGTTTGTACATCCAAGGTAAATGTCAATCATGAGGGGGACCCACAACATTTGGAAGACATGAATGATGAAAGTCTGGGCCCATTCGATACCTATCCCCCTCCAACTCATACAAAGCCCATTAACATATGGAGCAGGAATTCAGATTTTGGCCTACATGGATTGTTCGGTGATGAGGAGATTGTTGTGGACACAACAACTAATGAGCGTTGTAAGAAGATGGGGCAGTGGAGCGTTACAATGAAGTGGTCTCAAAATCAATTTCACCAAACCCTTTTAACTAAAAGGAAATAATCAAATAGGGTGGAAAACATAAATAGGTTATCGACCTAAACAATCCACCCTCATCCCCTTCCAATACTTCCAGAAATGTATCTCCGCCCACAACCAAAAAAGTTGTGAACCAAAGATCCAAGTTTAAATTCCCCTCGATTAGAATGAAAGAATCACGTTGGGTTGGGAAGAATGGGGATATTTCTAGACACTAAAACAAAGCATGCAGTTGCGGACATACGAAGGAGGTAACAAAGGTTGACTCTGATATGACGGTGCCAGATAATCTGACGGTAGACTAAGAGGCGGGGCTAACAGTGGAAGTGGGTGAGCAATCTCAGGATCTGAAGGTGTATTACGGGACCAGATTAGGAATTTGCGGGTGTCAAATAATCTCCAATGAATTATTTATCTGCAAATATTAGAAGCTAGTGAATTCAAGAAGGCGGAACACATAAGAGGTCTGCAAAGGAACAACAATTTAAGCTTCATTGGTTATCAGGAGACTCAAATGTTCAATTCTTCAAACATACTGGTCAACTCTTTTTGAGGTAACATAATTTTTTATTTCAACTTGGTTGAGGCGAATGGGAGATCGGGGGAACTACTAAACATATAGGCACTGGTAGAAGTGGTGAAACGACTAGAAAGGATTAGACGTAAATTTCTTTACGGGGGGTGTCTTGATCACAATGAGATTTGTTGGGTGCCATGGTATAAGGTGGTAGCGCCATTGGAACAAGGAAGCTTGGGCATTGGTAGTCCATCGACAAGAGATTAGACACTTATGGTTAAGTTAAGTGTAAGGTTTAAAAATGAATCTTCTCAACTCCGGGCTCGGGTAATTATGACATTACATCTAGGGATAGGTGTAACTCGCATATCCCGCTCAAAAGAACACTAGGTGGGGTATGGAATGACATACTAAACATGCGAAGGGTGTCGGGGAATCGAATGGTTGTAGTACAAAACATGTTAAAGATAGAAGATGGGCTTTGGCGACAAAACATATTTTTGGCTAGACATATAGGTGGGAGATAGTTCCTTACAGAACCTGGTTCCTAATGTGTTTGCAGTGGAAACTAACAAACATTGCGCCACACAACAAAGGTACTATCTGAACCATGGGAAAAAACAGTGTGGGTCTGGGGTAGTGTAAATACTTTATCCCAATGCAGGGACTTGGTCGACAGGAATGACTGTATAATGCTATTAGAGGATTAAAATATTAGGCAAGGTTCAGATGAATGGTTATGGAAAACTGGCATATCAAAGGAGGTATTTCGTATATGTGACTTAAGGAATGAATGGGATAGCGTGCGAGTTATTCCTAAAACAAGGGTCTTGAAGTGGGTGAATTAGCAAAATCAGTTGTACAAATCTCCCCTGATGAACTATACATCGAGTGAGTTTTTACCAATAAAGAGAAGAAGAAAACTTAAATAATGAAGAGTTAAATGCCCGGATAGTCCCTGTGGTTTGCCTTTTTTTCACCTTTAGTCCCTAACTTTCTAAAATTACAGCTATAGTCCCCAACTTTTCAATTTTCGTTCACGGATAGTCCCTGTGCCTAACATCAGTTAGTTTTTTCAGTTAAGAGGATGTGAAATGACAAAAATACCCTTTCCTTAAAAAAGAGAAGACCACAGGGACTATCCAGGCATTTAACTCTAATTAATATTTTAGAATTTATGTGGGACCCACCACCCACCCTACCTACTTCATCTTCTCCACTCCACACCACCACCACCACCACCATCTCCACCTTCAACCACCACCACCACCACCACCATCTAACCCCAACTTGATCGTAACCAACACCACCACCACCATCTCCACCTTCAACCACCACCACCGCATAGAATGAAAACTGGGGCCAAAGTGTTGAACAAATAATCTCAAATAGAACAAGGGACAAACAATCATACATATTGTCTTTAATTCTCAAGAATAGGGGGCTCTCTCTAGCAGGGGAAAGCGAAAACTATAACAACATAAATAGGATGCATGTAAAGGTCATATTATCGAACACAAATTTACAGGAAGTAATCCGGAGTTCTCCGTGCAACATCGGGCTCAACCTGACGAGGGGCTGGGTCAAATTGTAAGAAATTCTGGTCCATATTCTCTCTAACCTCAAGTATCGCAACCATATTCCCGCATATATAGCAGTAGTTTGGTGAAGTTGGGGGTAGATGGTGGGGGTGGTTGAAGGTGGAGATGGTGGTGTAGAGTGGGGAAGATGAAGTGGGTAGGGTGGGTGGTGGGTCCCACAGAAATTCTAAAATATTAATTAGAGTTAAATGCCCGGATAGTTCTTGTGGTTTTCTCCTTTTTAAGGAAATGGTATTTTTGTAATTTCACACCTTCTTAACTGAGAACACTAACTGATGTTAGGCACAGGGACTATCCGGGAACGAAAATTGAAAAATTGGGGACTATAGGTGTTGTAGGATCGTTTTCAGACCCGAACGAGTCGTTCAGAAGAGTTTTGCTCAACACGAAAGGCGGAAACAGACGTGTAGAGGTCAATTCAGCACAATATACACTTTAAACTGTCGTAGTATTGATTAGAAAACGTTTTACAACGAGACGACACTTCGGCAGCACTTCGTTGCACAAACCGGAAAAAATTACATCTGATATCGCTTGAACCCTATTTATAATGACCTGATTTCGCTCGAAAATACAAACAATGATCATTCAAGCGAAATCAGTCATTCAAGCGAAATAACATTTAACCTTGAACTACGTGCCCTGATTTAACATTCTAATACAAGACTCGATACAAGACGAAGTCGACAGACGCATGCACTAACAGAATCCCCCTCGAATGTTGACGAGTCTTCAGTGTCGAGTCTTCGTATCTTCAGTCTTTATCAGTCCTCTCGAACTTTCTGAAGTATCTGATGCTGTAAGCATCCTCAAACCTCTCTCTTCTCTTTCTTCCAGAATTACAATCTAGCTCTGTGCTCCACAGGATCAAGATTGATTCCTGACTCTATCATTACTTGTACCAAAACACTCCTTTCTTTAAGTGTTTTCAGACTCCCCCTTTCGATATGCTGGGACCGCAGCCTGGCTTGTTAAAATCACAATGTCCTCAGTTATTGGAAACTATATCTCTATCCCTTGATCAGATCTTTTGATTCCTTAAGTTCATCAGCATCAGCAATTCCAAGATAGTAACCTGGCTCAAATCTTGCTCAGGATCGAAATCTGGCTTATTTGCACAATCTCTACCTAAAAATAAATTTTCTGATGATCACTTGTAAAAACAATTTCATCAACTAATGAACCACTTGCAGGAATTATACAATCAAAGAATGATTTTACAATATAGATCTCTGATGAACCACTTGAAGATATATCATTTTTCTTTTAAAAAAAACACTCTCCCAAACCATTTATTCATCATGTTTAGCACTTGGAATTTTGAAAATCAGTTTTCCAACATCAGTTGTCGAAAATCTTTTTGTATTTTTCAAAATTTATGCTAAAACACACTAAAATCTTTTTGAAAATTTTAATGTAATGAAATGCAATACAGAGAAGAAATATTTACATACAATATTTTTGTGAGTTCGTGTAAGAGGATCATATCAGTTTTTGAGACAAATCACCAACACCGTTAAGCTTTAAACATTTTAAGTTCTAAACGATTCACTTAGATTGTCAGTATACCGATCCACTTAAATCTTCACACAAAGTTCAACTGTTTCGAGATACAAGATTAATGTCTTAAGAACTTAAACTTAATTGCGTGTCCCACCTCAGAATATACTCCCGTATCCAGATCCCAATATTCAGTCTTACAGGTGAGTATACCACAGATGATATCTGTAAGGGGTTAAATTGCGAAACCGTGAGAGCTCAGGTCAGAACTTCCGTTCAGCAGAGATATGACGGCTTCGACTTTTGGTGTGTCCCCTTTAGAGGATCTTTTTTTACAACAACAATAATTATCAATTTTATTGTTTCATCATTTTTGCTGAGGGCGGCGCTATATTTCAAGCAAGCGGAAAGTATTCTCCGGGGACTAGGCCATTGCTTCCGCATTATCAGAAGTCCCGGGATAATACCCAGATATCACTGAGCATAAAGACCTAGTATCTCAGAAAGAGGGACCTTTCAAACAAGATTTCGAGGGTTACCCATATATCTGAGAGATGTTACCCACGATATAAGCAAGTTTGAATTTAGGTTTATATCTCGTCACAATCTACTAAATGTGTAAAAACCTACTGGCATATCATCAGTGAGACCGTTTATCACATTTTAACTTTCCATTTCTTTAGCATGTTGTGATAGTCCACTGATGTACTATCATTTCCTCTTCTATGACACAAAACTCATTTTTCAATTTTATCATGTTTTTTACTTTTTCAAATTTTCAAATGTTTTTGGATTTTCAGAAATTTCTTACTCCCCCTAAAATGCAAACACATTTAAAGAAATTTGAAAACAAACTATACAATAAAGTGACAACCGACATCGAATCACTTCAAATCGCCATCCACTTGGCATAAACAATCAGAACTCCCCCTCACAACAAATTTTCCCACTGATTTCAAAACACTTAAGTTTGTTTTAATCAAATAGTTTTTTACGGAAAATAAGTTTTGTTGATTGATTTTACCATTTGTAGGTTAGGGGTTTGGTTCATCACACTGTCTTTCAAATACCACTTGTAAGTATGGTCCAAGTTCAACCTAATGACCTTGATTAACCACTTGTAGGAAAAACAAGTACAACTTAATGTCCTTGATTTACCACTTGTAAGTGAAAACCTTCATCAACCACAACCACTTGAAAAATATAACAATTTAAAGATACCACCTGTAGATTTACCATCTTTACCACTTGTAAAATTATCAACCAAGAAAGATGAATGCCGATTCCTGCTCCACTCTTACCAACCTGGGAGCTCCGGCAAGTCCACAAACTTACTGTTCGTAATATGTACCATCCCAGTCACAAACCAGGGATAGTTCAACTTTATCTTTCTTCGTCTTCTTCTCGTAAAACTCCTTCACTCCTTTGACCTTCCTGTCAACCATTTTTCCAAAAATGTTATGGACTTTGGAGTTAAAAGCTCTTTCAATATCAAATTCTTTCTTTTCAGAGAATAATTGATTTGAAATCTCAACTTTTCCAACTTTCTTTTTAAAATTTTTAGCCCGAAGTGGTGAAAAATTCACATCATCCACAGTCGGTACTGATTTTTCACTTTTAGCCTCAACCTGTGGCTCCTCTGACTTTGTGGAATCAGATTCATCGCCAGAAGATAGCTCCTCTGATTTTGACCTATCAGAATCATCACTAGAACTATCATGAGACTTCTTAACAACCCATTTTTGGTTATCAAGGTTTCCCTTTTTCTTGTAAAATCTGTTTGAACATTCACCAATTTCAAAAATTGAATTTTTGAATAGTTTTGTTCTATCAATTGGTGGTTCAAACACAGCCCTTTTTTCTTTCATTTTACGAGAAACTCCCTGTTTTGATTTTATTGCCTTGGAACAATCTTTGGCAACATGTCCAACAATGTTGCATTGGAAACATGTTCTCGTTTCTTTCATCTGACCAGCAGTCTTCATCTCTTCTTGCTTCATTGCAAGGAATTCTCTGTTTGACTGGTTCCTGAATAGATTTTCTTTCTCTTCTTCAGTAGATGTACCTGAAACGAATATCATTTTTGATTTAAAATCACGAACATATTTTCCATTTTTCTGTTTTTCTGATGGAATAAATCCAAGACCTTTCTTTTTGAAATTACCGTTATGGTTTGGTTTCTTTTGATAACCAGAACCAGAACTGTAACCCTTTTTTCTTGTTTTCTCTTTGTTGAACTCTTGAGGTGTACTTTTTAGTTTTATCATTACGATTTACATCTTTTATTTCAGAAATATTAATTTCTGTTAATTTGAAAACCTTTTTAATCATGTCAGGTTTAACACCTCTTATTGGAAATTCCTCATCAGAATATAATTTGTCAGAATCATTCAATGTATATGCAACTTTGAATGTTTCGTCATTCAAATTAGATTTTGATAACAGGAATTCTTTATTGTAAACCCTTTTGCCTTGTTTGTCGGTTTGACTCGGAGTGCTCGACTCAGACTTTGACTCTGAACTAGACTCCGATTTTGACTCCTCAGATTCATCTTTATCCAACACCTGATCAACCACTTTCTTTATTAACTCGGACTCATGATCAGTGTCAGATGACGTATACGTGACATCAATATTATCTGGCAAGTTAACTGAAGACTCCGACTCCCACTGTAAATTTGTTGCCTTTTCGATTCTTTCTGAATTTGGATTTCTTGGAGAATATCCATTTTCAAGAGAGGGTGGACACTTGTTGTAACTGAAACCTTGTTTCTTACCAGATGTCTTTTCTTTAGAATCCTTCTTCTTTTCTTTCTTTTTGTCAGAAATCTTTTCTTCAGAAACGTTTTGTTCTTCAGTTACTTCATCATCTTCAAATGCCTTCATGCCTTCAACAGTTGGATATGTAGGTCCCGAAATCTGAGGATCGATAACGAACCGAATCACTTGTTTATAGCAAACACGGTCACGTGTGCGGAATCCACGTAACTATGCCAAATCAAACATATAAAGCAATAATAACAACGGATTAATCAATGAAACACACTCGATTGATTAACGGGATGAGAACCGATTACAAACTGATACAAACACAGTTCAGACAGAATTTCGGCAGAGTTTTGTTACTATGGTTATTATCTCATCTCTGTGTTCAAATGAAACAGGATGTTGTTTATATAGTCCCTGGGCCAAGACATCGACGAAACACAAAGTGTTCGACGAAACTGAACATGGGCCAGTCATTGGGCTTGAAACAGCCCATTACATGACGAATCAAAGTGTGATTCGTCATGACCTTCAACGAAACAGAAGTATAGGACATTGGTCTGTTTCGTCATGATGTGTTCCGACGAAACAGACCTGTTTCGTCGAGAGCTGCACCAGCTGATCTATTTCCTGTATACAGACAGTAAACAGATAGAACACATAAACATAGTAATGACCATACTACCCTTTAATGCAACATGCATTGTTCATCATACTTTACATATCAAAAGAGACAAACAAGTTGTACACAAGTAGATAGGAGGATATCTGACTTGGTCAACATAACATACAGACTCGATAATTAATAAACGACTATACAAAATACATCGTTAAACAAGACTAGTCACAGACACTAAAAATGCATCAACAAACTCCCCCTTGTCTGTTACTCGTCTTCGGTCTTCTAATCTTCCATCAGTGTTGTTCGGACCACGAACTGCCCGAATGTATGCCCCTGTAGTAGCAAAAACACGCTACGCGCTGAAATTTTAAAGCTTGACGTGCATCTTGATCTTCATAGAAAATATCATGACGATATAATCTGCTAATATCAGCCTCAGACATGTTGACGATCCACATAGGATCCAACATCCGGTAATTTGCACGATTATCTCTAAACACAATTACAGCTTCATGAGTATCCGAATCGTAGCACCATAATGCCATGTCTTCAAGAAAATCCTGCTGCATAGGCATCAATGGGATTTTATCTACTACCCTCGGAAGCTTGTACACAAGTTTGTATCTGCAAGTGTTGGTGTCCGGATCAAGAGTAAACTTGATCGGTTGATAAACAGGAAATTGTGGCTTATATGATTCATCCTTCCAGCCCGACTTCTTGTTTACTTTCACCAGTCGCTCAAATAAAGTAGCACCATCGTATTTTGACCGATTGATAAGCTCAAGCCTTGTCAACGCAGAGACATCATAAAATGGCAAGGAAAGAATGCTCAGCAGTGAATTGAAATACAGAATTCCATATTCACGTTTAATAGCAATGCAATGAATATCTTGAACAAACATCCAGCATAGAATCCTTCCACTTGGCTTTGCCTTTTCAAATTGCAAATAGTCTACTTGAGCTTTTTCAGGTACAGGCTTGGAGACTTTAGATAAAAACTGTTTTCTCCATTCAGAAAATGCATCTGTGTCTTTTTCAGACGAATTACGATTCTTTAAGTGCTCGTCTATGTCATCAATATTCTCCTTCATCCAATCTTCATCAAACGAAGCGAATTCAGTACCATCTTCTCGAACATACGTTGATTTTGGTGCTTCACCTTCAAACACAATCTCATCAATCTCTTCAAAATTAGTTGTATCAGTCTCAGTAGACATTTTGTCTATCTCAGCATCATCAATTTCTCTCATAGACTGTAAAACACTCAATTGCTCCTGAGAAAGATCTTCTATTAACTCCCCTTCTTCAAGCAACTCTCCCGTAAATGGATGAATAGCCTGTAGAGCAATATCAGCACTGCTTACTATAGAAGAAGTACCTTCTATCTGTTGAACTTTTCCAGTAGAAGTTCCCTGAGATGATTCGACAACTGTAGTTTGAACTGCAACAACTTCAGAAGCAAGTGCGGTTGGCTGCTTCTGTGATGTACCAGAAGTATCAGGATTTCCTTGGTCTTCCGTATCATCATCCTTTTTCTTCAGTACCTCTTGTTGTTTACAATGATAATCCCACAGAATAGCAAGCCTTCTCTCTTTCTCTTCATCAAGAGCCTTCAAGCGAGCATTTTCAGCTTTAAGCAAATCAATTTCAGTTTGTTGTCGCTCTATTACTGTTTGCTGTTGACCAACGGTTGACTTCAATTTGTTAATTTCCACCGATTGTTTAAGTTGATCATGCTTCGTGAGATTACCGAAATGAGATTGCCTTTGAAGACGATCAGCAGCTGCTTCAAGTGTAGAGAATAGGTATGTGATCTTTTCGTTTTGAGAAAATCCGGAAAATGTCCTATGACGTTCAGCACTGATCTGTGAAGTGGTTGCTCTGATTGCAGAAGCCATAGTTCTTTCAGGAACTGCCTGAGGAATAACAGATGGAGTAGTAGTAGCTGATGTAACAACTGGAGTTTCTGTAGCTGAAGTAACTACAGGAGCTTCTTGCACAGGCTCCTGAGGTACAGATTGTACAGGCTCCTGAGGTACAGATGAAGACTCTTGAGGCACCGATTTCCGAGTATAAGTACTCAAATATCTCATAGATTTCTTCTTTTGTACTTCAACAGCTTTCTCAGCTCTTCTTTTTGTTCTTCTTTCACCTTCAGGATCCTCTGGAACATATTCTGGATCATCCTCAGTTCTAATCTTTCTATACCTTCTTACTCCACGTATATCGATATACATTTCGTATCCAGGCTCAACTATATGATCACTAGAACTAGAATCAGATCCATCATCACCACTTGCTGACGAACTACTAGCTGATGTACCAGAAGCTGCACCTTTGCTTGATGTACCAACAGCACCTGCATCACCACCATCATCACTTTCACCACTACTGTCACCACTACCACTACCAGACTCATCTGAATCAACTGGGTCAGGACCAAATTTCTCTATTCTTAGCCTTTCCAACTCAGGTTCTTCATTGTCAGATTGGCTGTCATCATGACGCCATTTGTCATTTGCTGGAGTAACATAATCAGGATTCACTAGTGCGCCAAAAAGCTTCCTTGGAGGAACACTTTCTTTGTATCTTTTGGCGGCCATAGTCTTGATTAGCCTTAAAGAGTTGAAATTCATCGCCTCTATTTTCAAAAGATCATTTTCAGCTTTAGGAAGGTCTGGATGTTGAACATTCATAATCATTTGCAGAAACCGTGGATACATCCAAAACTTGTTCCCTGTTGTTCTACTACCAGTCCTTGTCATATTCTCTTTCATGTTGCTGAAAATATACTTTGAGATGCTAAACGGTTTGTTTAACACCAAAGCAACCATGAAACCAACGAGATCATCTCCAGCCATATCATATCCAGACCGTCTATTGCTGAGACACTGAATAAGAACATGCAATAAAAACTTGTATCGTAATGGAAGATCACCTTTGTTGATTTGTTTGACGAAAAGATCTCCTTTACACTTCATCCTTAGCAAACAGCCTCGTGAACACATGATTGGAATTGAATATGGAGCATTCGGTTGATCTTGTAATTGAAGAACTTCATTCAATATCTCCGGAGTAACAACGACATACAGATCATTCACACGACCTCTTATAATATCCTTTCCATCGATTTGGACGACGCTTGCAGAATCCCAGAAAGCTTTAATCAGTGATTTGTAGACGGGCGTCGAGTATGTAACAGCATGATTGATACGTGACTCCCTGATCCACTTCGTCATATCTTTAAATTCCGTGAGCTTGTCTTCCGGATCCAAATATGCAACTTGATTATGACGTTTCTCTGACATAATCTCCTCTTCAGTTTTGTTTTCTTTCTTTATCGCCTTCTTTCGTTTTCCTTTTTCTTGCGGTGCTTTCGGAGCCATCTGTACATGAAAATGTCCAGAATAAGTCACATTTGATATAACATTGCATTTAGACATGTATGGATACAATTTCATGTATCCACATAACAGATAACCTATCTAACATGTCTATTGTGAACAAACAGCAACAAAAGAAAAAAACAGCTAAGGCATGTATGACGAAACAGAAGATCAACGACGAAACAGAAGTTTGAACGACGAAATAGAAGGTTGACCATTGACCAGTTTGATTCGTCGATGTTTTGATTCGTCGTGTCTGTTTCGTTCCTTTTCTGATTCGTCATCTCTGATTCGTCATATGTTTGATTCGCCGGAATTAGGGTTAATGTGATTCGTCGAATTGGGGGTTTTTCAGTTTCGCCGTTTTGGGTTTAAACAAAGATCAGATTTAAACACAAACACATTCAATCATCATTATTTATACCCAAACAATTTATAAAAAACCATGAATGATTTCCGAACAAAAACCCTTGTAAAAACAGTTAATAACTTTATCAAATACAAACCCCTGTTTTTGTTATATAAACCCACTTTCAAATCAAAGCAAATCAAACATCATAAACCTAAATCTATCAGATTCAGAAGGAAAACACAATACATGCAACATCAACACATATATTATCAAAGAAAAACAAGGTCTCAAAGGGGTCTCTGAGGGTTTCGGATGAAAAACCGACGGTTCAAAATGTTCGGAATGTGAATCATAACATGTTACTACCTTTGATGTTTGTAAGATTTTGATAAAAATCAAATGATTTGAGTGATTTAAGAGGGTAACCGTAGGTATGGGTTTTGAGTGTTTGAAGAAGATGAAAAGTTTGATGTTTTGAAAAAGTGAACAAGTGGGACCTTTATATACACCGCCTTGTCTCGACGAATCAGAGATCTCGACGAAACTGGATTGGGCCCGGCGAAACAGAAACTTGGGCTTGAACTTGGGCCTAAATTTTAGCCCATGAGGAAACTGATTTGGGCTCATGTGATTCGTCGATGTTTTTGACGAAACAGATTTGATTCGCCGACAATGGTCTGATTCGTCGACTCTTCTGATTCGTCGACCATTCTGTTTCACCAATAGATTTTTCAAAAACACAGAGGCTGGAAATATTTTGCAGTCAAAACAGTGGAAAGATTTTTCAGTCAAAAACAGATTATGAATACATTTCCATTATGTTTGAATTTTCAAAAACAAGAACGTTTTTATGAAGAAGGTTTTAGGCTTCCGGTAGAAAACACCAAGCAACAACTTCGGCTTAATCAAAAAAACGAACTTTACACAAATATATTAAAAACAAATTTAAAGCACGGTAAACTAAATGAAAATGCGGAAAACTGTTAAAAGCACTAAACAACTGTACAAGTGCAATCTTTTTGCGAATCTCAAGGACAAGGAATCATACCAGCTTACGGTCTTAGTCAACATGATTTTGATTTCTGTTTAAAGCTCTGGATAAGTATACTACCTCAATTATCGGTATTGTGGTCCACATAAGCTCAAACTAATCAGACGTAATCATAATTTAAGAGATACGATTAACGGTAAGGATTATACTTACAAGTCGATGTAAATCCACTCACGACACATTCCCGTATCAAGGTATGCACGAGAATTCATCTTACCGGTGAGTATACCGATTATCATCTGTTTGACCGTATAAAAATGTGAGAAACTCACTTATTTTGATTGAAAACAAGCCCTATGTGATAGAATCACTTATTGATGAGGAACTTGATTTTCAGATGCATGAGGGCACAGGAGCAAGTCCGTGAACAGGTCAGTACTTTCGTACAGCAGAGAGACGAACTTGACTCCCGCAAAGAATCTGTGATATAAAATCACTTATTTTGTTTGGACATGTGATTGTTGATCACTTATTGAGGTCGTATGCAGTATGTACACGTATGTATAGTATCATGGAAGATCTTAGACTTCGTCTCCGTTATTTTTACGGTTTGATACAACCATGATACCCAGATGATAAGCAGCATAAAGACCGAATATTTCAGATCTCGGCAATCTCTCAAACGAGATTTCGGTACTAAGACCATATGCCAATGAATGGTTCCCACCTGACTTGAAGTCTGTTAGGTTTGTATCATCCTGCACATTTTAGTCTGATTGTGAGCCTACCGATACATCGTTAGTAGAGATACTTATCATTTTTCTTTTTATGTTGCATTTTGACCGACCACACCAGTGAACTTCATCATTTTCCTTTATCCAAGAAACTCATTTTTGGTTTTTCTATTGTTTTTGAATTTTTCAAACGAAAACGACAGAAAGTAAAGACATCTTTTTGGATTTTGAACTTTTGCAATGTTTTTGTATTTTCTTGAAATATCTCCCCCTAAAATTCGCAAAGTTTACGAAAACTAAAATCTTTTTGAATTTTCAAAGTTTATAAAGAAAATATTTACAAAAACGATCAGCCAAAGAAGTTTACTCAGGTATCACCTTAATGCCATTGACCAAAAGTAGATAATCAAAACGTGATTTATCAAAAGCTTTTGTAAACAGGTCGGCACGTTGGTGATCAGTGGGGACATGAACGACATCGATTAACCTCTTGTCAAAACAATCACGTATGAAGTGATATTTAATGTCGATGTGTTTAGTTTTAGAATGTTGCACAGGATTTCTAGTGATCTGTAAGGCAGCATTATTATCAACAAAAATACGGGTAGATAGGAATTCTAAACCGTAGTCGCGCATTTGTTGTTGTATCCAAAGAACTTGGGAGCAACAACTCGAGGCAGCAATATATTCTGCTTCACATGTTGATGTAGCAACACACGTTTGCTTCTTGCACTGCCACGTGACCAGTCGATTTCCTAGGAACTGACATCCTGCTGTTGTCGATTTGCCATCGATTTTGCAACCACCGAAATCAGAATCACTGTATGCTATTAATTCAAAACTATCATCCCTAGGGTACCAAAGACCGAGGTCTGGGCATCCCTTCAAATAGCGTAAAATCCTTTTGACAGCTGACAGATGAGAGGCCTTTGGGTTTGCTTGATATCTTGCTAGCAAGCATGTTGGGTACATGATATCAGGCCTCGAAGCGGTAAGATACATGAGAGATCCGATTATGGCACGATAGTACGAGGAGTTGATGCTTTCTCCCTTCAAATCCGGAGTAATCCCGTGATTCTGCGGAAGTGGGGTACCAATGGGCGTTGCATCTGACATTTGGAATCGGCTAAAAATGTCACCAACATATTTAGTCTGATGGATGAATATCCCAGACTCTGTTTGTTGAACTTGAAGGCCCAAAAAGAAATTCATCTCTCCCATAGCGCTCATTTCGAACTTTTCTTGCATAACACTTTCGAATTGCCTGCACAAAGAGTCATTAGTAGACCCAAATATTATATCATCAACATATACCTGCACCAGCAGAAGATCTTCATCTTGTTCTTTGATAAAGAGTGTGCAATCAATAAGACCTCGTCTAAATCCATTCTCCAGAAGATAGTTTGATAAGGTTGCGTACCAAGCCCTAGGTGCTTGATGTAGACCATAAAGAGCTTTGTTGAGCAACCAAACCCGATCGGGGTGAATAGGATCTTCAAAACCTGGAGGTTGTTCGACATGCACCTCTTCTTGAACAACACCATGAAGAAACGCACTTTTGACGTCCATCTGGTAAACTTTGAATCCTTTGAAAGAAGCATAAGCTAAGAAGATCCGAATAGCTTCCAGACGTGCAACAGGTGCATAAACTTCATTGTAATCAATGCCTTCAATCTGACGAAAACCCTGAACAACCAGTCTCGCTTTGTTGCGAATAACAACTCCACGGTTGTCTTTCTTGCATTTATAAACCCATCGTGTTCCAATTTTCTTGTAATTTTCCGGTTTTTCAACAAGCTTCCAAACACCAAGCTTTTGAAATTGCTGCAGTTCGTCCTGCATGGCTTCAACCCACGAATTATCTTTTAAAGCTTCCTTCCAAGATTTCGGTTCTTCTTGTGAAACGTAACACGCGAAAGACCAATCATTTTGGAGACCAGATTCTCTAATAGCTGAATACAAACCAGCACTCTGGTTGTTTCTCAGCTGATTACGTGTCTGCACACCTTGTTGGACATCTCCTATGATATTCTGCTGTGGATGGGTATCGTGTATCCTCATTTCAGAATTTTCAGGAACACGAGCATTAACACCCAAATTGTTAATATTAAGATCAACAACCAACTCCACACCTGGAATATGCGTAGAAGTGGATGCATTTCCTTCAGCAGTATCATCGACTTGCACATGAGGAGTATCAACAGAAGTACCCTGAACTGGAACAACTGGAGATGTAGTGCCTTCAGTCGCATCCAGATTTACTTCATCTTCTTCTGATGACTCATTGTATTCAGTAGCATTTTCAACTTCCTCATTTTGAACTGTGTTGTTAGACGAATTAGAACTTTGTGAGTTAACAACAACAGGTCTAACTAATGACGACTCAGCAGCATTGTCACTATCAAATATCATTCTAGCAGCTGCGGAATCTTCATCAAAGGTTGGCAGATCAAAGGAGTTGAATAGCCCATCATAATCGAACATCCAAGGATCACCTGGAGCTTTAACAGGATTTGTATATCTCTGAACCCTTACTTCACTCCATAGCTCAATCTTTTTGGTAGTCAGATTCCAAACACGAAAATTTGGTGTAGCATATCCAAGGAAGAAACCCTCGATAGCTTTCGCGCCAAACTTTCCATCCGGATCAATCATAGTGCATGGACCACCAAAAGGTTCTAGAATTGAAAGATCAGGTTTCCTTTTCTGTAGAAGTTCAAAACAAGTCTTGCCATGTCTCTTAACCATAAGAACTCGGTTTAATGTGTAGCAAGCAGTCGACACAGCCTCTGCCCAGAACTGAACAGGAAACGCCGACTCTACCAACATTGTTCTTGCAGTTTCAATTATTGTCCGATTCTTCCTCTCTGCGACACCATTTTGTTGTGGAGTGTAAGGAGAACTGTATTCATGAAGAATGCCTTTAGAAGTACAGAACTCATCCATAACACGATTTTTGAATTCAGTTCCATTGTCGCTTCTGATCCTCTTAACTTTCAACGAGTAGAGATTTTCCAACATTGTAAGAAGATCCTTGAGGATGCCAGGAGTATCACTCTTGTGTGCCATAAAAGCTACCCAAGAAAATCTAGAGTAGTCATCAGTAACTACTAAACAATACACATCTCCGAACGTTGTCTTGTGTCTCATAGGTCCAAAGAGGTCCTTATGAAGACGTTCGAGAGGCATGCCAACAGTGTTGATTTTCTTCAAAGGGTGAGACTTCTTTGTTTGTTTCCCTTTCTGGCACGAAACACAGATATCTTGTAGATGAAAACTTCTCACGGGCACGCCATTCACAAGATTGTTTTTCACCAAATGGTTCATTTTTCTCAAGTGAATGTGTCCCATTCTTCTGTGCCAAGATATAGACTCCTTCTCCGTGGCTTTCGAGACAAAACATGTGACTTGTGCAGAAGTCGTAATCGCTTGACTCATATCAAGAACATAAAGATCATTGATTCTTGGAGCCGATAAGAGAATCCATTCATCAGGAATTTTGAAACCCGGTTTAAGCACATAACAACCGGCATCATCGAAATGCACGGTGAACTTTTTATCGCAGATTTGCGACACACTGAGAAGATTATGATCAATTTGACGAACATAATTGATCTTATCGAAACATACAACACCATTGGAGATCATTCCCTCTCCAGTGATGTAACCGCCTTTGTCTCCAGCGAAAGCGACATAGCCTCCTTTAATGTTTCTCACATCATATAGAAGCCGTAAGTCGCCCGTCATGTGCCTGGATGCCCCACTATCAACAATCCAATGACTATTAATAGTTCCTCCTGGAACATCCTGCACATATCATCCAATGATTAGTTAAGGATGAGGACCCAAGCCAAAGTGGTCTTGGGTCGTCCCTGAGCATCACAAATAGTGATCTCGATTTGTTGATGGTTTTCCAAACGAACAGCTCCCCCTGAACTTTCACCCTTCCTAGGTTTCCAAGTTTGTTTTTGTTTACCAGATTGAGTTTTGTAAACAAATTTTGAAATTTCTGGTTTTACAGGTGAACTTGGTTCCCTTGGAACAGAATTGACCTTAGATTTTAAAGCCTTTTCTATTTTCTTCACATTTTGATGTCGTTGTTTCGATTCCTATTCTTTAATAGTTCTTTTATCATGTTTAGGTGAAACAGGACGACATTTAGGGTGAATCGAGTCAGGTGATGCTCTTTCAACAAATTTCGCTTTCGGAGTGTTAGCACAATCTTTGATGATGTGCCCAAACTCCCCACATTTAAAACACGTTCTCCTTTCAACAAACTTAGAAGAACTGGATCGACGATCAGATGTCGAACTTGTATAACCCGAGGTACTAGCTTTTTCATCACACCCGTTTGAATGTTGAGTGTAATTGTTTTGACTATCACGTTTTAAAATTTTGACTTGTACAAAATCAGTGTTTGACTTGTTTGCAAAAGTCTCAATTTTATCTGTACCCCTCGATTCCACAAATTTGACATTGCTGTTTTTCTTCTGATAACGAGCCCCTTTTGTTTCAAATTTTGATTTAGAAACATTTGGCAATTTAGCTCGTTGATCTGATTGTTTACCCTTAGAAGCAATAGGTTGTTGCTTTGAAGGTGATTTCTGATTTCCAAATTTCTTTTTGATTCCAGCCTTAGGAATTGGATTACATTGAGTCACAATAACTCCCGGAATCGACTTTCCCAAAAACTTACTTGTATTATTTTCAAAAACATTATCAATCGATGATGGATTGACATTTTTAATTGGAAAATCATTATCTGAATAGATTTTAGAATCACCAACCAAAGTGTACAACACAATCTTACTTTTAACGGTAGACACAGGATCTATCACTTGTTGAACAACAGGTTGAACATCAGGGGTAGGAGGATCACACAGAATATGATTCTCAATTGGAACTTCTACTCCTTTAAGTTTGTCAAGTGATTTATCCTGATTACTCACATCTGATTCAGGTTCATCATCCGACGACTCATAGTCCTCAATGGTGGGAGGACCTTGTTTCGTAGATGTTGAATCTTTTTGCTCAGAATTTGTACTTGGAGAATTGTCCGATTTGAACCCTAGGCCAGTAGTAACTTCCTCATAATTAAGAGGCACACTGGATTCAAACCGTGGCATTTCTTCTTCATCAGGCATATAAGCATAATTATGTCTCAAAGGGGGCGGACACTTCTCATACCCAACGCCTTTCTTGTTTCCCTTTAGTTGTTGAACATCAATAATGTGATCGAGCACAAATCGGGAGTTAGAGTAACTCTCCAATTTTTGCTTGATTGCATCATGCTCACATTTTACAATGGCTAATTCCCTTTTAGTTTCCTCAACAATGTTAATGTAATCATTTATACTAACTTGTTTATGATAAACAGTTTTTGTCACTTCGGAAACATTTTTCTTTAGAGTCTCAATCATAGATTTAAATTCTTTTTCATTTCTAACTAGAGCCATATTCGCTTCTTTGCATTTAGCCATTTCAACAACTAAACTCTGATTGTGAATATGAATCGTATCACATTCAAGTTTTATTCTATCAAATTCATTTTTCATATACTCACAATCTCTATAGTTTATAAGAATTTCAGATTTTACCTGACTTGTAGAAGCTGAGACATTTGCCATAAAGGCAGTCTGATAAGAAAAAGATCCGTCTTCAGAAAAGAACTTCTCCATTTCTTTAGATGCTACCTCAGCCTTCTTGATCAGAACTGATTTCTGACATTTCAACTCTTCTGCTTCATTCAATAAGTCATCAAGATTAGAACTTGCTTCTTTGCTCACATCAGATTCAGAACCCGAAGTAGAACTTTCTTCATCAGAACTCCCGGTATTACCAGAACTGTCGTCACTTTCAGAAAATTCTTCCTTATGAACGTGCTTGATGTGATTGATTATCTTTGCATAACACGCTGTTCCTCCTTTATCTTGATCACTTTCCCCAAGTTGTAAAGACCAATTAAACCCTTCATCAGCTTGTACGGTTAATGCACGATTTTCGTTTGATGGTCCAGACTGATTCTGGTTAGTGGTGTTGTTTACAGCCACTATCCCTTTTCCACGATTGTCTTGATTAGCATTTGAAGTACTCGTCTGATTACGGAATGGGTTCTGATTGCCTTGTCTGCTTGGTCGGGTGCACTCACGTTTGAAGTGACCCTTTTCGCCACAATTGAAGCATGTAACTGCTTCTTTATCAAAACCGTACTTTGTATCTTGTTTGCTTTCCAGAGAACTTCTTCCTGTTCGAACCATAAAGTCCTTCGCCCTTCTAACAGCACTTGCGAATGCCCACTTTATATCCATCAACTCCATTTCATCACGGTTGATTTGTAGATAGTCTTCGTTGGTCAAACTGATGTTTCCAATTTGACCTGCGACCAAACCGCAGTAAGCACTGACCATTGTATTAATAAGTTCCATATGTTCCTTTGCTACTTCAATGCTAACATTTGAGAGGTTCGATGTATCAACTTTGACTGTGTTAGGGTTTGGGGTTGGAGGATTGTTGGTATAATGAGCTTGCTGTTGTTGTGGTTGGACTTGTGGTTGTGGTAGGGCTGGAATAAAACCTCCTCCAGAATATGCCTGAGGTTGAGTAGTAGAAACTGGAGGTATATAAGGAATAAAACCTCCTCCAGAATAAGCCTGAGTTTGTTGAGGAAACAGAGAAGAGTTTGTATTTGATACAAACGCCGTTTGTAACTTTGGTTGCTGCAGACTAGCTGACGGGTTAAAACCTCCTCCACAATACATTTCGATATTTTGAGGAGCAGCAATGCGTTTTGCTTTCCGGATTTCTTCATCATTCTTATGTTCCAGCTTCTGTACGAATTCATAGATAGTTATAGTGTCAGCATCTAGAATACCGGTATGCTTTAGAAGCTCAATGTATGGACTCCACTTTGGTGGTAGAGAATCAGCAAACCGTGCACAAACTTCCTTTTCACCTGCAACAACAGCATAAGCAAACATTTCACTAATCAAATGATAAAAACGTGTAGTCATATCATTTAGAGTTTCATTTTCCAAGAACTGAAACGATTCAAACTCTTTCTTCAATATATCATGCCGTGTCTTTCTGGAAGCTGCATTTCCTTCTCCTCTTGTTACCAAACAATCCCATAATGATTTCGTGTCCTTACAATAAGAAAATTGATGATAAATATCTTTGTGAAGTGCTTGAGTAAGAACAGCAAACGACTTTTTCTCAAATTCATAGGCTTTCTTGTCATTTTCCTGCATGTTAGAAAAACCTTCGGCCGTTGAAGCTGCTACTTCGAGAGCATTATTGATTGGAGTAATGAAACACCTCCAAAGATCAGTGCTTTGACCTTGAACATATGTATGAAAACGACCTTTCCATGATGGAAACTCGTTCATATGATTCAACTTTGGCGGGCGATTGTTGCTGCCCGTTTCGCTCTCGCTAAGCAAAAGATTTTGAATGTTTTGATTTTGATTGGATGCCAAAGCCCATTGTCCGGCACTTATAGTAGGTTGACCAAAAACATTCTTCACCCACGCTGCTGCGGAGGTCGGATCTTCACGTGGTCTCGAGTCCATACTCCAATCCCATGGACTAGTACAACTCATATTTGATGTATGTATGATAGTACCTGCACAAATTCTTGAAAACACACAGTAAGCAAGCTTTTACAAATCCTCTGTGTAAAACAGATCTGTTCTCGACGAAACAGATTTCACGAAACAGGTTTGTTTCGTCTAAATGAATGATGACGAAACAGACTTGTGATAATTGTGATTTTGTGGCGAAACAGAATTTGTTTCGTCAAAGATGTTGTGGCGAAACAGAAATTTGTTTCGTCAAAGATGTTGTGACGAAACAGTTGTGATTCGTCGGCTACTTGTTTCGTCGAAACTGAGTAAGAGACAGCTGGTTTAGATATTTAAAATATCTTACTGATCAGTCAAAGGATAAGTCTCAGACACAAAGATATTTAGAACTGACACAAGGTATGTTTGTAACACCTATTTTCAACGAAACAGACTTTTTACTGAAACCAATTATCACCTTTTACACAAAAGTCAAGTAATTAGTTTTATAAGTTATAACACTTGGTTTTTAACAATTCAACAGATCAAATTCTCAGTTTGTTACAAGAACAATTATGAAGATATGAAGAACACACTCAAGAACATGATTTTTCCGATGAGTTTTCCGATCACCAATAATTTTCCGAAACACGACAATACACTAGATTTTCACTAAAAACCAGGTTTAAAGCATGAACAAACAATCTAACTTAGGTTTTTGATAAAAATCTTTAGCAAACAACAATAAAACAACATATTTTATGAATATTTTTCCAGAATATATAATTTTTCAAGAACAAATTTTCAGAAAAACACACACAAAATACTTGATAAAAACCGAACAAGTTTGATTTTAAACAAGGATAAGAGCCAATGCTCTGATACCACTTGTAGGTCCCGAAATCTGAGGATCGATAACGAACCGAATCGCTTGTTTATAGCAAACACGGTCACGTGTGCGGAATCCACGTAACTATGGCAAATCAAACATATAAAGCAATAATAACAACGGATTAATCAATGAAACACACTCGATTGATTAACGGGATGAGAACCGATTACAAACTGATACAAACACAGTTCAGACAGAATTTCGGCAGAGTTTTGTTACTATGGTTATTATCTCATCTCTGTGTTCAAATGAAACAGGATGTTGTTTATATAGTCCCTGGGCCAAGACATCGACGAAACACAAAGTGTTCGACGAAACTGAACATGGGCCAGTCATTGGGCTTGAAACAGCCCATTACATGACGAATCAAAGTGTGATTCGTCATGACCTTCAACGAAACAGAAGTATAGGACATTGGTCTGTTTCGTCATGATGTGTTCCGACAAAACAGACCTGTTTCGTCGAGAGCTGCACCAGCTGATCTATTTCCTATATACAGACAGTAAACAGATAGAACACATAAACATAGTAATGACCATACTACCCTTTAATGCAACATGCATTGTTCATCATACTTTACATATCAAAAGAGACAAACAAGTTGTACACAAGTAGATAGGAGGATATCTGACTTGGTCAACATAACATACAGACTCGATAATTAATAAAAGACCATACAAAATACATCGTTAAACAAGACTAGTCACAGACACTAAAAATGCATCAACAGGATAAATCCTGTCAATGACATAAGAAGTACATGAGTAACTTTTCAACAAACGATTAACTCTTTCAGTTTCAATTCTTTGTGTTTCCAGTTTCTGCTCTAGCACACTTCTCGATGTAGTTGTTCACAACTTTCTGTTTTATCATGAAAGCTCCTTGAAGTGTCTTCATGGCTATTGCTTGTTCTTCACTTGATTGATTATACTGATTCATGGCCTTGTTCAGAACATCGTAAGATTCCTTCAACTGATTTATGTTGTTAATCAGTTCACTGTTTTTCTTCTTGAAAATCTCACAATTCTCACAAATCACCGGAATCTTTTTAGCGTTAACTTCTGCATCAACTTTGAACTTTGGAATATCTTTCACCTTTTTCTTTATCACTGGAACGACTTCATCATCACTGCTCACAGGTGTTTTGATCTTTTTCTTTTTCTTTTTAGTTTTGTCATCATCACTATCACTTTCTGCCATCAATTTAAAATGAGCTGCCAATCTTCTTGCATGATACTCACGATCATCATCACTATCTTCTTCAACTCGAGCAACATAAGCTTTGTGATTTGAATCTTTGTTTGGATCATAATCATCCCAATTGAAATTTGCCCAGCTAAAACCTTCAGGCAATTTTTCATCATCTTGATTTATCAGGCATGCTTTGTTATCAGCTGAGATATATTTGTCCCAACTGAATCCTTTGGTTGGCTCTTTGTCATCCTGATTTACCATACAAGCTCTCTTTGAAGATTCTTCAATCACTTTTCTACCATGTGCCACTTGCGGTTCTTGTTGTTGTTGAGCAACTTGATGATAAATAGCCTTCCGATAGTAATCATTGTTGTTGTTGAACGGATTTTGAGCTCCACTTGCTTCGTGGTTTTTGCACTCCCTCTTGAAGTGTCCTTTTTCCCTGCAACGAAAACAAGTGACTTTAGATTTATCAAATCCTAAAGTAGAAATATTAGCTTCACGTAAATCATCTCTTCCTGTGATCTGCTTAAATTTCTTAGCTCGTCTCAATACACTTGCCAAACACCACTTTATGTCCATCAGTTCCATCTCTTCAGCATCAATCTGATCGTAATCCTCTTTTGTAAGCATTGGATTCCCGATCCGACCTGCAACAAAACTACCATAAGATTCCAATACAGTTCCTAACAAAGACATGTGACTTTTAGCAATTTCTGCTGAATAATCCTCATCATTTTCCAGATTCAGTACAATGTTGCATTGTAGTTTCTTCCCATTCTTTGTTGCTGAAATGTTTGGATCAAATGAATGATATGATGAAAAACTTGTGTTGCTGTTTGATCCTTTTGAGGAATTTCCTGATGAATTCTTGGCATTGAATGCCGTCTCAATCTTTGGTGACAAATTGGTGGTTTTATCACTAACCCCGCCTTTGTAATACAGTCCGATGTCTTATTCACCGTCAAAATCTCTCATTCTCAAAACCTTTCTTTGCTCCATCTCCTGAGCCTCAATTTTTTCAATGAATTTGCTCAATGTCAGACTGCTAAAACCTTTCTTGTTCCTCAACATCATGAGATATGTGCCCCAAGTCTCGTGTGGCAATGCATCAGCTAGCTTTTCAATCAACTCCTCATTGTCTTTCTCAATGCTCAATCTCTTCATGTTTGCTAGCAGATTGCAGTATCTTTCAATAATTTGCCTTGTGCTTTCATTTTTTAATCCACGAAACAGATCAAACTCTTTTTTTAAAAGTGATTTCTTGTTCTTAACCATCTCTTGGCTTCCATGAAACTTCGATCTTAATGCTTTCCAGATTGAGTAAGAAGTTCCACTATGTTGCAATAGAACCAAGATATCTTCCTTCACAGCTTGTTGTAAAAGACTTAGCATCATTTTCTCATCTTTGTATTTTTTTCTAGCATCGGCACTTAGATCTTTAATTGCTATAACCTCTTCATCATCATTCGTCGGTCTAATGTATTTCGTCTCGACACATTCCCAAGCATCCAGATAATTTGCTTGTACCCAGTTTTCGAAACGACCTTCCCAACCTTTATACTCCTCGATGTTCATGTGTTTAGGTGGTTTTTGCATCGTCCCCGTTTCATTTTCCAACATCGTGTTCTGTGCAAGAGTAATCGGGGTAACTGGAGTAGCGAATGCATTATAAAATTCCTCGTCCATGATTCGATTTTTCAAGAAATTGTCAAACAGTCTTTTCAAGCGAAATCACAAACTCAACAACTTCAAGCGAAATACCAACTTCGAGCGAAATAACCTTTGAAGCAAAAACACACTTTCAAGCGAAATACCTGATTTCGCTTCAACTAACACCTTTTCAAGCGAAATAACACAGTTCTCAATCAAAATACCTTTCGAGCGAAATCAAAACAAATTCTCAAGCGAAATAAGATCCAAAGTGTTATTTCAAGCGAAATCAACACAATATTTCAAGCGAAATAGCTGCTGATGTCATCATCTCAAGCGGATTTTCGAGCGAAATCTCAATTTTTATCTGATTTAGATCGATTTTAGGCCTGAAACTTTCAAGGCTTTGTTAAAACAGTATTGCGCACATTCTGTGTAAATTTTAGCCGATTTTAACCGTGAAAAGTTGTTAATTTTGAAAAAGAAGGTGTAGAAATCAGAATTTTCGGCTGAATTGGTAAAAACTCTTCTTCCTGAGCTCTGATACCACTTGTAGGATCGTTTTCAGACCCGAACGAGTCGATCAGAAGAGTTTTGCTCAACACGAAAGGCGAAAACAGACGTGTAGAGGTCAATTCAGCACAATATACACTTTAAACTGTCGTAGTATTGATTAGAAAACGTTTTACAACGAGATGACACTTCGGCAACACTTCGTTGCACAAACCGGAAAAAATTACATCTGATATCGCTTGAACCCTATTTATAATGACCTGATTTCGCTCGAAGATGTTCCAAGCGAAATCAGAATAATCTGATTTCGCTCGAAAATACAAACAATGATCATTCAAGCGAAATCAGTCATTCAAGCGAAATAACATTTAACCTTGAACTACGTGCCCTGATTTAACATTCTAATACAAGACTCGATACAAGACGAAGTCGACAGACGCATGCACTAACAGGTGTAATTTTAGAAAGTTAGGTACTAAAGGTGAAAAAAAGGCAAACCACAGGTACTATCCAGGCATTTAACTCAATAATGAATTTATAAATAGAACTGTTTTATGTGGCAGGTCGTACTAAATAGGATATTGATGAGAGAAGCGCTAGTTATAAGACACGTCCTGATACCATCCACCAGATGGGTTATGTGTAATTGGGCAAGAATATTTGCAGACCAATTGCTTATTTCGTGTTAGTACGCTCGTCAGGTTTGGTTTTCGATATCACATGGATAAAAGTCTCGATGCCGAGGTATCTATTGAGTGTAGTAGAGTTACTGGAATGTATGCAGAACCTTCAACTATTGAGCCGGAAGAAAAAAAGGTTGTCTACATGATCTTGGCAACCGTTTGTTGCTCTCACTGGAAAGAACGAAATAAACTAATCTTCAACAGGAAACCACATCATGTATCAAAGTTAACTGGGGAAATCAAGGCTCTCTCAATCCTTTGGATAAGCTCTAAGGTGAAATCTTTAAAGCTGGAATGGAAGGATTGGAGAGAATTTAAGGTGGCTTGGTAAACCCTCTTTACTATCACTACAAGAAATCAGAGCAATAGAGGTGACATATGTCACCGCTAAAGACCACCTTTGTCTCCACTAAAAATTTTAGCGGTGATATGTCGTCGCTACTGATAACGCCGCTAATACTTGGCCGCTAATGCTCGATAAGCGACGCTATTGTGTCACCACTAATGTAGTGGTCGGAGTTTCGCCTGAAACTTCACTGGAGAGGCTTTATAAACTTTCAAACCAACAAAACACAATTCATATATATGTTAGTAAACTTGTTCGAACTTGAAAATGAAGCAAAACAACACATTTTTTCTCATTAAAATCAGATTTACATAACATGATTTCTAAGATAAAAACTAAAAGAGATAAAAAGTTGGTAGTGGCTGGAGACGGAGCGTGACGGTGGTGGTGGTGGTGCACCTTTACAGTGGTGGTGGAACTTGACGGTTGCGGTCTAGTGGTGGTGGTGGAGCTTCACGGTGGTGGTAGCTTCATGGTGGAGGTGGTTGAGGTTGTTGTTGTTGGTGTGTAGTTGAAGGTTGAAGAAGATGGAGTGTGTGTTGAAGAAGGTGGGCTTAAGATGAAGATTGTGTTTATTTAAGGGAGACAAATCATGAAATTCGATCATCTTCTAATCAAGGGCCAAGATCAGCCCTCTTTCAGCTTTACACGGATTGACTATTAGCGATGACAAGGGGCAATAGCAGTGACTTCATTGCTTGTCCCCGCTATTGCCCCCTTCTAGCCGCTATTAGTGTCGTCGCTAATAGTAGGTATTCTTATAGTGTATAACTGAGTGGTGAATGTGATATGTAATATGTTTTTGTTTCCTAGAGTGGTGAATGTAATATGTTTTTGTTTCCTGTACTGTACTTTTTTTTGAAAAGCGGGATTCTATGATTTATAGAATAGGGCCAGCATATGCTGTAAAAACCCGAAAAAAAACATACAACTACAACCAAACAACAAAAACAACGCCCACCCACACCCGAAACTATCTAATAATATCTCGAACATTAAAGTCCACCCATCTACCCCAATCCAGTTTATCAAATTTCGCCCGACACGTTAACTAAAGGAACGAGTCAGCCTTTATCTCATCTACCACCTTGTTTCCAGAAACTTGAATATTTCTGAACTCCTTCTCGTTACGCGCCTTCCATATATGCCATATAGTTGTCTGAAAAATCAAGTTTATCACCTGCTTCCAAATTTTTGAACCATTCCTTCCTTCAATGTAATTCAAAGCTTCATTTGTCGAAACAAACTCATCAGTTACCGGGAGCTTAACCCAAGAAAGAACATTCCACCAGATCCACTTTGACATTGTACAGTTACAAACCAAGTGCTCCACCGTCTCTACATAATCATTACACCTAGGACAAACCGTATTATGAAGTGCGGCTGCAAAACCTCTCTTAGCTAGTTCCTCCTTTACCGAGATCCTTCCCAACCCAACCCTCCATGTAAAAAGGTTTACCTTCGGCGGAGCCCACCGATTCCTGTGTTTCCATTCCTCTTCAATCGTCACCGAACGTCTCAAGATGTGATCACGAACAGTTGCCACAGTAAACTCCTTATTTTCATTTGATTTCCAAGCCCAAGTGTCTACCCCATCATGAAACTTAACATCATTTAACATCCTCATCAGCCCAGCCCATTGATCCCATTCCGACTCGTTACAAGGAGGCCGGAAACACTTAATATTCCACTGCAATTCAGTACTAGTTCTAACGACATTATCCGCGACCATGGCCTTTTTATTATAAACAATATTATAAATACCTGGAAACCGTTCCATTAGCAGCTTCCCACCCACCCAGCAATCAGCCCAAAAACTAACATTCACTCCCGAACTAACTGTAGCAATAATATTTTCCTTCAACGGAATACCAAGATCATCAAAATCTTTCCCAGCCAATTGAATATCTCTCCACACCTCGGTAAACTTTCCATTAACCGGAATACCCCCAGCTTGTCTTTTCTTTTCATGAATAACTCCCACCACCCTAGCCTAAAGAGCCTTCGGAGAAGTCTTATATTTCCACCACCACTTTGCCAAAAACGCAAGATTCATACTTCTTAGATCACCAATACCTACCCCCCCCCCCCCATATTTTTTTGGTTTTACCATTTTACTCTAAGCTATCCACCTAATTTTATTGGAACCATCCTTCCTCCCCCAAACAAAGTCCCTTCTAATGGAATCAAGGGTACTAATGACTTTTTCGGAGCCCGAAACATCAAAAAGTAATAATTAGCTAACACTCCCATAACCGCTTTTGCTAGCACAATTCTCCCAGCAAGCGAGAGATATTTGGCTTTCCAAGCCGAGAGTTTGGAATTAAACTTATCAATTACGGGCTTCCAAAATTTTATCCGTTTCATGTTGGCACCTATTGGTAAGCCTAAAAACCAAAACGGCAACTCTCCCACCCTACATCTTAATTCACTCGCCATACGAACCACTTCCACATCCCGAACACCCACACCAAATAAACAAGATTTACTAAGATTTACCCTTAAACCTGAACAGAGATAGAAGCATCTCAAGACACGGTTAAGATTATTTATATAGTCTTCGGACCACTCTCCTAAGAAAATGACGTCATCCGCATAACACAAATGTGAAATACAAGGACCATTATTTAATGAATAATCGCCATTTAAAAAATGGTTTTATACCTCTATACTATATCTCTTATAAATTTATTTTTGCGTTTTCTCTTAATTTATCTAAGTTCTTTCTGTTCGTTTTCTTTTGAGCTCATTAATGATACAATTAGCTCATTATTAGGTATACATTAGCTTGTTTGATTATAAATAAAGTTATTAAACTATATCTAACTGCTTTAACTTTCTTTCTTATTATTCTTAATGATTAACAAAGTTTCAAATATTATTTATCTTTTTTTTTTTAAGGAAAATATTATTTATCTTTAGTTTTGAGCTTTGAATGAGCAACTTGAAGCAATAAATGCCTTTAAAAGGCTCCATACATCTTTATGAAGACTTTCGAATTTGAGGAGCTCGATCTTGAAATTCGCCCCATGTTTCTTTTGAATATTTTTTAACGGCAAATATCATTTTTATTCCTTATATGAGAATTAAACACATGACCTCGGCTAAATTAAGTGCTTTTAGAAGTTGTTAATAAACTCTTGAATCTGCATATCCGGTTTATAAAAAGTTAGGATATCAAAACCGAAAGACAATCTTGAAAGACAATCTTATCACATTACTACCCGTGTAATTAATCGGAAAAAAAAAAAAGAAAGAAAAGAAAGAAAGACGATTCACAAATTTTCTATTAATGTTGTATCATTTCTTCTTTTTTATCATAATATTACTTTTTTTTAACTTCATTAAAACACACATCCGACCCAAAAGGGCAAAAGACCAAACATACAAGAACAACCCCGACCCAAACGGGCAAAGGGCAACAAAGTACAACATGACAAAGGATATTTACACCAATCCGCCCACATAATATAGTTACAAGAAGATCTATTCTTAAACCCACGCATAACCCCTAGATTTTCATAATATTACTAGCTAACCATTTGCATTATTATTACTCAAATCTGTTGAAACTTGAACACCACATCTAACAAGGTCAATTTGTTTTAGTCATTGATCGTTTTAAAGAGATGCAAATTAAATTAATTCACTCCATATAATACACGCATGTCTCCTAAAAATTCAATTACAATTCAAACCGAGCAGAACGCTGGCCATGTACATAAAATATTATTACATGTTTGCATGCCATATAATCATATCGTCTGATGGATTATACAGCATTTTACACAATTTATTTAAGCTTAATGAACTATTTCTTTTCATTATTTTGGGTACACACCGATACCTTTCTCTATTAATATATCAATAGGCAAGCTTTTTCATGAAACTTGAACCCTTCTTTAGTGCATCTTTATTCTTCAATTCCCCTCGAACTTGTAGGAGCACAATACATATATATTCATAATAAACCAACTTATATATATTACTTAACCTGCAAAATTGGAAGGAGTTATAAAAATAAACTAACAAAGTATACACATAAAGAAAATAGACAAGAAATGTTTCATTCATGAATATGTTACATACCTTAAACAATAAACCATGCATGGTGGTTATCCATTATTGGAAAGGAGGTGCATGGTGCATTGTAGATTTAAATATTTGATGGTGGGTATGTTGTGACCGGTGGTGAGTTGTAAGTTGGTGGAGATGATAGTGGTGATTGGTCAATCGACGGTGGTGAGGTGTAAAATGGTGGTGGTGACTTGTAAAATGGATCATATGATCGTTCACGCCTATTCGGTGGAATGTAATATGATCGTCCACGTCGATTCGGTGGAATGTAATATGATCGTCCACGTCTATTCGGTGGAATGTAATTTGATGGTGGATCTGGAGGCGGTGAGTTGCAATCAGGGGGAGGTGGTGGTGACTTGCAAATTGGTGAAGGTGATGGTGGTGGTGGTGGTGGTGGTGGTGGTGGTGGTGGTGGTGACTTGTATATTGGTGAAGGTGGTGGTGGTGGTGACTTGTATGTTGGTGAAGGTGGTGGTGGTGACTTGTATGTTGGTGAAGGTGGTGGTGGTAAATTGTAATCATATGGGGGCACCGGTGGTGGTGATGTGCAATTGTCCGATGGGGGCGGTGGGGGCATGTAACCTTGTGGAGGTGGTGGTGGTGATTTGTAAGCAGAAGGTGATGGTGGTGGCGGTGAATTGTAAATTTTTGGTGGTGGAGGTGGCGGTGGTGGTGACTTGTAACCTGGTGGTGACGACGGTGATGGAGGTGGAGGTGGAGGTGGTGAAGTGTAAATTTGTGGAGGTGGTGGTGGTGGCTTGTAAATGGGTGTTGGTGATGGCGAGGCGCAAATTGGTGTATCTGGTGGTGGCTGATGGTATGGATATGTGTCGTAGATGACTCTGAACGACGACGATGACGAAACGCTTAAAGAAATAATAGCCACGACTAGAGGGATCAAATTGGTGGACGTTCGAGACATATTGCCTTTTGAGTCCGTTTTCTACTAAACCAACAAGGATTTAATAGTTGTGTTGCATGCATGCATCCCATCCCATATATATAGACCAACATTGAACAAATAGTAAAGTTTAGTTATGTTGATGCAGTTAATATAAAATAGGCTGGAGATATTTGGACACCCATCGCGCCTATTTTCACACCTTTGGTGCCCTAGACGCCTCGTATAGGTCTATACGAGGCGTCTACGCACTGAATTCAAGGGGGTCTGAGAGGGTGTCAGGCACAAAGTTTAAGGAACCCTAGACGCCTCGTACCGAGCTATACGAGGCGTCTAGGATTGGGTTTTTTTTTTTTGCTGAAATGAGGGGTGTTTTGGTATGGTTTTTGGATAGTTTTTGAAGATGTGTTTTTTGTTGAAAATTTTTTTGTTTTTAAAAAAAGTTATTTTTTTTTGTTTTTTACACTATAAAAAAGTTTTTGTTTTTTAAAAATGAACTATTTTTTTGTTTTAAAAAAAAAATTATCTCGTTCAAATATTCAAAACATATTTTGTTTCCGTATTATCTCAATTTAAGACAACAATCATTAAGTAACCGAATAATTGAAAACAAACATAAATATGACATAGATAAGATAACTTTGTACATCCATAACAAAAATATATAAGATAAGTTTGTATATCCATAATAAAAATAAAAACAACAACAGGTCTATGCATCCGAATCCGAATCCGAATCTGGCTGCTGCGGCTGCTGATGTGGTGCTCGAGGTGGTGGGAGCGGTATCGCGGGTAACCCATCTCTCTCGCGTCTATCCTGCAGCTCCCGAACCACCCAACCTATCAAATCGCTGAGCCTGTCAAGCTCTGCTCGTACCTCCGGATGTAGCGGCGCAGGTCCTGGGGCATGACCTGGAATAGCGTGACGTGGAAACTGAGGCGCCCCGGCAGGTGGCGGTGGCTGTGGCACCGCTGCACCGTCTACATCCTCCGGAGGCTCCTCCACAGGCACTATATCAGCAGGATCTACAGGAGGATAAACGGGCTCGAAATGCTCTGGTAGTGCCTCCTCTGTCCATATGCCCCCGGTCGCGCGGTTTTTAAACCGCGGGCCAACTGGAAACCTCCTGATTACCTTCATCCCCCACAGCGACTGCATGCCCATTCGCGTCGGCATGACTGGCGGCGTCCGTAGATGTGGGTCCTCGTGCAGCACGAGGCCAAATGAACGGGCAATGACGGTCACATACGCCCCGCCATACAAAAATCCGCGCTCCTGCCGGTGATGGGCGGAGGCGTAGTACTGGGCTAGACCGTGTGCTAGCGCGCACGGCCTCCTATACAACAAACAGTAAAGGAAAAAAAGATCTGTGGTCGTACACCACTCACGGCTGTACCCGCGCGCTGAGATAGAAGTAGCGAGCAAATGCTGCAGATACCTGCAGATAGTGTTAGTGTTAGCGAAATACAGAAATAGAGATAAATAAACAATGCACATAATCACAATAATTGCCGTAATAAACGTACGTACCTGTATAGTGGGTCCGCAACAAACGACACCCTCCCCTTCGACTTATCGTGCTCCCAATGATCTGGCCCCGCAATCACCTGCCAAAACCCTAGAAGAATGGGTTTTTCAACCACCACTAGCCCCGCTGTGTAAACCTCAGTCTCGATCTCCCCCTGCATGTATAAACCAGAACGCACCGCAAAGTCTGCTAGCGTCATCGTACGCAAAACGCCAGCGAGCCTGAAAGAAATCTCAGGCGGAGGGGGAGCACCTGGGTACGGCAGCGGCACTGGGACCCCAGGAGGGTGAAATGTGAATGACGAAAGGAACTCGACCAGCAGCACCCTGTAGGTCGGCGTGTGTGCCAAATCGAAAAGTCGATGCCACGGCGAATCGAGAGGTACAAACCGACGCACTCTATCTGTCTCAGCAAGCTGGTCCGTCGCATCCCAGTCGATCGATGCATGCGATCCAATGTACATCCTCCGAAGCTTCTGGCAATTGCGGGCGGCATCGGTGCCCTCGGGAAACTCTAGATACGGACAACCCTGCAGCGTATCCAGAGGCGGCGGCCGTCTCCGTCGTGGACCCTCCTGAACCGGCTGAATCTGCTGAGCAGGCTGACCCCCCTCAATCTCTATCTCAATATCATCGCCCTCCATAATCAATCTGCAAATAATAAATAATAATAATAATAATAAATAAAAATAATAATAAATAACAATAACAATAATAATAAATAATAGTAATAATAAATAATAATAAACAATAATAATAAAGAATAGTAATAAATAATAATAATAATAATAATAAATAAAAATAATAATAAATAACAATAACAATAATAATAAATAATAGTAATAATAAATAATAATAATAATAATAATAAATAAAATTAATAATAAATAACAATAACAATAATAATAAATAAAAGTAATAATAATAAATAATAATAATAATAATAATAACATTATAAATAATAATAACAACATTAATAATAACAATAATAATAAAACTAATAATAATAATTAATTAAAAAAAAAAACACAGAGCCTCGTATAGCCCTCGTATAGGGCTATACTCGGCGTCCTGTTCTTCCACATTCATCTTCAACCTCAAAACTCAAACCACCAAACCCCACAAAAATCAAATTTCAGGGCAAACCTACGGTCTAAAGGCAAAAACATGGCAAAAATACTAAACTACGGGGCGAAATACGTACCGGTGATGCTTCAAATCTTCGAAAATCCGGTCGAGATACGTATCCGAGGCGTATAGAGGTGTATTCTCCGTATGTGTGTTTGTTTTTTGTTTGGGGTTTATAAGCAGCCTCGTCTAGACCCCCCCCCCCCCCCCCTGTGATATACGAGGCCTAGACGCCTCGTATAGCTCTATACGAGGCGTCTTCCTTTTTTATTAAATGACCATTTAGCCCCTGGTATGCCCCCAGTATAGGCATTATTCAGGGGCAAAATGGTAATTAACCATTCCAAAAAGATATTTCTGGAATGGTTAATTACCGTTTTGCCCCTGAATAAAGTCTATATTGAGGGCTTTCCAGGGGTAAAATGGTAATTTAATAAACTTTTTTTAATAATTAAAAAACAAAAAATCTCAAAAAGTTGCCGCCTCACAAGACGACACGTATAGCTCTATACGCGGCGTCTGGGGTTCCAAAATTACCTTTAAGCCCCTGTTAATGGTCTATACTGGGGGCTTTACATGGGCAAAATGGTAATTAACATAAAATATTTTCAAAATTCAAAATTTAAAAAAAAAAATTGTTGCCGACACTGTAGACGACTCGTATAGCTCTATACGAGGCGTCCTAATTCAAAAAATTCAAATTTTGATTTTCAAATTTTCAAAATTTAAAATTTCAAAAACCCGCTCAAATAGACGTCTCGTATAGATCTATACGAGGCGTCTGTGGATTCGGAAATGACCTTTTAGCCCCTGAAATAAGCCTAGATTGGGGGCCTAACAGGGGCAAAATGGTCTTTTGGGCATAGCTATACGACGCGTATAGCTCTATACGCGTCGTATTTTTTTAATTTTTTTAAAAAATGATATTAAACTGTTTTAATTATTGAAAAATGATACAAATTATAAAAAAAATTATAGAAATTGTAGAAAATTATAGAAATTAATAAAAAAAATACATTCAAATTACAAAAATCATTCTTCCGTATCACTATCGATGTAATTAAGACTGGGGTTTGATCTTGGCGGAGGATTCATTATCGATGTATACCATTCTAGACGTGGCAAGTACATATCTTCCCATTGTTTCGTATGGGGTGTTCGGTTGGTCAACCATAGCCCGTGTGCTGGTGGCATTGGATAATCCCCTTCCAGCTTAACATGTATGAAGTGGTTCTCGTTTACATGTGTAAGCGTTATGAACAATGATTGTTGATTAGCCGGAGGACTTAGTATCGGGAAGAAAGTGGAACTCGCACCCATGGTTGTCGTTAACAGGTGCACCCCGATACCGTACGTTTGTGCAATAAGAAGTCCTGCATAGGGGAAGTCCATCCAGTGATCCCCCCCCACAACCGGACACTGAATCCCAAATTAGGCCCTGACGATGCGTGTAAAAATAACCTTTATCCCATGCTTCAAATATTGGGAACCAGATCGATTTGTTCTTATCCATTTCTTGAACAAGGTGCCTTCGAATGAGCCCCCATGAACTCTGTTCCATACCTAAGCCCACAGCCACAGACCGAAACCCATAATGACCGTCCGGCATCACATCTCGTATGCACGAGACGTACGGATGGAACACTAGCGGAATGTCATCCTGAAACTGTTCGATGATTCCCACGTACTCGTCCCCAATGATTAACGGAAAACCGTGAGCATCTCGTGTCTCTTTCTTCTTAGAACTCTTAGAACGGCTTAGGCTCGCTTTGGGTTTTTGGGACCTTATAACCGACTGTTGAGAGGCCTGTGACGGAACGTACGAGCTGTGACGAGGTTTGTCGTACTTACTTTGTCGGGAACCTTCAAAGCACGTGTTTGCATCACCGAATGAGCTTCTCCTCAATTCTTCATCTATACGAGAGGCCTCGTCCAACCTTTGTTGTACCTGCTTTGTTGTTGGTCGGCCACGAGTATTTTGTTGGACAACCGGTGGTTTCTTGGTAGATTTCTTTGGAGTTAACACCGCTTTAATCTTTGAAATCAGGCTTTTTTGCTGAGCTGGGGGGTGCGACTCTAATTGTTGTCTAACAATATTTAGCTCTTCGACCACGTCCACGTCATCGTCTATCAATTTACAACTTTGGAAGTTAAGTTTCCGCCAGAAGACGTCCACGTCTTCGAGTTGAATCGGACGCTCTGCACGGTTAAAAACAACATTGTTTAAGTCACATGATTAACGGAAATATATCACACAAGTGTTGTACGTTTAACAATTATTACCTTCAAGCATGTACTTTTCTATCCTGCAAGCACAGGGCAACCCACAGCTGTGCCACATTTGGCAACCACATGATGAATGAAAGCGCTCCAAGACATCTAGCTTCCTAATTGCCTCGCTCCTCAACAAGTCAAGGGCTGTATGGGATACTTTACCAAGTAGGTGTTGAAACAACGGGTGTTTGTGGTGGGTCATTGTTTTTTCGATGCTATCTCGAAAAGTCTTCCTTATTTCACCGAACTGTGTCTCAACTATATCATGGACACAACCAACTATACGGTCGAGCGAGCTCCTATCTTCAACGTATCTCTTTAAGTTGGCGTGTTGGCTCTCAACTCTGTTTGTGGTACGATTACCAAAGTTGGGCCTCTTATCAGTCCACGCAAATACGAACATCTCCTTATAGTCTTTTAGCCAGTTATCGTACACGTATTTGAAGACCCCTAAAACGTAAAAATAATTTAATAAAATTTGCATAGGTGAGTCGTATGTTATTATAAAAACTTACTAGAACGTTTGCACTCCACAAGTCGTTGTCGCATGTTGCGCAAGTGGTACTCATAGATGAGTATGGATGGAGACTCAATCAATGTCCCCCAGAATGACAAAAATTTCTTCCAGTCTTCGTCTGTGAAGGCACCCTTGCAGTGCTTCATAACATTCTGTTGTATGTGCCACCTGCAAAGAAGCCTAGAGGCGTTTGGAAATACTTTAGCACACGCGCCCATAAGGGCTAGGTCTCTATCGGTTAAAATCACACGTGGTTCCATGCATTCATCCAACATTGACTTGACCCTCTCAAGCACCCACACAAAGTTATCACCCCGTTCTTTACTAACAACGGCATGCGCGATAATAAACGATTTGTTGGTAGGCGTCATACCAACAATCTGGATAAAGGGCATATTGTATATGTTTGTCTTGTACGTCGCATCGATCAGCATGACGTGGGGGAATGCACGCCACATGTCTCTCGAGTACCGATGAAGAAAGAAGATCTCTGTTACGATCTCTGTTCCGGGTTCCTCCCGTGTCTCGTAAATAAAGTCGTTGTTTATCAGCTTGTCTTCTAGTGACTGCATGGGAGTCAATCATTGTCTTTGTTCGGCTCTAATCTTCGCCACAACGTTTTGAACGTCTTTCAGAACATGAAACCTGTCGGGGTCCTGCTTCCTTATCGTTTGAAATATTTTGCGCGACTCCTTGTTTTGAGCTGTCAGCTGCTCGATCAGTTTCATTTCGCTTGGAGTAAACCTTCGCACAAACGCGTGGGCCGAAAGGTCCTCACAAAGTTCGTGGTTATGTTCAATTTTTCCGTCTTTAATCTCCCAGGTTTCATACGGGTGGTTTCGCACAGCCAGCAGGTAAAACGGGCAACCGGTTTTTTTGCTTCCGGCTTTTCTAAGTGTTGCTGTAGTCTGGTGCTCACCAGCATGATCACATTCAAGCCATACCCTCTGGATTCTTCCACCGGTTTTCTTTGATCGACGGGTGACAATAACGAAACCATCCGCGTTTGCTATTTCTTGTATCCGATTCTTTAGTTCATCTAAAGAGTTGAAAACCTGTAACATCGACAATAATAATAAATAATTTTAATAAATAAATAAATAATAATAATAATATTAATAATAATAATAATACTAATAATAATAATTAAATAATTAAATAATACAAAAATAGTAATTAATACCTGCTTTTTTAAGTACGGACTGTCCTGGATGGGAGGTGTCTCACCACCATATCTACCATATCCACCATAACCACCGTCTCCTCCGTATCCACTGTATCCACCATCTCCTCCGTATCCACCGTCTCCTCCGTATCCACCGTCTCCTCCGTATCCACCGTCTCCTCCGTATCCACCGTCTCCTCCGTATCCACCGTCTCCTCCGTATCCACCGTCTCCTCCGTATTCACACCCGTATCTATAATCCGGATACCCTTGTTGCGTCAGATAACTTGGTTGACAAGCATGATATGAGTCATCTACAGGGGTTGTTTCATCAACAGGGGGATGATTGTTCAAATCTAGAAACGGTTTGTTTTGTTCTCCTTGTATACTAGACACAACCTCCTCTTGCTCATTAGAATCGGGAACGCAAGACTCCTCCAAAATAAAGAACCGTATCATCATTAGAAAATAATAAACTAAAACAAAAACTAATTAAAACATTTAAGTACCTGTACCGTTACCGGATCGCTTTCGGGCACCCAGTTCTCGCTATAATACTGCCCGAAGACATAGTTACCGTCCCAGTATGATGACATTTAAGTACCTGTAATGAAAGAAGAAGAAGAAGCAGAACGATGAATAAGAAGAAGCAGAAAGATGAAGCACATTTAAATGTTGAGGATGCTCGGGTGTGGACAAAGCATAACTGTATGTTGCACTTTTTCATAAGTCTTAGACGCCTCGTATAGTTCTATACCCCTCGTATACCTTTTAGTCACTTGTTAAATGTACAGTAAAGCAGCCAATCAAGACGCCTCGTATAGGGCTATACGAGGCGTCTGAGTACCTCGTATCCATCCCTCGTACAGACCTATACTCCCCGTCTGATGTGACTGATTTGACATTGTGCTTTGGTGCAGAGATGGTCGGAAAAGTAACCCTATACGCCTCGTATAGGTCTATACGAGGCGTCCTGAAGGGTGTCAAAATAGGCATAAAGGTGTGTAAATATGTAGACCCTATAAAATAACTAACATGATCATATTCCTTTTAACTATAATATATTATTTTCCAAACCTAAAACAATTCACTTGAGGGTAATTTTAAATGATGTTTTGAAAGTCGGACTAAAACTCGACGTCTTACTTATTTACTGGTTTAATCTGGTTTGTCTAAAAAACCGACTATAATTTTTCTAAATCCTTTTATTCTAAGGCTATTTATTGTTTGAATTTTAAAAAATAATTGTGTATATTTGTTTTTCATTTAAACGTTTTCTTGGATTTGTTGAGCCTTTCTTATTCGACCCGACTTAATTTATTCATGTATCGTGTATATGTATTTCTTTTTCTTAAAATTTTCACGATATAAAGAATCATATACACATAAAACGTAAAATGTTTTGCTAGATGTTGATGATTTTAGTGTAATTAAACATAGAATAATTGGATTTACTAAATATCAAAGTAAAATTTGAATAAATGTTAATACAAGTTAAAATACATAAAACATATGCGTGTTCTAGACTATTCTAACTTTATACATCAATGAACCGTTGGTTCAAGAGAACATCGCCCCTTTGGATGGGTAGAAGGGAACCCCATTGGTGGTAAAAGCAATTGGAAGTTATTTCGGATTTGTATGATTAATAGAAAGTCGCATTGAAGCTAATTCCTAGTAAGAACTCATTACCAATGGTAAACAATCATTAGTAGTAACATGTCACAACTAACTTATTATCAGTAGTTGATGACGGGGGTAGCCTAAAACTAAATAAAATGACTAAATATGTAAACGCTCAAAGGGTTAAATGGTTGAAAATCTGAGGAGATGAAGTAAAGCAATACGGGAACAGTAAATAAGTCACATCTCCGGACAGCTCCACCAACTCGCCAGCCGCAAAAGCAACGCAGGTCTGCAGAGCACACGCTATTATCCAGGGGTCAAAAGACTTTAACCCCCGAAAGGGCAAGCCCCTCACTGCAAGCAAGGTCACTAGTCAAATACATTCTTCTTTGGGAGATGTCTTCTCCTATATAATTGACACTTCATTTACTGAGTTGAGACATTCTTGGCCAGGCCTGTTTCCTTAAACTCTGGTCATTCATATCGAGTACTTGCTTTATGCGAGTTACTCACTTTCACATCCAACACACACATTCCGTTTGCTCCCACATCCGAATCTGAATATACTTCAGAGGAGGATCTTCAGCAAACAACAACAATAAACTAGTGAACCTCCTTCCACGTCTTGCAAACATGGGGGGACCCCACGACCTGCGTTAGGCAAAGTTGAACCCTTCAACCCTTTTGCCTAACCAGCCCAGCTACTATCCTTGGTCTCTTATTTGTTGCATCAACAAGTTGGCGCCCACCGTGGGGCTACGCCGCTATTTCTCCTCAAAAAGACCTAGTAGTGTAGCTCTCTTCACTTAAAATCACCATGTCTGAAAGTGGATCCACGGGTGAAGTAAATCAGATTCCAAACACCTCAACCCCGGGTAGTAGCCAAGCTCATGTGGCTATACCAACTTCTTTCTCAACTCCGGGAAGCACACCCGAGTTCCTCACCTTCAACACACCAACTCCGTCCAGATCCGGAGTTCCTTCTCCCAATATCGGTGTCTCTGACGCCCCAGCGTGTATTGAACTTACCCCCGAGGGGGTTGCCAAAAATTTCGTGGAATTGAGGTCTCTCCTCAACCAGCATGTGAATAGAGAAAGAGAAAATGGGGTGAGAATCCGCCTAGATTATGACGAGCCAGAACCAACGTTGTCTCCCGGACCACCTCCCCCTCCTTTTACAACTAGAAATGAGGCTGGTCCCAGTAATCCTTCAAACCCTCACCCATATCTGTCCACAATGACGAATCCCACAGTGCATCCCGTCTTCTCTTCCCAACCGATTACTAGTGGTGCTCCTTTGGGACATGAGCTAACCCTTGACCAACTCCTACAGTCCCCAGTAACAAGCTTTCCAGCATCTACAGCAACCTCGTGGGAGCAGGCTCTGTCCGTGCTCCCTTTGGCACGAAGTGCTGTTATGAGCACTCCCCTTGGAGTAAGCTGCTCAGTTGCACCTGGAAGCCTTCAAGGCTTCAACCTCATGCCAAACATGATGACCCAGATGATGGCAAACTTCCCGTGGCAACACTTTATTAATCAGGTGCTAGCCACTCAGGGAAGCAACGGCAATGGCAATAATGTGGATGCAAGGGCTGAAGAAGACTTGGCTAAACCATATAAGCTAAGTAACCTTTCATGCTTTTCACAGCAAATAGCTGATTATGATTTTCAAGCAAAAATCAAGATGCCTCCTCACATTAAAACGTACGATGGGACTGAAGATCCTGAGGACCATCTTCAGATCTTTACCGGTGCAGCAAGGATAGAAAAGTGGTCAAACGCTGAATGTTGTCTAATGTTCATGCAAACCCTTGTTGGATCAGCTAGGATCTGGTTCAACGACTTACCTGCACGAAGCGTTCGAAGCTTCGACGACCTCAGCAAGGGTTTTTTGGCCAATTTCTCCCAACAAAGAAGATATGTCAAAGACGCGACAGTAATCTTCCAGATAAAACAACGTGATGACGAGAGTCTTCGAGCGTTCATTGAACGATATAAGAAGGAAGGTCTAACTTATGTAGGGGCGGATGAGAAAATGAGGGTAGTCGGTTTCATGAACGCTATCACCTCAAAGTATCTCACAAGGGATTTCAACAAATCTATGCCCAGAACCTTGGAAGAAGCTCTCGGGAGAGCAGAAGCCCACATCCGGGGAGAGGAGGCAGTACACATTAAAGAGTAAAGGAAAAGAGGGTCCAGCTGGCGAAGCAATAGTCCAGCCAGGAAAAGGGGAAACTTCAACTCTTATGACAGACGATCAAAGGGTTCAGACCCCCGAAGGTCTGAAGGCCGGAACCCTTCAAGCAAGGAGAAAGGCATGAGTTTCACACCCCTCACAAAGACCCCTCAAGAAATCCTCGCAACTGAAGAAGTCAAGCAAAACTTTCGGCCTCCTAGGCCTCTCCCCAAAAGCAGAAAAAATGAGAACTCCACACAATTTTGTGAGTTTCATGAAGAAAAAGGTCACCACACCAATGATTGCTTCCAGCTCAAGAAAAGAATTGAAGAAGCTGTTAAGTCTGGAGAACTCGCTCATTTGGTGAAGGGAGTCCGGGACAAAATGGCTGAAGGAAAAGGCAAGGAAGTCAATATGGTGGATTTTGATGGAAGGGTTCCTCACAAAAGACAGCGGTTGGAAGCTTGGGAGCTTCAGTGTGTCTGCTTCCCCCCAACGGAGAAAGACCCTCTCTCTAGCCCTCTTGTGGTAGAAGCTACTGTGGGAACATTGCAAACATATAGGGCATACATAGACACTGGGGCAGCCACTGAAATCATGTTCGAGAAATTCTTCAACTGCTTGAGTAATGAAGAACGTTCAAGGCTTCAACCCTCTGGAACCTCCATAAAAGGTATCGCCGATATACCCCTCAAGCCTTTAGGGCAACTGACACTTAATGTCCGTTTCAGCGAAGGTCAGAAGGAAAGAATCCAACCACTCACCTTTGTGGTTATCAACATCCCCTCAAACTATGACGTGATCATTGGAAGACCAGGGCAATGTGCATTCTACATGGCTGTGTCTGTTGGTCATGGCACAGTCAAATTTCCCACCGAGAGGGGGGTAGCAACCCTTCAACCCACTCAAGAGGCCTACCTGGTTGAGGGTGAAAGTTCCAGAAGTGAATAAGATAAGCAAAGGCTAATCATAAATCCTAAGTACCCTGAACAGAGAATAAGGGTCAATCCAAGCCTTTCACAAGAAACCCTTTCGTATCTCGAAAAGCTGCTAACACATTACAGCGATGTCTTCGCTTGGTGTCCAGAAGATATGACAGGGATCCCTCGGAACATTGCCGAACATGAGTTAAGAATACCACCGGATGTCAAGCCCGTGGTCCAAAAGAAAAGAAGCCTAGCACCCGAGAGAAGTCTGGCAGCCTGCCAAGAGGTTGAAAATCTTGTGTCGACTGGCATTCTCCGAGAAGTCAAGTACCAACCATGGGTTGCAAACCCGGTTATGGTCAAGAAACCCGACAACTCTTGGAGGATGTGCATAGATTTCAAAGATCTTAACAAGGCTTGTCCTAAGGATTGCTATCCACTACCGGAAATTGATCTCAAGGTTGACTCCCTCACCGGCTACTCGTTCAAATGCTTTCTTGATGCATACAAAGGTTACCACCAAATCCTCATGAAGGAAGAGGATGAGGAAAAAACAGCCTTTCATACGGACAAAGGGATCTTTTGTTATCAAAAGATACCTTTTGGACTCAAGAACGCTGGAGCAACCTACCAACGTCTAGTAGACAAAGCCTTTACAAGCCAAATTGGTAAAAACATGGAGGCATACGTCGATGACTTGGTGATCAAAAGCAAGACAGAGTATCAAATGCTCGACGACATTCAAGAAATTTTCAAGAATCTCAGAAAGGTTAACATGAAGCTCAACCATGAAAAATGCTCATTTGGGTTTGAAGAAGGAAAGTTCTTGGGTCACATTGTTGGGAAACAAAGCATCAAGGCTAACCCAAACAAGGTGAAAGCTGTCCTTGAAGCCAAGCCGCCAAAAACCAAGAAGGAGGTTGAAAGCCTAAACGGGAAGCTTGCAGCCTTGAAGCGTTTCACCTCCAAGCTGGCTGAAAGGTCTTTACCCTTCTACAAAACACTCAAGAATTGCTCTGATAAGAAGGACTTCAAATAGACTGATGAGGCTGAAGAAGCCTTCAACCAGATGAAACAACATCTAGCTTCCTTACCAGACATCGCATAACCTGAAACGGGGGAATTAATTTCAGTCTATCTATCAATTGCTGAAGAGGCCATAAGTGTTGTCCTCACGATCGAACGGGATAAAGCTCAGGTACCCGTTTATTTCTTCAGCAAAACTCTAAAATCGGCTGAAACTAAATACCCTCCCCTTGAAAAGCTTGCCTTAGCCCTAGTTCAAACAGCTAGAAGGCTTCGAAGTTATTTCCAAGCACATCCTATACAAGTGGTCACTAACCAACCTATTAAGAATGTGCTTGAAAAACCAGAGAATTCGGGAAGACTGGCCAAATGGGCAGTGGAACTAGGTGAACATAACATCACATACATCCCACGAAAAGCTATTAAAGCCCAAGTCTTGGCTGATTTCATCGTGGAAATCCCGAACCAAGCAATCACTGAAGTAAACACTACCACCACTGAACCTTCCAACCCTGAAGTCTGGAAGCTTTTTACCGACGGGGCTTCAAGCGTTGAAGGGTCAGGGGCTGGGCTAATCTTGATCAACCCAGAAGGGTTGGAATTTACATATGCTCTCCGTTTTGATTTTCAGACAACCAATAACGAGGCTGAATACGAGGCACTAATAGCTGGCTTAAGGTTGGCTAAAGAAATGAAGGTTGAAAAGCTTGAAGTGTTCACAGATTCGTTGCTGGTCTCAAGCCAAGTAAATGATAGCTACATAGCTAAAGAGCCCAACATGAAAAAATACAGAGAAAAATCCAAGGAGCTGATGAGTACCTTCCAAGCATGCAACATCAAACAGATCCCCAGATCTCAAAACAAAAAGGCTGACACCCTAAGTAAGCTCGCATCTCTCACTTTCGCCCACCTTACCAAGAAGGTGCTGGTAGAAGTGTTGAAGGCTCCATCAATTGAGGAATTGGAAGTTCAAGATGTAGTTACCGAGGAAGATCCAAACTGGATGACTCCCATCAAAAAGTTCCTTAAAAATGGTGAATTACCCAATGATCAAGTGGAAGCTAAAAGGGTTGAAATTAAGGCAAGGCAATACGTACTACAAGGAGAAACCCTTTACAAAAAGGGTTACCTTGCTCCCTTGCTAAGATGTGTCGGTCCTGAGCAAAGTAAGTATTTGATCAAAGAAATTCACGAAGGTGTATGCGGAGCTCACTTTGGAGCTAGGTCGGTGGTTGCAAAGCTCATGAACCTTGGGTATTCCTGGCCCTCAATGCATCATGATACAGCTGAACAGTTACGGAAATGTGATGCTTGCCAGATTCATGCGCCAATCCCAAAAAGTCCCAAGCATGACCTGGTCCCGATAACCTCGGCATGGCCATTCCATAAATGGGGAATGGACATTGTTGGTCCATTTCCCCCAAGCAAAGGAGGAGTAAAATTCTTGCTGGTGGCAATAGATTATTTCACCAAGTGGCCCGAGGTCAAACCACTTGCTAAGATCACGGGAAAACAGGTCATTGACTTTGTTTGGGAGAACATCATTTGCCGTTATGGATTGCCGGGAGTACTTGTCACTGATAACGGAAGGCAATTTGCTGAGAAGCCTTTCAGCGTTTGGTGCAAAGAATATAGAATCAACCAGGTTTTCAGCTCAGTGGCTTACCCGCAATCAAACGGTCAGGTTGAAAAGGCAAATCGAAGCATAGTGGAAGGTATCAAGACAAGATTGGGAAGATACGAAAGCAGCTGGCTTGAGGAATTGCCTAGTGGTCTATGGGCAATTAGAACAACTGAAAAAACAAGCCATAAGAAAATACCCTATAGCTTGGTATTTGGATCCGAGGCTGTGATCCCCGCTGAGATAGGAGTTGTAACCCAGCGAATTGTCAACATGGATCCCGAAACAAACCAAAAAGAGACCATGTTGAATTTACAACTCCTAGAGGAAGCACGAGATCAAGCTGCAATCCAAGAGGCCAAATACAAGCAACAAATGGAAGCCTACTACAACAAGAAAGTCAAGAACGAAAGATTCAAGCCAGGGGACTTGGTCCTCAGAAACAATGAAGCTAGAAAAAAAGAAAATCAAGGAAAGCTTGGCCCGAAATGGGAAGGTCCATACACCATCCTCGAAGCACACAAGGGTGGATCATACAAGCTAGCAGATTCAGAAGGCAAAAGGCTTCCAAGGCATTGGAATGGCAAAACCCTGAAAAGGTTCCATGTTTAAACAGGAAAGATTGGTTTGTATCAAAATGTAATTCGAAGACAGCACTATGAGTACCTTTTGTAAAAAGCAAGTATTGCTTAAATGAATGAAGTTGTTTTATCAAACTTGTCTTTCTATCCTAAAATCAGGTTGAGAACCTAGCAAAAAACTCCATGGCAGGGGCCATGTAAGGGGATGAGCTCCCAGGCCACATCGCTCAATAGGTTCAAGGGTTGAATGAGCCTATATAAGGGGTGAGTTCCTAAATAAATACAACTCCATGAGACTTGTTAAGAAAAAATAAAATTGTCTCATAGACGGGTTTGAACAGCCTACACCAAATGTTCCCTAAGCCTTAAAAATATAATCAACAAACAGGCATATAAAGTCAAGTGAAAAACAAAGAAATGATAAAAAGGATAGGTGCTATGTCTTCTTGTTAAAAATACCAAGGCTAAGTGACTGCAGCACTGAACCCTTTAAGGTATAAAAAACATAAGGGCATCACAAACTCGACAAAGACAAAGTTACAAAAAGACAAAGAAAATCTAAAAGAACGATACAACTTAGACAAAAATTATAAAGATACAAACCAAGTCAGATCACAAAACTAAGAAGCCTTCAAGGATTCAAGCCACCCGGGTAACAACTCGAAACCTCAAGGGCTTCAACCTACTAACAGACAGCCAAAAGGCTTGGAAGGTTAAAGCCAAACAAACTGCCTTAACGAAACATGCACAAGTATAAAAAGATAACACAAAGAAAATAGTTAAACATCGTACCATATCAAAGAAAGCCCTAAAAGACTTTCAAACACAAGTTAAGGCAAGTCCTAGTAACTTGCAAGATTAACTATTGTTCAAACGGCCATACAGGCCTTAAACACAACCAACAGGAACCTTAAGGGTCCCTGAAAACCTAATATTGTTTAAAGGTTACAAACCACAAATTGTTTTAAAAAAGTGCTAAGAAAGCCACAAATTTCATGCATCAGTAGAAGGCTTAGAGGCCCCAGAACTGCTACCCTTGGCCTTCTTACCCTTCTTAACCTTCTTAGCCTTCGGACCCTAATCATCAACAGCTGAAACCTCCAAACTGGCGTCCTTCGGTGCATCGGCTTCCCCAGGAAAGGTATCTTCACTATCTCCCGAGTAGGAACGTTTCCTTGAAAGGGAACCTAGCAGTTCAGCGCATAACTTTTCATTCAAACCATCCGGCTTTAGTTCCTGCAAGACGGAGAACCTGACTTACATACGGGTATGATAACCTCTCCATTTGCTCAACGGAACTCTTAAAGACATCGGAAGCCTCGGGACGATACAGGGGAGATTTCTCCAAAAGGTTGCCAGACTCGTTAAGCTTATAACCCGCAATAAGACCTTGGTGTTTTCCCAGATTGAGCAGCTTAGTGTAAACCTCGCCAAGAGCGGAGTTGAACTCTTTAGAATGAAGCAAATAGGTAACAACTTGGTGAAAACCCTGCTCAATAAGCCATTGATTATCCCTAGTGGCCCGGGCAACCAAAGCCTTCAAACCGTCTTTCTCCTCATCAAAAGCCTTTTGTTGCACAACCAGGGCCTGTCTATCAGACTTCAGCTTCAGAGGGTCAGCCTCAAAACTCTTCCGGAGATCGCTCATCTCAATCTCGTGCCTCTTTGTTAGATCTTCCACTTTCTTGTTCCAAGCCAGCTCTTTCTCAGAAAAGCTATCGATTTCCTTCTTCATGGCAGCAATTGAAGCTTTCATTTTCTCCTTCTTCTTGGAGGCCTCCTCATATTCCCGCATCCCTTTAGCAAAGTGAGTGACACCTTCAGCCAAAAAGGCAGAAAGGTTGCAGGAACTGAGCATCATCCTAGAAATAAGATGATCAGCCTCCATCTCAGATATGGCACTTCGAACACTGGGAGGAGCAAAATGAGCCAAGGCTTCAGCACAAACAGCTGGGTCCTTAAAATTGTCACCAACCTTAACCCCCCCCCCCCAATTAGGCACATAAATGTCCTCTGAACCCTCGAAACTTTTAACGCTTTTGGCTGACGAACCTTGAATAGCAGGAATGGCACCCTTCTTAACCAATTTCTTCTTCTTGCTTGAAACAATCAACTCCTTTTCCTTGCCTTTACCAACATCCACAACTTGATCCCCTGACGCCTCAATATCATCACTAACATCAATAGGCTCTGAACCAGAAGGTTGGTCAACACTTTTCAGATGGCGTTGGGAACGACGAGTAGAACCTTTGGAAGCAGTAACCTTGGTGAAGCCTTTAACATTCGGAACATTCACATAACCAGAACCCTCAAACCTGTAATCAGAACCCTTGACAACCGCATTCTCGCCAGGGGTAGCAGCAACATCATCAAAAGCAACGTCAGAGGTATCATCGCTTTTGATAAAATCGAGGGCAGACATAACTACAACACAAATGTAAAAGCACATGAGCAAACAAAGAGAAAGGAACAAAAAAGCAAGAAAAGAATAAATGCATACCCTTCCCATCTCTAATAAGCACCGGATCCCGGTTAGCCTTTTCCCACACTTTACTTATACCCAACAGCACCAACAAATGCTCGGGGAAGGGACGAAGCCTCGAAGGGCACTCCCTAAGAATTTCTAAAAAACGAGTGTTTATCTCGAAATCAGAGGGCTCCGGCTCGTTCAGAACAGCATCCGGGTGTCTCCAAACAAGTTTGAAAGGAACAATTTCCTCCGACACCCAGAAAAACCAATCTTTCCAAACCCCAAGTGTAGAAACCATGGACGAAATTAAACAAGTATCAACTTGACTAGTTTCAAAGGTGAACCAATCACCATTCTTAGCAAGCCGGAAAAAGCGACGGAATGCTAAAAGAGTGGGATCAAACCCACAAGCCCGACACAGAATCTCAAAATGTAAAACCCTAGCCATGCCAAGGGGATGAACTTGACCAAAAGACACCCGATAATATTCCAAAACATTCAAGACAAAGTTTGAAAACGGATAACGAAGATTGGAAAACTCAAAATGACGACAATACAAGGCAATCATACTAGAAGGACAGGCATTGATAGATTTATCGCAAGCCGGTGCAACCGGTTTATACTTTGTCCCTATACCCCATTCCACACAAAATAAATCGACTTCCTCTTGGGTCAGTCGAGAAAAGGATTTTGCCATATCCTTACGAGCACCCATCACAATGAACAATTAAAGAGAAAATAAGCAAATCGGAACTGACCTGATTTTGAAAAAAGGGGGATACCGGAGAGAAAAAAGGAGCAAAGTAGTGTTTCTTCAAAATAAAATGTGTAAATAAATGAGATTACAGATAATTATCAATAGGGGGAATTAAAAATCTCCGCCTGACAAACTGCCACACGTCTTGTCAACTGTCTTGTCAAATTCCGAAATTCAAAAACCTCAACCGTTCCAACCTTTTAACCTTCGAACCTTCGAAGCCTTTGGGCAATAAAACACACGTATAAAAGTCAGAAGTCTTTGAGCTCCTTTCCCAAAAACCTCTGACTTGGGGGGCTGATGACGGGGGTAGCCCAAGACTAAATAAAATGACTAAATATGTAAACGCTCAAAGGGTTAAATGGTTCAATGGTTGAAAAGCTGAGGAGATGAAGTAAAGCAATACGGGAACAGTAAATAAGTCACATCTCCGGACAACTCCACCAACTCGCCAGCCGCAAAAGCAACGCAGGTCTGCAGAGCACACGCTATTATCCAGGGGTCAAAATGCTTTAACCCCCGAAAGGGCAAGCCCCTCACTGCAAGCAAGGTCACTAGTTAAATACATTCTTCTTTGGGAGATGTCTTCTCCTATATAATTGACACTTCATTCCGTTTGCTCCCACATCCGAATCTGAATATACTTCAGAGGAGGATCTTCAGCAAACAACAACAATAAACTAGTGAACCTCCTTCCACGTCTTGCAAACGTGGGGCGACCCCACGACCTACGTTAGGCAAAGTTGAACTCTTCAACCCTTTTGCCTAACCAGCCCAGCTACTATCCTTGGTCTCTTATTTGTTGCATCAACAGTAGTAACTAATCATCGGTAGAAACTGGCAATAATGGACTTACTGCTGAAGCCTTGAGGCTTTTCCTATTGATAGAGTTTCTATTGATGCAGTTGAATAACTATCAATCATTTAAGCGTCGGCTGACATACTCATTTACGAAGTATTGTGACGTTAACTTGTGATGGTTCCTACGTATTTTAAAGAAGGTTTTTATCGGTTTTTGTTACGTTTTTCTGGTAGAAGTTTAACTATAAAAAAAATCGGTTCTTTTTTAATTTTTTAATTATGCGATTAAAGATTTTGTGAGTCTCGCTAAAATACTTAAATCTGAATGCGATTCGTACACGATTTAGAGGAATTATTCAGTGCATTTCCAAAAAAAAAAAAAAAAAAAAAAAAAAAAAAAAAAAAAACTTATGTATGGTAGACTGGTTGGCAAATTTGGGCAGATAAAGTTAATTGGAAGCTAAACAACAAAGTACATAAAATATAGACAATGCATGTTAATGCATACTAAAAAGTCATACCCCCTCCTTAAAACCTTTAAACATCATATATTAACGTTGCTACACAACATGTGATTATTGTTATGGTTGTTTATAAGTCGGTCACCTTTGACATTAGCTGTTAGAAATAAATGGCCAGCCTTAATTTAGCGGCCAAAATATCTAAAATGTTCTTGAATCAAGGCAAAATAAAAACAATTTAATGGTGGATCACCATCTTAGGTTTAGAAACTAATTAAAAATGTAACGTTTTAATAAATGTAAAAACAAGAATGAAATGTGGCGTACTTATTGTATTTTATAAATCGTTTAATCTTAAAGATAAGTTTATAATATTTTTATATACATTGATCTTTTATCAAATTTTACAATGATATAAATTTAGAATTTCCTTTGATGTCAATAAGATTTGACATTATAATTAAATGTACCCTCTTTATTACTTGTCATACTCTTACCCTAAAAATCAGTTTAAAAGTTTTTTAAATTTCAACCCCTAGGGCCTAGACGAAGTTTTGTTATTAGGCTTGTGGGTATGGTGACGGAGATGAAGCCGGCGACGGGATGAAGACGGAGGGGGCGGCGTGGGCGGACGGGCGTCGCCGAGGGGGGGCCCATTGTTTTGCTCCGTCCCGGACGTCGGAATACCGACGGAGAGGACGATGACTGGACGGCGACCGGGGGGGGGGGGGAGGGGCGGCACGGTGTTCAAACCGGCGACGGACCGGGACGATAGGGGGACGACCCCATACCGTGTAGCCTTATTATTACTTATGTTCTCTGAAGTTATTTTCTTTTAAAAGTCTCAACCCACATTCAAGTAACTTAGTATTTTAAATTAATTTTTTTTTATAATTTCTTGAAATTATTAATATAAATAGCTTATTTAATATAACTTATAAAGTAATTATTAATTTTGTTAAATGTAACTTCTATCTGAATCTTTAGACCATGCGTAGTGGTAAACAAGAATAATGCCCCCAACATGGGGCATTATACGACACGTGGCATTCTAGTCAGCATGGGGCATTATAGCATAAAGTGGTGTAGTGGAGCATTATTCCAATAACGCCCATATTATTTTTAATGCAAAAAAAAAAAAAATGAAATACACATGTACACAAAATAGGTGCTGCTCCATACACATGTCAGACCACCATGTGGGTACCTCAAATTTGATTGGCCACATGCATGATCCCCCTCTCTCTCCAGCGTTTTAATTAAAACGCTCGCATCCAAATTTTCAAAAAATCACGCCGGATAACGCCATGTGTAATGGGGTGGGGGGCGTTTTCAGACGTTTTTTTTGAAATTTAAAAAAAAAAAAAAACGCCCCATTACAGGGGGACTTATAGATTACGACTTAAATCTCATCAACTTACAACTATATTGTAATGATTCCCAACAAAATGAAGTTATTGAAACATGGAGGCAGTGTTAACCATTTTGAGATTAGATCATAATGAATATGTTGTTCGATGAGGTTCTTGTTCTAGCTTGGCTGTTGCGGAAGTGGCAAAATACATATAGCTTTACAAAATTGACATTTTCAGATATTATGATCTACAAAATTTATATATTATATGATTTACAATTGTGATGCATAAACACTTGATTGATGTATCAGATAGAAATTTTCGAGGTGTTCATAGGTCAAGATATATTTCATGTTAGAAGTGTTAGTGCACTATGTATAAGCTGAAAAGCCCAAAAGCACTTTCAACTTGCAAATGCTGAATACATTATTGGACAAGTTAGTATTATCTAATATCTTGGAAACATTGTTGTTGTTGCAATAATGATGAATGCTAACATGTTTTTCTAACGGACAACGACTTCCAAATGGGCTATTGGCGAAATTTACCACATCGGGATACACTGGCCTTCGAACCAAGGAAAACCCTCACCTGGGACCGAAGCTCGTGGACACTCACCCGAAGGCATGACAGTACGGTGAGGTAAAACCCGCTAAGTTTAAGGATCGAACTAGCGATCGCCACCTACTCGCCTAGCCTCTCATCATTACCAGGTGCCGCCGAAACTAAATGATGGGGGCAGGAATCGAACTTGGGTCACTTTGAACACTAGATCTCTTCTTTACCACTCCACCACTAGCTCATTGGCTGAATGCCAACTTGTTACTAGTTAGGGGCTGTTTGTTAGCCTCTTAATGACCATTCAGATGCTACCTCTTAATGGTTTAAAACCTCTGAATGAATAAGAGGTAACCTCAAGTCTGAATGGTTAAGAGATAACCTCTGAATGGTAAATCATCACATGTCACATTCTTCTACTTTTTCATTGGTAAAATTTTTAATGGTTCCATTAAGAGGTAGCATCTTAATAATCATTCAGAGGCTACCAAACAGCCCCTTAATGTTATGTTATATGTAACTGAAATAACCTTTAAAACTCTTACAAACCAAATTATATCGTTGAAATAAAAACTCTTACAAGCCAAATTATATCATTGAAATAAAAATTCCTACAAACCAAATTAAACCATTTGATCAAAAATGGATTTTCTTTCAAAAACCTCTATATAGTTACGAAACGAATCAAAAATCCTAAGTGACCCAGCTTAATTTGGCAAAAAAAAAAATTTGATAACCCAACCTAGTAAAATATCATCCTTGATATACCCAACAAAAGAAATTTCGAGGACCTTGCCGTTTCTTACATAAACCATTTTGGACTCACATACACATTTTGAATAACTATGATGTTAAACAGGGGAGGCTTAGACGGTGTGTGGGAAGGACTACCGCATAGGGTCCGTGATTTCGAGGGTCTTGTTTTCAAAAAAAAATTCCAATATATACATGTTATTTTTTTTAAATAGTAAACCCATACCAATTTGGCTCGTTTAAAAATCACTTTTTTTATGGTTTAGACGTTAGAATTTAGCTCACTAGATTAATTGAGTCCATTACTAATTGAAAACAAAGTCTTAGATAATATAAATTGTGAAGAGTTGATCAATCAATTTGCTATGAAAAATGCAAGGAAGGCTGCACGAATCATTGGTTAGCTATTAGCTTATTAGTTAGTAACTCATTCGAATACTATAATTTTCTCATTTTTCATAATTGCATTGTTTATCGAATGCTACGGTTTTGTCATTTTCGTAATTGCATTGTTTATGGTTAAGGCATAAGGGCACATTTTTTGAGCTGAACAGGGTACATAAGTTCTCAGAGACACCACTGATGTTAAATACAATGATAATAAAGTTTTTAACATATTATTAATTCAAGTGATTTCATGAATCTTAATATAACGGGATTATTATATATATCCTCCTATTTAAAACCCTATTACAAATTTACCCAACTCAAAAATTATATTACATATTTCTTCTTCTTGCAGAAAATTGACACAAATACCCTTTTAAACTCTATGCCCTTTCATTCCATCCTCCCTGTGCATTTTATAAAATGGGTTAGGATATGTGTGGGATTAACTCATTACTTTGAAAATGTTTATGAGGTGATTTATAAGTGTTGTTTATATGTTAAAATTTAGTCACGGTTGTAGGTATTTGTCAATTTTATAACTCATCGTCATTTCCATTGTTAGATACATAGGCTTCAGCGGTTCAGCCTCATAATTTTCATCATTGCATCAATGAAAGTACGCCATCTTTAAATAATGTGTAGAAATGACAGATGAGTCGTGCTAATATGTTTTTGTGTCTAAACATATCATTTAAAAGATTAAACACACTTCTTTTATGCGCAAAGAAAACACAACCACTTCATGTAAAATGTTTAGAAACTTGATACGATTGTTTCCATAAAGTGCTTTAATAACTTTAACCTAGAGGCAATGGTTTAGACTTGAATGTCCAATTCCGCTTTGACTTAAACTGCCAATACGGAATCCACCTTTCTGTTTAGGTGCCAAAATATGATTCTAAGAAACCCAACATATCTTGGATCTAGAATTAGTAGACCCCTACAGGAAATTCCGCCTAATACCTCCAAGAGATTTAATAAACTGAACCGGAGCTTTAAAGAGAGAGACAATAATTTGGAAGTCCTCAATGGATGTTTGAATGTAAAATTATTATTTTTTAGTTTTAATGTAATTTTTATTTTCTAGTTTGAATGTAATTTTAATTTTCTAGTTTGAATTTAATTTTTATTTTCTACTTTGAAATGTCTTTTGTTAAATTTTATTTAATTTTTATTAATATTTTTTTATAAACATGCATAATTAAAACAAATAAAAAAAAAACCAAGTCCCCTAATAGGGGAGTGCCGCCATCAAAATGGGGTGTTAGGGAAGTTTAAGAGGGGAGTTGACGTGGCACTAGCTGGTTGGTGGTGCGTAAGAGAGGGGACTCCCCTCTTAGGGGAGTGCCCCTCTCACCCTTAATAAAAGTTAATTTCCCGCAAAAGAAAGATCATTAGATTTCCATTTGGATAATTTAGTCAATAATTTATCGAAGATTCGATAGGTTTCCAAATTTAACCCGGTTCATATTGGCGCCCACCAAGAACCCCTCTAAGAAATGAAGAGACCGGGCCATGCAAGAGAGACTAACTGAATCAATTCCAACGCTGAACAGTTTGCTTTTACAATAAGTAATTTTGAGGCCGAATGACAAGTAAAGGCAATTTGCTATTAAAGTACTATATTATAGAAAAGTTAATTTGCTATTAAAGTAGGGTTGTTAGTTATTTATGACTTTTATGAAGGGTTCTAAAGAGTTGAAAACAGCATTGAGGCGATATTCCTTACGACTCTCGAGCAAATCTAGATTTCTTTTTTTTTTTTAAATAAACTTCATCAGAAACACACCTCCGACTCAACCGGACAAAAGGCCAAACAAACACAAAAACCCCCGACCCAAACGGACAAAGGGCAAACAATTACAACATATACAAGGGATATTTACACTAACAAAAAGGAGTTTGAGAATAGACACATCCCACTAACTGAGATGGTGGAAGACGTCAAAGAAAAATTGTTCTTATATATGGTGAACGGGGTGTTAGCTGGGATGGTGAGCGGTGAAGGTGTTACCGCATGGTAACATCGCCGCCATCCCCTAATTTCGAGCGGTGAACGATGGCAACCGGGTAGTAGTCACCGAAGGGTTTGAATGCTTTTTTCGACCGTTGGCCCCTTCAAACGGCTATAATGTCGTTTCTTTTTTAAAATAATAATTACATTTTACTATTTAAACCAAACCATTCATGGTCCATTACTCATAAACAAAACCATTCTCAACCAAACAATACAGATCAAATAATTTCTCTTCTCATTTTATACCCTTATTTTTCAAAATGGCGGATCAAATAATGTTGTTTACTCCACCCGACATTAGCAACGATGATTTATTCTCAAGCGGTAGTAGCATAATTTTTTTTTTCAAAAATCTCATCGAATAAGCTAAACTAGAAGACACCATCTAGTAAAAAGAGATATGCCCATCGTGATTGGGAGAAAGGCCACGAAACCCTTATGACAGAATATTTTGTCGAGGAGCCGAAATACAATGATGATTTTTTTCATCGTAGGTTTCGTATGTCAAAAAGGTTGTTTTTAAAAATTATGAGTGACTTGGAAGTGAATAATCTGTGGTTTCAAGAGAGCGTGGATGAGAGAACGAAGAAGATTTTTACACCGTTGCAAAAAGTTACATCGGCGATTAAACAATTTACAACCGGTAACCCTCCAGACGAAAACATGAGTATTTAAATATGGCCGAAAGGACTTCTCGTGAATGTCTAGAATATTTATGTGAAAGAGTATGTAGTATATATGCTCCTGAGTTCTTACGTAGACCAACAAGCCACGACGTTGCGTATTTCTACCAAGCTCATGAGGAGAAATATCACATTCCTGGGATGTTGGGTGCCTTGATTGTACGCATTTCGTTTAGAGAACATGTCCCACGGAGTTGCGCGGCCAATATATGAGAAGCGATCACCGATACCTGACACTTATGCTCGAATCGGTGGCTTTTCAAGATTTGTGGATTGGGAATGCTTTTTGTGGTTCAACAGGTTTACAAAACGACATCAATGTAATATAACAATCTCCATTATTTCTCACTCAACGAAATGGAACTGCGCCAAAATGTCCATTTTACGTGAATGAACACTTATACAAACGTATATATTATCTTACCGATAGAATCTACCCTACTTGGTCTGTGTTTGTGAAAACATTTGCATATCCTCACATTCCAAACAAAAAGAAGTTCAAGAGGTAACACGAGAGACGACAAGAAAAGACGTGGAACGGGTTTTTGGTCTTTTAAAGTCAAAATGGGGTATACTTAATTGACCAATGCATGCTAAAACAATGAAAAAGATTATATATGTCGTTTATACGTGCATTATTTTACATAACATGATTTTAAAAGATGCCGGAAACGCGATAGCACCGATACACATTCGGGATCCTCCAGTCGAGGCCGTTTTCGATGATATTGCTTTTAACGAGTTGATGTATGAAGATACACATTGGAGTCTAAAACATGATGACTAGATCTACCCGACCTTGAGGTGAGCGACGATGACTAGTAGCGTTAGTTTTAGTATTTTATCTTAATTATGTAGTTTTTAATTTCAAAAATAAATAAACGTATTCTTTTAACTAACGCAATTTTTATTTTTAACGTAGATGACGTAATATTTAATTATTATTAATTTTTAGAAATAAAAAAATTAATATAAATGAAATGGAATACTCCTCTTGAGGGGAGCACCCCTTACGTTTGAGGCAAAACGAGGAGTTAAGAGGAGAGTTGACATGGCAGAGTATGATTGGCTGAGATGTAGAGATCTAAATTTGATGTTTTAAATTGGGATAAGTGATGTGATTTTAATATCAAAGATGGAATAATGTAACGTTGTTTGTCTTTGTGTTAGTTATTCAGCTTCTTGTTGACCCGTGTTTTCTAAATAAAGTAATTTATAAGGATTTCCCGTTGATGTGATCCATATATTTATCCATCTTAAAGACAACAACCCTAACAAAATTTAAAAAAAAACATCTGTAATCAATGTTATATCTGAAATAATTATGTCCTATAATTTGCGAGTTTTTAAGTCTTTTTGTTTTTATCTCTAATTCATAATCAACAAAATTTGATACAGTAGTAAAATTACCCCTCACTTCATGACGGGAATTCGATTTGTATTGATTGGTGAATGACTTGGTATGTTTATTTTAGGTTGAAATCACTGTGTTAACATAAGACAAATTAATTCGTTAAAGTATATATTAATATGTGGATATACTTTGTCTAGAAGATGAAGATTTAGTAGTCCGTGTGGACTTTTACCTAAACATGAACTAAGGTCGGTGTGAAGTAAGACGAGGTAATAACAAAAAAATGTGAGAACATGTATCTAGGAGAATATTTATGGGTGTAGGTGTTTAGCAAAGTAAAGACAAAATGGATTATTTTCTTTAAAATTATAAAGTGTAAAAAGAATATGAGAAAATAACAAAACACAGTAAAATATGACGGAGTAAATAACCAGCGTAATGCTTTAAAGGCTAGGTGTATAAATACGGCGAGAAACATGTAAACTTATACATTAGTACTCATCCTATGAAACAAAACCACGTTGAAATGGTGATACTAGTAAACAACTCGCACAGTCAAGTAAGACGTCTAAATGTAAAACATATGTTCAATTATAATAAGTAAAAAAAAATCAAAAAATAATTAACCGGATTGAAAAAGTTTGATTAAAGTGCTAGAAGTGTGTTTATCTATGTTTGTGTTTGTGATTTCTTCTGAGAACATGGTTTCCTGTGGCGATATTGTTATATGAAGAAACATTTAATTCATGGGTTGCTTATATAAAGCATTGGTTGTATGTTTCTGTTCTTTGTATGTGTTTATCTATGGGTTTCTTGTCTGTTACGTGTGTTTCATTGGTTTGTGTATGTTATATGTTTGCTAAATTTATAGGTAAAATTTGTATATATATATAACTCACTGCAAAAAAAAAATTTAAGGACTGCAAAGTTATTATTTGAATAAAAACAATAAGCTAACTAGATCAAAACATCCAAAAATAAGTGAGCCTCAAAATTGATATTATAGCAAAAATAATATAGTTATCATTAAACAAAACCTCCAAATTAATGCAAATTATGATGATATAATCAAATGTCACTGAGAAAATAGTTATTTTACTTTCTTTTCTTACCTTTTTGAACGGCAATTATTACCCCTTTTAAAAAGGCGAATTTCTTTAAATCAATATTGTCTCCATTTACTAGAGACATATGACTTTAAAGAGAAAGGTCTCAAATTTAATCCTGGGCAAGGGTGGATATTTTAAATTATTAGTGTAATAGTATAGGAGCAAACGTTGCCATTAAAAAAATCAATGTCGTCTGTAGATTTCTCATGTTTGTTTTTGCCAATTAACCATCAATCCATTGGTAGCAGCAATTATTGTAGTTATTAATTGGGAAACAGGAAGAGAATATAAATGATGTACATGAACATGTTTTGCTATTATTGCTTTATTATCAAACACAAAATGTGAAACAACTATTTATTGATTACATGAAAATAAAATCCCTTCCATACAACTTTGTCCTCCGTGTTTTTTCTTCATCTCTAGGAAGGTCCGAAGTAAAATCTCAAATCTTTTATATCTTTATTCATGCAAGAATGAAAAGAACTGCATGATAACAAAATATTCAAATCAGTAACATATAAATACATAAAGATGAAAATATAATACGTATAAGATTAAAATAGTGAATGCATGCATGAAAGTAGTTACCTTAAACACAACAGGCACCCCTTAATGGTGGTAAGGAGGAGGTGGTGAACTGTAGATGTAATGTGGGGGTGGGTGGTTTTTCACTGGAGGTGGTGGAGGGGATTTGTATACATAAGGCTTCTTAGGTGGCGGTGGTGATTTGTAGACCGGAGGTGGTGGTGACTTGTGAACCGGTGGTGGTGGTGATTTGTAGACCGGAGGTGGTGGTGACTTGTGAACCGGTGGTGGTGGTGATTTGTAAACCGGGGGTGGTGGTGACTTGTGGACAGGGGGTGGTGGAGGGGATTTGTATACATAAGGCTTTTTAGGTGGTGGTGGAGATTTGTAAACCGGGGGTGGTGGTGACTTGTGAACCGGTGGTGGTGGAGATTTGTAAACCGGGGGTGGTGGTGACTTGTAAACCGGTGGTGGTGGGGATTTGTAAACCGGGGGTGGTGTTGACTTATGGACAGGGGGTGGTGGAGGTGGTGATTTGTAAACATAGGGTTTCTTTGGTGGTGGTGGTGACTTGTAAACCGGAGGTGGTGGTGACTTGTAAACCGGTGGAGGTGGTGGTGGTGACTTGTAAACCGGAGGTGGTGGTGACTTGTAAACTGGTGGAGGTGGTGGTGGTGACTTGTAAACATAATGTTGCTTTGGTGGTGGTGGAGATTTCTTAGGTGGAGGGGGTGGTGGAGATGAGTAATGGTAGGTGGCGGTGGTCGGCGACGGCAAGCTTAAAGAAACTATAACCACCGCAAGAGTGATTAAAAGTGTGGTTATAGAAGACATCTTCATATTGGTTCCCATTTCTACTATAAGTAGTTAATGGGATCTAAGTTGTGTTTTTAGAGGTTACATATCATCCCTTATATACCCAAAAGAGATCATTATTTTATTATATTTTAAACAATGAAAGTAATTAAATTAACTTTTCGTTGAAAATTATTCTACCAACTACAATAGAATAAGTTATATGAATGTAAACTAAAGACTATCAATGCATCCCAAGTTGTCCTATTACCATCCTGGAATAATTCAACGTTTGCATTATTATAGTTTTTTTTATTCAGAAAACTGATTATATTTTTACAGATTCATTTTTTCATATAAGATATGACAGTTTATTTATTAATTAGTTTCGATTGGAAGTGTGACTTTGCTCGATTTATAAATAAGAAATCTTCATAATTTGTGTATGAAGTATTAATTTGTTTCATGTGAACTGATACTAGTGATTGTAATCCATAAGTTTAATTTAGAGTTAAATGTCATTTTAGTTCCCGTGGGTTAATTTTATCTATTTTTCTGTTAACGAGAAGGGGAATTCGGTCATTTTATATGTAATTTTGTTAATTAGAATGGCAGTTCAGCCATATAAAATGACCGAATTGAAGGTTTTGTTTAAATTATTAGGGTTATATTTTTGAAGTTGTGTTTATCTATGTTTGTGTTTGTGATTTCTTCTGAGAACTCGGTTTGTGTGGCTGACATCGGACACCAACTCTAGGGAGACCCACAATCACCTCTTAACCTGTAAACTCCTGTCAATCAAAAACACGAGCAAACCTTAAATTATTAGGGTTTTATTTTTGGAGTTATGTTTATCTATGTTTGTTTTTTATTTCTTCTGAGAACTCTGTTTGTGTGACTAATATTGTTATATGAAGAAACATTTAATTCATGGGTATTATATAAAGCTTTGGTTGCAGGGGTGGATTTAGAATTGTTGGTTAGAACCCTTTACGAACACGAACACAATAATAAACTACGAACAATCGAACGAATAACTATATTGATTATGAAAGTATAAGCAATTCTGATGATTACAATTGAAATAAACAAACCCTATTTATATTAAACGAACAGGTGCGATAAATGGACATGTCTCTTCATGAATGGTTGTGTCTCTTAATCTTGTGGATGAGATTGAATATGGAGAGGTGTGTCTCCTGTAAAAAGTCGTGTCCCTTTGTCTTTGTGTTGATGCCTGCGATTGCGAACTGATGCGTCTCTAGGAGATCCTTTCATTTAGTGTAGGTTACAATTTTTCCTTTTGTCGCACCTAGTCCTTGTACTTCATAACTACCCTAATCTAAAACATAAACTATCTTTATACTATTTACATAAATAACCCTTGTACTTAGGATGTGAGGGATTAGAACTTCATTCACCCCCTAATCACGAACATCCTTGAGTTGTTGTAGGTCTTCAACTTGCTTGACTTGCAATAGCATCGGTTCTTCTTCCAACGCGAGATAAGCATCTTCATCCTTCTCTTTTTCTTTGGTTTTCGCTTGCTACACTCGTATGCAAAATGGCCAAATTCACCACATTCATAACACTTGAACTCGTTCTTGTCTCTATTTCCTCGATCCATATTTCATCCATGTCATCTTCCTCTTCTAAACGAACTTCTTCCATGTCCTCTACCTTGGCTTTGATTGCCATGTCCTTTTCCATGATACCAATTTCCGGAACGGTTGTCAGAGGTATAAGAGTTATAGATAGAATAGTAAATAAATCATGAGGTATATGAAGATAGATACTTGTGCTTGACTTGTGTGGGTAGACAATACAACTGTAAATGTTGTTATGCGATTTGCACATGAGATATGGACTTGTATGAGAATAGGATACGTGCTACACGTTGTACGGTGATCTTTGTGATAAATGCAATCCAGAATAATACGTGTTTCTTTATGAACCTGATGTTATTGGCAACTATTGTTGAAAACATGAACTTGTGTTATAAACGTGTATGAAATCTAAATGCTTGCTATGTGTTATGTGACAATGGTATTACGTGTGACTTGTTGCACACGTGAATTGGATATGTGTTTACGAAACTGACTATTCTTGGTAACCACGGTAGGGTATGGTTGACCAACTTGGAACGGGTAATGTAACGAAATATACCGAGCAATCTAAGGTGAGTTCACTGCTCTTTTTCCAAGCATGCGTCACGGGGAGGGACATCTGGTAAACGTTCCGGGGAGGAATGCTGGGTAATTGGGTTTGACTGGAATGTTAAACCTGGGTTGTTGGTTAATACACGTTTGTATCTATCACTCAAGTCCCTCCTACCGATTGTTTTCGGGGAGGCAACGGGGTATTAGTTAGTAGCGCTACTTAGGTTTGGCACCCTCACACCGCACCATGGAGGTCGGTGATGAACTAATGAGCCCCATCTTGACCATTGCTTTGATAGAGGCAATGGGGTTTAGGGCAAATAATCTGGAGCCATCTGCGGTAAGCGTGTGATTAACAACGTCGAAGCTGTTAAACGTTTCAATCTGGTAACTAGTAACTAAACACGTAAACAAAACTTTGAACTCACCAGCGTCGTCTGGCACACTTGTCTGCATGCTTGCAGGTCTATAGGTTTATATCATTGGGACTTGCTGTCTGGGACGCTAGAGTGGTCATGGGTCGAGATACATGGGTTCGCAATACAAGCCTAATGGTTTATGTACACTTGGTTTATGAAACCCTTAACAAATGAGTTATGCTTCCGCTGTGTACAATAAATGATATGTAACATTTTGTAACACCTTATGATTAATGAATGAAAGTTTTATTTAAATATAATTATGAGTTCAATGTGATTGGTGGCTAGATCCTGGTACGTCACATGCCCCGCGGTGTTTCCGCAGGTGGTATTTTGGGGGTGTGACATCATTGCTTTCGTCGTATGCACCTTTTTCTCATTTACTCCTTCTTTTGAAACAACCGTATCCCAAAGACTATATGTCTTCAAGATCATTTCCATCAAAATTGCCCACTGAGTGTAATTCGATTCAGTCAACTTGGGGCATTGAATGTATATATTTCCTTGCTCGCGAATTGACGTTGACGTGCTTTCTTTGTCGTTTTTGCCTAACATACTTCCTTTCGGATTTGCTTTCTTAGACTTTTTCTTTCCTATCTTCATTGCTTTACTTCAATCTTTCTTCTTGCTTGCACCACACAGGTTTTTGATTGCCACACAAGTCTTCTTTACCACACATGTCTTCTTTGCCACATGGGTCTTCTTTCTTGCTTTGCCACACATGTTTTATCACCACGAAGGTTCTTGCACCACGAAGGATTTTCCACCACGAAGGTCCTGTACCACACAGGATTTCTCAAATTTCTTACTTGCTATTTGAGTTTCGTTTTGAATTGCATTCTCTTTTAAAAACATACTTTATGTTCTTTTTGAAAAACAGATTTGTTTTTGAATTCCAAAATATGATAGAATTCTTACTGATTTGATTTTATAGAAAAAATTGATTCTCACTTATTTGATTTGAGATATGAATTTCAAAACAAGAATTCAAACAAACGAAATATTTTGTTGCAATCAATCAATCTGCAATTCAATTCTGAAGCGAATACAAATCCTAAAAAAAATCGAGAGAACCTAGTTATGATGATTCAAATCGACTTCTTCCCAGGTTTGAAACATGCGCTCTGATACCACTGTTGGTCAGAACCCTTTACGAACATGAACACAATGATAAAGTACGAACAATCGAACGAATAACTATATTGAATGTGAAAGTATAAGTGATTCTGATGATTACAATTGAAATAAATAAACCCTATTTATAATAAACGAACAGGTGCGATGAATGGACAAGTCTCTTCATAAAAGGTTGTGTCTCTTGATCTTGTGGATGAGATTGAATATGAAGAGGTGTATCTCCTGTGAAAAGTTGCGTCCCTTTGTCTCTGTGTTGATGCCTGCGATTGCAAACTGATGTGTCTCCAGGAGAGGCATCCTTTCATTTACTGTAGGTTACAGTCTTTTCTTTTGTCGCATCTAGTCCTTGTACTTCATAACTACCCTAATCAAAAACACAAATTATCTTTATACTATTTACATAAATAACCCTTTTAGGATGTGAGGGATTAAAACTTCAAGAATGTTAGTATGGGCTAAAAATACCCCTTAACTCCGTTTCCTTAATGTAAAATAAATCTCAACTTCGTCTCCGTTATACAAAAGATACCCCTAATCCAAAAAAAATTTAGGATACTCCTAAATTTTTAGGCTAGTTCCGCTACTGTTTGGTTGTATGTTGTTGGTCTTTGTATGTGTTTATCTGTGGATTTCTTGTCTGTTACGTGTTTTTTCTTTGGTTTGTGTATGTTATATTTTTGGTAACCACGGTAGGGTATGGTTGACCAACTTGGAATGGGTAATGTAACGTAACATACCGAGCAATCTAAGGTGAGTTCATTGCTCTTTTTCCAAGCATGCGTCCCGGGGAGGGACATCTGGTAAACGTTCCAGGGAGGAATGCTGGGTAATTGGGTTTGACTGGAATGTTAAACCTGGGTTGTTGGTTAATACACGTCTGTATCTATCACTCAAGTCCCTCCTACCGATTGTTACCGGGGAGGCAACGGGGTATTAGTTAGTAGCGCTACTTAGGTTTGGCACCCTCACACCGCTTGTTGCCGGGGAGGTCGGTGATGAACTAATGACCCCCATCTTGACCATTGCTTTGATAGAGGCAATGGGGTTTAGGGCAAATAATCTGGAGCCATCTGCGGTAAGCGTGTAATTAACAACATTGAATCTGTTAAACGTTTTAATCTAGTAACTGGTAACTAAACACGTAAACAAAACTTTAAACTCACCAGCGTCGTCTGGCACCCTTGTCTGCATGCTTGCAGGTCTATAGGTTTATATCATTGGGACTTGCTGTCTGGGATGCTGGAGTGGTCATGGGTCGAGATACATGGATTTGCAATACAAGCCTAATGGTTTTTGTACACTTGGTTTATGAAACCCTTAACAAATGAGTTATGCTTCCGCTGTATACAATAAATGATATGTAACGTTTTGTAACACCTTATGATTAATGAATGAAAGTTTTATTTAAATAAAATTATGAGTTCAATGTGATTGGTGGCTAGATCCTGGTACGTCACATGCCCCGCGGTGTTTCCGCAGGTGGTATTTAGGGGGTGTGACAGCTTGGTATCAGAGCCACTGGTTGTAGTGAACTTGGTTTTAAAACGTTTTTATAAAACCAGACTATAACCGAACAAGTTCTGAATACGACCATGACACTCAGCTCCAGATTGCAAGGTTCGTCTCTCGTATACTCATTGTAGTGCATAACTAGTGAACATTTACATATGATGTTGCATGTCATTGCACGTTTAGCACAACAGTATGGATTCATGTATTCCTTGCATGTGTTATGTGATTGATAGGGTGGTATTACCTTAGACATTCGTGACTCATGTTTCGTGATGTTCTTTGTTTGCTATTCGAGTTTGAGGAACCATTTGACATGAGTTATGAGGAACTGAGATGAGCATGCAAATCGCAATATTATTGTGGGTGCACACATAATAATAATGTGGGGTGCATGTGAGTCCCAGTGAGACTTAACGAGTTAAAAAGGGGTTCTGTTCCGTTATCTGATCGATGTGAAACACAACAGTCTATAAGAGTCATAGCAGTGATTGTCTCTTACTTGAACGTGATCTTTTCAGTCCTCTCTGAATCCTTACGAATCTCGATGCTATCGAGTATTACCTGAACACCCATCTGAACGCCTAGCGAACCATGTAGAATGTTAGGTGCTTGCACGAACGTCCTTGAGTTGGTCTATACCTTTCTCGCTTCTCTTCGCTTGCTGGAACTTAACGTATTGATGCTTAGATCCCGAAGTGCGATCACTTCTGTAACACTCTAGCAACATACCGTGTATCACTCCATCAACTTGCAAGATCGATGGACCAGAGGATGAGCGTAGTGCCTTACCGACCTCAGTATTGGGACGACCCTGATTACCGGCAGCGAACACCAGTAAATTGACTTCAATCGAATCCTTAACCCTAGCCAGCGACTTATGGGAGTCAACTCCTACGAATCAATCGGGACATGAACGATGACATTTGACTATAGTGTGGTATGTGTAACTACCCGCACCAGGAGTAGTGCCTTAGGACGTGACACGAAATGTGAAAGGATGGGCCCTAATGGTGAAAGGCCGCAGGACTCCGTTTCGAGCAACGACATTAGAAGAAACAATCACGATGACATCCAGGTACTCGCGATTCATGACTTTCGGTATGGAAATGATGGTGGCTTCAACAAGGAATGGCCGATGTTAAGCCAAGACGCCAACAACCCAGGGAACAATGACAGTTTTGGGAATTCTAGTAGAGTAGCAACAACACTGGAAGTGGTACTCGTGGAAGGGCATTTAGGACTGGCTTAGGCGACACCAGGCATAATAGCAGCATGGTAGCTTGTATGAGTAGCTAATCGTTTCGTCCTTGTTCTGTTTAACCCTGAGGCTTCTTGAAAACCGAACCTGTTGTGGAATCAACTGATGGCAAGTCAAATGGAACCTCATATGTCCGTTGGAATGTAAAACCGACCTTGTGGGACAAGCGTTCAACATCGACCTTCCTTCTGATGTCCCTGATAGTTTCGATGCAGTAGTTAGTGTGGGTTGGTTACTCGGATATCGCGCAGACATACCCTGTGAGAAGAAAATTTTGCGTATCCTCCTTCTTAGTGGGGAACCGTCGTCTATTCTAAAGTGTCAGCATGGCGTAAAGGTTAGCATCGTTTCAGCAATGAAGACCCAGGAGTATCTATGGAAGGATTACCCTGCTATGTTAGCAACTGTTACTGATGTTAAGACTAAGGAAAAGAGGATCGAGGATCCACCGATTGCCCATGATTTCTCTCGATGTGCCTTTGGGGGAGCCCCCGTTATATCCATGAAGACAAGCCTTTTCGTATGTGTATTGACTATCGAGAACATAACAAGGTGACCGTTAAGGACCGCTTGCCTCGACCATGTATTGACAAGCTGTCTACCAATTGCGAGGGACAAGCTTCCATTCGAGGATTGACTAACGAACGAACTATCATCATATGGAAGTCCAAGGGGGGAATACTCTTAGAACGACATATCGAACGTAATGCGGCCATTGCGACTCTGTACACCATGATCATTGATTTAATCAACACACTAGCAGCTTTATGGATATCATGTATCGACTGTGTTTATGGACGACATTTTGAATCATTCCCAGGAGAAAGGAACATCATGGGTGACATTTGTATCTTATTTTAGAGCTCCTGAGGGAGGAGCCACTCCGCGTGAAGTCTTGTTAAACGTAACTTCCGGATCCGAGAGGTACATTTTTGGTCATATAATCAACGAAGTGGAATACACGTGGACCTCGCTAAGATCCATTTTGTTAGAAACTGATTAGCACCAAGGATTCTTTCTGGGATACAGCCATTTCCTGGTTTCGCTAGATACTATCGCAGATTCATAGAGGGATTTTTATAGATCGCGCAACTTTAATATCTTTAGCGCAGCAGGGAGCTGTGCATTCGTGGGAGGCAAAGCAGGAGAACGTCTTTTCAGCTTTTGAGACCCAATACTACAATGCACTGAGCATCGTCTTTACCTGAGGGTACGGGTGATTTAGTGGTATACCATGATGGTTAGAATCAGAGTCCCAGTTACACGTTGATGCAACACGAGAAGGTGATGGCTTATGTGGTGGATTAACAAGAAGAATTGCACGACTCACAACCTGGGGGTGGAAACCCTGGTTTTGGATTTAAGTTGGAGGCATTACTTGGACGGTACCAAATGCACTACTTAGACCGATCACAAGGGCCTCCCGTGTACCATTGTTTCGAAAGAGCTAAAACACGTGATGGCATCGCTGGATGGAACTCTTGAGCGATTACGACTATGGAACTTAAACGCGTATGAGCGTGCAGCTCATCACCGACTCTAGCCTACCCGATCAGATTCGCCCTGTTCACATCGAAGCGCTGAAGGAAGAGAATTTTCAAGTTGAGTCCATGCGGGGCATGGAGGAGCAACTTTTGGCAAGCCGGACGATATTCGCTACTTCATGGAACGAATATAGATCCCACCATACGGCAACCGTAGGAAACTTGTGTTGAGCAAAGCACACCAGCCTCGTTATTCTAGTCGTCTGGATTTTGATAGCAGTTATTAGGATCTATAAATTTGGTACTGGAAACCGGGCATGAAGGTCCATATAGCAATGTATGTGAACGATGTTTGACTTGTGCGAAAGTCAAGGTGGAATATCAAGAACCTTCTGGTTTGTGTCAGCAACTAGAAACACCCATTTGGAAATGAGAACAGACTGCCACGGATTTTGTCACTGGACTACCTAAAACCCAGAATGGAAATAATATCACCTGGGTGATCGTTGATCGTCTCACGTAACCAGCACACTTTCTTGCAATCAAGGAAACTGTCGAGTCTTCACAAGTTGTGAATATTCCTCTACGAGAGGCGGCTTTTTATGCAAGAGGTGCCAACTCCTGTTATCTCTGATTTTGATCTATACCTGATTTATGACAGGCATTACACAACCCTATTGGGTCACGTATAGACATGAGCATTACTCATCATCATAGGACAAACGGTTAGAGTAAACGAACCATCCTGACACTTGAAGACATGTTGCGGGCATGTGTGTGATTGACTTAGTAAAATTGGAAGGACACCTACCTCTGGTTAAATTTACTGCAACAACTACCATTCTAGTATTCAGATAGCTCTGTTTGGGGGCATTGCATGGACGATAATACCAATCTTCTTGTTGGACTAAGGTGGGTGACAACCTAATCACAGATCCAGGACTTGTACTCGAAACTCTTGAAGATTGCTTAGATCAGAAATTGTTTGACGGCAACGCGTGACTGTCAGGAAACACTGGGAGTTCGCTGTAGGCGAACGTGTCATAATCGAAAGTTTCACCCTGGGAGGGTGTGGTACGCCATAGAAAACGTGGCAAGCTTAGTTTACGATGCATTGGGACATTCGGATTTCTGGAACGAATCGGTGACACGGCTCACAAACTCGAGTTAACCGACGAATTGGATAACGTTCGCGATGATATTTATGCCTCGAATCTAAGGCAGTGTCTGTCCGATGAAATACTTGTGATACTTTTACCAGAGTCTAAGGTTAACTAACCAGTTGTATTTATCAGGGAATCTATCGAAAACAAGGACTAAGAAGTTAAGGTTAGTTGACATAGCCAAAGTCCGGTCGTAAGAGTTTGTTGGAACTCAGTACGTGGACTGAAGTCCTTGTGGGAATGTAATAATCAAAGGGAGCTCTAATATCTCCAGTTGTTCGAACGGTTGAATCAACTCCTGATATCATTGAGGAATTTCAGGACGAAATTCCCTTTCAAGTTGGGGATGATGTGGCACCTGTGAAAATCCACAGTCATCCTGATCTAGCACCGTACTGTTTTGGGATTGTTTATCAAATTTCGGGACAAAATTTCTTTCAAGTTGGGGATGATGTGACAACACGAGATTTCAAGGTCCTTTTTCCTACGAATCACTGGTTCCATAATCCTAGTTTTGATTACCATTTGTTATGAGACGTCAGGTATAATTAATTGACTAAGTATAGTGTCGTTTAATTTGTCTATGTGTTATGTGATTCATGTATAGTTAGTGAGTGGATATGGTATCGTTTAAGGTTAATGTTTAATGAGAAACATGGCAGTTGGGCTCGACGAAAAATGGTGGCCCTTGCCATCTAGTGACCGACAAAATATAAGGATTCGCCAATGGTTATTCGTCACCATTGTGTCCGACGAAACATATGTTTCGCCAAGAAGGGTCTTCGGCCCATATCTCTTCGTGGCCCATGAGGAGCCGATAGTAATTATAATTGTGAAACCTTTCGTAACCGGCAAAATGTACACGTAAAACCCTAGAGTTTTTCTCTCCCTATTGTCACACCCCGGATTTCCACGTGTCACCGGTGGGCCCGGTAGGGGAGTATCGTGACGTGGTTGGCAACATAATAGTCAAACAACACAATATTTAAATGCACAGCGGAAGCAAAGTATAGATTCATTTCAACCAAACAATATTGTAATATTAAGTATCACAAATGGTCGAATACAAATCCACAGGTAGATCAAAATAACAGGAAACAATGTTCAACAGTCTATGACATCCAAGCTTGCGAGACTTATTGTGGATGCTAGGAGAAAAGCCAGCCTATTACGCGCAGTACCTGCACTTAACCTTTTTGAGAAAATACGTCAGTTTACACTGGTAAATACAATCAACCGACTCATTTTGAAAAGAGTTTAAGAAAATGCATTTTAAGGCACAAGGCACAAATAATATTTTATAACTTGGGATAATTATTTGAATATAATTCTTGTAAAGGATTTACATGTTTCTTATGCGTTCAGTAGCCCGGATCGAGCCGGGTTAAAGATCAATAGACACACCACATTATTTAAATGAGACACCGACGGGCGTACGCCTACGCCCCGTGCTTAGGTCGTGGCCATTTCGTAAAATGATGCCAGGGATATCCGGGACATGGTCATTAACCCCCCAAAGGCTTTAAGCAAACAAAACAATTTAAACGAGACATATCAATACTTTAACCATCATACAATTAAAGATTCAATGCCCGACCAAGCGGTATTTTATATACCGTACCCCAAGCCTGTATAGGGAAAATAAGTTAAAAGTATTTACCTGAGCAAGTATAAATCAAAATCAGCGAGTGCAAGTATCTTTTACTGGTTCTCCTAATCTGGAACGAAGGTTTATAATAACCTATTAGAATCCTAACGGGTCTTTAGTTAAGCTTAAGCTTAGACCGGTTAGTTTTAAAGATACGGTTCGTACGCACGATTAAGCGAAGACTGGATAGAATGTGATTTAGACCCGACAAGTTTGAAGACTTGCTTAATATGGGTATATTATACACATTCTGGATTTTGAGATAAAACCGATAAGGTTTGACCCGTTTCGGCTAATTTATGTAAACTAGTTACATAAATCGAACCGAACGCGCATGATGCGTAACGGGTAACCATAAAAGTCCTAAACAGGTTTCCTAAGTTAACATGCCTTAAATATGTTGTGATATCAGTAGGATACCTTCCATTAGGCCCAAAACGAGTTTAATCTCATATTAAGCCCCGTAGGGGTATTTTGGTCATTTTAAAGATTATAAAAGGGATCAATTAAGCTTCTGTGATCCGGGTCTGAATAAATCAGTAAAATAGCTTATTTTAACAGGTTATAACATTTGGTTATAAGTGTTATATGCCAAAATAGTTTTAACTCAAACTATGCGTTTAATACGCGTATAAAGCCGTTTTAAGCGACGTACGGGTTAAAATAGGATTATGAGTTTTCTGATCAGTTAAACAGGTTCAAAACACTTCATTTATTATTTAAAATCAGTAGCAATTGGATTGGCATCAAAAGGATTTGTAAAACTCATTTTATGGCCAAAAAGGGCATATTCGGTATTTACTGAATTAAGGCACTAATCCTAGCTTATGATCAGTTTAAAAATAATTAAAAATCTTCAAAAATCCCAAAATATTATATTACATCAGTGGGTAAAAGGTTTGGTGTCAAAAATTGGGTTTAGATAGGCTTTACGCTAATGACGCCGTTTAATTACTAAAAAGCGTTCTAATTACGTCATTAAGCATAACTCCTAATCTAGACCTCCAACTGATGTGAAAATTTAGGGACATGTTTTATAATCAGTAACAAAAATTATTGTACTTTCACATTTCCAAAATTCTCGTTTTATGGTCATGAGGGCATTATGGTCCATATTTAAGCACTTAACGGAAACGTCGGACAATTAAGGATTTATGTGGTATAAACGCAGAGGGTTATACACACATGTAACTAGGTCCTAATGGAACTTTAAGGCATGTCTAAACCTATCAAAACCGGGTCAGAACTGAAGTCAAAGCAAAAGTCAAACTTTTGCGTCTTTCGGTTCCGAATCGGTTCAAAACAGAAAGTTGTCGAATCAAACAAGCTTAGACAAGTTCTTATGCTTATTATCAGGTTATATGAATGATAAAATAGGTTACACGCCTTCTATAATGCTAATCGCGTGTTAATTCGAAAATCACAATTCTGTTGACTTTTTCGGACAACGTTTGACTCGTCATTTGACCTGGTTAGATCGGGAATCAGTGAGTACCCTTTTAAGGGTTTATTACCCACTTAATTACCTACTTATAACAAATTTCAATTCGACAAAACACTGGACCGTTTGTGTTTTATCGTTAAGTCAAACCGTAATTACGACGATTTGACTTCTAGGCTATTAACTAAGCAAGACTTAATTAAGAAGGGTTAAACATACTTACACGTGTCCAGCTCTTGTGCTTCTCAAATGCTCAGAAGATGAAGTGTGGTTGCATGTTGCACATAATGGCCTTATATAGTAACTTTGATCTTCATAGATTGTTGCCAAATGAGTCTAGGGGTGTTACCTGATGTCAAACATGTGTCCCTAGGCCTAAAAACCATTTTAGGACGCCCATGGTATGCAATACAAGTGATCAAAGTCGGTTAAATGGCTGAAACAGGCACCTGTCAGCTTATTCTACATCTGTATGTCTGACGCGGCCCGCGTAAGATATGGTTAAGTCTTACGCGGCCCGCCTGGACCTCCGGTTCAGATTTCAAACTTTTCTTTAATTGCACTTTTGGCCCTCGGTCCTCCTAAACGTCGCTTTCACTTCAATTCTTGCATTATGAGGCTTTAAAATTAACATTTAGGGGCTTTAAGGCTTATACCATCTTTGTCAAGTCCTCGAGTAACTTTGTGATCACCCGAAAAACCCAAATTTCCATGTTGACGCTTCTAACCCCTCACACACGAATTTTATCATAACTTTCTCATACGGTAACAAAACTTGGTGAAATTTTTATGGTGCATTCTAGTGAGCATAATTAATCGTTACAAGGCTTCGGGTTTGCTAAAAGGTCACTCGGATGTATATCAACATGTTGACACATTTAACCCCTGTAGTTTGTAATCTCTCACTTTCTTTCACAATTCGCTTCGTATGATCCATGATCCATTCGTTTAAGGTTATAAACATCATGTAGGGTTATTGTAGAGTATATTTATTCATTGTTGACACTTTGAACCCTTATATTTACATAGTTTCATTGTTTGTCAACTTTAGTCCTTCAAGAACATTCTTTCACACGTTCAAACCTATGACACGTGTCAACACATTATAGGACGTAAATTTTCGAGGTGTTACACCTATCCTCTATGCGACAGCAGCAAGCGGAGGTTTTCGTTGGCTTTCAATCAACAACAAATTCATCATCTTGAAATCATTACTACATCTTTTGGTGGCAGGCTTCTTTCACATGAATATTAGCAGCCAACATTTATCTTTGTTGGTGAACTGGAAAAGTCAACACAATTCTCGGTGGAGGGGATTGGATACGCAGTCATCACATGCTTATGGGACCTTGAGGGTTTTTGCTAGACATCATCATCATCACGGAAGTGGGGAGATACACACAAAACGTCAAAATCAAGTGGAGTTTTTGAAGAAAACATAATCATCATCAGGTGACCATTATCAACCATCATTAATTTTTTTTATATTAGTACGATTAATGATGATTTGTTCAACCGCGTGTCCAGCTTTTGAAGATCAATCAACCACAGTGAGCGGCTAAATCTTTTAGTGGTTTCCTTTGGGTGAAGGATTTTTGTAAGTTGCTATTTTTTTTATGTGTTTGAACTAGTTTGTGAATGTTGGAAATCTAAGCATTCGATGCTTTTTGCCCATTGATTTGATTAACTGATTGTAACGATTGATTTTATATAAACGCCAAATCTGATTCATTCAATTCCTGAGATTCTAGTAATCGGGATATATTTGACAGGGATTAGGGTTGGTAATATCAGTTGATTGCTTATTTGATAACCTTTCGTTGTCTTGCAATCGAAGTAAGTAGTCGCCTAGGTTCTTCGCCATAAGAGTTATAGACATAATAGTAAATAGATCATGAGGTATATGAAGATAGATACATGTGCTTGTAAAACTCTATATGTTGCATGATGACAATGTTAATCTTGACTTGACTTGTGTGGGTAGACAATACAACTGTAAATGTTGTTATGCGATTTGCACATGAGATGTGGACTTGTATGAGAATAGGATACGTGCTACACGTTGTACGGTGATCTTTGTGATAAATGCAATCCGGAATAATACGTGTTTCTTTATGAACCTGATGTTATTGGCAACTATTGTTGAAAACATGAACTTGTGTTATAAACGTGTATGAAATCTAAATGCTTGCTATGTGTTATGTGACAATGGTATTACGTGTGACTTGTTGCACACGTGAATTGGATATGTGTTTACGAAACTGACTATTCTTGGTAACCACGGTAGGGTATGGTTGACCAACTTGGAACGGGTAATGTAACGAAATATACCGAGCAATCTAAGGTGAGTTCACTGCTCTTTTTCCAAGCATGCGTCACGGGGAGGGACATCTGGTAAACGTTCCGGGGAGGAATGCTGGGTAATTGGGTTTGACTGGAATGTTAAACCTGGGTTGTTGGTTAATACACGTTTGTATCTATCACTCAAGTCCCTCCTACCGATTGTTTTCGGGGAGGCAACGGGGTATTAGTTAGTAGCGCTACTTAGGTTTGGCACCCTCACACCGCACCATGGAGGTCGGTGATGAACTAATGAGCCCCATCTTGACCATTGCTTTGATAGAGGCAATGGGGTTTAGGGCAAATAATCTGGAGCCATCTGCGGTAAGCGTGTGATTAACAACGTCGAAGCTGTTAAACGTTTCAATCTGGTAACTAGTAACTAAACACGTAAACAAAACTTTGAACTCACCAGCGTCGTCTGGCACACTTGTCTGCATGCTTGCAGGTCTATAGGTTTATATCATTGGGACTTGCTGTCTGGGACGCTAGAGTGGTCATGGGTCGAGATACATGGGTTCGCAATACAAGCCTAATGGTTTATGTACACTTGGTTTATGAAACCCTTAACAAATGAGTTATGCTTCCGCTGTGTACAATAAATGATATGTAACATTTTGTAACACCTTATGATTAATGAATGAAAGTTTTATTTAAATATAATTATGAGTTCAATGTGATTGGTGGCTAGATCCTGGTACGTCACATGCCCCGCGGTGTTTCCGCAGGTGGTATTTTGGGGGTGTGACATCATTGCTTTCGTCGTATGCACCTTTTTCTCATTTACTCCTTCTTTTGAAACAACCGTATCCCAAAGACTATATGTCTTCAAGATCATTTCCATCAAAATTGCCCACTGAGTGTAATTCGATTCAGTCAACTTGGGGCATTGAATGGATATATTTCCTTGCTCGCGAATAGACGTTGACGTGCTTTCTTTGTCGTTTTTGCCTAACATACTTCCTTTCGGATTTGCTTTCTTAGACTTTTTCTTTCCTATCTTCATTGCTTTACTTCAATCTTTCTTCTTGCTTGCACCACACAGGTTTTTGATTGCCACACAAGTCTTCTTTACCACACATGTCTTCTTTGCCACATGGGTCTTCTTTCTTGCTTTGCCACACATGTTTTATCACCACGAAGGTTCTTGCACCACGAAGGATTTTCCACCACGAAGGTCCTGTACCACACAGGATTTCTCAAATTTCTTACTTGCTATTTGAGTTTCGTTTTGAATTGCATTCTCTTTTAAAAACATACTTTATGTTCTTTTTGAAAAACAGATTTGTTTTTGAATTCCAAAATATGATAGAATTCTTACTGATTTGATTTTATAGAAAAAATTGATTCTCACTTATTTGATTTGAGATATGAATTTCAAAACAAGAATTCAAACAAACGAAATATTTTGTTGCAATCAATCAATCTGCAATTCAATTCTGAAGCGAATACAAATCCTAAAAAAAATCGAGAGAACCTAGTTATGATGATTCAAATCGACTTCTTCCCAGGTTTGAAACATGCGCTCTGATACCACTGTTGGTCAGAACCCTTTACGAACATGAACACAATGATAAAGTACGAACAATCGAACGAATAACTATATTGAATGTGAAAGTATAAGTGATTCTGATGATTACAATTGAAATAAATAAACCCTATTTATAATAAACGAACAGGTGCGATGAATGGACAAGTCTCTTCATAAAAGGTTGTGTCTCTTGATCTTGTGGATGAGATTGAATATGAAGAGGTGTATCTCCTGTGAAAAGTTGCGTCCCTTTGTCTCTGTGTTGATGCCTGCGATTGCAAACTGATGTGTCTCCAGGAGAGGCATCCTTTCATTTACTGTAGGTTACAGTCTTTTCTTTTGTCGCATCTAGTCCTTGTACTTCATAACTACCCTAATCAAAAACACAAATTATCTTTATACTATTTACATAAATAACCCTTTTAGGATGTGAGGGATTAAAACTTCAAGAATGTTAGTATGGGCTAAAAATACCCCTTAACTCCGTTTCCTTAATGTAAAATAAATCTCAACTTCGTCTCCGTTATACAAAAGATACCCCTAATCCAAAAAAAATTTAGGATACTCCTAAATTTTTAGGCTAGTTCCGCTACTGTTTGGTTGTATGTTGTTGGTCTTTGTATGTGTTTATCTGTGGATTTCTTGTCTGTTACGTGTTTTTTCTTTGGTTTGTGTATGTTATATTTTTGCTAAATTTATGTGTAAAATATGTATGCATTTTTGTAGTACTAATTAACTCACAGGAAGTTTTTATTTAAAGGACTCCAACGTTATTATATGAATAAAAACAATAAGCTTATATCAAAACATTCAAAAATAAGTGAGCCTCAAAAGAGATATTATTAGCAAATATAATATAGTTATCTTTAAACAAAACCTCCAAAAATATGCAAATTATGATGAAAGAATCAAATGTCATTGATAAAATAATAATTATTGTTTTTTTTTTTTTTTTTTTTTTAACTTTTTTGAACGGCAATTGTTGTAGTTATTAATTGGGAAACAGGAAGAGAATATAAATGATGTACAAGAACACGGTTTGCAATTTAATTCTTTCTTTATTATCAAACACAATATGATAGAAAACTATTTTTGAATACATGAAAATAAAAGCCCTTCCATACAACTTTGAACCATTAGTTGTCCTCCATGTTTTTTCTTCATCTCTAGGAAGGTCCGAAGTAAAATCTCAAATCTTTGATATCTTTATTCATGCAAGAATGAAAAGAACTGCATGATAACAAAATACTTATATCAGTAAAATATAAATACATATAAACATCAATATATAATAAGTGAAGATTAAAATAGTGAATGCATGAAAGTAGATACCTTAAACAAAGCAGGCACCCCTTAATTAGTGGTGGTAAGGAGGAGGTGGTGAACTGTAAATGTAATGTGGGGGTGGGTGCTTTTTCACTGGAGGTGGTGGAGGGGATTTGTATACATAAGGCTTCTTAGGTGGCGGTGGTGATTTGTAGACCGGAGGTGGTGGTGACTTGTGAACTGGTGGTGGTGGTGATTTGTAAACTGGGGGTAGTGGTGACTTGTGGACAGGGGGTGGTGGAGGGGATTTATATACATAAGGCTTCTTAGGTGGTGGTGGAGATTTGTAAACCGGGGGTGGTGGTGACTTGTGAACCGGTGGTGGTGGGGATTTGTAAACCGGGGGTGGTGGTGACTTGTGGACAGGGGGTGGTGGAGGGGATTTATATACATAAGGCTTTTTAGGTGGTGGTGGTGATTTGTAGACCGGAGGTGGTGGTGACTTGTGAACCGGTGGTGGTGGAGATTTGTAAACCGGGGGAGGTGGTGACTTGTAAACCGGTGGTGGTGGGGATTTGTAAACCGGGGGTGGTGGTGACTTGTGGACAGGGGGTGGTGGAGGTGGTGATTTGTAAACATATGGTTTCTTTGGTGGTGGTGGTGACTTGTAAACCGGTGGAGGGGGTGATTTGTGAACCGGGGGTGGTGGTGACTTGTAAACCGGTGGAGGTGGTGGTGGTGACTTGTAAACATAATGTTGCTTAGGTGGTGGTGGTGGGGATTTCTTAGGTGGAGGGGGTGGTGGAGATGAGTAATGGTAGGTGGCGGTGGTCGGCGACGGCAAGCTTAAAGAAACTATAACCACCGCAAGAGTGATTAAAAGTGTGGTTATAGAAGACATCTTCATATTGGTTCCCATTTCTACTATAAGTAGTTAATGGGATCTAAGTTGTGTTTTTAGAGGTTACATATCATCCCTTATATACCCAAAAGAGATCATTATTTTATTATATTTTAAACAATGAAAGTAATGAAATTAAATTTTAGTTGAAAATTATTCTACCAACTACAATAGAATAAGTTATATGAATGTAAACTAAAGACTATCAATGCATCCCAAGTTGTCCTTTATCATCCTTGAATAATTCAACGTTGCATTATTATAGTTTTTTATTCAGAAAACTGATCATATTTTTGCAGAATTCCTCTTTAATATAAGAAATGGCATTTATTTATAAATTAGTTTCGAATGGAAGTGTGACTTTGCTCAATTTACAGATAAGAAATCTTCTTAATTTGTATATGAAGTATTAATTTGTTTCATGTGAACTGATAGTAGTGATTGTAATCCATAAGTTTAATTTAGAGTTAAATGCCATTTTAGTTCCTGTGGGTTAATTTTATCTATTTTTTCTGTTAACGAGAATGGGAATTCGGTCATTTTATATGTAATTTTGTTAATTAGAAGGGCAGTTCAGCCATATAAAATGACCGAATTGAAGGTTTTGTTTAAATTATTCGGGTTATATTTTTGGAGTTGTGTTTATCTATGTTTGTGTTTGTGATTTCTTCTGAGAACTCGGTTTGTGTGGCTGACATCGGACACCAACATTAGGGAGACCCACAGTCACCTCTTAACCTGTAAACTCCTGTCAATCAAAAACACGAGCAAACCTTGTCAATCAAAAACACGAGCAAACCTTAAATTATTTGGGTTTTATTTTTGGAGTTATGTTTATCTATGTTTGTTTTTTTATTTCTTCTGAGAACTCGGTTTGTGTAATATTGTTATATGAAGAAACATTTAATTCATGGGTATTATATAAAGCTTTGGTTGAAGGGGCGGATTTAGAATTGTTGGTCAAAACCCTTTACGAACACGAACATAATGATAAACTACGAACAATCGAACGAATAACTATATTGAATATGAAAGTATAAGTGATTCTAATTATTACAATTGAAATAAACAAACCCTGTTTATACTAAACGAACAGGTGCGATGAATGGACATGTCTCTTCATGAACGGTTGTGTCTCTTGATCTTGTGGATGAGATTGAATATGAAGAGGTGTGTCTCCTGTGAAAAGTCATGTCCCTTTGTCTTTGTGTTGATGCATGCGATTGCGAACTGATGCGTCTCTAGGAGAGGCATCATTTCATTTAGTGTAGGTTACAATCTTTCCTTTTGTCGCATCTAGTCCTTGTACTTCATAACTACCCTAATCTAAAACATAAACTATCTTTATACTGTTTACATAGATAACTCTTGTACTTAGGATGTGAGGGATTAGAACTTCATTCACCCCTCTAATCACGAACATCCTTGAGTTGTTGTAGGTCTTCAACTTGCTTGACTTGCAATAGCATTGGTTCTTCTTCCAACGCGAGATAAGAATCTTCGTCCTTCTCTTTTTCTTTGTTTTTCGCTTGCTACACTCGTATGAAAAATGACCAAATTCACCGCATTCATAACACTTGAACTCGTTCTTGTCTCTATTTCCTCGATCCATATTTCGTCAACGTCATCTTCCTTGTCACACCCCAACCGATGACAGAAATATCGGGGTGCGGCACTAAGCGTTCAGATTGCTCATGAGATTCCATAACACTAGAATATTCCAATATAAATTAGATTGATTCAAACATTGTCTAACAGAATCCACAACTTAACACAATATCAAGTACAATCATCAGAATCGTTTCGAAGTTTCTAGATTTAACTAAGATGTGTTTCTAGGCAGCATCCTAGCATATTCTCGATTCACTGCATCCTATCAGCCTGCAACATGTATTAAAATAAAGTCAATACAAAAACGTACTGGCGAGTATACAAGTTTGAGTATATAGCATAATAGATTAAAAGTCTCATATCCATCATGTAAACGATAAAAATAGTTTCAGCCATGCTATTGTTCGCAGTCCAAGTGATAGCCCAAGTGTCCCGATGCTTTGGTGTTTTCCCAAGACTCAAGGAAAACTAGAATCCTCCAAACAATACCCTCGAGAATAATGGGGAGGTGCATCTTCCTATAGCGCTACTATTGTTAAGGCGGAACTACACACAAGGATTAAAAGTTCACATAGCATAAAGAATCAAGAATCACAAGTTTCACATTCACATAGGATAGAGTTTAGATTCAAAAAGTATCAAGTTTCATAGAATATATGTTGCATCCCAAAAGTTTAAAACGAAAAGGGACCGAGTATACTCACAGTGATTGCTTAACAGTGACACTGTTATTGGATCAAAGGGAGCTCTTAGGGTTAGCCTGATTAGAGTACAATAGATAAGCGTCGAATAGAATAATAAGAATCGTGCAAGTGTCGGATCAGTCACCTGATCGGATGGCCATCCGGTCGGATGGTCATCCGTACGGATGGCCATTCGATTGAATGGTCATTCGATCCAAGATACTAGCTTCCAAAATTTAACCAAGTGTTCAAATTAGGCCACTTCAATCGGATGGTCATCCAATCGGACGGCCGTTCAATCGGATTGCCATTCGATTGTGGAAGTTTCCAAAGTTTCAAAGTTTCTGATTCAAAAAGATTCTAAGTGTTTAAGGGTTATGAGGCTCATACCACTCCAATCGGATGGCCGTTCGATCGGACAGCAGTCCGATCGGATTGCCATTCGATCGGGATGGTCATGTCCCGTTCACACTCTTGCAAAGTTTCTATGTTTCGAGTTTAACTGTGACGGCATGGTACGTATTGAGACAACGGTAAACACATCATTGTTCAGCTGGTCTGATCGGATGGGAATCACCCCAGTCCGATCAGTCGTCTGTTCGTGACGGTGCTTATGTCGAAATCCGTACTCCGGTCACCTTCTCCGGAGATAATCCATTTTCCAGCCGGCTCCAGCCTAATCCTCAATTCTAAAGTCCGTTTGGGTCCGGATTCCACCGTTTTAAGTAAAAGTTTAAGAAAATATGAAGAAAAACATAAGTTTTAGCTGAAAAGTTTAGATCTAGCAAAGTTTCGGCGTAAACTACATGAAATTCCTTAGATCTGAGCTAGATCTTGACTAGAATGACATCACACAACAGTTTGTGCCACCATCATGATGACATCACCCTCAAGAGCTCGAATCTCAGAGATTTCATGGTGAAAAGTGGGATTTGAAAGAAGAATCATGTAGAGAATAGTGCATAGATCAAAGATGTACAAGAATCTAGTGTAAAACGTACCAAAATCGCCGAGAAATGGAAGAAAAGTGGGAGAGCGTGCGTCTGGTCGAAGGAGGCTGTCACATCAGTGAAGAATGATGTGACAGGTCCTATTTATAGTGTGAGAGTGAGATAAAGGCGGTGTGCAGTGGATCGGATGGTCATCCGATCAGATTGCCATTCGGTCAATCCCATCCTTTCCGTTTCACCGTCGTTGATTCGTTTTGCGAGTTAGATTAAGCGTTTCGTTGCGTATTATTGTGTAATAGTATCACATAATTATATCATTAACACAAAGTTTCCAAGTTTCATAAATTCCGCCAGTGACAAGTCTCCAGTCTCTCGTTCAACCAAGTCTCAAGTTTCACGAGTCTCAAGAGTCAAGCACCAAAGTATCAAGTATCAAGAATCATAGCTTCCAAGAATCAAGTATCAAGAATCATAGTTTCCAAGTATTAAGAATCAAGTGTCTAGAGTTAAGAATCAAGTCTCATAGTATTAAGTATCAAGAGTCAAGATTTAAGAATCTAGCTTAAGTATCAAGAATCATAGTATTAAGAATCATGCCTCATAGAAATTAGATTCAAAGTATCAAAAGCATCAAGAATCACATAGTCTAGGGACTAAAATTGACAATAGCTAAAAGTTCAGGGACGCAGACGTTACATTCCTCTTCTAAACGAACTTCTTCCATGCCCTCTACCTTGGCGTTGATTGCCATGTCCTTTTCCATGATACCAATTTCCGGAATGGTTGTCAGAACTTGCCATTAATAGATTATTGTTCTCTGGTTCGTTTCGGCTCTTGAGGCGTTCTTCAAATGATGTAATCCTACCCACTGCTTCTTCAAATGTCATTTTATCTATTTCTGAATACTGTTGGATTGATGCCACAATCGGTAGAAACTTCTTTGGAACAAAGATAAGTAATTTCCTTACAATCTTCTTATCTTTAATGGTGGTACCGAGACTTTTAAACTTCGATTTTATACCACCCAACTTGCTTGCGAAAGTACTTATTTTTTCGTTTTCTCCCATCTTTAAGGCTTCCAATTCACTTTTTAAAGTTTGCAAACGCACTTTCTGAACCATATCGGCTCCAAGTTATCGAACTTTGATTGCATCCCAAACTTTCTTTACATTTTCGTATTGCGCAACTTGCTTAGAATATCTCCCGGCAACGTTTGAAAGTTCATTGCTTTCGTTGTATGCGCCTTTTTCTCATTTACTCCTTCTTTTGAAACAACCGTATCCCAAAAACTATATGTCTTCAAGATCATTTCCATCAAGATTGCCCACTGAGTGTAATTCGATTTAGTCAACTTGGGGCATTGAAGGGATATATTTCCTTGCTCGCGAATTGACATTGACGTGCTTTCTTTGTCGTCTCTGCCTGACATACTTCCTTTCTGATTTGCTTTCTTAGACTTTTTCTTTTCTATCTTCCTTGCTTTACTTCAATCTTTCTTATTGCTTGCACCACACAGGTTTTTGATTGCCACACAAGTCTTCTTTGCCACACATGTCTTCTTTGCCAGACAAGTCTTCTTTCTTGCTTTGCCACACAGGTCTTGTCTCCACGAAGGTTCTTGCACCACGAAGGATTTTCCACCACGAAGGTCTTGTACCACATAGGATTTTGTACCACACAGGATTTCTCGAATTTCTTACTTGCTATTTGAGATTCGTTTTGAATTGCATTCTCTTTAAAAACAAACTTTATGTTCTTTTTGAAAAACAGATTTGTTTTTGAGTTCCAAAATATGATAGAATCGATTCTTACTGATTTGATTTATAGAAAAATTGATTCTCACTGATTTGATTTGAGATTTGAATTTCAAAACATAAATTTCAAACAAACGAAATATTTTGTTGCAATCAATCAATCTGCAATTCAATTCTGAAGCGAATACAAATCCTAAAAAAAATCGAGAGAACCTGGTTATGATGATTCAAATTGGCTTCTTCCCAGGTTTGAAACATGAACATGAACACAATGATAAACTACGAACAATCGAACGAATAACTATATTGAATGTGAAAGTATAAGTGATTCTGATGATTACAATTGAAATAAATAAACCCTATTTATACTAAACGAACAGGTGCGATGAATGGACAAGTCTCTTCATAAAAGGTTGTGTCACTTGATCTTGTGGATGAGATTGAATATGAAGAGATGTGTCTCCTGTGAAAAGTTGTGTCCCTTTGTCTCTGTGTTGATGCCTGCGATTGCGAACTGATGTGTCTCCAGGAGAGGCATCCTTTCATTTAGTGTAGGTTACAATCTTTCTTTTTTTTTTGTCTCATCTAGTCCTTGTACTTCATAACTACCCAAATCTAAAACACAAACTATCTTTATACTATTTACATAAATAACCCTTTTAGGATGTCAGGGATTAGAACTTCAAGAATGTTAGTAGGGGTAGCACGGGCTACCCCTCAACCCATCTCCGTAGTGTAAAAATACACCTTAACTTCGTTTCCATAATGTAAAATAAATCTCAACTTCGTCTCCGTTATACAAAAGATACCTCTGATCGAAAAAAAAAAAATTTGGGATACCCCTAAATTTCTAGGCTAGTTCCGTCACTGTTTGCTTGTATGTTGTTGGTCTTTGTATGTGTTTATATGTGGGTTTCTTGTCTATTACGTGTTTTTCATTCGTTTGTGTATGTTATATGTTTGCTATATTTATGTGTAAAATATGTATGCATTTTTGTAGTACTAATTAACTCACAGCAAAGCTTTTTATTTAAAGGACTGCAAAGTTATTATATGAATAAAAATAATAAGCTTAGATCAAAACATGCAAAAATAAGTGATCAGCCTCAAAAGAGATATTATTAGCAAATATAATATAGTTATCTTTAAACAAAACCTCCAAAAATGTGCAAATTATGATGATAGAATCAAATGTCATTGATAAAATAATTATTTTACTTTTTCTTTACTTTTTTGAACGGCAATTGTTGTAGTTATTAATTAGGAAACAGGAAGAGAATATAAATGATGTACAAGAACACGGTTTGCAATTTAATTCTTTCTTTATTATCAAACACAATATCATAGAAAACTATTTTTGAATACATGAAAATAAAAGCCCTTCCATACAACTTTGAACCATTAGTTGTCCTCCATGTTTTTTCTTCATCTCTAGGAAGGTCCGAAGTAAAATCTCAAATCTTTGATATCTTTATTCATGCAAAAATGAAAAGAACTGCATGATAACAAAATACTTATATCAGTAAAATATAAATACATATAAACATCAATATATAATAAGTGAAGATTAAAATAGTGAATGCATGAAAGTAGATACCTTAAACAAAGCAGGCACCCCTTAATTAGTGGTGGTAAGGAGGAGGTGGTGAACTGTAAATGTAATGTGGGGGTGGGTGCTTTTTCACTGGAGGTGGTGGAGGGGATTTGTATACATAAGGCTTCTTAGGTGGCGGTGGTGATTTGTAGACCGGAGGTGGTGGTGACTTGTGAACCGGTGGTGGTGGTGATTTGTAAACTGGGGGTGGTGGTGACTTGTGGACAGGGGGTGGTGGAGGGGATTTATATACATAAGGCTTCTTAGGTGGTGGTGGAGATTTGTAAACCGGGGGTGGTGGTGACTTGTGAACCGGTGGTGGTGGGGATTTGTAAACCGGGGGTGGTGGTGACTTGTGGACAGGGGGTGGTGGAGGGGATTTATATACATAAGGCTTTTTAGGTGGTGGTGGTGATTTGTAGACCGGAGGTGGTGGTGACTTGTGAACCGGTGGTGGTGGAGATTTGTAAACCGGTGGTGGTGGTGACTTGTAAACCGGGGGTGGTGGTGGCTTGTGGACAGGGGGTGGTGGAGGTGGTGATTTGTATACATAGGGTTTCTTTGGTGGTGGTGGTGACTTGTAAACAGGTGGAGGTGGTGACTTGTGAACCGGTGGAAGGGGTGATTTGTGAACCGGGGGTGGTGGTGACTTGTAAACCGGTGGAGGTGGTGGTGGTGACTTGTAAACATAATGTTGCTTAGGTGGTGGTGGGGATTTCTTAGGTGGAGGGGGTGGTGGAGACGAGTAATGGTAGGTGGCGGTGGTCGGCGACGGCAAGCTTAAAGAAACTACAACCACCGCAAGAGTGATTAAAAGTGTGGTTATAGAAGACATCTTCATATTGGTTCCCATTTCTACTATAAATAGTTAATGGGATCTAAGTTGTGTTTTTAGAGGTTACATATCATCCCTTATACACCCAAAAAAGATCATTATTTTATTATATTTCAAACAATGAAAGTAATTAAATTAAATTTTAGTTGAAAATTATTCTACCAACTACAATAGAATAAGTTATATGAATGTAAACTAAAGACTATCAATGCATCCCAAGGTGTCCTATATTATCATCCTGGAATAATTCAACGTTTGCAGTATTATAGTTTTTTTTATTCAGAAAACTGATTATATTTTTACAGAATTCATCTTTAATATAAGAAATGTCAGTTTATTTATTAATTAGTTTCGATTGGAAGTGTGACTTTGCTCGATTTGTAAATAAGAAATCTCCATAATTAATATATGAAGTATTAATTTGTTTCATATGAACGTACTGATACTACTGATACTACTGATTGTAATCCATAAGTATAATTTAATACAGAGTTTATTTTTAAATATTAACAAATAATTAAATTAAATTATTCTCTATAATCCATAAGTTTAATATAAGACAGTTTATTTTTAAATATTAACAAATAATTAAATTAAATTATTCTCTATAACTTATATATCACCATTTTCAAACAAGTCCCAAAGTAAAAAAAAAAAGAATATTTTAATCTGATCGAAAAATGAATATATCTTCCCCTGGTGTTCTAAACACCTTGTATTAGCAGGTTCAAGCTACGATTACACATTAGCAAATTATATGTATATATAATATATAATTAAACATATATTAAACGGGCACCAGAGACTAAATATTAATTTTATAAGTATTTACTCGTTCAAAAACTAATACGAACATATTAATATGTGGATATAATTTGTCTGGAAGATGAAGATGTAATACTATGTAGACTTTTATTACCTAACATGAATCCAGGTTGGTGTGATGAAAGACAAGAGGGCAGAAACTAAATTGTGATCAAGTCTATCTTGCAGAATAATGTTGGTAAATTTAATATAGTTACCTAGTACAATTTTATTGGTTGAAAAGTTGAGACAAAATGGGTGATTTTCTTTTTAATAAATAATGTAAAAAAGAATACTGTAAAATTAAATTAATACACAGTAAAATATTGCGAAGTAAATAACCAGAGTGCTTTAGAGATGCTTAGTAATTACCAAATTATTCTACAATTTCTTTTGCCGGCCTTAATATATTGTTTTAGAAGACCTTGTTAGCTTGAATTGTGCTATATTATTATATACGTATAATGTAACATGTCAATGTTTTATGTAAAATATATGTGATATTTTATATCACGTATTATAAAGACAAATATTAGTTTATGACGGGTTACGCTAGAGAGTGTTCAGTTCTTGTGGTGACACAATGGCTGTTAAGCGACAGTCAGAAGCATGGTTTTTCGGGGGAACGTCTAAGCCAAAATCTGAAGCCAGTGTGAACACGATTAAGACAACATGGTCTAGCAGAAATAAAGCAACGGGTGGCTCTCTTATTTGAGGGTGTGGTGGGCTAATACAAGAAAGTCGCTGTTTTAAAAAATGGTATCAAATATTGAAGTTAGGGTGGGGTTATTTGTGTATATGCAGAACTTTTGGCTCAAAAATCTAACGTATTAAGTCTTGAGAGCGCAAATATTTCATATTATTACATTGAAAGTTAAAATTTTTGGAATGCGTTTTAAGTTTGCGTTTTTGATGTTTTTTTAGAAATCTAACGAACCATTTGGCAATACAATATGATCTTAATTAATCCTTTCTTCAATCTCAGTATCAATTTATTTTTTAGCATAAAAGAAACTACTCGGATGTGCTTTTTAGGTTATTCTTAAATAATATAAAAATTACATGGATTTCACTAATTATATATTTCAAAATTAATTTTAAGAAAAACTATAACATAGCTCTAGGGATATGATTAAATTAGCAACATCATAATGGTTAGTTCTTATCGTTTATGCGATCATATAGTAAAGAATAACTATAAACCGGTCGATAAACACTCATTTTAAAATTAATAACCATAAATTGGTGGTGTGGCTTCACGCCACCCGTCAACTCAGCCAGTTAACAACAGTGAAACCGGCCAAGTCATCCCTTAACCACGGAAATACCGGCCGGAGGCTGTCAAAGGCCGGCACAAAGCTGCTGCTCGTGAAAGCCTTAGCGAGCATAAAGGAAAAGGAGGTGGGGCTCACATTCTTGCACCAATCATCATTTTTCTTTGCTTTTTATTTCTTATTTTTTTCCGTTTTATTTTATTTAACTATTAGTTAAACCATACCATCAAAATTAAAGAGTGGGCTAATTTTTAAAGCTCCACTGTCTACGTGACGCTTTAACTAGCCCTTCATAGCCAAACCACACCACTTAGCTTTGTTGGAACCCTATTTATTAAAGACTTCAACCAAAACATCTAAGGTAGTGTTTGTTTTTTCACAAAAGCTCTTCCTGGCCTCTTTTGTTTGCACCGCGCAGACCACGTGCAGACGTTTAGGTCTGCAGAGTGTTTGATTTCAGAAGACATTTCATTAAAAAAGGTCTGCGAGACCTCGTTTTTGTGCAGATGTGAGAATGGGTCTTCTCACCTCTTCTTCCTTTCTTTTTGCATCACAGACACAAACCCTACACCTCCTTCGTCTTCTCCACCCTTCAAACCTAAGCTCCAATTATTCTAACTAATTACTGTAATATTTGCTCCACTTTGATCAAATTACTAACTCAAGCTAGAAACGACGATCAAAACATCACAACAGAATTCATAATTCGAGAACCAGTAACTAAAATCAAAACTATAGAAACAACAATTACATCCAGAAACACGCAGACAAAGTAATTGGGAAAGTGTTGAACAAACCTTAGGGTTTCCTCTAGTACAAAGGTCAGCAAGCACTCTGTTAAGAGCTTCGATGTTACCGGCAGCTGCTGCGGTGCTTGCGGGATCACCAAACCGGAACGATTGAGGCAGAGCCGCCATCTCGTCGGTGATAGTAGTGATGCCAGTAGTACTAGTACCCTAAAACCCTAACCCCAACTTTGTGAAGAAGGGGATAGGGAAACAATTGTTAGAATATAAACTTAGCATATATCGTTTATTATTATTATGTAATATTATAGTTATCGTAGGTTTATTATGGTTAGGGCAGTTATCACTCTTAACCGCCAATTAGATAGGTATATATACGAACATTATGTATCATTTACAGTTACCAAGATATTTCAATAATATCCATATACGCATGTTTCTCTGTGTTTCTGTTGTTCTCCGTATACAAACACACACTCGTACATAATCACACACACGAACACGGATACGATGTCGATTATGATGACGGCTTCCGCTAACAAGTGGTATTGAAGAAACACTAGATAAATGGTCGGAACCGAGATATCTAGGGGGTTTGAATCCGCATAAAAAGGTTAGTTCCCTCTCGATTGATTCAGTAATTATCGACCTTCTTCTCCGAGAGCTCTGCAAAAAAAGAACACCGTTAGCCTCGCCAAGGGGAGAAAAGGGTTCTCTCCTTGACCCGACTCCGGTGTGAGAATAAGTATGGGTAATGAAGAAGAAGAAGTATTTGAGAAGTGTGTTTAACTTGAATTCATACCTGGGTTGTTTCTCATATTTATAGCCGGGAGTCGTTTAGGAGGGAAACCCCGTTAGTGAAAAGTTGACGGAAGATGCTAACCCCGTAAGCGGTTACATTTCCTTCCGTTTAAGTTCTTTGATCCGACGTGAGAGCACACGGATCGTGGTTTAAATCAAAGGCTAGAGATTTGCCACGTGTAATGTGATCAAGTGGAGATTACTCTCCAATTGCATGCCTTCGTTGTGATTTCAGGAGTGCCTGTGGTAATGACACGTGTCCAGACGGTTATAACCGTCTGGGTGGTGCACGATTACACTTCTTCTAGAAGATTACTGCTGTAATCTAGTGTGGTATTTTACCGTGTGGAGACACTGAATAAATAAATTCAAGTCTGGGAAAAATATTACCCAAGTCTGGATATTTGGGCGGAAGTATTAATCTCAGGATTTTTATCCTTTGCTGATGGGAGAAGGCGCAAGGATTTATGATTTCCTTTGGGCGCGCGGCTATAGATTGCTGATTACTTTCTTCCCTTTGTAAGACCAGTGCGCGGTCGCGCAAGGTAAAAAGGTTGAAAGGCAAGGTTATGGTATGGTCCCAAATGCTTATTATGAGGTTTTTGGGACCTTACCCCTTCAGGTATCAGAGCGCATGGTTAGAAAACGAAGAATTATGATCAGAATTATGTGATCCTGGGAAGATACGGATGAAGAAGATGGAAAACAAACACGGGAAGAGGCGAGAAACAAATAGCGATTCCGATTATATGAGTCCCCGATTACGCGCGATTGCAATCTTGAAACAAGAGATTGCAATAATGGAATTTCAATACGAAATTGCATTAATGGAATACAAATCGGGACGTCACGATGATAACGGAGATGCAGGCGAGGTAATGACACGGAAAGAAGAAGACGTTTCCGAAAGAGATGAGATGGCCTGTGAAGATGTTCTGGATAAAAAGAATGAAGAACAGGAAACGAAGGATGATCACGAAGAAGAAGAGAATCGATCAAGAATATACGATTCCGGACACACCCGGATGAAGAAGGAAAATAGGGGATATGGAGACGGACAAGAATCCAATCCCGATCGCACGACTCCGCGATCACGCGAGTTTGCAGAATGGAAGCAAGAGATTCTAATGAAAGTAGAACACGAAATCGATTTATTAGAACGAGAATTAGAAGGGAGACAAGGAGAAACAGGGAAGTTCAAGAATCTGATGTCATCGAAATTGTTTCTTCAAGAAACAGAGGACGATGAAAAAGGGATGAGAAGAACAATGGCACAGATTAGCGACAAGCAAAGAAAAGGTATTGCAACAGAAACAGGGCTTTTAGCGACGGATGAAAAGGTAGTAGCAACAACATATTGGAAATTAAGCGATCCCGATATCGAAAATTTCAGAACTATCTTACTCGGCATCACGAAACAAATCAAGGTGGATCTATGGACGCATCATGACAAGTTTAAAGAAAAATGCGTGTATCATCAAAGCCGACGTGACGAGCCATTACCGATGCTAAGTTTAGGGGATGGTGTTAGAATATAAACTTAGCATATATCGTTTATTATTATTATTATTATGTAATATTATAGTTATCGTAGGCTTATTATGGTTAGGGAAGTTATCACTCTTAACCGCCAATTAGATAGGTATATATACGAACATTATGTATCATTTACAGTTACCAAGATATTTCAATAATATCCATATACGCATGTTTCTTTGTGTTTCTGTTGTTCTCCGTATACAAACACACACTCGTACATAATCACACACACGAACACGGATACGATGTCGATTATGATGACGGCTTCCGCTAACAACAATTGCCCACCTTGATTGATTGAGTTGATTACAGAAGAGTATTGATGAGTAGATTGTTGAGTTTATGTTGATCGGTGATCTACAACTTCGATGAATTCATAGGGTTTTCAAAAGAGTTAACAGTACTTTTCAGATCCCACTACAAACATTGTCTCACTACTTGTTTGATGTCAAGATTTTCTAGACATTTATTAGAAATTTGTTGAGTATGTTCTAAATTTAATTAACATTTGTTATATTCTGAAAGATTTTAGCTAAAAGTTGCTAGCTTCAGTTTGTCAAGCTAAAAGTGATTTGAGCAGTAGTTAAAAAAACAAACAGTCTTCTTCTTGTAGACTACAGAGGTTTGGTCCATCTCTTTTGCTATAGATGTCTGCAGATATGGTACAAAAACTGCAGACATTTTATGTTTGAAAAAAACAAACAGCACCTAATAATATGTTGATGAGCTAATATATACTGATTAGTTACTCATCGTAATTCATTTGCACCACCAATGAAGAGAGTTCAAGTGTATGTATAATAGTCTAATCATATATGAACAACAACTCAATTGATCCGAATGTTACTAATAAATATAATTATCTTATTCATTAAGTGTAAACCATGAAACAGAATATAAAGGAAGTACAAGAACAACTTATCTTTTTGCTACTAACATCTTTATTCTCAAACACAAACAGAAAAATAACTATTTATTGAATACATGAAGATAAAAGCCCTTTCCATACATCTTTGAACCATTCTTGTCCTGATATTGTCTCCATCTACTAGAATCTCCAAAGTATAATCTCATATATATTTATTTCTTTAATGCGGCAAGGATGGAAAGAACTGATAACAAATATATACATATACATTAGCAAAATATATACAAATACGTAAAAAAACTTGTGTAGTTAAAATAATATTTCATGCATGAAAGTATGTACTCACCTCTAACACCACAGTCCCTCTTTAGTGGTGGTAAGGAGGAGGTGGTGATTTGTAAGTGTAATGTGGTGGTGGGTATTTTTTCACGGGTGGTGGGGGTGACTTGTATACGTATGGTGTCTTTGGTGGTGACTTGTGAACCGGTGGTGGTGGTGATTTATAAACCGGTGGAGGTGGTGATTTGTGAACCGGTGGTGGTGGTGATTTGTAAACCGGGGGTGGTGGAGACTTGTAAATAGGGGGTGGTGGTGACTTGTGAACCGGTGGTGGTGGTGATTTGTAAACCGGGGGAGGTGGTGACTTGTAAACCGGTGGTGGTGGTGAGTAATGAACCGGTGGTGGTGGTGACTTGTAAACAGGTGGTGGTGGTGATTTGTAAACCGGGGGAGGTGGTGACTTGTAAACCGGTGGTGGTGGTGAGTAGTGAACCGGTGGTGGTGGTGACTTGTAAACGGGTGGTGGTGGTGATTTGTAAACCGGTGGTGGTGACTTGTGAACCGGTGGTGGTGGTGATTTGTAAACCGGTGGTGGTGGAGATTTCTTAGGTGGAGGAGGTGGTGGAGATGAGTAGTGGTAGGTGGCGGTGGTTAATGACGGCAAGCTTAAAGAAACAATAACCACCGCAAGAGTGATTAAAAGTGTGGTCATTGAAGACATCTTGCTTTTGGTTCCCATTTCTAGTAAAGTATTGGGATCTAAGTTGTGTTTTTGGAGGTTGCATGTCATCCCTTATATACCCAAAAAAAATCACTATTTTAAAATGTTTTAAACAATGAGTAATTATATTAGTTTTTTTTTTTTTTTTTTTTTTTTGAAAATTAATCCACCAACTACAATAAAATAATATATCTACAGCAACTAAAGACTATCAATGTATCCCAAGCTGTCATATACTAGCTACCACCCTGGAATTATTCAAATTTGTAGAAAAATCATTTTCATACATACATATATATACACACACACAAAAGTACACATAAAGTATTTATTTGTTTCATACAAACTGATGCTACTGATTTAGGTCTTAAACAATAATTTTGTATTAAAAAATGGACATTAATATATAGTTATTTTTAATAATTTATGTATCAAGGTTTTTTTTTATGTTATACACCAAGTTAAAAGAATTTTTCAATTTGGTTAAAAAGAGTTATATATATATATATATATATATATATATATATATATATATATATATATATATATATAGCATTAATTTGTAGTACGAAAAGGTTGGATTTTTGTTGTGTTTATACTTTTTATTACTATTATTTTCCTCAAAAATGCGTACTAAGCATAAAAAAATAATAACTTAAGAATTTCAAAAATAAAGACTTTGATATTTATTAGAAACACATAAGAAAATAAAAAATAATATTGTTTGTCTGAAATTTATAAGAAAATGTAAAATAAAAAATAATATTATTTGTTGGAAATACATAGAAAAAAAAATATTGTTTGTCGAAAATGCATAAAAATAAATATAGAAACTAAAATAATTAAGTTATTCAATAATCAAGTCATGTGTTCTTTTTAATAACATTAAACATAAAAAAGATTAATAAAAATAAAAATAAGAATAAGAATAATAATGTCAAAAATGCATAGAAAAATAAAAATTAAAGAAAAATAAAGTTTTCGTCAGAAGTGCGTAGGAAAGTTCAAACGACACTTTTGTGTCAAAAATGTGTTGGATATCAAAGTTAAAACAGCAAAAAAACACAAAGAAATGGGGCAATTTTCTAGTTTATTTTCTGAACTCAAAAGCAGCGATTACAAGGAAGCGAAAAAAACAAACTGAACTGAATACTCTTACTGAAATAAAGCTGCATCTAAACTATTTAATTGAAAACAAAATAACTTCCTAAAGTTACTGGGTCCACGTTCATTTCCACATCTCCCTAAGTCAGGTACCACTTTTCTCACTTTCTCGGTCAACTTTTTTGCTCAGTCAACCGAGACCAAGTCACCTCAGCTAACATTCTCCCCCTGACTTGTGTCTCCGAGATCTTCAATCCCAACAAGCTGCTCATTTCGCCAAATTTGATTCTAGCCAAAGACTTGGTAAGAACGTCAGCTTTCTGCAAATTTCCATCCACATGCTTAACATAAATCAGCTCCCGTTCTACACATTCCCTGATAAAATGATACTTGGTATCGATGTGTTTACTACGACCATGAAATACGGGATTTTTCATCAACGCTATTGCCGCTTCATTATCAAGCAACAACTTTACACATTGAGGCTCCATTCCAGTCATCTCACTTATCAAATTTCGAAGCCACAAGGCCTGACAGGCAGGTGCAGTTGCGGCCATAAACTCTGCCTCACACGAGGAGAGTGCAACCGTACGTTGTTTCTGCGACACCCAAGTTATAGCATTTCCTAACAAGTAAAAAACAGTACATGTAGTGCCTCTTCCATCACTTACATCCGTTCTAAAGCTACTGTCGCTGTATCCGACTAACTTTCCATCTCCCCCGGACCGATACTTCAACCCGTAATGAATCGTTCCTTTAATGTACCTTAGTATGTGCTTCACGGCTGCAAGATGACTCTCTTTAGGCCTCTCCATGAACCGGCTTACAACACCAACCGAATAGCTAAGATCGGGACGCATGTGAATCAGATAACGAAGGCTTCCAATAAGTCGTCGATAATGCGTTGGGTCGACATCTTTCCCCTTTTCATCCTTTGTCAACTTTAATTTATGTTCCATTGGCCATTGACTTGCATTGCAGTTTGCCATCCCTGCCAAATCGAGTATCTTTTTAGCATAAGCCGACTGTTTTAGAATCACCCCAGTTTCCTGTTGCTCCACTTCAATACCAAGGTAGTATGACAATCTACCCAAATCACTCATATCAAAGATGGACTTCATTTTCTTCTTGAAACTAATTATATCTTGTTCTCTAGACCCTGTGACAATTATGTCATCCACATACACACCCACAACCAGCAACGAATCTCCCTTCTTGATTACATAAACTACTTGCTCATGTTTACACTTAACAAAGCCAAAATCTTTGAGAGCTTTATCTAACCGTGCATTCCATGCCCTTGGCGCCTGTTGTAACCCGTATAAGGCTTTGTTCAGCCTATAAACCGGATTCTCCTTACCTTTGACTTCATAACCAGTTGGCTGAGATACATATACTTCTTCCTTGAGGTCACTGTTCAAGAAGGCGGACTTGACATCAAGGTGATGTACAAGCCACCCATTTGTTGCTGCAATGGCCAGAATCAACAGAATTGTTTCCATCCTGGCAACCGGTGCGAAAGCATCCTCAAAATCAACACCCTTTTGTTGAACATACCCCTTCGCGACCAATCGAGCTTTATGCTTAACCACTTTACCATCAGCATCTCTTTTTAGTTTGAAAACCCACTTTAGTCCAATTGCTTTATGATTGGGAGGCAATTGAACCAAAGTCCAGGTTTTGTTCTTGTTAATTGCAGCCAATTCCACCTTCATAGCTTCTATCCATTGTGAATCCTTCGCTGCTTCATCATATGTTGTTGGTTCATCGTTATTCAACAACAATTCTTGATCATACAAATTTCGTACCTCCTCATTAGACATAGCAGTCGATCTCTGGTAAACCCCTTCAATCGATTGAAACCCCTGAACAGGTGTGTGCTAGTATGACTTGTTACTATCCGAGTTTTCATAACTTGAATTTTGAGAATCAGTAATCGGCTCCACTAAAGTGCTCCCCTGTGACTCTTGTATACCTGGAGACTCAAACAAAGGGGAATTAGGGTTATTAGATAAAGCTGGTGACATAACGTTATCTTCCAAATTGATGTTTTCCACATCTTGTGGACTGGGTCCAGCTTCACTTTCAACAACCACCTTAGCCCAGCTAGGTTGTAACATGGGCTCTTTATTTTGGGCTACCTTCCAAGGCCACTGCCTTTTTTCATCAAAATCAACATCACGTGAAATTACAATTCTCTTCTTCTTAGGGTTAAATAAACGATGAGCTTTGCTACCTGGTTCTTCACCCAAATACACCATTCCAACGCTACGATCACTAAGTTTGTTACCCTTATTCGAAACCTCTTTGGCATAAGCGACGCATCCAAAGACCTTTAGGTAATGAACTTTTGGTTTCTTACCTCTCCACGCTTCATATGGAGTTGTCACTTTAACCGATTTAGTCTTGATTCGGTTCAGCAAGTAGACAGAGTGTCGTACTGCCTCCCCTCATAACGCATCTGGCACCTTCATTGTTTTCAGTAGTGATCGCGTCATGCTTAACATCGTTCTGTTTCTGCGTTCTACGACACCATTTTGTTGTGGTGAGTAGGGCGCCTTCAATTGGCGTCGAATCCCCTCTCGTTGGCAATAATCGTTGAACTGATGTGAGGTAAACTCACCGCCGCGATCAGTTCGTAGTGTTTTAATTTTCAGTGAGCTTTCTCGTTCCACCTGTTTCTTGAATTTCTTAAATTGAGCAAAAGCATTGTCTTTTGATTTCAACAGATAAACCCACATATATCGCGTACAATCATCAACAAGCAATAGAAAGTACCGATTACCTCCCCATGTTTGTGGAGTTATAGGCCCGCACAAATCCGCGTATATAAGTTCCAACGGCTTCTTTGCCCTCCACTGAGCTTCACTCGGAAACGATTTACGAGTCTGTTTAGCAACTAAACATCCTTTACATACTTGTTTTGGATGTAAGATATGCGGCATACCAACTACAGCTCCTTTTTTGCTCATGTCTTCAAGTACACCAAAATTTGCCTGCCCCATTCTAGCATGCCAAACCCACACATCTTCTTCTAAATTCATAGCAAGACAAACTGGTTTTCAACATTTTAGAGAAATCTTGTACAATCTGATAGGTGACCTTTTTACTTTCATGACAAGTTGTTTTCTACCGTCATACATCCTTAAATATTCTTGCTTCATGTTTATTTCGTACCCCTCTTCTGTCATTTGTCCAAGACTTATGACATTGCTATGAAGGGCTGGAATGTAATAAACATTTGAAATTACAAACTGATCACCATTTTTGCAATCGAATAAGATTGTACCTTTCCCTTTAATATGTACCTTCGAACTGTCACCAAATCGAACTTGACTGGTCACATTTTGATCCAATTGAGCAAACAATCCGAGATGACCCGTCATATGGTTGCTGGCCCCGTTGTCTAGGTACCATAAATTTTGGTTCGTTTCATCCTTCTCGAACTTCCCTGGAAACACTTTCTCTTCATTAAGTAGAACCATTTTCGGTTCTTCTTCGCCGCATATACTCAATAATAAGGACTGCTCGTCTTCTTCTCCTTAAGTCAAATTAATCTTCTGTTCCCGCTTCTTTTCTTGGTCACACTCAGACTCGTAATGACCAAATTGTTCATATAACAACCCTCCAAAATATTTTTATGACACCCCTAATATAATTAAAATATCCCAATATGTCTTAAAATACACCCCATACTCGAAAACAGGTCCCGAATACCTTTAATTTTATTAAAATTAATTAGAAATGAATTTTTTGGTCTCTAGCGGGGCTCGTAAGCCACCTCTTCGACCTACGCGGGCCGCGACAGCTTGGAGTCAGGGCCGCACCCGGTGCCGCCACCTGTCGTACGCGTGTTGAAGCTAGTGTGATGACTGGGCCAGGCTAGGACCTACCAGCCTACTACGCGGGCCGCGTAGGCCGTGGCCTGAGTTAACGCGGGGCGCGACAAGACCAAAATCAGGCCCTATATAAAGAGGCCATCGGCTTCAGTTTCCGATCGCTCATTTCTTTTCTTTCTTACAAAATTATGAAGAAGATAACATAATTTCTGGGCATAATACCCCCTAATTAACGAAGTTCTGCCCCGATATAAGTATCATAACCCCGGTTACGTATTAGATACGCTGCTCGATTGATCCAGGGTTCCGTAACGGCTGTCGAGGTTCTGCCCGACGTAGTCGTTGGAATGCCGTCTCGGGGAGGGTATAACTAATGTAAATATAAAGGGTTATTATACTAACGCGTGTGCATTGTGTAAATTATAGATAATCACCAGGAAACCTTAGAAGAAATCTAAGACAGCAATGTGAGTAATCTCTTTTTTGTAAATTGTTTTACAAAACCTTTATTTATTTTGAACTATAATAAGCAGTGATTGAGTCTTTGTAGTTCTTCAATTACTGCCGGTATGTTGGGGTTTTGTATACAAAATGTGGAACACGTTACCATTGGACAACGAGTTAGCCAATACGTAATATGACCCACCAGTCAGGATTGACAATACTGAATGAGTAATTGTGTAGAAATAAACAATGTGATAGCTCTCAATATTGTTAATGGATAAAACTCTTCTTGATTAAACTGGGATTCACTCACCAGTATTTCCCACTGACAAAAATGTTTTTAAACGCGTTTCAGGTAACAAAATGTGAAAGCCAACTAGAAGCCATCTGGACAGCACTGAAGGCTTGGAAAAGTGGCTATAAAAGTTACCTAAATAAAAGAAGATGTTTTATTCAATAAAATAGGGATTTTCCCTATGAAAATGTTTGTAATGAAAACTTGGGTTTTATCCCAATATGTTTAATATTATAAAAGTGTGGTATTTACTCTGATAAACATTTCCTAACTACGGTCCTGATGAAATTTTCGCTGCCAAAATGATAAACAAATGATACCACCAAAACTGGGCTCGCGGCCGCCCGTTCCTGGGACAGATAGGGGGCGGGGGTTGCGACAGAAGGTGGTATCAGAGCTAAGCCACTGATTCAGCCACAGAAGTGTTCTGCTGACACCAAAATATTATTCAAATTGTTAGGAAATTAATTATGGAAATACATGCATAATTGTATTTTATTGTTGTGTGTTATTTGACTATTGTTAGTTTACAGTATGAGTGATCAAGGACCCTCAGACGATTATCGTCAGTTGTCCGATTCACCTAGGAGTGAAGTTACTTCCTCACAACCTGCCCTCTCTGGGTATTCAACTGACTAGGAAGAAGGGATGTTTGTCTTTAAGGCTCAGTCTGAAGAGCCATTCCCTCAGAAAAAGAGAGGATGGTTCAGTAAGGGAGCATTCGAGCGTAGGAAAAGAATGCGAAAGTTGCAACAGCAGAGAGTCCTAGCTGCCGCTAAGCGAGAGTCAGATGCCCATACACAGGATATGCTTAATAGAAGCTTAGCTAATTTTCATATCCTAGCAACAACAGCTGCCGACCCAAACCTGGAGCAACTAGTAGCCCCACAACCCTTACCTTTGTTTCCCACGCAGCCGATGGAGATAGAAAACAACCCCGAAAACCAAGTCCAAATGCATGATTTCAACCCTGAGGAGATACCTAGGATACCAGCCCCTAATCCCTTAGATCCAGATTATGATCCATGGTTCGATGATCATAGGGATTATGTGCCACGCTACCACCTAAACGACGAACCCATGCCAAACTTAGCAGCCTATCCAGGTCCGGACCCTCTAGATCCCTACTACTACGATAACGATGAATACATTAGGGAGATCTTAGAGAATCTGTACCCTCAAGAGGAGCCCATGCCCCAGTACCCAGACCCAGTACCAGCACCTGCACCCCCAATGAGTGCAGATAATGTGCAAGAGCTCCGAATTTTCGGAGAAGAGATTTTAGAGAGTAGTGAGAGGATGAGGCAGGTAGGAGAGCGACTCGTCTGGAAATACGACGAGCGCAATATGGATTACTGGATGAATTCAGATCAGTGAAGGTGATGGTGGAGTTGGTAATAATAATAATAATAATAATAATAATAATAATAATAATAATAATAATATAATATATAATATATAATATATAATATATAATATATAATATGTTTGTATGAAAAATAATAATAATAATAATATATGTGTAAAAATAATAATATATGTTGTAGTATAGACCACTTCGTGGTTAGCGATGCCAAGTAGTGTTGTAATTTTTAATTCCAGCTTTAGTGTGTATTCGATGCATACTATAATAGAAAAGAGTAAGTCGCAATGCTCGACGCTTTTGACCAATATGTGTATTGTGTGATTGTTGCCTAAATTATTAATTATTTTGTGATATTAATAATTGGAAAATGTTTAAAATTCAGATGGACGACGAAGTAAACCAAGAAAACCAGAATAACGATAACCAGAGTAACATTAACCTGGATAATGAAAACCCGAACAACAACAATAATGGAAACCAAGTGGATAACAGTGCCATGCAACATATAGTGGCACATGGGATAATAGATGCGATGCCATATATTATCAAAATGGTTAAGGGAGCGGAAAATAAAAGTAAACATGATAACAAATGACCCTCTGAACCTAAAAACAGTGTGAACAATGGACCCGTACTTCAAGTGCACATTCCCAAAAGAAGAAGAATCGTGTCTTACGGTTGTTCTTATAAAGAATTCTGGTCTTGTAAACCAATGGAATTCTCGGGCAATGAAGGGGCCGTTGCATCTCTACGCTGGATAGAAAAGACTGAGGTAGTCTTAAGAATAAGTAAATGTGTGGAAGAGGATAAGATAATGTTTGCTTCCAATCTGTTTAAGAATTCAGCACTAGAATGGTGGAACACTATCCTCCAGTCTAGGGGAAATGATAGAACTTACAATATGGAATGGGAGGAGTTTAAAAACATGGTAGAAAAGAAATTCTGCCCTCCTAATGAAAATGAGCAGATAGCAAACAAATTCCTAAATCTTAGGATGACTGGAGTAGATAGTAAGGGTTATACTACATTATTCTTTGAATATGCCCGAATAATACCAACCCTTGCTTCACCTGAACCAGTATTAATCTCCCGTTAAATATGGGGATTAATTGGAGAGATTAGACATGTAGTCAAGGCAGCTAGACCTCAAACCATAGAAGAAGCAGTAGAACTAGCCAACACCTTGACAGATTGTAACACCTCGAAAATTCGGGTTAATTATTAAAACAACACGTGGCATGTAAGACAAAACGCGTTGAAAAACCCGGATTTAATAAAGATGGTTCGGTAGGATTTAAAGTGACGTCATGTTAAATTATTACCTCTGAACGACCTTAATTATGAATCCCAAGACCCGATTAAATGTTATATCCATCTTCTATACCCCAATACAGAAATTATTGATCTAAGATAAGACCCCAAGTGCATGATGTGATCCTACTAAGAAAAAGCAATGGTAACACTTGGTTTTCGGGTCTTGTTTTTGGATTCTAAGCAAACTAAGTGAAATGGTAGGGTAAGGGACTGTACTAAGGCATTTTGGAAGGTCCCTAATTGTCAAATAAGGTCCCAAGGTCGTGCAAGTGGGGTGCCCATTCGAAATATCAAAGAAAAGTCAAGAATCACGGCTGAAGACAAGCTTACGGACCGTAAGCTTGTCAGCCTTACGGTCCGTAAGGATGAGCCCAGCGACGGAAAACCTCCTGCAGCAGGTTATTTCGCGATTGTGACTTGTTTGTTCGGTTTTTATCAGTTATAAACGACCCCTAACAGTGCTAGAACACTAGGGACAAGTGTCCAATGGTTGTGGTTGATCTTAGAGTGAGTTGTCAACTAGTTATGGTGGATCCAAGTAGTATATAAGACCACATTGTTGCAACATTCATTCTCACACCATTCTCTGCATCATTGGAGTCTCTCTGGAGCTAAGGAACTTTCCCCTCTGCTCCTAATTCGTGCATTGGACTATTGTAAGTCTACTAGTTCTTGTTTAGTTGCTTTTAGCTTAGTTAATTAGCTAAAAGTCAAACCGTCGTAATTACGGTTTGACTTCGAGATTAGTCAATAATGGCTCAGTCTTATCTCGAATTAAAAGTAGTTTTAGAATGGTATTTATGTGGGAAATAAAACCCCAAAAGGGTTTCCCCTGATCACCATCCTAAGCAGGTCAAATGTCGGGTCAAACATTTACTTAAAAAGTCAACATATTGCTTAAAGTGTCATTTATGCATAATTAGCTATCTAGATCATTTGTAACCTGTTTGAATATTGTTATAACTTAGAAATAAGTGTAAGAACATGTCCCAACCTGTTCAACCCGACTATTTCCTGTTTAGACCCGGTTCGGAACCGAAAGTCACATAGTTTGACTTTTCGGTTGACTTTCAGTTCTGACCCGTTTGGGCATATTTTAGAAATGCCTCAGAGCTTAAATTGGATTAGGATACATGTTAGAACAACCCTCTGTGATCATACACCTTGGTTCACTAGTTATCCAATTAATATGCAAATTTCCGTTAATTGCTCATACGTTGACCGTTATGCCCTTATTACCTTAAATCATGATTTATGAAAATGTAAAAGTGTAGAAACCTTAAATATTGATATATAAACTTGTATGCAAAATTTGACATCAGTTTGACTTGTAGAATAAGAGTTATGCTCATTATCACAAAACTAATGCTTTATGTTAACATAATGGCGTAATTAGCATATAGCCTAGTTAAACATACTTTTTGGTATCAAACGAATTACCCACTGTTATAATATAATATTTTGGGAATTTTAAAGATTTTTAATTAATTTTAGGCTGAGCATAACTCATAGTCATAGGCTTAATCGGTAATTGTCGGTTTTGCCCTTACGGGCCATAAAATGAGTTTTACACATCCAAACGACTCCAAACCTTTTGCTACTGATTAGTTATGATAAATAAATTATTTTAAGCCTTCTGGAAATATAAAAATATCAGATTTAAGTATGAAACCCGGAAATGGCCTTTAATCGCCATAATTAGCGTTTTTAACGCATAGTGTGTCTTGGAATCATATTAGACATACCCGGGTTGATACCTACTGATATAAGAAGCAAATTATCATATTTTAACAGTAAGCAAAAGAAGATAAACTCAGACCTTAGTTTTGAGCTTGTCGGCTTATGGGAAATTACCAAAATACCCCTACGGGGCCTAGTTTGGTTAAATATGATAAATTTCACACATATGCCTTAGCCTACTGTTATAACACATCAAAATGAATATGTTTGCTGTTTACATCAGACCTGTAACTCAGTTGAACATATAAACGCTTTTACAAACTTTAAAATGACCAAACTACCCCTACGGGGCATAGTTTGTGTTTAAACTAGTTCGGGGCATAACGAAAGACATCTTACTGATGTTACAACATATTTGAAGCATATTAACTTAGGAAACCTGTATATAGCTCTTACGGATACCCGTTACGCATACTACGCGCTCGGCTCGGTTTATGTAACAAGTTTACATAAATTAGCCGAAACGGGTCAAACCTTATCGGTTTTATCTCAAAATCCAGAATGTGAATAATAAACCCATATTAAACAAGTCTCCAAACTTGTCGGGTCTGAATCACATTCTATCCGGTCTTTCGCCTAATCGGGCGTACGAACCGTATCTTTGAAACTAGCCGGTCTAAGCTTAAGCTTAATAAAAGACCCGTTAGAATTCTAATAGGTTATATTTAACCTTCGTTCCAGATTAGGAGAAACAGTAAAAGCTACCTGCTATTTGATTATTGTGACTATACTTTGCATCAAGGTAAATACTTTTAACTTATTTTCCCTATACGGGCTTGGGTTACGGTACATAGCGTACCGCTTGATCGGGCGTCAAATCTTCCATCGCTGAGGTGGTTAATTGAATAATTTGAACGGCTCGTTTAAACAGTATTGTTTACTTTACCGCCTTTGGGGGGGTTAATGACCATGTCCCGGATATCCTTGGCATTATCTTACGAGATAGCCACGACCTGAGCACGGGGTGTAGGCGTACACCTTTCGTGTATAACTCTAGAATTGTGGTGTGTCTATTGATCCTTAAACCGGATACGTTCCGGCTACTGAACGCATAAGTAACATGTAATTCGTTAACAAGATTATAATATAAAAATAATTCTCCCAAGTTAAACAAAATGTTTATGCCATGTGCATCCAAACAAATTTTCAATCATTTTATAAAATGAGTCAGTTGAATGTATTTACCAGTGTAAACTGACGTATTTTCCCAAAAAAGATTAAATGCAGGTACTAGGCGAAATAGGCTGGAAGTCTCCTAAGCATCACTAGAAGTCTCGCAAACTTAAGATGCCGATGTCTGTTGAACCATAAACAATATTTTTATTATTCGATCCTACTGTGGATAAACAACGGATAATTGTGACTTTGTTTACAATAAATAAATTCGGTTGTATCTTATTTAAATTTGCTTCCGCTGTGCATTATTATATTGTGTTGTTTGACTATTACGTTGCCAACCACGTCACGATACTCCCCCACCGGGCCCACCGGTGACACGTGGAAATCGGGGTGTGACAGGTTGGTATCAGAGCCAACACTGAGCGAATTAAACACTAGCCTTTTGTGTTTAATCTCAATTACACAATTGCACATATCTAAACTTTTGAGTCTAGACTTATAACTTAGGACAAATTCCACCTTTTCGGTATTTGTTTTGTCCTTTAAATTTTATATTTTTGTTATTGTTATCTCATGCTTTATTGACAGGAATAACAAAGATGCCTCCTAGATTCTTCCGAACACGAGGAAGAGGACGAGGAAAGGGGTTAGCTACAGCCCCCAACGACCATGAAGCAGGATCTTCACGAAGGCGAGCTCCATCAAACACCGAGAGTGACGACCCTCGGGAAAACCGAAGAAACCAATACGAGCCGGCCAGACGATCGGTTTCACATACTTCCACACCTCCTGCTCCAAATCCTTATGAACCTCACAACCCACAGCCTTCGTATGTGCCACTGCAAAGATCCTTGTCTCATCACTCATATGGGGACCCTACTCCAGTCTTTCGAGGCCAATTTAATCCGGCCGACTACCTGCCAGAACCAGTGGGTTTCAACCCACTAGGGCCAGATGATCACTTCTCCGGTGATCAAGCCGACGACATGGACGAGGATACGGACCCCGTCATGCCTGCGAGCGGCACTCCGAACCACCCGATTGAGATCTCCGATAGTTCGTCTTTCCACGGATCACCCTATGGTGGTCCAGATAGCTTCCAGGCCCTATTTGATCAGCATCAGTGGTATTACACACCATCACACCACTCGTCATCACATGGGCAGCATCAGCAGCATTCTCAGCAGCACCAGGAGCCACAGCCACAGCCGCATCATCAAGATTCTTCAGAGGATCATAGATTTGTGGCAGTTACGCCACCACCTCCACCGCCACCAGTTCAGCCAGCACCTCCTCAACCGCCAAGGCGTAGGAGAACCGGTGCTCGCATATCTGTGCGACCGGGGGGCTTCACTTTCGATTCCCCACGACAGTCTAGTGCTAGTCACTACCCACCGCATTATGAGGACCCACAGATGGGTGGGCCTTCGCAGCCAGCTTATCAACAGCCACCGCCCATGGGTTTTGAGAACCCAATACCAGCGTACACGGGTCCAAGTAATTACAACTCGTTTGAGCAACCAACTTACAACAACTATGGATACGCTGAGGCAGATCCTTATATGGAAGCAGCAAATTATAACTCCTTCAATGCCCAAGGACCCTACGGGGATCCATGGGGGGTAAGCCACCCTAACCAGGGATACCCAATACCTCCCCGGCCTATCATAAGAGCGCAGTCGCAGCCTCCACGATTTTCTCCCCCAGAACGGGAGGAAATTCTGCATAGATTGAATCAAGTTGAGCAGGAGTCTCGCCGCGACCGCCAGAAGACGGAGAGTTTCTTACAAGGATTGGTTGGTCTGATCAAGGGAAAGAACAAGAAGAGTCGTTGAATTCTTCCACATTTATCTTCTCTTGTATTTGGTTGTTAAGCCCCTACGTGGGTGTGTTTGTTGTGGTGTGTATTGACCCCTACGTGGGTCTATCTTTCCATAAACCCCTACGAGGGTAAGTTGTATGTTTAGTCCCTGCGTGGACTTATGTTTGTTTAAGTCCCTACGTGGACAATTGTTAGTGTGTTAGTCCCTACGAGGACTTATGTCTTTCTGTAAGACCCCTACGTGGGCATGTTGGTATGTTTAGCTCCTGCGTGGGCAAATTTCATGTGTGAAAGACCCGTTTAGGGCAATATGTAATATTGTAATGAAGTAATGGAATGGTTATTTTATAAATTTCATGTTGCCATATGTGCGTATATAAACTATAAATGAAATAAATAAATTAAAAATCATTTCCTTTTTAAAATAATCTGCCTATGAAATTATAAATCATAAAGGGTAAAAACCTAGCTTAGTGTCAAATATAAGACCGAGCCAAGATGGTAAGACCTGTTTAAAAGATTTAAATTCTTGTTAACATCTTAAAACATGTTAACACTCCTGGCAGAAGTGGTTCGTTTAAAATCACATGTCATTTTATATGTATAAGGAGTCTTTAGAAGATTCCAAAACCCAGTTTAATGATCTCTGAATCCTGGGTCTACATCATCAATTAAGATGATCATATAGTACCATACGTTGGTAATATAATGCCTACGGGCCTTACTCATTTCCATATGAGCCAAAGGACAGTGGTAGCATTGACTCCCTGTCAAATAAAGGTATTGAACTAGGTTCGAACCCTAATAGCCTTGATTCTCCGAAATCATAGCTTATAATTTATATTGTCTATGTGACTAGGCCTATTGTGCCAATATACTGTAATGTTTTGATTCTCTGAAATCATATATTAAATTAAGAATGTCCACGTGACTAGGCTTTTTGTGCCACAAATAAAACTATTAAGGTTTTATTATTAGGATAAATTTTCATAGAAATCCTAAATTAAAGCAATTAATAAGTTAACCTGATATGGTCTCTGTTCACCATGGTTAACGAGTTACCCTAAAGGGTAATTCTATAATAAACTCCATAGTAAAATATTGTTCTTGTTTTCTGTAACAGTTCAATTAAATGGCTGACTCAAATGAAGTTAATAGCCCTCCCGTGGAGCCGAATGTGAATGCCCAGATTACATTAACGGGCGCTGAATTGAAAGCATTAATAGATGGTGCTATCACAGAGGCTTTGGATAGGCAGTATGAGGAGTACAGTGGTACTCGAAGCAGGACCCACTCTGCATCACGTTCGAAGCCCAGGACCAATTCTGAGGCTCATAACAAGCCTCCTCCTAAAAAGGATGGACCAAAGAAAAACGGTGATGATCGCCAGTCCACCAACCGCCAAAGTGATCCATCTCAGCATTTGGTACTGCATCAAGGACATCGTAACAAGGGTTGCACATATAAGTACTTTGTGTCTTGTAAACCCAGGGATTTTACGGGTGAGAAAGGAGCCGTCGATTGTATGACGTGGCTCGATGAGATGGACACTGTCGTGGACATCAGCGGATGCGCTGAAGGTGATGTGGTTAAATTTGTCTCACAGTCCTTCAAAGGTCAGGCGTTGGCTTGGTGGAGAGCTCTGATGGAAGCTTCCGGAAAGATCCCGTTGTATAGTATGACGTGGGATCAATTCATCGCCTTGATCAAGGAAAATTTCTGCCCTCAGCATGAGGTGGAAAAGATCGAATCAGACTTTCTAGCACTGGTGATGGAGAACCTCGACTGTCAGGCTTATTTGACAAGCTTCAATACACTATCCCGGTTGGTACCTTATCTGGTAACCCCGGAGCCTAAAAGGATTGCTCGTTTTATTGGTGGGTTGGAACCCGAGATCAAGGCCAGTGTAAAAGCTTCTCGGCCAGTTACCTTCAGGTCTGTAACTGACCTTTCCTTATCCCTCACATTGGATGCGGTCCGACAGAGATCAAAGAGGAATAAGGATGCTGAGAAGAGGAAGCGAGAAGATGATGGTTCGCGTAGGTCGAACAAGAAGCACCGTGGGAGCGGTGATCACAAGAAGGGTTCGGATTCGAAGAAAGATGAGCATCGTTCTGGAGAGAAGCCCACATGCAAGACTTGCAAGAAACGGCACTTTGGAAAGTGCAGACTCAAATCAAACTCGAATAACGAGTCAAGGTCTTTTGCTTGTGGTTTGTGCAAATCCAAGGAACACAAAACCTTGGATTGCAAGAAGATGAAAGATGCAACGTGCTACCGTTGCAACGAGAAGGGCCACATAAGTACTAACTGCCCAAAGAACAACAAGAAGCCTGAAGAGGCTAAGAAGACTAATGCCAGAGTCTTCAGGATGGATGCGAAGGAGGCCGTGCAGGATGATAACGTCATAACAGGTACTTTCCTTGTAAATGATGTTTTTGCAAGAGTACTTTTTGATTCAGGCGCGGATAAGTCCTTCGTAGATCATAAGTTTTGTAAATTGTTGAATTTACCTGTCAAAACCCTAAGCGTAAACTATGAGGTAGAGTTAGCAGATGGTACCATAGAAACCGTCGCTACTGTGTTAGATGGATGTACTATATCCATTAAGAACTATTCTTTTCCTCTGTCTCTACTTCCGTTTAAATTAGCTGGTTTTGACATTGTTCTGGGTATGGACTGGTTATCTCATAACCAGGCCCAAATCGTCTGTAAACAGAAACAGGTAGTGATAAAGACTCCGTCTGGTGAGTCACTTACCATTCGGGGAGATACCCAGTACGGACTGCCTGAGCAGGTGACTATGCTCAAGGCTTCCAAGTGTTTGAAGAGGGGATGTGTCATTTACATGGCGCAAGTGATTATGGAGGAACCTAAACCGAAGTTAGAAGACATTCCCGTCATCTCTGAATACCCGGAAGTATTTCCTGAAGATCTACCTGGACTACCACCAGATAGACAAGTCGAATTCAGGATCGATATCATTCCCGGAGCGGCACCAGTTGCTAGAGCTCCATACAGATTGGCACCCACGGAAATGAAGGAGTTGCGGACGCAGCTAGATGAATTGCTGGCTAAGGGTTTCATTAGACCCAGTTCATCTCCTTGGGGAGCGCCAATCCTGTTTGTAAAGAAGAAGGATGGGTCGATGCGTCTGTGCATCGACTATCGCGAGCTTAATAAAGTCACGATCAAGAATAGGTATCCTCTGCCCAGAATCGACGATTTGTTCGATCAGCTTCAAGGGGCAAGTTACTTCTCAAAGATTGATTTGAGGTCTGGATACCATCAGTTGAAGGTTAAGGATGAAGACGTTCACAAGACTGCATTTAGGACTCGTTACGGTCACTACGAGTTCCTAGTGATGCCTTTTGGGCTCACCAATGCACCGGCTGCGTTCATGGATCTCATGAATCGCGTTTGCAAGCCGCACTTAGATAAATTCGTCATCGTTTTCATCGACGACATTCTCATTTATTCTAAGAACAAAGCTGACCACGAGAAACATCTTCGATGTATTCTCAAACTGCTGCATAAGGAGAAGCTCTATGCCAAATTCTCCAAGTGTGAATTTTGGCTTAGGGAAGTCCAATTTCTTGGACACGTGGTCAGTGAGCGTGGTATCCAGGTGGATCCCGCTAAGGTTGAAGCAGTAATGAACTGGCAAGAGCCAAAGACGCCAACAGAAATCCGTAGCTTCCTGGGTTTGGCAGGATATTACAGACGCTTCATTGAAAATTTTTCAAGGATTGCTGCACCCCTAACTTCCCTGACCAAGAAGAAAGTAAAGTTCATTTGGGGCCCTAAGCAGCAAGAGTCCTTCGATGTTTTGAGACAAAAGTTGAGCAACGCTCCTGTGCTTACATTACCTGAAGGCGCTGAAGAATTTGTAGTTTATTGTGATGCATCACACACTGGCATGGGGTGTGTGCTTATGCAGAAAGGCAAGGTGATTGCCTATGCATCACGACAGTTAAAGGTGCACGAAAAGAATTACACCACCCATGACTTGGAATTGGGTGCCGTTGTGTTCGCACTAAAACTGTGGAGGCATTATCTTTATGGAATCAAGTTTGTGATCTTTTCTGATCACAAGAGCCTCCAGCATCTGTTTAACCAGAAAGAATTAAACATGAGGCAACGCCGTTGGATGGAAACTTTGAATGATTATGATTGTGAAATCAAATACCATCCCGGCAAAGCGAATGTAGTCGCTGATGCCTTGAGCAGAAAGGAAAGGGTTAAACCCATTCGCATTAACGCCAAGCGTATGGAGATAAAGAACAGTTTGATAGAAAGGGTGTTAGCTGCACAGAAGGAAGCTGTGTTGGAAGCTAACTATCCTAATGAAAAGTTAGGAGTGACTGAGGAGCAGTTAACTCTTAGCAAGGACGGAATTTTACGGTTAAACGGACGAATATGGGTTCCGATTTTTGGAGGACTTCGTGATGTCATCCTCCAAGAAGCCCACAGTTCCAAATACTCCGTTCATCCTGGAGCTGATAAGATGTACCAGGATTTAAAGGCAAATTATTGGTGGATAGGCTTGAAAAAGTCTGTAGCCGCCCATGTAGCAAAATGCTTGACATGTGCGCAAGTCAAAGCCGAGCATCAGAAACCGTCAGGTTTGCTACAACAGCCTGAACTTCCTACGTGGAAGTGGGAAATGGTAACTATGGATTTTATTACCAAGTTACCCAAGACAAGGAAAGGCAATGATACAATATGGGTTATAGTTGACAGACTGACTAAGTCAGCTCATTTCTTACCCATCAAGGAGACCTATAGCTCCGATATGTTAGCCCAGTTATATGTCGATAAGATTGTAGCCCTACACGGCATACCTGTAGCTATTATCTCTGACCGAGATACTAGGTACACGTCACATTTTTGGAAGAGCTTCCAACAATCTTTGGGCACACGTTTGAACTTTAGTACGGCTTACCATCCTCAGACAGACGGTCAGAGTGAGCGTACCATTCAAACGTTGGAAGACATGCTGCGTGCATGTGCGATCGATTTGGGAGGTAGCTGGGATAAGAACCTGCCATTGATCGAATTCTCCTACAACAATAGCTACCATACCAGCATAAAGGCTGCGCCTTTTGAGGCATTATACGGTAGAAAGTGTAGATCGCCAGTTTGTTGGGCGGAAGTTGGAGAAGTCCAGTTATCCGGACCAGAGATCGTGTTTGAAACGACGGACAAGATTGTCCAGATTCGTAACAATCTCCAAGCTGCCCGGAATAGGCAGAAGATGTACGCGGATCCAAATCGTAAGGATTTTCACTTCGAAGTAGGTGACAAAGTCCTACTTAAAGTGTCACCATGGAAAGGGGTGATGCGATTTGGTAAGAAAGGCAAACTAAGCCCGAGATACATAGGACCTTTCGAGGTTATCGAACGTGTCGGGTCAGTTGCCTACAAATTGAACTTACCAGAAGAGCTCAGCGGAATTCACAATGTGTTCCACATCTGCAATCTAAAGAAGTGTTCCGCTGACGATTCACATGTCATGCCACATACAGATGTGCAAATAGATAAGAGCTTAACGTTTGTGGAAAAACCTGTGTCGATTGAAGATCGACAGGTAAGAAAGCTTCAGAGGAAGCATATACCTTTTGTGAAGGTCAAATGGGATGCCCGTAGAGGTCCCGAATTCACGTGGGAGTTAGAATCCACCATGAAGGAAAAGTACCCTTACTTGTTTCAGTAAATCTCGGGTCGAGATTTATTTTAAGGGGGTGAGGATGTAACACCTCGAAAATTCGGGTTAATTATTAAAACAACACGTGGCATGTAAGACAAAACGCGTTGAAAAACCCGGATTTAATAAAGATGGTTCGGTAGGATTTAAAGTGACGTCATGTTAAATTATTACCTCTGAACGACCTTAATTATGAATCCCAAGACCCGATTAAATGTTATATCCATCTTCTATACCCCAATACAGAAATTATTGATCTAAGATAAGACCCCAAGTGCATGATGTGATCCTACTAAGAAAAAGCAATGGTAACACTTGGTTTTCGGGTCTTGTTTTTGGATTCTAAGCAAACTAAGTGAAATGGTAGGGTAAGGGACTGTACTAAGGCATTTTGGAAGGTCCCTAATTGTCAAATAAGGTCCCAAGGTCGTGCAAGTGGGGTGCCCATTCGAAATATCAAAGAAAAGTCAAGAATCACGGCTGAAGACAAGCTTACGGACCGTAAGCTTGTCAGCCTTACGGTCCGTAAGGATGAGCCCAGCGACGGAAAACCTCCTGCAGCAGGTTATTTCGCGATTGTGACTTGTTTGTTCGGTTTTTATCAGTTATAAACGACCCCTAACAGTGCTAGAACACTAGGGACAAGTGTCCAATGGTTGTGGTTGATCTTAGAGTGAGTTGTCAACTAGTTATGGTGGATCCAAGTAGTATATAAGACCACATTGTTGCAACATTCATTCTCACACCATTCTCTGCATCATTGGAGTCTCTCTGGAGCTAAGGAACTTTCCCCTCTGCTCCTAATTCGTGCATTGGACTATTGTAAGTCTACTAGTTCTTGTTTAGTTGCTTTTAGCTTAGTTAATTAGCTAAAAGTCAAACCGTCGTAATTACGGTTTGACTTCGAGATTAGTCAATAATGGCTCAGTCTTATCTCGAATTAAAAGTAGTTTTAGAATGGTATTTATGTGGGAAATAAAACCCCAAAAGGGTTTCCCCTGATCACCATCCTAAGCAGGTCAAATGTCGGGTCAAACATTTACTTAAAAAGTCAACATATTGCTTAAAGTGTCATTTATGCATAATTAGCTATCTAGATCATTTGTAACCTGTTTGAATATTGTTATAACTTAGAAATAAGTGTAAGAACATGTCCCAACCTGTTCAACCCGACTATTTCCTGTTTAGACCCGGTTCGGAACCGAAAGTCACATAGTTTGACTTTTCGGTTGACTTTCAGTTCTGACCCGTTTGGGCATATTTTAGAAATGCCTCAGTGCTTAAATTGGATTAGGATACATGTTAGAACAACCCTCTGTGATCATACACCTTGGTTCACTAGTTATCCAATTAATATGCAAATTTCCGTTAATTGCTCATACGTTGACCGTTATGCCCTTATTACCTTAAATCATGATTTATGAAAATGTAAAAGTGTAGAAACCTTAAATATTGATATATAAACTTGTATGCAAAATTTGACATCAGTTTGACTTGTAGAATAAGAGTTATGCTCATTATCACAAAACTAATGCTTTATGTTAACATAATGGCGTAATTAGCATATAGCCTAGTTAAACATACTTTTTGGTATCAAACGAATTACCCACTGTTATAATATAATATTTTGGGAATTTTAAAGATTTTTAATTAATTTTAGGCTGAGCATAACTCATAGTCATAGGCTTAATCGGTAATTGTCGGTTTTGCCCTTACGGGCCATAAAATGAGTTTTACACATCCAAACGACTCCAAACCTTTTGCTACTGATTAGTTATGATAAATAAATTATTTTAAGCCTTCTGGAAATATAAAAATATCAGATTTAAGTATGAAACCCGGAAATGGCCTTTAATCGCCATAATTAGCGTTTTTAACGCATAGTGTGTCTTGGAATCATATTAGACATACCCGGGTTGATACCTACTGATATAAGAAGCAAATTATCATATTTTAACAGTAAGCAAAAGAAGATAAACTCAGACCTTAGTTTTGAGCTTGTCGGCTTATGGGAAATTACCAAAATACCCCTACGGGGCCTAGTTTGGTTAAATATGATAAATTTCACACATATGCCTTAGCCTACTGTTATAACACATCAAAATGAATATGTTTGCTGTTTACATCAGACCTGTAACTCAGTTGAACATATAAACGCTTTTACAAACTTTAAAATGACCAAACTACCCCTACGGGGCATAGTTTGTGTTTAAACTAGTTCGGGGCATAACGAAAGACATCTTACTGATGTTACAACATATTTGAAGCATATTAACTTAGGAAACCTGTATATAGCTCTTACGGATACCCGTTACGCATACTACGCGCTCGGCTCGGTTTATGTAACAAGTTTACATAAATTAGCCGAAACGGGTCAAACCTTATCGGTTTTATCTCAAAATCCAGAATGTGAATAATAAACCCATATTAAACAAGTCTCCAAACTTGTTGGGTCTGAATCACATTCTATCCGGTCTTTCGCCTAATCGGGCGTACGAACCGTATCTTTGAAACTAGCCGGTCTAAGCTTAAGCTTAATAAAAGACCCGTTAGAATTCTAATAGGTTATATTTAACCTTCGTTCCAGATTAGGAGAAACAGTAAAAGCTACCTGCTATTTGATTATTGTGACTATACTTTGCATCAAGGTAAATACTTTTAACTTATTTTCCCTATACGGGCTTGGGTTACGGTACATAGCGTACCGCTTGATCGGGCGTCAAATCTTCCATCGCTGAGGTGGTTAATTGAATAATTTGAACGGCTCGTTTAAACAGTATTGTTTACTTTACCGCCTTTGGGGGGGTTAATGACCATGTCCCGGATATCCTTGGCATTATCTTACGAGATAGCCACGACCTGAGCACGAGGTGTAGGCGTACACCTTTCGTGTATAACTCTAGAATTGTGGTGTGTCTATTGATCCTTAAACCGGATACGTTCCGGCTACTGAACGCATAAGTAACATGTAATTCGTTAACAAGATTATAATATAAAAATAATTCTCCCAAGTTAAACAAAATGTTTATGCCATGTGCATCCAAACAAATTTTCAATCATTTTATAAAATGAGTCAGTTGAATGTATTTACCAGTGTAAACTGACGTATTTTCCCAAAAAAGATTAAATGCAGGTACTAGGCGAAATAGGCTGGAAGTCTCCTAAGCATCACTAGAAGTCTCGCAAACTTAAGATGCCGATGTCTGTTGAACCATAAACAATATTTTTATTATTCGATCCTACTGTGGATAAACAACGGATAATTGTGACTTTGTTTACAATAAATAAATTCGGTTGTATCTTATTTAAATTTGCTTCCGCTGTGCATTATTATATTGTGTTGTTTGACTATTACGTTGCCAACCACGTCACGATACTCCCCCACCGGGCCCACCGGTGACACGTGGAAATCGGGGTGTGACAGGTTGGTATCAGAGCCAACACTGAGCGAATTAAACACTAGCCTTTTGTGTTTAATCTCAATTACACAATTGCACATATCTAAACTTTTGAGTCTAGACTTATAACTTAGGACAAATTCCACCTTTTCGGTATTTGTTTTGTCCTTTAAATTTTATATTTTTGTTATTGTTATCTCATGCTTTATTGACAGGAATAACAAAGATGCCTCCTAGATTCTTCCGAACACGAGGAAGAGGACGAGGAAAGGGGTTAGCTACAGCCCCCAACGACCATGAAGCAGGATCTTCACGAAGGCGAGCTCCATCAAACACCGAGAGTGACGACCCTCGGGAAAACCGAAGAAACCAATACGAGCCGGCCAGACGATCGGTTTCACATACTTCCACACCTCCTGCTCTAAATCCTTATGAACCTCACAACCCACAGCCTTCGTATGTGCCACTGCAAAGATCCTTGTCTCATCACTCATATGGGGACCCTACTCCAGTCTTTCGAGGCCAATTTAATCCGGCCGACTACCTGCCAGAACCAGTGGGTTTCAACCCACTAGGGCCAGATGATCACTTCTCCGGTGATCAAGCCGACGACATGGACGAGGATACGGACCCCGTCATGCCTGCGAGCGGCACTCCGAACCACCCGATTGAGATCTCCGATAGTTCGTCTTTCCACGGATCACCCTATGGTGGTCCAGATAGCTTCCAGGCCCTATTTGATCAGCATCAGTGGTATTACACACCATCACACCACTCGTCATCACATGGGCAGCATCAGCAGCATTCTCAGCAGCACCAGGAGCCACAGCCACAGCCGCATCATCAAGATTCTTCAGAGGATCATAGATTTGTGGCAGTTACGCCACCACCTCCACCGCCACCAGTTCAGCCAGCACCTCCTCAACCGCCAAGGCGTAGGAGAACCGGTGCTCGCATATCTGTGCGACCGGGGGGCTTCACTTTCGATTCCCCACGACAGTCTAGTGCTAGTCACTACCCACCGCATTATGAGGACCCACAGATGGGTGGGCCTTCGCAGCCAGCTTATCAACAGCCACCGCCCATGGGTTTTGAGAACCCAATACCAGCGTACACGGGTCCAAGTAATTACAACCCGTTTGAGCAACCAACTTACAACAACTATGGATACGCTGAGGCAGATCCTTATATGGAAGCAGCAAATTATAACTCCTTCAATGCCCAAGGACCCTACGGGGATCCATGGGGGGTAAGCCACCCTAACCAGGGATACCCAATACCTCCCCGGCCTATCATAAGAGCGCAGTCGCAGCCTCCACGATTTTCTCCCCCAGAACGGGAGGAAATTCTGCATAGATTGAATCAAGTTGAGCAGGAGTCTCGCCGCGACCGCCAGAAGACGGAGAGTTTCTTACAAGGATTGGTTGGTCTGATCAAGGGAAAGAACAAGAAGAGTCGTTGAATTCTTCCACATTTATCTTCTCTTGTATTTGGTTGTTAAGCCCCTACGTGGGTGTGTTTGTTGTGGTGTGTATTGACCCCTACGTGGGTCTATCTTTCCATAAACCCCTACGAGGGTAAGTTGTATGTTTAGTCCCTGCGTGGACTTATGTTTGTTTAAGTCCCTACGTGGACAATTGTTAGTGTGTTAGTCCCTACGAGGACTTATGTCTTTCTGTAAGACCCCTACGTGGGCATGTTGGTATGTTTAGCTCCTGCGTGGGCAAATTTCATGTGTGAAAGACCCGTTTAGGGCAATATGTAATATTGTAATGAAGTAATGGAATGGTTATTTTATAAATTTCATGTTGCCATATGTGCGTATATAAACTATAAATGAAATAAATAAATTAAAAATCATTTCCTTTTTAAGGTTTTGTAAAATATTACAAAAAGGTTAACAAAAAGAGGATAAACTCATTTTGCTATCTTAGGCTTCTTGTAAGGGTTTCCTGGGTATAATCTATAATTTATACATTGGTTAGTATCATAACCCTTTGAAATTATTAATGATACCCTCCCCGAGATGGCATCCCAACAACTACGTTGGGCAGAACCACGACAGTTGTTACGGAACCCTAAATCAATCGGGTAGCGTAACTTTTATGAAACTGGGGTTATAATACTTACAACGGAGCAGAACCTCGCTAATTAGGGGTATAATACTCGTGTATTATAACTTTCCTACAGAAATTGTGATTTGAGATTGAAATGTGAGCGACGAAAAACGTAAACTGATGAGTTCTATATATAGTGCTGGATTCTGACTTCTAGACGGCCCGCGTAAGATAAGGCTAAGCCTTACGCGGCCCCGTTTCAACCACCTGGTCAACATATAGCTTGTCCCGGTCATCCTCTAGACCGCCACGATGTCGACACATGTCAGCACCGGATGTCTCCGCGTTTCATGATCTCTAGCGGCCCGCGTAAGTGTAAGCTTAAGCTTACGCGGCCCGTATCAACTTAAGAAGTCAACGGAGTCAATTCCAGTGTTGATACCGCCCGCATGAGATGTTGGGGTGGGTCTACGCGGCCCGCCTCAACTCTATTTTTCTTATTTTTGATTTATTTTATATGTTAAAACATAATTTGGGCTCGGTTTTCATATACGGGGTGTAATATAAGACATATTGGAATATTTTACAATATACTAAAGTGTCATAATATTTATGAGGGTGTTGGTTTTACCGAGGGTTGTTACATTCTCCCCACCTTGTTTTAGAGCTCGTCCTCGAGATCTATTGAAATAAATGCGGGTATTTCTTTTGCATTTCTGATTCAAGCTCCCATGTGTACTATGGTCCTCTTTTGGAGTCCCACTTCACTTTGACTAGAACTAGTCTCTTATGTTTGAGATTCTTGACTTTCCTGTCTTCAATTTGTAGAGGTCTTTCTATAAACTTGAGTTGTTCATTTACCTCTATATCCTTAAGAGGTACTATCAATGATTCATCAGCTAAACACTTTTTGAGATTAGATACACGAAACACATCATGAATTCCTGCCATTTCCTCTGGCAGTTGTAGTTGATAGGCTACAGGTCCTATTTTTATAATAATCTTGAAGGGTCCAACATACCTGGGACTTTGCTTTCCTCTTTTGATGAATCTTACCACTCCTTTCCAAGGAGAGACTTTCAACAATACTTTATCTCCTACCTGAAACTCCAATGGCTTGCGTCGGTTATTGGCATAACTCTTTTGTCGATCACGTGCGGCTTTCAGTCGTTCCTTAACTTGAATAATCTTGTCAGTTGTTTCTTGCACTATCTCAGGTCCAGATAGTTGCTTTTCCCCAATTTCTGCCTAACATACTGGGGTTCGACACTTTCTTCCATAAAGTGCTTCAAATGGTGCAGCATTGATACTTGGGTGATAACTATTATTATAAGAAAATTCTATTAAAGGTAAGTGATCGTCCCAATTACCTCCAAAATCAATTACACAAGCTCTAAGCATGTCCTCCATTGTCTGAATTGTTCTTTCACTTTGTCCATCCGTTTGTGGATGATAAGATGTGCTCAATTTTAACTTGGTTCCCATTGCCTTTTGGAAACTTGACCAAAAATGAGAGGTAAATCGACTATCCCTATCAGAAACAATTGATAAAGGAATGCCATGTAAAGAAACAATTTCATTTACATAAAATTTAGATAATTGTTCCATACTAATTGTTTCCTTCATTGGTAAGAAATGAGCTGACTTGGTTAGTCTATCTACAATCACCCAGATTGTATCATTTCCTTTCTTAGTTTTGGGTAATTTCGTAACAAAATCCATGGTTATTAATTCCCATTTCCACACTGGTATTTCTAATTGTTGTAACAAACCTGAGGGTTTCTGGTGTTCAGCTTTAACTTGTGAGCAAGTTAAACATTTAGAAACATAGGCTGCTATATCCTTTTTCATTCCTATCCACCAGAAATTTTTCCTTAAATCCTGGTTCATTTTGTCACTTCCTGGATGCATCGTATACTTGGACTTATGAGCTTCTTCTAATATACGATGCGTAGATTTCCTAATTTAGGTATCCACATTCTCTTTTCATGGAATCTCCAAATTCCATCTGTTCCTTGTTTTAATTCTTTTAACATACCTTTTAACTTTTCAGTATCTTCCTTGATTACTGACTCTTGTGCTTCTCTTATTTGATCATTTAAATCTACTTGCAGATTTAATTTAAGAGAACGTACCCTTCTTGGCTTTTCATGATACTTTCGGCTTAAAGCATCTGCCACAACATTTGCTTTTCCTTCATGATACTGGATATCACAATCATAATCACTAAGCATCTCCATCCAGAGTCTTTGTCTCATATTCAACTCCTTTTGCTTGAAGATATACCTTAAACTCTTATGATCAGTGAATATGGTAAACTTACTACCATAAAGGTAATGTCTCCAAATCTTAAGAGCAAAAATTATAGCTCCTAACTCTAAATCATGGGTTGAATAATTCTCTTCATGACTCTTAAGTTGTCTAGATGCGTAAGCTATAACCTTTTGTCGTTGCATCAATACACATCCATAACCTAGTTTAGAAGCATCACAATAAACTACAAAGTCTTCAGCTCCTTCTGGTAATGCTAGTATAGGTGTATGGGTTAATCTTTGCTTAAGGATTCTAAAGGCTTCTTCTTGTTTTATTCCCCATTCAAACTTAACAGATTTACAGGTTAGCTTAGTTAAGGGAATGGCTATTCTAGAAAAATCTTGAATAAACCTTCTATAATAACCGGCCAATCCTAAGAAACTTCTAACCTCAGTTGGTGACTCAGGGGTTTTCCATTTAGTAATTGCCTCGATTTTTGTTGGATCTACATGAATTCCTTCATGATTGACTAGGTGTCCAAGGAATTGTACCTGTTCTAACCAAAATTCACACTTATTGATTTTAGCATAAAGCTTTTCTTTTCTTAATAAACTTAAAAGTGCGTGCAAATGCTTTGCATGATCCTCTTTATTCTTAGAATAAATTAGAATATCATCTATGAATACAATTATAAATTTATCCAAATATGGCTTACATATTCGGTTCATCATGTCCATAAATGCAGCTGGGGCATTGGTTAAACCAAATGGCATGACAGTAAATTCATAATGACCATACCTTGTTCTAAATGCGGTCTTAGGAATGTCCTCTTCCTGTACCTTTAATTGATGATATCCTGATCTTAAATCGATTTTAGAGAAAAATCGAGCTCCTTGTAGTTGATCAAACAGATCATCGATTCTTGGTAATGGGTACCGATTCGTAATCGTGACTTTGTTTAATTCACGGTAGTCAATGCACATACGCATTGATCCGTCTTTCTTTTTAACAAACAGTATCGGCGCTCCCCATGGCGACGAACTTGGCTGTATAAATCCTTTCTCCAACAATTCGTCTAATTGTTTCTTTAGTTCTTGCATTTCAGCGGGTGCCAAACGGTAGGGTGCTTTGGCAATTGGTGATGTTCCGGGTAGTAGATGAATCCTGAATTCAACTTCTCTGTCTAGAGGTAGTCCTGGTAATTCTTCTAGAAAGACATCTGAAAATTGAGATACTACTGGAATATCTTTTAGTTCTTTCCCTTTAGTGTTAGTGACTATAGAAATCAAATACACTATAGAATCTTTTCTCATACAACTTGCAATTTTCATCACAGAGATTAATTTAGTGGATCTAAACGGCTTATCTCCTTTAATTGTGATCGTTTTACCTTTCGGTGAATTCACTTGTATTGACTTTTGATCACATAAAATATTGGCTTTATTGGCTATCAACCAATCCATTCCTAAAACAACATCGAATCCTGCCAGATTCATGGGAAAAAGATTTGCAATGAATTTCTGATTTGAAATTTCTATACTTGCTGTTTTGGTCAAAAATCAGACGAGGATAATGCAACCAAACTCTTTGCTACGGGTTATGATGCTTGAATTGATGAACAATAATAAGGAACACTATGAAGTATGATGAACAAATGACACGAAGATTTATACGGGGAAAAAGCCCTTGATCAAGAGTTGATCTCCGGCACAAAAAACCCCGGGTGATGGAAACTACCGATCACCAACTTAAATTAAATAAACAATCTGTTACAACTTCGGATGATAGCGAGCTAAGTACAAGGATCACTATAGTGTATCGTGTAGAAAAATGTGTGTAATCGCCAAGTGTGTTAGCGAAAGTTGATGAGAGCAGTTGTATGAGTGTGTGTGTAGCCAAAAATAGCCAAAAAATGTTGTCTAATTAGCTCGCTACCCCTTTTAAATTAGAAAATATCTAAGTAACTAATTGTCCGTAAATGGTGCAAGTCCTCCATGACTCCACAACGTCCATTTTCAGCCAAGCACGTGCGGAATACTTCAAGGAATATACTCCAGGAATATCGCCAAGACCAAGTCCAATTGATACTCCTGCAAAACAATTACGAATTCAAAGCAGACAATCATTAGTATAAGGATCCTTAGGATGATCCATGATCCTGATCCTGAAGCACTTCTGAGGATCACTAACTGGCACAGAAGTAAGGATCACCAAGCAGGATAATAATTGAGGATCACGGGTCATTTAGAAATCCACCCCTAACAATTGCCCCCAAAATATAAGGAGTTATATTGTAAATAAACGAGTTGTATTTTGTTGATCTTATCCGCAACAAACTAACGGATAACTAGCCGTTGAAGACGGACTAGCCGTTGCAAACCTGACGTCACCGAAGTGACAATCCTGCAAATCATCATTATAAATAGGAGTTAGAAATAGGATCAATTTGCATTTAAATCCAAGAGAACTTCCCTTTAAATTCTCAGCCGAAGATCAATCAGGTATCTCTTTTCCTACTTCTCCTTCTCTTACTCTGTTTTTCTTTCTTTACCAACATCACGTAAAGAATGATGCTCCGGTCCTCCCCCACCAAGGATCACCAGAAGGATAGCCCCTTGAAGAGTCAAGGGATCATCAAAGACTCAGCCAATGAGAGGTGTTGCTTTAACGATGCACAAGTAGATAAGATCCGGCACTGCTTTCCGGCGAACGCCTTTTTCAAACCCTTTGATCCCACTGTTCTGAGCGATTACATTTCTGAGACATGGGTTGCCTTTCCGGTTACCCCATTCACCATAGGATACACCTATCCCTTTCCAGCTTTTACCCAATCCTTTTTCTCCTTAACCAGAATTTCTTGCATCCAAGCTATGCCGATGATCTGGAGGGTCCTATATACCCTTGAAAGGATCATAGAGCAGGAAGGGATTGATTTAGGAATGTCGGAACTGGCAGAGATGTATGATCTCACGACATTTGGATCCCACCGATATCTGTTTAAGCGAAAACCCGGCGAAGAACATCCCATTTTTAAGGCCACCAAGAACGATACAAACTGGAAACGACGCTTTTTCTTTGTCAGAAGGGATACCATTCCAAACGGAGAGGATCTACCAAGGAAGTGGTCCACCCATGGTAGGATAGAGGATCCTGAGAAGGATCACCTGGTAATCTTGCTCTTGTGATAGGATCACTAATTCCCTTTTGTTTTATGTTATGCAGCTGTCACCGTTTCACACCTCATACCATCTCCTGATACTAAGGAAAGGCTTGCTGTTTTTAGAAGACTCGGTCCTGAAACAAGATCGTTTAAGACAATCACCCAGGATTCTCAAGAGGTATCCTCAGGCTCAGTCACCATGTCAAGTAAGTATCCTGCTTTTTATATAGTTAAAGATTTAAATAAATACTTAAATAAGAATAGGGTAAGGATGCTTATCTTGCTCTGAATGTGTAGGTGCCGGAAAAGCTTCCAAGCCTGCCTCCCAGTTCAACATGGCCGACCTTGACATTGTTCGATCCAGAAAGAAGAAGGCCATTGCCAGCCCTAGTGTCTCCATCCCCAAGGCACCCACTAAAGGAAGGGGTGGCAAGAAGAGGAAAAACTCTGAGATAGAGGACCTACAAGGCCTGCCACTGATCCGCCACCAGTTCCTTGAATACTTCAATGACGTGAGGATCACCAATTCTGCCTAGATATCCTACTTATTTGAGGATCACCTGATCTTGTACTACTTTGTCTTTTTTGCAGAAATTTGCTGAGATTGAAGACTACGTGGGGAGTATTGAGGAGCTGCATAAGAAGATTGCTGACCTCCAACAAGTTGCAGTGCTCAAGGATCTTAAGATTGCTTATCTCGAAAAAGCCCTTCAAGACGCCAAGACTAAGACAGCTAAGATCTTGATCGATATTGACTACGAGAAGCATGATCTCATAGAAGGTGCAAAGGTCTCTGCTGCCATCACAATGTACAAGACAAAACTGAAGATGGCCAAGGAGGCTCAAGATCCTGACTTCGACAGAAGCAGCTGGGATGTTGAGGGCTGGAAGGCGAGGTTAGCTGATCTGGAAGATGATGAGGAGGCTGGGGAGGTTTTGGCGATTGAGGCTGGAAGCAGTGGAAAGGATCTGGTGAAGGATACCCAAGCTGGAGGGGATGAAGATGCAGCGAAGGGGTAGGCTGCATGATTGGGCGATGATGGACATTCCTAGACGTAGCCGGAGCCCAATTTTTAAATTTGGTAGTAGTTTTTTCTTTTGATGATGTTTTGATTGAACAATGGTTGGTCTGTACTCAAACAATAGTAACTAGGGTTGAGGATCATGGATAATCCTTTGAACAATAGGCAGGATTACAAATGGTGGAGGGATCCTCTGTTTGGGGGATGAAGCCAATGTGATCCTGCCGTCTTTTGATTCCTGCACTTGAAAAACCTATGAACAATGGACACCCTTTACCTACCCCAGCGGACGGGCCACGTATTGCTGGTAGATGCTCGGGGTAGGTAATTTGACAACCTTAAAAGGGTTTAAGCTTTTGTGAATAAAATGACTTTAAGTTTTTGGCTATATCCTGTGTTGATATCCTTGTTGTTATTTTATTTTTCAATTGTTTTGATGTACACTTGTCTGTGTAAGAAAAGTTAAACAAATTAGATAAAGAAAATATTTAGGATATGATTCAGGATCAAATATTCTATAGTTGAAAATTCGCAAAAAGTAGTATATTTTAAGGATCATGAATTCAGTTGTCAAAGTATTAGGGTTGTTCAAATAATCAATGAATAAAATCAAAATAGTTAAGGATCATACCTGAGGATCCAAGTTAGGATCCTAACCCTTAATGTTATAACCAGAATAACCATAAGACAAACCTTAGTAAGAAGTAAGGATTAAGGATCCTTAGTTGTTTATCTCCGAAGACCTGAAATAGAACATAACTTGGGACTAAGCCATTATAAGATAAAAGTTAGCAACTGGGGACAAGCCCAAAGGATAACTGGGGACAAGCCCAAGGATAACTGGGGACAAGCCCAAGGATCGTGTGTGAACTGGAGTATGGCCCTAACTGGCGACTATCCAAACTTAGTGGCATGAAAATGCCAAAACCTTAGCTAACGTGAAAACGTTAGAAACCTTAAGAACGGATGTATGGTACGTCTACCATTATACGTAGGATCCTAGGTATAGCCAGTACAATGGAATTATCAGCCCCTAAAACGAGTACTGGTCCCACTGCCATGAACTATACCAGGATCATCATGCGCTACTGGCGGAACTGGGGTCAAGCCCAAACAACTGGGGTCAAACCCAAGTAACTGGTTGCTTTTGTGGATAATCATCCTTTTGCTAAGAGTACCTGAACCTTCAAAACTCAAAATCACGTGAAAGGAAGATAAAGGATGCAGGATCCTTATCCTTTTGTGAAAAAGTAAGGAAATTAAATATTTTAAGATTAGAATGTTACCCAAATGAGGATCATCTGTGCTTTAAGGATCCTTTAAGGATATTTATCATGTGAGGATCATGGATCCTTATCACATGAAGTATTTCTTTTAGTGCATTTATGTCTATCACCTCCGTCATCTCAAATCGTAGCTGAAACAGTTTATTTCTAACCTTACATTGTAATATTAGATAGAAAAGGCAAGGTGGCAATATTGTAAATAAGAGGAAAGCTCTTATAAGCCTTGGCCTATAAATAGATGAGGTAGGGTTAGAATTAGAGACTTTTGGACACTTTTAGTCATTTGTGACTTTGAGAGATGTAGTTCTAGAGAGAGAAACTAGAGAGAGAAAGTGTCTAGGTGATTCACGGTTCTTGTATCTGTTCAGATCTATCAAAGAATCACGTTTATTGTACGTCTCGTGTGTTTCGGTCTCACTCGTGCACGGATTCCGCACGTCGCACGAGTCGGTTCGCAATCGAAACGGAGCAAAACCGGTCCTAACAAGTGGTATCAGAGCAGGTGATCGGTTGTGAGGATCAAACGCATGATTTCGTTCAAGATTTGATCAGATTCAGATATCAATTCGTATCAGATTCGATAAAGTTCTTCATTTTTCATCTCTGTCACGTTTTAAACAGAAAAACGCAAAATTAACCAGGATTTTACGGATAAAAATTGCTAAAATTTGGAGATGATGTGCGAAAACACTTGATTTAAAAGCCTACAAAGTTTCAAATCATAACTCTAAGTCATTTGTGAGAAAATTAGATTTTTGTGGTTCGAAAAAGTTGAAAACTGTTGCTGTTGTTCTTGATGTTCACCGCACGGATGGCAATCCATGCGGATAACATATCCGCGTTGACTTGTTGACTTGCCACCCGCACGGATAACATTTCATTAATCCGTGTTGACTTGTTGACTCTGCCACCCGCACGGATAGAATCTTCGTGCGGACAACTTATCCGGGTTGACCGTAGTTGACCTCTTAATCCGTGTCACAATAATTCACTTAAGCTTGCCACGTGAACCCAATATTTTGTCACTTAGTCAACTTTAATCAATCTTGTCAGCACCGTTTATTGATTTTCTTGAGAATTAAAAGTGTGCATGTGAACATTTAAGTGTGTCAGCATCTATACATGTGAATCATTAATGCATTCGGTGATTGCATGTGATCTTCATTAAAGCAGATTGTTCTCATAATTGCTGTCACGTGATTGTTCAAGTGTCAGTTTGAAAGTAAAGAGCATGTGATAAGTGTCATGTGATAAGTGCATATCAATACATGAGTTGTGCCACCCGTGCGGATAACACACATCATACGGATTATTCAGTCGCACGAACAACTCACTCGGGCGGATTACATCACTCGCACGGATAAGACACTCGTCCGGATCCCCACTCGCACGGATAAGACACTCGTCCGAATCCTCATCCGCACGGATCCCCATCCGCACGGATCCTCATCCGCACGGATCTCCATCCGGATAGCAATCTCATCCGAACGGACAACGTTATCACGCGATTATTTTCACTGTTGACTTGTGTCGACTCACTCGTTCGAGTACCCGTCCGATTCATTTGTTTGATATTGTTGTGTTTGTTTGTTCGTAATTCAGGTGATTCAAGATGACTAAACTGTTTGATGAACAGGAAAACGAGAATCTTAAAAATTTAAACGTTTGGACTTCTGGATCTTGGATTGATAAGAAGAATAAGAAGGATGTTTGGATTAAAAGATTCGAAAATGTCTTGTGCATGAAAAATGAATCTTTGGAACAATTGGACAGACGGTTTGATGAGTTGATTGATAAGTTAGATAGATATGAGATAAGGGTTTCAAATGCTGAAAAAATTTCAAAATTTGCAGATGCATTACCTTTGGAATGGAATAAATTTTTGAGTGAACTGAAAAGGGATTCTAGTTTCTCATACTTTGGTTTAAGAGATTTCATCAATAAGCTTAAACTAGACAAGCTTGATAAAGACAAAAGAAAAGAGAAGTTGATGAATGAAATAAAAGAGGATTTAGAAAAAATCAATTTGGATGTGATTATTGAAATGAGGAAAAGAATCTATGTATGTCTTGCTGCAAAAAATGTCATGAAATATGATATTAAGAGAGGTTGTTTTATTGATGAATATGCAAACCCTCTTGATTTTGTTAAAAATTTTTGTGCAGGAACATTCAGGATGGAAACAAAGAAAGAAGCTGAAAAGATGAATGAAAAATGCTCAAAATGTGATAAACTTGGAGCAGACAATGCCAAATTCTTGAGTGATGCGGAGAATTTGACATTGGAAAACAAAGCTTTGAAAGATGGGAAGAAAGCTGATGATGAACAGATTCTGGAGTTGCGCTTGAACTGTGAAAAACTAAAATCTGAAAATATCAAACTGTTGAGTGATGTGGACAGTTTGACATTGGATAACAAGATTTTGAAAGAAAAAGAAAAAGAGTTTGAAAATGAAAACTTAAAATTTGAAAATGATTTCAAAAGTCAGTTAAAGATTTTAGAAGATGAGAGAGATGTTTTTGGTAAACATAATCTTGAAAAACAATGTGAAATAAATTCTCATCTTGATAAAATTATTCGACTTGAGCATGAAACCGGAGGTAATAGAAAGAAAATTGCTGATTTAGAAAACAAGTTGAAAAGTTTTGTGACTTCTGCACCAGATGTGTGTCCAAAACCAATCAATTCTGTTCCAATAAGTGACCATGTCACAAATTTTGACAAAGTCAAAATTGAAGATTGTGATGACAAAGCTGATGATGAAAAAGAAAAAGAAAAGAAAAGAAAAATATTTTTAGATTTACAAGAAAATTTTAAAAATACTGTTTTGCAATCTACTAAAACAGGTGAATGTTCTAAGCAAAAACCTGCTAAGAAGAGTGTAGAACAGAATCAAAAAGTTAAAAATTCGAAAAATTTTAAAAACGAAAATAAAAGCTCATCAGTTCAATCATCCAATCATTATAAAAAATCACAAAATTTTAAAAACCAAAACTCACAAAATGTTGGTAATAAGTGGTGCAGGTTTGACCACAGTGCTCAAAAGACAAATCCAGCATTGAAGAGGAGAAATGATTATCACCAAGCCAAACAATGTTATGATCTGAAGGTTTGGACTGACAGAAGTGGACGGTACGATAACAGAGTGTGCTACACATGTGGTGTTAGAGGACACATTGCTGTTAACTGCCAGAATTGGAATTTTGAAACACGAAGATGCTATAATTGCCATATCAGAGGACATATTGCCAGAGATTGCCCAAGGAGATCGATGGAGAGATCAAGGGTTGAATCTCAGAGAACAGTAAAGAAACCAGTCACTGTTAAGCCCAAAGAACAGAAAGTGCAAGATAAGAAAGTAAAGCTTTCACAGGGGCAGAGAGACAGACTGAGGAAGAAGAGGAAGAAGGCGAGAGAATACTTGGAGAAGATTTTGTCTTCGGGTTCACCGGTTGGTTCGAATAAAAGTTCTGATGAATCGATTCACTCGACGGCAAAGTCAAGCAAATCGAATTCTTCAGATGCAAATCTGAGGACAAACAAGAAGAAAAAGAAAGTTATTGGCGATGAATCTGGCTCATCCAAGTCAGACAAGCCAAGTTCGGGCAATGAATCTGATTCCACAAAATCAAATGAGCCACAAGTTAAGGTAAAAAAGGAAGAGACAGTTCCATTAATGAATGATGAGAACTTTCCACCATTACGTGCCGCAAACCTAAAATCAAAAGGTGTTGATGCTGGAAAAATGTTTAATAGCAATGTTAAACATATTTTTAGCAAGATGGCTGATGGAAAGGTAAAAGGGGCAAAAGAATTTTATGAAGAAAAGATAAATGTTCAAAACACACCCAAGACTGGTCAGGCTTGGGTACATAAATCTGTTGGTTGAATTTCTGACTTGCCGGAGCTTCCAGGTTGGTAAGTGTGAAGCAGGTATCGGCATCATTCTTGAGAAATTCTCAGGATGGTAACTGTGATATTTCGTCTTACAAGTGGTTAATCAAGGACATTAAGTTGTACTTGATTTTCTACAAGTGATAGTGGTGTTTGACCTAATAATGTTAAATTTTCAAAATGGTTAAAAGAGAACAAGGTGATGAGATGACCCCGAATCCACAAGTGATGGGTAAACAAACTAATTTTTCCAGAAAAACCATTTTGATTAAAACAAACTTAAGTGTTTTGAAATCATTATGGGAAAATAGTTTGTTGTAAGGGGAGTTCTGATTGAATACGCCGAAACCCTCACGGCTGAACAAACATGATTACTTTCACAAGATTGAAAAACGGTTTTCAAACTGTCGAAAATCAATGGGTTGTAAATCATGGGGGTACGTTATTTTTTCTGCAAATCAATGCATGTGAAGCAGAAAATGGATGGCGAGACAAAGCTATCAGTATTGGTTGTCAAATTTTTCTTTAAATGGTTTTGCATTTTAGGGGGAGTAAGAAATTGTCAGAAAATCCAAAAACATTAGAAAATTTGAAAAAGCCAAAAACATGATAAAATTCAAAAATTGAGTTATTGTGTAAAAAGAGGAAATGATAGTACATCAGTAGACAGTTACAGTATGCTAAAGAAATGTAATGATTAAATAGCGTTAAACAGTCTCACTGATGATATGCCGATAGGTTTTTATACATTTAGTAAACTTTTTCGGGATATAAACTTAAATTCAAACTTGCTTATTTCGTGGGGAACACTACTTGGATATATAGGTAACCCCTGAATTCTCGTTTGAAAGGTCCCTCTTTCTGAGATACTAGGTCTTTATGCTTAGTGATATCTGGGGTTTTATCCCGGGACTTCTGATTTTGCGGAAGCAATGGCCTATTCCCCGGAGAATACTTTCCGCATTGCTTGAAACATAGCGCAGCCCTCAGCTAAAAAATGATGAAACATTGAAAAATGCTATCATGGCTGTTGTAACAAAAAGATCCTCTAAAGGGGACACACCAAAAGTCGAGCCGTCATCTCTCTGCTGAACGGAAGTTCTGACCTGAGCTCTCACGGTTTCGTACTATAAATTATTCCCCTTACAGATATCATCTAGGTATACTCACCTGTAAGACTGAATATTGGGATCTGGATACAGGAGTATATTCAAGAGGTGGGACACATGAATGAGTTTAAGTTTTTAAAACACCTAATTCGTATCCTGAATCAGTTGAACTTTGTGTGAAAATTTAAGTGGATCAGTATATCGACAATCTAAGTGAATTGTTTAATTCTTAATGTGTAACTAAGCTCAACGGTACTTGTGACTTGTCAAAAACTAATATGATCCTCTGACGCAAATTCAAACAAAAATATTGTCTGTAAATATGTTTGTACATATTTCTTTACTGCTTTTTATTTCAGAAAAATTCAAAAAGATTTTGATTTCTGCTTTATTTTCGACAACCGATGTCTGAAGCTGAGTTTTAAAATCTAAGTATGCTGATTGTGTTTCTGAAAAATAAAACAAGTTCATTAATTTGAAACTTGAAGTTTTTAAAATCAAAAATCAAAAAAGTTTGTGATATCTCCAAGGTCATTAATTTGGACTTGGATGATTAACTGTGAGGGATTTGGATGCTTATATTGTTAAAATCTGTAAAAGAGCCAGTTTCTGATCCGGTTCGTTGAAACTGCCAAATCTTTGAAGATTGTTGATAGGGGGAGAGTATCAAGTAATCCTGGATATATTTCATATTATTATATCTTAGTCCCAGGATCTTGTTTTAGAAAGTTTAATAGAGCCAGGTTACGATACCTGGACAACTGAAAATGTTTTACTTATAAACGTTTGAAAATTGCAGATTCCAGATTACGATCCCGATAGCCGAGTCTAAGGGGGATTCTGAAGACGAGCTCAACGAAAGGGGGGAGTGTGCATTCAAGGAGCCACGTAACTATCCCAGAGGAGCTTGTAACCGAAAAGCCAGGTGTCGATCCCAAAGCACGGAAGCTTGACGAAAGGGGGAGCCTGAAGAATCTACTGAAAGAAAGAAACTGAAGCTGAAGACAGATCCACGGGGATTCTGTTTGAGCTAAAGAGAGAGAAAGAAAAGAAGCTACGAGTTTGACTCAATGATTGAGATTGACTACGGCAATATCCAAGGGGGAGTCTGTTAGTGCATTTATGTCTATCGCCTCCGTCATCTCAAATCGTAGCTGAAACAGTTTATTTCTAGCCTTACATTGTAATATTAGATAGAAAAGGCAAGGTGGCAATATTGTAAATAAGAGGAAAGCTCTTATAAGCCTTGGCCTATAAATAGATGAGGTAGGGTTAGAATTAGAGACTTTTGGACACTTTTAGTCATTTGTGACTTTGAGAGACCTAGTTCTAGAGAGAGAAACTAGAGAGAGAAAGTGTCTAGGTGATTCACGGTGCTTGTATCTTTTCAGATCTATCAAAGAATCACGTTTATTGTACGTCTCGTGTGTTTCGGTCTCACTCGTGCACGGATTCCGCACGTCGTACGAGTCGGTTCGCAATCGTTCGGAGTCAAACCGGTCCTAACAATTTCTTCAAATGGACAGCATTCCAGGCTCTAGGTAGCAAATCACCTTCCATTGTCAGCAATTGATATGCCCCCTTTCCTGCCTCAGCTTCAATCAAGTAAGGGCCTTCCCATTTTGGTGCCAACTTTCCATCAGCGGGATTGGTAGTATTCTGAAATGCTTTCCTTAGTACCATATCACCAACTTGGAATTTCCTGATCCTGATATTTTTGTTGTAGGCTCCAGCCATCCTTTGCTGATAACTGGCCATCCTTATCCTTGCCAAATCTCTGATTTCTTCTATAGTATCCAGGTTTTGAACCAAGTTCTCATCATTTTCCTCAGGATCATGAATACTTGTTCTAGTAGTTGGAACCACCATTTCTGTAGGGATCACTGATTCTGCCCCAAATACCAAAGAGAATGGAGTTTGGCCTGTAGCATTCTTAGGGGTTGTCCTATCAGCCCAAAGCACATAAGGTAGTTCTTCTGCCCATTTCCCTTTCTTGGATCCAAGCTTCTTCTTCAAATTGTTGATGATGATCTTATTGGAGGATTCTGCCTGACCATTAGCTTGTGGGTGGACTGGTGTTGATGTTATCATCTTAATCCCCCAGCTGTCACAAAAGTTAGTAGTTCTGCTCCCAATGAATTGGGAACCATTATCACATATAATTTCAGAAGGAATACCAAATCTAGTTATAATATTTCTTGATGAAGGATATAACTTCCTTTTCTCTGACTTGGGCAAAAGCTTCAGCCTCTATCCACTTGGAGAAGTAATCAGTCATAGCAAGCATGAACACTTTTCCACCAGGTGCCTTAGGGAGCTTACCAACTATATCCATGCCCCATCTCATGAATGGCCAAGTGGAAGATATAGGATGCAATAATTCAGCCGGTTGATGAAGGATATTGTTGTATCTCTGACAAGGATCACATTTCTTAGCATACTCCACAGCATCTCTCTTCATAGTTGGCCAATAGTATCCTGTCCTCAGGATCCTTGAGAATAATGCCCTGCCCCCAGTGTGGTTTCCACAATCTCCTTCATGGAAGTCTTTTAAAACTTCTTGGATTTCAGGATCCTCAATGCATCTTAAATATGGTCCTGCAAGAGATCGTTTATACAACATATTATTTAAAATTGTGAATTGGGATACCTTAATTTTGAAAGCCCTAGGGTTTTCTCCTGTAGGAATCTCTCCATGTTGTAAGTATCTCATGATTGGGAGGGTCCATGATCCTGGATGAGTTTGAGTATCCTCACTAGGGATAATTGCAGAATCCTCTCCTATTTCCATAGCCACGTGATCCTCGATTGCGGGAGCCAGGATATGGATAATGGGGATACTTATATCCTCCGGGATCTTCAAGGATGATCCTAAATTGGCTAATGCATCTGCCTCTGCATTCTCTTCCCTTGGTACCTGTGTCAAACTAAAGGATACAAAAGAGAGTGCCAATTCTTTGACTATCTCCAAATATTTAGTTAACTTTTCACCTTTAACAGCATAGGATCCATTAAAGTGATTAGTGATTAACAAAGAATCTACATGTACCTCAAGATACCTGATCCTCATGTGCTTAGCAATTTGCAAACCAGCTATCAAGGCTTCATATTCAGCCTCATTGTTAGTGGTTTGGAACTCACAAGCTATAGAGTGGGGTATTATGTCCCCCTGTGGCGATTTTAGTAGTATTCCAAGCTCTGTTCCTTTGACATTTAAGGATCCATCAGTATAGAGTATCCAAGGATCCTTGGTCTCCTCTAGCTGCTGGACTTCTAACTCAGCTTCCTTTTGTAAATCGCTACTGAAATCTGCCACAAAGTCGGCTAATGCTTGGGATTTAATGGCTGTCCTGGGCTCATATCTTATGTCATATGCACTAAGCTTCACTGCCCACTTGGCCATCCTTCCTGACATTTCAGGTTTCCTGGGGACATTCTTAATTGGAAAATTAGTTTTGACGATAATGACATGAGTTTCAAAATAATGTCTCAATTTAGTAGATGCCATAATTAATGCAAGGATAAGTTTTTCTAAGTGTGAATACCTGGATTCAGCATCAAGTAAACTCTTACTTACATAATAGACAGGATGTTGTGTACCTTGGTGATCCTTAACAAGAACTGCACTTACTGCTTTTGAGGATACCGCCAAGTATAAGGATAACACATCTCCCTTTTCAGGTTTCATCAAGGCTGGGGCTGAGGATAGGTGTTAGGGGTGGATTTCTAAATGACCCGTGATCCTCAAATATTATCCTGTTTGGTGATCCTTACTTCTGTGTCAGTTAGTGATCCTCAGAAGTGCTTCAGGATCAGGATCATGGATCATCCTAAGGATCCTTATACTAATGATTGTTCACTTTGAATTCGTAACTGTTTTGCAGGAATATCAATTGGGACTTGGTCTTGGCGATATTTCTGGAGAATATACTAAGTCTATTCCGCACGTGCTTGGTCAGAAATGGACGTTGTGGAGTCGTGGAGGACTTGCACCATTTATGGATAGTTTGTTATTTAGATTTCTATTAGATTTAAATGGGGTAGCGAGCTAATTAGACACAACTTTTTGCTATTTTTGGCTACACACACTCTGAAAACCGCTCACAGCAGCTCTCGTTCATTCACTTAGCAATTTCGTACACTTTTCACACAATACACTATAGTGATCCTTGTATTTAGCTCGCTATCATCCGAAGTTGTAACTCATTATTTGTTTAATTTGAGTTGGTGATCGGTAGTTTCCATCACCCGGGGTTTTTTGTGCCAGGGATCAACTCTTGATCAAGGGCTTTTTCCCCGTATAAACCTCGTGTCACTTGTTATTTATTTTTCATAGTGATCCTTACTGCTATAAACCAATTCAAGCATCATACCCCGTAACAGAGAGTTTGGTTGCATTATCCTCATCAGATTTTTTGACCAAAACAGTTTGGCGCCCACCGTGGGGCAATTGGTGCTTCATTTCTAAGAAATTCTCATCTTTATGATCATTCCGGTTCATTGCATACGAGCAGATGGCTTCATCATCAAAGAATACCTCCAGTGCGATGTCTGCAGTCAATTCATCCCAGGGCATTCCACCTTTGCCTCCACCACCTTCTGGACCTCAGAAAAATGCCGAGAAGAAACCAACTCCCATTTTCTCAAAACCTCCAACTTCTTCTGCTTCTTATACTCCTACTACTAGTGACTTGTTTACTCTGATTTTGCAGATGAAGGAGCATATCCAGCAGCAGGACAAGACCAATGAAAGGATCCTTAGAGAAATTGGAGACATCAAGAAACAAAAGAGATCGGCAGAGGATCATTCCCCACTGATGCCCAGATCTTTGAATTTTGATACTCCGGTTATAACTTCTCAGCCTTCAGTGGTTCCAGACGTTCAATATGTTGGAGGACCAAAAGGAGTGCATTACGGGTCATCAGCAATGACTCAGGCTTCAGGGTTACACTTTCAACCATCAGGATCCCATCCTCAGCATATAGGATCCTTTGCAAGCTCAGGAGGATACTCGGGACCACAGCAGATTCAAGGGTGCTGGCCATTTCAAGGATCCTCCCAAGTTCAAGGATCCTCCTATGTTCCAGGATCCTCCCAAGTTCAAGGATCCTCCTATGTTCTAGGATCCTCCCAAGTTCAAGGATCCTCCTATGTTCAAGGATCCTCCCAGGTTCAAGGATCCTCCTATGTTCCAGGATCCTCCCAGGTCCAAGGATACTCACAGTTTCAAGGATCCTTCCAGATTCCGGGATCCTTAAGGAGTTTGCAATCAGGAAGTTCCGACATCCATCAGGGAGATTTCATTCCAATGCAAACCATTGCTTCTACTGGTCCATCGGTCATTCCAGAGCCCCAACAATATGGATTAACGTCCACTCTTCCTAATTCAAATCCAACGGGAGGTAACACTTTTAATAATTCTTATACTACTAACCATGGCCTTATGCAAGATACAAGTATCAATCATGCCATGGCCAGAGAATTGCAAAAGTTAAAGGACATGATATCAAGTGTCCCAGGAGTGGTCAAGCCTATCCCAGAGATTGCCTATGGGAGCCACAAGATATCTCGTTTTGCACCACCAATCTGTGATGCTGAGATACCCAAGAGGTTCCATGTGCCTACCATGAAGTTGTATGATGGTTCAACGGATCCTGAGGAACACATAGCTCAGTACAGGGAAAGGATGGAGATCAATCCCATCCCAGAAAGGTTAAAGGAAGCATGTCTGTGCAAGGGATTTGGATCCACTCTTACTGGATCGACTCTTAAATGGCTGCTAAGTCTTCCTCCTTACTCTATTACCTCATTTGCTAATCTAGTTAACCTATTTAACAACCAATTTTCTTGTAGTAGGAAATTTGAGCGTTTAACTAGTGATCTGTATAGGATAACCCAGGGTCATAATGAATCATTAAGGGATTATATCACTAAATTTAGTAAAGAATCCTTAGATATTCCTAACCTGGACATAGCTACGGCTGTTGAAGCCTTTAAAATGGGACTGCTTAGGGATTCGTTATTCTATGATGATCTTGTTATGACACCATGCAGGAACCTAGATGAGGTAAGGACCCGGGCCCTTAGGTTCATCCGGCTAGAGGATGACAAAAGGATCCAGGAAAGGTTAGCAGGATCCTCAAAGCAAGAAAAGCAAGGATCCTCTTTCAAGAACAACAAGTTCAGATCCTATAATAAATCTGATAACCAGAATGTGCATGTTGTTGAACAAGAAGAGGATGATGAGGATTATCCTCCAATCTCTCAATATTGTTTTTCTGTTGATAACAATGAACTAATCCTTGCGATGCAGAATTTAGGTGATAAAGCTAGATGGCCCAGAAGAAATGATAGACCAGCTGCAACTAAAGATAAATCAAAGTGGTGTGCATACCATGAAGATTTTGGGCATCTCACAGAAGAATGCATCGCATTGAGAAAAGAAATTGGATACTTGTTGAGCAAGGGGCACTTGAAAGAATTATTGGGGAGAAAGAAGTCAAGGACTCAGGATCCTGAAAGGATCCCAGAGAAAGCTCCAGCCCCTCCAGCAGATGCACAAATTATAAACTTTATATCTGGAGGATCAGACATTTATGGAACATCCTTCTCTGCAGCCAAAATACATGCGAAGGAAACCAAGATGGATAATGGAGATAGACCCATCCGAACATCCAGCGTCTCCGAAGGAAGAGTTATAACTTTCGATGAGGATGATCGTGTTGACATCCAGGATCCTCATCATGATGGTTTGGTTATCACTCTTTTTATTTCTAACCATTTTGTTCGCAGGATCCTTATAGATGGAGGAAGCTCTGTGAACATTATCCAGCTTGATGTTCTCAAGAAGATGAACATCCCTGAATCCGACATCATACCAAGATCCCCTGTGCTCGTGGGATTCAGTGGCGAGACTAAGAATACTCTGGGGGACATTAAACTCCCAATCTATATCGAAGGCCTACATTCTTACCAAAAGTTTTGTGTTATTGACTGTTTATCTTGTTGTAATGTGATCCTTGGCAGGCCTTGGATACACGATATGAAGGCAGTCCCATCCACTTATCATCAATGTGTGAAGCTTCCTAGTCCATGGGGAATAGTGAAAATTGATAGTGATCAGCAAGAGGCTAAGAACTGCTACACCTCATCAATGAAACCAGCATCAAAGTCTAAGGAGCAATAGCAATCAAAGTGTCCTCCAAGGGATGTCTTGGAGGTAAGAGAACAGGATATAGTAGAAATCCTTATGGATCCTGATGATCCTGAATCTATAGTTTATATAGGATCAGGGATCCTAGGCGAAATGAAGGAAGACCTCGTATCCTTCCTCAAAAGGAGAAAGACTACCTTTGCATGGAAACACGAAGACATAACAGGCATATCTAAAGATGTAATCACTCACAAACTTGGCATCGATAGGTCCTTCAAACCAATCCATCAAAGGAGAAGGAAATTTGCACCAGAAAGAAATGCCATTATCCAGGAGGAGGTAGAGAAATTACTCCGAGCAGGTATGATTAGAGAGGTCAAGTATCCAAGATGGTTGGCCAATGTGGTTGTTGTTCAAAAGAAAAACGGAAAGTGGAGGGTATGTGTCGATTTCACCGATTTAAATAAGGCATGTCCCAAGGATCCTTTCCCATTACCCCACATTGACTCCATGGTGGATGCAACTGCGGGTCATGAACTGTTAACTTTTATGGATGCTTCATCTGGATTTCAACAAATTCAAATGGAACCATCCGATCAAGAGGATACAGCCTTCATGACTCCAACTGGTATATACTGCTATATTGCTATGCCATTCGGACTAAGAAATGCAGGTGCAACTTATCAAAGGCTAGTGAATATGATGTTCAAGGATCAGATTGGACAAACTATGGAGGTTTACATAGACGACATGGTGGTAAAATCAATAAAGGCTGAGGATCACCTAAGAGACTTGGAGGAAGCATTCAATATCCTTGATAAATATAATATGAAGCTTAATCCTTCAAAATGTCACTTTGGTGTTAAAGCAGGTAAATTCTTAGGATATATGGTGACAAAGAGAGGCATTGAAGCCAGTCCAGAACAAATCAAAGCAATAGTGAACATCAAGTCCCCTACCAATGCTAAGGATGTTCAGAGATTAACAGGCAGGATTGCAGCTTTAAACAGATTCATATCCAAATCCTCAGAAAAGTGAAAGGAATTCTATGATATCCTAAGGAAGAACAAGAAATTCGAGTGGACTGAGAAGCGTGAAAGTGCCTTAAGAGCTCTTAAGGATTACCTATCCTCGGCCCCGGCTTTAATGAAACCAGAAAAAGGAGATGTGTTATCCTTATATTTTGCGGTATCCTCAAAAGCAGTAAGTGCCGTCCTTGTTAAGGATCACGAAGGTACACAACATCCTGTCTATTATGTAAGTAAGAGCTTACTTGATGCTGAATCCAGGTATTCACACTTAGAAAAACTTATCCTTGCATTAATTATGGCATCTACCAAATTAAGACATTATTTTGAAACTCATGTTATTATCGTTAAAACTAATTTTCCAATCAAGAATGTCCTCAGGAAACCTGAAATGTCAGGAAGGATGGCTAAATGGGCAGTGAAGCTTAGTGCATATGATATAAGATATGAGCCCAGGACAGCCATTAAATCCCAAGCATTAGCTGACTTTGTGGCAGATTTCAGTAGTGATTTACAAAAGGAAGCTGAATTAGAAGTCCAGCAGCTAGAAGAGACCAAGGATCCTTGGATACTCTACACTGATGGATCCTCAAACATCAAGGGAACAGGGCTTGGAATACTACTAAAATCGCCACAGGGGGATATAATACCCCACTCTATAGCTTGTGAGTTCCAAACCACTAACAATGAGGCTGAATACGAAGCCTTGATAGCTGGCTTGCAAATTGCTAAGCATATGAGGATCAGGTATCTTGAGGTACATGTAGATTCTTTGTTAATCACTAATCACTTTAATGGATCCTATGTTGTTAAAGGGGAAAAGCTAATCAAATATCTGGAGTTAGTCAAAGAATTGGCACTCTCTTTTGTATCATTTAGTTTGACACAGGTACCAAGGGAAGAGAATGCAGAGGCAGATGCACTAGCCAATTTAGGATCATCCTTGAAGATCCCGGAGGATATCAAGATCCCTATTATCCATATCCTGACCCCGGCTATCGAGGATCATGTGACTATGGAGATAGGAGAGGATTCTGCAATCACCCCTAGCGATGATAATCAATCCCATTCAGGGTCATGGATCCTCCCAATCATGAGATACTTACAACATGGAGAGATTCCTACAGGAGAAAACCCTAGGGCTTTCAAAATTAAGGTATCTCAATTCACAATTTTAAATAATATGTTGTATAGACGATCTCTTGCAGGACCATACTTAAGATGCATTGAGGATCCTGAAATCCAAGAAGTTTTAAAAGACTTCCATGAAGGAGATTGTGGAAACCACACTGGGGGCAGGGCGTTATTCTCAAGGATCCTGAGGACAGGATACTACTGGCCAACCATGAAGAGAGATGCTGTGGAGTATGCTAAGAGATGTGATCCTTGTCAGAGACACAGCAATATCCTTCATCAACCAGCTGAATTTTTGCATCCTATATCCTCCTCTTGACCATTTATGAGATGGGGTATGGATATAGTTGGTAAGCTTCCTAAGGCACCTGGTGGAAAAGTATTCATGCTTGCTATGACTGATTACTTCTCCAAGTGGATAGAGGCTGAAGCTTTTGCCCAAGTCAGAGAAAAGGAAGTTATATCCTTCATTAAAAGAAATATTATTACTAGATTTGGTATCCCTTCTGAGATTATTTGTGATAATGGATCCCAATTTATTGGGAATAGAACCACTAACTTTTGTGACAGCTGGGGGATTAAGATGATAACATCAACACCAGTCCACCCACAAGCTAATGGTCAGGCAGAATCCTCCAATAAGATCATCATCAACAATTTGAAGAAGAAGCTTGGATCCAAGAAAGGGAAATGGGCAGAAGAATTACCTTATGTGCTTTGGGCTGATAGGACAACTCCTAAGAATGCTACAGGCCAAACTCCATTCTCTTTGGTATTTGGGGCAGAATCAGTGATCCCTACAGAAATGGTGGTTCCAACTGATAGAACCAGTATTCGTGATCCTGAGGAAAATGATGAGAACTTGGTTCAAGACCTGGATACTATAGAGGAAATCAGGGACTTGGCAAGGATAAGGATGGCCAGTTATCAGCAAAGAATGGCCGGTGCCTACAACAAAAATGTTAGGATCAGGAAATTCCAAATTGGTGATATGGTACTAAGGAAAGCATTTCAGAATACCACAAATCCTGCTGATGGAAAGTTGGCACCAAAATGGGAAGGCCCTTACTTGATTGAAGCTGAGGCAGGAAAGGGGGCATATCGATTACTAACAATGGAAGGTGACTTACTACCAAGAGCTTGGAATGCTGTCCATTTGAAGAGATATTTCATGTGAAAAGGATCCATGATTCTCACATGATAAACATCCTTAAAGGATCCTTAAAGCACAGATGATCCTCATTTTTGGTAACATTCTAATCTTAAACTATTTCATTTCCTTACTTTCTCACATAAGGATAAGGATCTTGCATCCTTTATCCACATTTCATAAGATTTTGAGTTTTGATGGTTCAGGTACTCTTAGCAAAAGCATAATTATCCAAACAAGCAACCAGTTACTTGGGTTTGACCCCAGTTGTTTGGGTTTAACCCCAGTTCCGCCAGTAGCGCACGATGATCCTGGTATAGTTCATGGCAGTGGGACCAGTACTCGTTTTAGGGGCTGATAATTCCATTGTACTGGCTATACCTAGGATCCTACGTATAATGGTAGACGTACCATACATCCGTTCTAAAGGTTTCTAGCGTTTTCACGTTAGCTAAGGTTTTGGCATTTTCATGCCACTAAGTTTGGATAGTCGCCAGTTAGGGCCATACTCCAGTTAACATACGATCCTTGGGCTTGTCCCCAGTTATCCTTGGGCTTGTCCCCAGTTATCCTTGGGCTTGTCCCCAGTTATTCTTTAGGCTTGTCCCCAGTTACTAACCTTTATCTTATAATGGCTTAGTCCCAAGTTATGTTTTATTTCAGGTTTTCGAAGTTAAACAACCAAGGATCCTTGATCCTTACCTTTTACTAAGGTTTGTTCTGTGATTATCCTGGTTATAATAATATTAAGAGTTAGGATCCTAACTTGGATCCTCAGGTATGATCCTTAACTATTTTGATTTTATTCATTGATTATTTGAACAACCCTAATACTTTGACAACTGAACTCATGATCCTTAAAATATACTACTTTTTGGAATTTTTCAACTATAGGATATTTGATCCTGCATTATATCCTAAGTTTTTTTATCTAAGTTGTTCAACTTTTCTTGCTCAGACAAGTGTAAATCAAAACAATTGAAAAATAAAACAACAACAAGGATATCAACACAAGATAAGCCAAAAAAAGATTAAGGTTATTTTATTAACAAAAGTTTAACCATCAAAGGTTGTCAAAATTACCTACCCCGAGCATCTACCAGCAATACGTGGCCCGTCCGCTGGGGTAGGTAAAGGGTGTCCATTGTCTAAAGGTCTTGGTAGTGCAGGAATTAAAAAGATGGCAGGATCACAATGGCTTCATCCCCCAAAAAGAGGATCCCTCCACCAGTTGTAATCCTACCTATTGTCCAAAGGATCATTCATGATCCTTAACCCTAATAGCTATTGTTTAGTTATTACAGACCATCATTGTTTTTAAAAACATCACAACCACAAAAAAACTATTACCAAATTTAAAAATTGGGCTCCGGCTACGTCTAGGAATGTCCATCATCGCCCAATTGTGCAACTTACACCTTCGCTGCATCCTCGTCCCCTCCAGCTTCGGTATCCTTAACCTGATCCTTCCCACTGCCTCCAGCCTCGATCGCCAAAACCTCCTCAGCCTCTTCGTCATCTTCAAGATCAGCCAACCTTGCTTTCCAGCCCTCAACATCCCAGCTGCTTCTGTCGAAGTTAGGATCTTGAGCTTCCTGGGCCATCTTTAGTTTTGCTAGATACATTGTGATGGCAGCAGAGACCTTTGCACCTTCTATGAGATCATGCTTCTCATAGTCGATGTCGATCAGGATTTTAGCTGTCTTAGTCTTGGCATCTTGAAGGGCTTTTTCAAGATCAGCAATCTTAAGATCCTTAAGCACTGCAACTTGTTGAAGGTCAGCAATCTTCTTATCCTGCTCCTCGACGCTTCCCACATAATCTTCAATCTCAGCAAATTTCTGCAAAGAAAAAGACGAAGCAATTCAAGATCAGATGATCCTCAAATGAGTAGGATACCTAGGCAGAATTGATGATCCTCACGTCATTGAGGTATTCAAGGAACTGGTGGCGGATCAGTGGTAGGCCTTGTAGGTCCTCTGTGTCAGAAGTTTTCCTCTTCTTGCCACCCCTTCCTTTAGTGGGTGCCTTGGGAATGGAGATGCTAGGACTGGTAGTGGCCCTCTTCTTCCTGGATCGAACTACATCAAGGTCGGCCGTGTTGAATTGGGAGGCAGGCTTGGAAGATTTTCCGGCACCTACACATTTAAAGCAAGATAAGTATCCTTATCCTATTTCAATATAACCATTTATTTTAATATTCAACTATACAAAAAGCAGGATACTTACTTGACATGGTGATGGAACCTGAGGATACTTCTTGTGAGTCTTGGGTGTCTATCTTGAATGACCTTATTTCAGGATCAAGCCTCCAAAAAGCAGCAAGCCTATCCTTGGTTGCGGGTGTTGCGATGAGGTGCGAAACAGAAATAGCTGCATAACACAAGACAAAAAGGGGTTAGTGATCCTTTCACAAGAGCCAGATTACCTGATGATCCTTCTCAGGATCCTCTGTCCTACCATTGGTGGACCACTTCCTGGGTAAATACTTTCCGTTTGGAATGGTATCCCTCCTGACAAAGAAGAAGCGTCGTTTCCAATTTGTGTCATTCTTGGTGGCTTTAAAAATGGGGTGTTCTTCACCGGGTTTTCGCTTAAACAGATATCGATGTGATCCAAACGTCGTGAGATCATACATCTGTGTCAGCTCTGACATTCCTAAATCAATCCCTTCCTGTTCTATGATCCTCTCCAGGGTATACAAGACCCTCCAAATCATCGGCATAGCTTGGATGTAAGAGATGCCGGTAAGGGAAAAGAAGGATTGTGTAAAGTCTGGAAAAGGATAGGTGTATCCTACGGTGAATGGAGTAACTGGAAAGGCAACCCATGTTTCAGAAACATAGTAGCTCAGAATAGTGGGATCGAAGGGTTTGAAAAAGGCGTTCGCCGGAAAGCAGTAACGGATCTTATCTATTTGAGCATCGTTAAAGCAACACCTCTCATGTACTGAGTCTTTGATAATCCCTTGACTCTTCAAGGGGCTATCCTTCTGGTGATCCTTGGCAGGGGAGGACCGGAGCATCATTGATGTTGGTAAAGAAAGAAAAACAGAGTAAGAGAAGGAGAAATAAGAGAAGAGATACCAGATTGATCTTCGACTGAGAATTTAAAGGGAGTTTCTTTGGATTTAAATGCATATTGATCCTATCTCTAACTCCTATTTATAATGATGATTTGCAGGATTGTCACTTCAGTGACGTCAGGTTTGCAACGGCTAGTCCGTCTCCAACGGCTAGTTATCCGTTAGTTTGTTGCGGATAAGATCGAAAAAATATAACTCGTTTATTTACGATATAACTCCTTATATTTTGGGGGAAATTGTTAGGGGTGGATTTCTAAATGACCCGTGATCCTCAAATATTATCCTGTTTGGTGATCCTTACTTCTGTGTCAGTTAGTGATCCTCAGAAGTGCTTCAGGATCAGGATCATGGATCATCCTAAGGATCCTTATACTAATGATTGTTCACTTTGAATTCGTAACTGTTTTGCAGGAATATCAATTGGGACTTGGTCTTGGCGATATTTCTGGAGAATATACTAAGTCTATTCCGCACGTGCTTGGTCAGAAATGGACGTTGTGGAGTCGTGGAGGACTTGCACCATTTGCGGATAGTTTGTTATTTAGATTTCTATTAGATTTAAATGGGGTAGCGAGCTAATTAGACACAACTTTTTGCTATTTTTGGCTACACACACTCTGAAAACCGCTCACAACAGCTCTCGTTCATTCACTTAGCAATTTCGTACACTTTTCACACAATACACTATAGTGATCCTTGTATTTAGCTCGCTATCATCCGAAGTTGTAACACATTATTTGTTTAATTTGAGTTGGTGATCGGTAGTTTCCATCACCCGGGGTTTTTTGTGCCGGATATCAACTCTTGATCAAGGGCTTTTTCCCCGTATAAACCTCGTGTCACTTGTTATTTATTTTTCATAGTGATCCTTACTGCTTTAAACCAATTCAAGCATCATACCCCGTAACAGAGAGTTTGGTTGCATTATCCTCATCAGTTTTTTTGACCAAAACAATAGGTAATCCTTAAGAGCTTTTAAGGCATTTTCATGCTTCTCAATCCACTCGAATTTCTTGTTCTTTCTTAGGATATCATAGAATTCCTTGCACTTTTCTGAGGATTTGGATATGAATCTGTTTAAAGCTGCAATCCTGCCTGTTAACCTCTGAACATCCTTAGCATTGGCAGGGGACTTGATGTTCACTATAGCTTTGATTTGTTCTGGACTGGCTTCAATGCCTCTCTTTGTCACCATATATCCTAAGAATTTACCTGCCTTTACACCAAAATGACACTTAGAAGGATTAAGTTTCATATTGTATTTATCAAGGATATTGAACGCTTCTTCCAAGTCTCTTAGGTGATCCTCAGCCTTTTTTGATTTTACCACCATATCGTCTATGTAAACCTCCATATTTTGTCCAATCTGATCCTTGAACATCATATTCACTAGCCTTTGATACGTTGCACCTGCATTTCTTAGTCCGAATGGCATAGCAATATAATAGTATATACCAGTTGGAGTCATAAAGGCTGTATCCTCTTGATCGGATGGTTCCATTTGAATTTGTTGAAATCCAGATGAAGCATCCATAAAAGTTAACAGTTCATGACCCGCAGTTGCATCCACCATGGAGTCAATGTGGGGTAATGGGAAAGGATCCTTGGGACATGCCTTATTTAAATCGGTGAAATCGACACATACCCTCCACTTTCCGTTTTTCTTTTGAACAACAACCACATTGGCCAACCATCTTGGATACTTGACCTCTCTAATCATACCTGCTCGGAGTAATTTCTCTACCTCCTCCTGGATAATGGCATTTCTTTCTGGTGCAAATTTCCTCCTCTTTTGATGGATTGGTTTGAAGGACCTATCAATGCCAAGTTTGTGAGTGATTATATCTTTAGATATACCTGTCATGTCTTCGTGTTTCCATGCAAAGGTAGTCTTTCTCCTTTTGAGGAAGGATATGAGGTCTTCCTTTATTTCGCCAAGGATCCCTGATCCTATATAAACTTTAGATTCAGGATCATCAGGATCCATAAGGATTTCTACCACATCCTGTTCTCTTGCCTCCAAGACATCCCTTGGAGGATGCTTTAATTGCTATTGCTCCCTTGACTTTGAGGCTGGTTTCATTGATGAGGTGTAGCAGTTCTTAGCTTCTTGCTGATCACTATCAATCTTCACTATTCCCCAAGGACTAGGTAGCTTCACACATTGATGATAAGTGGATGGGACTGCCTTCATGTTATGTATCTGAGGCCTGCCAAGGATAACATTACAACAAGATAAACAGTCAATAACACAAAACTTTTGGTAAGAATGTAGGCCTTCGATATAGATTGGGAGTTTAATGTCCCCCAGAGTATTCTTAGTCTCGCCACTGAATCCCACAAGCACAGAGGATCTTGGTATGATATCGGATTCAGGAATATTCATCTTCTTGAGGACATCAAGCTGGATAATGTTCACAGAGCTTCCTCTGTCTATAAGGATCCTGCGAACAAAATGGTTAGAAATAAAAAGAGTGATAACCAAACCATCGTGATGAGGATCCTGAATGTCAACACGATCATCCTCATCAAAGGTTACAACTTTTCCTTCGGAGACATTGGATGTTCGAATGGGTCAATCTCCATTATCCATCTTGGTTTCCTTTGCATGTCTTTTAGCTGCAGAGAAGGATGTTCCACAAATGTCTGATCCTCCAGAAATAAAGTTTATAACTTGTGCATCTGCTGGAGGGGCTGGAGCTTTCTCTGGGATCCTTTCAGGATCCTGAGTCCTTGACTTCTTTCTCCCCAATAATTCTTTTAAGTGCCCCTTGCTCAACAAGTATCCAATTTCTTTTCTCAGTGCGATGCATTCTTCTGTGAGATGCCCAAAATCTTCATGATATGCACACCACTTTGACTTATCTTTGGTTGCAGCCGGTCTGTCATTTTTCCTGGGCCATCTAGCTTTATCACCTAAATTCTGCATCGCAAGGATTAGTTCATTGTTATCAACAGAAAAGCAATATTCAGAAATTGGAGGATAATCCTCATCATCCTCTTCTTGTTCAACAGCATGCACATTCTGGTTATCAGATTTGTTATAGGATCTGAACTTGTTGTTCTTGAATGAGGATCCTTGCTTCTCTTGCTTTGAGGATCCTGCTAACCTCTCCTGGATCCTTTTGTCATCCTCTAGCCGGATAAACCTAAGGGCCCGGGTTCTTACCTCGTCTAGATTCTTGCATGGTGTCATAACAAGATCATCATAGATTAATGAATCCCTAAGCAATCCCATTTTAAAGGCTTCAACAGCCGTAGCTATATCCAGGTTAGGAATATCCAAGGATTCTTTACTAAATTTAGTGATATAATCCCTTAATGATTCATTATGACCTTGGGTTATCCTATACAGATCACTAGTTAAACGCTCAAATTTCCTACTACAAGAAAATTGGTTATTAAATAGGTTAACTAGATTAGCAAATGAGGTAATAGAGTAAGGGGGAAGACTTAGCAGCCATTTAAGAGCTGATCCAGTAAGAGTGGATCCAAATCCCTTGCATAGACATGCTTCCTTTAACCTTTCTGGGATGGGATTGATCTCCATCCTTTCCCTGTATTGTGCTATGTGTTCTTCAGGATCTGTTGAACCGTCATACAACTTCATAGTAGGCACATGGAACCTCTTGGGTATCTCAGCATCACAGATTGGTGGTGCAAAACGAGATATCTTGTGGCTCCCATCTGCAATCTCCGGGATGGGCTTGACCACTCCTGGGACACTTGATATCATATCCTTTAACTTTTGCAGTTCTCTGGCCATGGCATGATTGATACATGTATCCTGCATAAGGCCATGGTTAGTGGTATAAGAATTATTGAAAGTGTTACCTCCCATTGGATTCAAATTAGGAAGAGCGGATGTGAATCCATATTGTTGGGGCTCTGGAATGACCGATGGACCAGTAGAAGCAATGGTCTGCATTGGAATGAAATCTCCCTGATGTATATCGGAATTCCCTGATTGCAAACTCCTTAAGGATCCATGAAACTGAGAGGATCCTTAAACCTGTGAGGATCCTGGGACGTAGGAGGATCCTTGAACCTGGGAGGATCCTTGAAACTGAGAGGATCCTTGAACCTGTGAGGATCCTGGAACATAGGAGGATCCTTGAACCTGAGAGGATCCTTGAACCTGGGAGGATCCTTGGACCTGGGAGGATCCTTGAAACGGCCAGAACCCTTGAATCTGCTGCGCTCCTGAGTATCCTCCTGAGCTGGCGAAGGATCCAATATGCTGAGGATGGGATCCTGCTGGTTGGAAGTGTAACCCTGAAGCCTGAGTCATTGCTGATGATCCGTAATGCACTCCTTTTGGTCTTCCCACATATTGAACGTCTGGAACCACTGAAGGCTGAGAAGTTATAACCGGAGTATCGAAATTCAAAGATCTGGGCATCAGTGGGGAATGATCCTCTGCCAATCTCTTCTGTTTCTTGATGTCTCCAATCTCTCTGAGAATCCTTTCATTGGTCTTATCCTGCTGCTGTATATGCTCCTTCATTTGCAAAATCAGAGTAAACAAGTCACTAGTAGTGGGAGTATAAGAAGCAGAAGAAGTTGGAGGTTTTGAGAAAATGGGAGTTGGTTTCTTCTCGGCATTTTTCTGAGGTCCAGAAGGTGGTGGAGGCAATGGTGGAATGCCCTGGGATGAATTGACTGCAGACATCGCACTGGAGGTGTTCTTTGATGACGAAGCCATCTGCTTGGATGTAACGAACCGAAATGATCACAAAAATGAGAATTTCTTAGGAATGAAGCACCAATTGCCCCACGGTGGGCGCCAAACTGTTTTGGTAAAAAATCAGACGAGGATAATGCAACCAAACTCTTTGCTACGGGGTATAATGCTTGAATTGATGAACAATAATAAGGATCACTATGAAGTATGATGAACAAATGACACGAAGATTTATACGGGGAAAAAGCCCTTGATCAAGAGTTGATCTCCGGCACAAAAAAACCCCGGGTGATGGAAACTACCGATCACCAACTTAAATTAAATAAACAATCTGTTACAACTTCGGATGATAGCGAGCTAAGTACAAGGATCACTATAGTGTATCGTGTAGAAAAATGTGTGTAATCGCCAAGTGTGTTAGCGAAAGTTGATGAGAGCAGTTGTATGAGTGTGTGTGTAGCCAAAAAGTGTTGTCTAATTAGCTCGCTACCCCTTTTAAATTAGAAAATATCTAAGTAACTAATTGTCCGTAAATGGTGCAAGTCCTCCACGACTCCACAACGTCCATTTTCAGCCAAGCACGTGCGGAATACTTCAAGGAATATACTCCAGGAATATCGCCAAGACCAAGTCCAATTGATACTCCTGCAAAACAATTACGAATTCAAAGCAGACAATCATTAGTATAAGGATCCTTAGGATGATCCATGATCCTGATCCTGAAGCACTTCTGAGGATCACTAACTGGCACAGAAGTAAGGATCACCAAGCAGGATAATAATTGAGGATCACGGGTCATTTAGAAATCCACCCCTAACACTTGCTCCCTGCAAGATTTCAAAAATTCTAACGGTTTCTCCATTGGTTGTCTCTACTAGACATTCTTTTGGTAGTTTAGTTAATGACTGAGTTAGAATTTTGCAAAACGAAGTATTAATAAAACTTTGGTTCGCACCAGAGTCAAATAATACTTTAGCAAATATATCATTAACTAAAAACGTACCAGCTATAACGTCTGGGATCATCTTGGCTTCATCTGCGGTCAGAACAAATGCTCTAGCATTTTTAGTATTCTTGTTGTTTGCAGCTGGAGCTAATTTTGGACAGTTTGGCCTGATATGACCTTTCTCTCCACAGTTGTAGCATAATCCATTACTGGATTTCCTCTTGCAATTTTCTTCCTTGTGTCCTGGCATCTTGCAGTAATTGCAGAGATTGGAGCATTTTCCCGAGTGCTTTTTCTTGCAGACCTTGCAGTATGGTGCAGAGGTAGAACCCATATTCCTACGATTGAAATTTCCAGAACGAAATTCTTGAGTAAGCCTTTGGGTTAGGTTTCTCCTCTGGTCTTCTTCTCTAGTACGGACAAACTCATCTGTCAAGGTATTGGCTAGTTCTACAGTTTCTTCTATAGTTTGAGGTCTAGCTGCCTTGACTACATGTCTAATCTCTCCAATTAATCCCCAAATATATCGGGAAATTAACACTGGTTCTGGTGAAGCAAGAGTTGGTACTATTCTAGCATATTCAAAGAATAACTTCGTGTACCCCTTACTATCCAAACCAGTCATTCTAAGATTTAGGAATTTGTTTGTTATTTGCTCCTTTTCATTTGGAGGGCAGAATTTCCTTTCTACCATATTCCTAAATTCTTCCCAATCCATACTATAAATCCTATCACTTCCTCTAGACTGAAGGATAGTGTTCCACCATTCTAAGGCTGCATTCTTAAATAGATTGGAAGCAAACATTATCTTGTCTTCTTCCGCACATTTACTTATTTTTAGAACAGCCTTAGTCTTTTCTATCCAGCGTAGAGCTGCAATAGGTTCTTCATTGCCCGAGAATTCTATTGGTTTACAGGACCAGAATTCTTTGTATGAACAACCGTAAGGCACGGTTCTTCTTCTTTTGGGAATGGGCATTTGAAGTATAGGTCCATTGTTCACGCTATGTTCTGGTTCAATTGGTCGCTTACTGCTATGTTTACTTTTATTATTCGCTTCTCGAACCGTTTGAAGAATAAATGGCATTGCGTCTATAATTCCTTGTGCCTCTATATGTTGGATAGCACTATTATCCATCTAATTTCCATTGTTATTGATGCCATGTTACTCTGATTATCGTTATTCAAATTTCCTTGATTTTCTTCGTCGGCCATCTGAATTTTAAACATTTACCCCATATTAATCTCACAAATAATAGTTAATTTAGTAAATCACATGACACGCAATCTAGCTAAAAATGTCGATCATTGTGACTTATACTCTATTTTCATATACTATGCGTCTAGTACACACTAGTACTGAAATAAAGGTTACAATACCAACAGAAAGAAAATTACACTAATAGTACTATGCATCCGTACACACATAATTTTATTTTATTTTATTATTATTATTACTAACATCTCCTCCATTCTCACATTCACGGATATGGATTTATCCAAAAATCCATATTGCGCTCATCGTACTTCCATACGAGACGCTCTCCCACCTGACGCATTCTCTCACTGCTTTCTAAAATTTCCTCCCCGAAAGTCCTAAGTTCTTGGACGTTTTCTGTACTCATTGGGGGTGCAGGTTCTCGGACTGGGTTTGGAATCTGGGGTGCGGTTTCCTGATATGGGGGTGACAGTTCCTGAAATTGGTAAGGATCCTCTAAAATCTCCCTAATATAGTTATCATGATAATAGGGATCTAAAGGGTCCATACCTGGGTAAGCTTCTATGTTCTGTATGGGTGGATAATCCTGGATAGGGTAACGTTGCACAAAATCCCTATTATTGTCCCACCAGGGGTCGTAATTTGGATCTAGAGGGTTTGGTGCAAGTATCCTAGGGATTTCTTCTGGGTTAAAGTCATGCATCTCCACTGGGTTTTCCTGGTTTTCTATCTCCATGGGTTGTTCTGGGTTTTGTGGTTGTGGGGCTACTAATTATTCCAGACTTGGGTCAGCAGCAGTCGTAGCTAAGATATGAAAATTAGCTAGGCTTCTATTTAGCATTACCTGAGTATGGGCATCTGTCTCTCACTTAATAACTGCTAAAGCCCTTTGCTGTTGCAATTTTCGCATTCTCTTCCTACGAGCAAAAGCTTCTTTACTGAACCATCCTCGTTTCTTATTAGGAAATGGTTCTTCAGATTGAGCTCTAAAGGCAAATATTCCTTCCTCCTGATCAGCAGAATACCCTGAAATGGCAGGCTGTGATGATGTACCTTCACTCCTAGGTGAATCAAATAACTGACGATTCACGTCTGATGGACCTTGATCACTCATACTGAAAACTAACAGATAGTCAAATAACACATAACAAATAATTACAGTTATGCATATATTTTCATTATTTCCTAACACAAAATTTAAAACTTAAGTGTCAACAGAACACTTCTTTGGCTCAGATCAGTGGCTAGGCTCTGATACCACCTGCTGTCGCAACCCCCGATCCCTTATTCCCAGGAACGGGCGGACGCGATCTCAGTTGTGGTGGTATCAGGTTATTTAATCTCGCAGCGGAATTTTCATCAGGACCGTAGTTAGGAAATGTTTATCAGAGTAAAACCACCATATTTTATATTAATAATCACATGGATAAAATCCAAGTTTCTTATTACAATACATTTATAGGGATAAACCCTATCTTATTGAATTTAAAACATCGTTTATTAGGTAACTTTTATAGCCACATTATCCCCAAGCCTTTAGTGCTCTCCAGCTGGCTTTCTACTAATTGGCTGTCACATTGGGTTACCTGAAACGCGTTTTAAAAACATTTGTCAGTCGGAAATACTGGTGAGTGAATCCCAGTTTAATCAAGAAACATTTTATCGATTAAAACAGTATTGAGGATGATTACAATGTTTATGTCTACACAATTACTCCATTTGGTACTATCAATCCACTGACTTGTGGGTCATATTACACATTGGCTAACTCATTGTCCAATGGTAACGTACTGTCAACCTTGACTTACTACTCATAGTGTAGTAAATTTTGTATACAAAACCCCAACATACCGGCAGTAATTGAAGAACTACAAAGACTCAATCACTGCTTAATCACATTGTAAAACATTTAAGGTTTTGTAAAATATTACAAAAAGGTTAACAAAAAGAGGATAAACTCACTTTGCTATCTTAGGCTTCTTGTAAGGGTTTCCTGGGTATAATCTATAATTTATACAAATGTACATTGGTTAGTATCATAACCCTTTGAAATTATTAATGATACCCTCCCCGAGACGGCATTCCAACAACTACGTCGGGCAGAACCACGACAGTTGTTACGGAACCCTAAATCAATCGGGTAGCGTAACTATTATGAAACTGGGGTTATAATACTTACAACGGAGCAGAACCTCGCTAATTAGGGGTATAATACCCGTGTATTATAACTTTCCTACAGAAATTGTGATTTGAGATTGAAATGTGAGCGACGAAAAACGTAAACTGATGAGTTCTATATATAGTGCTGGATTCTGACTTCCAGGCGGCCCGCGTAAGATAAGGCTAAGCCTTACGCGGCCCACGTCAACCACCTGGTCAACATATAGCTTGTCCCGGTCATCCTCTAGACCGCCACGATGTCGACACGTGTCAGCACCGGATGTCTCCGCGTTTCATGATCTCTAGCGGCCCGCGTAAGTGTAAGCTTAAGCTTACGTGGCCCGTATCAACTTAAGAAGTCAACGGAGTCAATTCCAGTCTTGATACCGCCCGCGTGAGATGTTGGGGTGGGTCTACGCGGCCCGCCTCAACTCTATTTTTCTTATTTTTGATTTATTTTATATATTAAAACATAATTTGGGCTCGGTTTTCATATACGGGGTGTAATATAAGACATATTGGAATATTTTACAATATACTAAAGTGTCATAATATTTATGAGGGTGTTGGTTTTACCCGAGGGTTGTTACAGTCCGTACACGAGAAGAGGATCAAAGGATGAACCTAACCCAGAAGCTTACCCAAGAATTCTGTTCTGGAAATTCTAACCGTGGGAGAAATGTAGGTTCTACCTCTGCACCTTACTGTAAGTATTGCAAAAGTAAGCATTCAGGAAGATGCTCCATATACTGTAACTTTTGCAAAATATCCGGACACAAGGAGGAAGACTGCAAGAGAAAGCCTAACAACAGAATATGCTACAGCTACAGAGAACAAGGTCATATCGAGCCTAACTGTCCAAAGCTAGCTCCAGCCACGAACACCAAGAATACTAAAAATGCTAGAGCATTTGTTCTGACTGCAGAAGAAGCAAAGATGATCCCGGATGTGATCACTGGTACGTTTTTTAGTTAATGATGTTTTTGATAAAGTATTATTTGACTCTGGTGCGAACCAAAGTTTTATTAATACTTCATTTTGCAAACTTCTTAATCGATCATTAACTAAACTCCCACAAGAATGTCTAGTAGAGACAGCAAATGGGGAAACCATTAAGATTTCTGAAATCTTGCAGGGAGCAAGAATAGAAATTTTAAATCAGAAATTTATTGCAAATCTTAACCCAATGAATTTGGCAGGATTTGATGTTGTGTTAGGAATGAATTGGTTAATAACCAATAAAGGCTATATTTTATGTGATCAAAAGTCAATTCAAGTAAATTCACCAAGGGGTGAAAAGATCACAATTAAAGGAAATAAAACCTCTAGATCCACAAAATTCATCTCTGTGATGAAAACAGCAAGTTATATAAGGAAAGGATCATTAGTGTATTTGATTTCTATAATCACTAACACTAAAGGAAAAGAATTAAAGGATATTCCAGTAGTATCCCAGTTTTCAGATGTATTTCCAGAAGAGCTACCAGGGCAACCTCCAGACAGGGAAGTTGAATTAAGAATCCAGTTATTACCAGGAACCGCACCAATTGCCAAAGCACCTTACCGTTTGGCACCCGCAGAAATGCAGGAACTGAAGAAACAATTAGATGAATTATTGGAGAAGGGATTCATACAGCCAAGCTCATCGCCATGGGGAGCACCGATTTTATTCGTTAAAAAGAAGGACGGATCAATGCGTATGTGCATTGACTACCGTGAATTGAACAAAGTCACGATTAAGAATCGGTATCCATTACCAAGAATAGATGATCTGTTCGATCAATTGCAAGGAGCACGATTTTTCTCTAAAATCGATTTAAGGTCAGGATATCATCAATTAAAGGTACAGGAAGAGGACATTCCTAAGACCGATTTCCGAACAAGGTATGGCCATTATGAATTTACTGTCATGCCATTTGGTTTAACCAATGCCCCAGCTGCATTTATGGACATGATGAATCGAATATGTAAGCCATATTTGGATAAATTCATAATTGTCTTTATAGATGATATTCTTATTTATTCCAAAAGCAAAGAGGAACATGCAGCCCATCTGCACGCACTTCTAAGTTTACTAAGAAAAGAAAAGCTTTATGCTAAGTTTTCGAAGTGTGAGTTTTGGTTAGAACAGGTACAATTTCTTGGACATCTAGTTAATCATGAAGGAATTCATGTAGATCCCACCAAGATCTAGGCGATTACCAAGTGGAAAACCCCTGAGTCAACAACCGAGGTTAGAAGTTTTTTAGGATTAGCTGGTTATTATAGAAGGTTTATTCGAGATTTTTCTAGAATAGTCATTCCCTGAACTAAGTTAACCTGTAAATCTGTTAAGTATGAATGGGGACCAAAACAAGAAGAAGCAATTAGAATTCTTAAGCAAAGATTAACCCACGCACCCATACTAGTGTTACCAGAAGGAACTAAAGATTTTGTAATCTATTGTGACGCTTCCAAGTTAGGTTATGGATGTGTATTAATGCAACGTCAAAAGGTTATATCTTATGCTTCTAGACAACTTAAGAATCATGAAGAGAATTATTTAACCCATGATCTAGAATTAGGAGCTTTAATTTTTGTCCTTAATATTTGGAGACATTACCTTTACGGTAGTAAGTTTACCATATTCACCGACCATAAGAGTTTAAGGTATGTTTTTGGGCAAAAGGAATTGAATATGAGACATAGACGCTGGATGGAGATACTTAGTGATTATGATTGTAATATCCAGTATCATGCAGAAAAACAAATGTAGTAGCTGATGCTTTAAGTCAAAAGTATCATGAAAAGCCAAAAAGAGTACGTTCTCTTAAGTTAAATCTGCAAGTAGATTTAAATGATCAGATTAGAAAGGCACAAGAATCAGTAATCAAAGATGATACTAAAAAGTTAAAAGGAATGATTAAGGAATTAGAACAAGGAACCGATGGAATTTGGAGATTCCATAAGAAAAGAATGTGGATACCCTAAATTAGGAAACCTACGCCACCGTATATTAGAAGAAGCCCATAAGTCTAAGTATACGATGCATCCTGGAAGTGATAAGATGTATCGGGACTTAAGGAAAAAAAATTTGGTGGATAGGAATGAAAAAGGATATAGTAGCATATGTTGCAAAGTGTTTAACTTGTTCACAAGTTAAAGCTGAACATCAGAAACCCTCGGGTTTGTTGCAACAGTTAGAAAATGCCAGTCTGGAAATGGGAATTGATAACAATGGATTTTTTTACTAAATTACCCAAAACAAGAAAAGGTAATGATACAATCTGGGTTGATTGTAGACAGACTAACCAAGTCAGCTCATTTCTTACCAATGAAAGAAACTTTCAGTATGGAACAGTTAGCTAAATTATATGTAAATAAAATAGTTTCATTACATGGAATTCCTCTATCAATTGTTTCTGACAGAGATAGTCATTTTACCTCTCATTTTTGGACAAGTTTCCAAAAAGCCATGGGAACCAAGTTGAATTTAAGCACCGCTTATCATCCTCAAACGGACGGACAAAGCGAAACGACGATTCAGACAATGGAAGACATGCTTAGAGCTTGTGTAATTGATTTCGGAGGTAATTGGGACGATCATTTACCATTAATAGAATTTTCTTATAATAACAGTTATCACACAAGTATCAATGATGCACCATTCGAAGCACTTTATGGACGAAAGTGCCGAACGCCAGTCTGTTGGGCAGAAATTGGAGAAAAGCAACTATCTGGACCCGAGATAATACAAGAAACAACAGACAAAATCATTCAAGTCAAGGAACGACTGAAAGCAGCACGTGATCGACAAAAGAGTTATGCTGATAACAGACGAAAGCCCTTGGAATTTCAAGTAGGAAATAAAGTGTTATTGAAAGTCTCTCCTTGGAAAGGAGTGGTAAGATTCATAAAAAAAGGGAAAGCTAAGCCCCAGGTATGTTGGACCTTTTGAGATTATTAGAAGAATAGGACATGTAGCCTATCAGCTACAACTGCCAGAGGAAATGGCAGGAATACATGATGTATTGCATGTATCTAATCTCAAGAAATGTTTAGCTGATGAATCACCTGTAGTACCTCTTAAGGATATCGAGGTAAATGAACAGTTAAAGTTTGTAGAGAAGCCTCTACAAATTGAAGACATGAAAGTTAAGAACCTCAAGCATAAAAGATTAGTTCTGGTCAAAGTAAAGTGGGACTCCAAAAGAGGACCAGAATGCACATGGGAGCTTAAATCAGAAATGCAAAAGAAATATCCACACCTATTCCAGTAGATCTCGAGGACGAGCTCTAAAACAAGGTGGGGAGGATATAACAACCCTCCAAAAGATTTTTCTGACACCCCTAATATAATTAAAATATCCCAATATGTCTTAAAATACACCCCATACGCGAAAACAGGGCCGGAATACCTTTAATTTTATTAAAATTAATTAAAATGAATTTTTATGGTTTCTCGCGGGGCGCGTAAGCCACCTCTTCGACCTACGCGGGCCGCGACAGCTTGGAGTCAGGGCCGCACCCGGTGCCGCCACCTGTCGAACGCGTGTTGAAGCTAGTGTGATGACTGGGCCAGGCTAGGGCCTACCAGCCTACTACGCGGGCCGCGTAGGCCGTGGCCTGAGTTTACGCGGGGCGCGACAAGTCCATAATCAGGCCCTATATAAAGAGGCCATCGGCTTCAGTTTCCGATCGCTCATTTCTTTTCTTTCGTATAAAATTCTGAAGAAGGTAACATAATTTCCAGGCATAAATACCCCCCTAATTAACGAAGTTCTTCCCCGATGTAAGTATCATAACCCCGGTTACGTATTAGATACGCTACCCGATTAATCCAGGGTTCCGTAACGGCTGTCGAGGTTCTGCCCGACGTAGTCGTTGGAATGATGTCTCGGGGAGGGTATAACTAATGTAAATATAAAGGGTTATTATACTAACGTGTGTGCATTGTGTAAGTTATAGATAATCACCAGGAAACCTTAGAAGAAATCTAAGACAGCAATGTGAGTAATCTCCTTTTTGTAAATTATTTTACAAAACCTTTATTTATTTTGAACTATAATAAGCAGTGATTGAGTCTTTGTAGTTCTTCAATTACTGCCGGTATGTTGGGGTTTTGTATACAAAATGTGGAACACGTTACCATTGGACAACGAGTTAGCCAATGTGTAATATGACCCACCAGTCAGGATTGACAATACTGAATGAGTAATTGTGTAGAAATAAACAATGTGATAGCTCTCAATACTGTTAATGGATAAAACTCTTCTTGATTAAACTGGGATTCACTCACCAGTATTTCCCCACTGACAAAAATGTTTTTAAATGCGTTTCAGGTAACAAAATATGAAAGCCAACTAGAAGCTAGCTGGACAGCAATGAAGGCTTGAAAAAGTGGCTATAAAAGTTACCTAAATAAAAGAAGACGTTTTTATTCAATAAAATAGGGATTTTCCCTATGAAAATGTTTGTAATGAAAACTTGGGTTTTATCCCAATATGTTTAATATTATAAAAGTGTTGTATTTACTCTGATAAACATTTCCTAACTACGGTCCTGATGAAATTTCCGCTGCCAAAATGATAAACAAATGATACCACCAAAACTGGGCTCGCGACCACCCATTCCCGGGACAGATAGGGGGCGGGGGTTGCGACAGTTCACACTTGAAACACTTAATATGTTTCCTATCTTTTGGCTTTTGATTTGCATCATGAATGTTTGTGTAACCACTCCGGTTACCTCTACCTCGAGTACTTCCTCGTCCCCTTGAACTCGATCTACCGCCCCGGTCATTTGAGAATGAACCTCTACCCCGGCTACCCGAGAATGGAGCCTTGCTTGTTCTCTTTGTGTTCAAGTGGTTATCTGCTTTTGTAAGTAACAAACCATTATCGCCACTCGAGTTACCTTGACTGAGCTTTAGACGGTCTTCATACGCTTTCAATCGGCCAACCGCCTCTTCAAACGGCATCGTCTCCACATCTGAATATTGCTCCATAGAGGCAACAAGTTGAAGATACATATCCGGGACCCCATCCAGCAACTTTCTCGCCAATTTTTCATCTTCAAGTGTAGAACCGACTATGTTATACTTCGAAGCCAACCCACTCAATCTTCTTGCGAACTCGTCAATCGACTCACCATCTTTCATCTTCATCTTTTCGAACTCACTTGTAAGAGTATGTAAGCGTGCCTTTTGCACACGAGCAGCACCAACATATCTCATCTTCAACGATTCCCAGATCTCCTTAGCCGTCTTTTTCTTTGCCGCCTGCAACAAGACGTCCTCCGGAATCGCTTGAAAGATAAATGCACTTGCAGTTTTGTTCTTCTTCTCGTTGACCGCAACTCCATCTACCGGTTCGACAGATTCCCATAAACCATGAGCATCCATCACAGCCTCCATCTTGATGGCCCAAGAAGTGTAATTCGTTGGCGTGAGTGTCGGAATTTGAAGAGAAACTGAGTTAGTTTCCTTCGGTGTTGAAGAGGTAGTCGTCACAACTGACATCGTATTGTAACGGGGGTATTTGGGCATGCACGTTGAACCTTGAAGCTCTGATACCCCAAATGTTGGATATCAAAGTTAAAACAGCAAAAAAACACAAAGAAATTGGGCAATTTTCTGGTTTATTTTCTTAACTCAAAAGCAACGATTACAAGGAAGCGAAAAAAACAAATTGAACTGAATACTCTTACTGAAATAAAGTTACATCTAAAGTATTTAATTGAAAACAAAATAACTTCCTAAAGTTATTGGGTCCACGTTGATTTCCACATCTCCCTAAGTCAGGTACCACTTTTCCCACTTTCTCGGTCAACTTTTTTGCTCAGTCAACCGAGACCAAGTAACCTCAGCTAACAAACAGGATATCACAAGAAATGATCGGAAAATAACCGTCCATGTTCGGAGACTGGACATGGATGTTCTTTAAGATGGTGAACGATGCTGCTAACAAGCATTTGGACATAAGGAAACAATAGGGTGGTAGAGTAGCTAACCCCTATCAAGAAACTGTGAAGAAGATAATTCTCACGGTATTCGTATGAATTTTCCAAGTTTTGTGGATGAATCAACTATGCAAAAACATTGCAATCAATGGGGAATAGTAGCCGACTTCTACATTGCTAGGAAATTATCAAAGGTGGGTAAACATTTTGCATCTGTTTGGTTTCTTCATATTGATGATCCATTGATTCAGGTTGGTAATTTACGTACAACTTAGATTGGGAATCATCGTATCTATTTTGATGTTGCTCGATTTGATAAAGATGATAAAAAGAGGGGATGCTGAATTTTGCAGTGGATCGTTGAACTAAACCTATTCCGGTGAGATTACATGAAATAAACAAGCCTGTGAAACCTGAGAATATGGCTAGTAAGTCATTTTCTTATGCGCCGGTTGTTGAAGGAAACTTGACAGATAGACGGGGCGTACACTCATTGATCAACAGTGATGGGGATAAAAAAATTTAAGCAAAGAAAGATTACTTTAGAGGCTGATGGCCTTTTAGGAATGTTTGAATCTGAGTGCTTATTGTTGTCATGAAAAATATTACTTTGAGGTTGAGATAACCTATGTAGGTAGATTATGGGTTTGGTTAACTTTCAAGAATAGAGATTCTTATATCAATTTTAAGCAAAACGAAGAGATTAAGTTTTACTTTTTCGACCGTCAACCTATTCGAAAGAACTTTGTTCCCAAAGATAGGCTTGTTTGGATCCAAATTGATGGTTTTTCTTTATGTTCTTGGTCTCCAAACGGTTATAAAAAGGTAGTTGAAACTTAGGGGAAGTTATGTTATTCGATGAAGATAAGGAAGAAAGCTTGGCTAGTGGTCGTTTGTGTATTAGAACAAGAATTTTAAAGAATATTTTCTGAAATATTTCGGTTTCGATAACTTTGTGATTCATCTCACTCTAAACCTCAGCATCTTTCTTTCTCTCTATAAATATCGACAACCTAGTGATTTGATCAGAAAATATGTTCTTCGCCCGTGCATTTATCAACTTTAACCACCCAACGGCTCCGCCTTCCATCACCTTTCTCCGACTTTCCAGCAACTCTCATCATCAGCAACCGTTCTCCAATTAGCAGCAAATGACTGTTTGATCTGCTCCAGACCCATGAATCCTTCCAAAATGTGTTACACCCTAACACAATAATACTCTTTTCCCTGTTGTTTTGTATAGCTCCAAGAATCCATTCACGATTCTCTAAGTTACAGTCAATGACCACAAAATTGGCAGATTTGTATTCATTTGACAACAGAGATTGAGCATTTCCAACTACGAATTCAACCTGGTTGGCGTCTGAGTTGAGGATTGCTTGGAGGACTCAACTTCTTCAATCCCTTTGACAATGCAAACCAACCTACCACCTATTTGATGAAATGTCACAATGAGACCTAATTTGGTCGAACCAGCTGTGGTCGCACATGCAACCACCATGAGTTGAGCATTGTCTCTCGCTGCAATCGCTGCGTTGAACTTGGCTATTTCCGGTTTGTTTGCTCTCTTACCCTGCATAATCTGATTTGTAAATGAGTATTAGTTTAGATTACAAAGTACAAACAAACCATTGTACTAAATAGTTCAAATCCTACATTGACTTGCCATTTTCATGGTTTTGATGTATGTTTCAAAGGCATTTGCAGTTAAACGGTAACCCATTTTTGTTTGAGATTTTATTGACTTTTGTTATTTGTATGACTTCTTGTATGACTTCTTGAATGTATTCTTTCGGAACAAATCCAGAGGTTTAGAGGGAGATAAAGATGTTAGGGTTTGCCTTATCTTTAGAGAGAGAGATGGGATGAGTAAAAGGTTTTAGAGAGAGAAATGCAGAGGTTTATTTAAAGGTTCTATAATTAAAAAACAAAAAATGGGTAGAATGTCCAAATTATCCCTGAGTTAACGCTAAATCTAAATGGTGTTAGTGATTTGGATGGAAATAACAATAAAACGCAAACCTCAGGGGCTCAAATGCAGAAAAAAAATCATTTTGGATGGAACAAACAAATATAACCAAACCTCATGGACGATTTTGGCATTTCTCTATACTTTTTCCAGACAACCTAACTGATAGTGAAGGACATTTTTCGATATATGTAGGATAGATTTCAAAACGTGTAGGATAAAGTGTAAGATAAATTTCAATATGTGTACGATAAATTTCAAAAGGTGTAGAATAAATTTGGTATGTGTAGGCAAAAAAATTGGCGTGTGTGATAATAGGGTTTGTGACTAATATTTAGTCAAAGAGAATAATAAACAAGATTGGAGAAAAATTATTTAATATTTTACAATTATACTCTTTGTTGTTTTTCGTTTCAATTTATTTTTCTTCTCAAATGATCCTCCTCCAATATATATAGAGTAATTTTATTGTACAAATGGGTCTTAACATACAAATTGGCTTAATGTGAGAAGTGAAGGAAAAATCTTTTTATTTTATTTTATTTATTTATAAAAAAAACTCATCTTATTAAGAACGTATTTTAGCCCCAAAATCTAAAAAAATTGTGATTTTACAATGGTAGAATAATTATGTAATAATGTAGAGTAATTATAATTACTTTAAAATCATGGATTTTTTTTTCATATTATTCAATTAAACATCATTTTTAAGTAGATGGAAAAAAAAATTGACTCATTTGTAACGTCATTTTGTATGTTAAGACTCATTTGTATTTGACCCTTACACACATACACACACACACAAATATATATATATATATGATGAGGATCCATTAGGAACCACTCTTTATTGCGAGAATCACGAGAACCAATGTGAACACAACCAAAACTACTTAGAAAAAGCTTAAAAACACAAAAAAAAATTGTAAAAAGAAAGTCGTGATTTAACTGTAAAAAAATAAAAAAAAAATATTAGCAGTTTTGGGGTTTAGCTTTAAAGTTTAGTTTTTAGCATTTAGCTTTGATGGGGTGAGTGGTGGGTTTAGGTTTTTTTGGTTTTTTTTTGGGGATGGGGGTTTATGTTATTTTTTACGTATAGCATGATATGAAGCATACTGGAATGCAGGTTTAAAACACCATACGAAGAACATATACTAGAATGCAGGTGTAAAACACCATACAAAGAACAACTATTGGAATGCAGGTGTAAATCACCATATGAAGAACCGTATACTGGAATGCAGGTGTAAACACCATGAATGCAGATTTAAAACACCATACGAAGAAGATCTACTGTAATTGCAGGTGTAAAACACTACACATAATGTGCAATGCAATCATTTCAGGTGTTAAAACACCATGACTGTATTACGATTCAAGTCATGGTGTTTTTAGAATCTGAAGGATGTTTTATACTATTAAAATAATCAATATTATTCCAGATGTTAAAACACTATGACTGTATTGGATTTAAGTTGTGGTGTTTTTTGAAATTCGTATGGTGTTTTATAGCTGCAAATTAACAAAAATGTTGATACGAATTTTATGGATTAAACAATACTTTATACAAAATTTCGAATAATAGAAAGATACCAAATCTATAGTTTCCTAAAATCTCTCAAAACAGTTATGGAAAGATTTTGTTAATTAAAATGATTATTATTAAAATTACTCTATTACCCTTAATCTCTAATTGTAATTAAAGAAACATGTCATCACCATATTATTTCTTACACTTCTCACATACTTGCCACTTTTTACAGGATCCTTAATTTATATATATCAGGAACAAAATAACAATTTTATCTAGTTATAACATTTTAAATAATTAAATTACAAATCACCCCTATTCACATCACATATGTATTATCTTTATAACATTTAGCAATTGCGGTGAAAAGTGGTTCACCTGCTTTGTCCAAAGCTAAGAAATTACGATATTACCCTTGCCCTAAAAGTACAATATTGCCTTTTTTTTAACTTTACATCTCTCTGATGGTTACCACGTTGTTGCAGCGGGCACCAAAGAAAGGAAGATTGAAAACATGAATGAAGAACACCACCTCCATTGCTGAATCTAGAACGGAGTTGTGGTGGTGTATGCCGTTGCACCACCAAGAAACCCTAGATAACCGTTGCATGTCGTCATTGCCACTAGAATTTTTTTTATTTTATAATTTGTTGGATGCGATATTTTATAAACGATAACATTTTTGGCATATGACAATATTATTATTTGGGTTTCTTCTTTCGATTGCTACACCGAGTGTTTGTACGGTAGTAAAATGAACCGCTTTCGACTGAATACCCGCCGAAAAGCGCGGGGTATCCATCTAGTTAGTAAAATAAAAGAATTATACACAACTAGTTTTTTTTCCTTTTCTCAATATTTTATGTCAAAAGTTGTGTATCAAAAGTCAAAATTATCTAATTATAACAGTTTAAATAATCTATATATATATATATATGATAAAAAGTAAAACTGAATGAACAGTGATTTTTTATTAAATTAAAATTAGAATTAGAATTGAATTATTATTATTATTATTATTATTATTATTATTTTGTTAAATTAAAATATAACTGAATGAACAGTTATTTATTATTAAATTAAATTAGAATTAGAATTATTTAAAATTAGAATGGAATGAATAGTAACATCATTAAGAGATGAGCAAATGGTACCGGTCTCAAATTTACCAAACCAATGTATTTTCGGTACCGGTTCTGCACAGATATTCATCGGTTTTTACCCTCAAATACCGGTGTCGTACCAGTACCGATCGGTACCGAACCGTACCATACTAGGTATATTTGGTACCGGTACCCACTTTTGGGGATTTCGGTAACGGTATTTTCGGTACCGGTTGGTACCGAGCTCATCAAATCCTGTAGCAATGCAAGTAATTGCACCGTTTAGCTTACTTTTCATACACACAGTAAGTAAACTGTATTTCGTTTGAATGAGATTTTATATATACAACAGCTTATTTTGCTTTCTTTTTTGTCTTTTTCTGTAATTAATGAATTGTAGCATGTAAAATTAACTTGGATATTTAGAATATTGATGAGCAAATCGTATCAAATCTTGTAAACAAACCAGTATCGTATCGGTACCAAATTTACTATACCAAATCATTTTCGGTACGAATTTGGTACCCACCTTTTGGCGTTTTCAGAATCGTTACTTTCGGTTCGACACGGGTCTAGCACCATACCTGTATTTATTGATTTTTACCTTCAAATACCATACCGTATTGTATCGAGCATTTTCGGTGCCGGTACCTAATTTCGATGATTTTCCGGATCGGTACTTTCGCTGCCGTTACCGGTACCGAGCTCATCCATATTTTAACGTGTTAGCACCGTAATAACTGAACTAAAAACAACCAAATTTCCAACGTGTAGGACGTGTGAGTCCTATTATTATATATTAGGTTATTTAAAATCGTTTTTTTTATGACGGAGTGACTATTCTTACCACGTCATTTTATTCATGTTTTGATATTCGGTATCTGTTTGCCGTTGCTGACACGCCTTTTGAAGTCATTGGGTCCCGCCGCAACGCGCGGCCGGAAAATAACTAGTTACAATCACAAATCACCCCTATTCACATCATATATGTATTAGTAACATAAAAGAATTATACACAACTAGTTTTTTTCCTTTTCTCAATATTTTATGTCAAAAGTTGTGTATCAAAAGTCAAAAGTTAAACGTAACTTGAATCTATGAACACGTGTGATTAAAAAAACATCGTTCAGGCCCAAATCACTTTTGGATTTGATGGTTCCAACTCCAACCTCGAGTAATTGGAAGCATATATTTGGTGTTAAAAAATGCGTGTGTTCTTCGCCTTTGTTAAATTCCGCGTCTAACAATATTTTTTTATTCACCGACATACCTAACTATAATACATTAAGGTCAAAACCAAAGACAAGATATCTTAAATTTAAGAAGTAAAGTGTGAGGTCTACATAAAAACTAGGAATTCTAGTTTCACTCTCTAATCTAGAAATTAATACAAGAAGATTCTAGGTTAGAGGAGCTATTATGTTTATACAATATATATAGATATGGGAAGTGTTATAAATAAGAACGCTAAACATTGTGATAACCATGAGAACAGATAAAAAAACACAAGAACTTGATCAAAAACAAATTCAAAATTTCTTTTTACACTTATCATTATTATTTGAATACGATATTAGAAATTAAATTTACACGTTTAAATTTACATGTATACTTAAATAATGAAAATTTACACGTGTGCAAATTTGTTGTATTTACACATGTGTAAAAAATTTATTAAGCGTTATTTTGAAAGGAGAGATGGATTTTTAAAGAGTAAATTCTTTTTTAATGTTGTATTTTAATTATAATGATGTTTGTATTTAAAAATTTGATTTTTATTGGTTTTCTCATTCGTTCTCACGATTCTCGTAATATTTAGCATTCTTAAGATAACTCTCCCTTATACATACAGTCTGATATAGTTGAAAGGAAAAAGATAAATACAATTTTGATGTTGAATGTTATTTTATTTATTTCAATTTGTAATTTATATTTATAAGTAAGTTATATATAATTAAGATAACAAAAAAAATAGTTGTCAAAGTTTAAAAACTCTATAACGGTTATCGAGCTAGACATTAGAGCATTCACATCCAACCCACTAAAATCTGTGAGTGGAGTTTTTATAATATAAAAAGTATAAAAGGTGGTTGTGAGTGAAGAAGAGAGAAAATGTTACTGTTCATCTGTGTATTTGGGGGGACACTGTTCACCCCCTATAATTTTTTAATATATTTTGAAAGTGATTGTGAGTGGAGGGGTGAGAAAAGGTAATGATAAAGTTATAAAAAAATATTATTTAATTGAAAATGAGAAAGAAAATGTAGTGTTTTTTAGTGTAATAAAAAATATTATTTGATTCGTCACTGTTATAAAAAATTTAAGTATGTTTCTAGAAGTGTATTTGTTTTCTCAGTTTTGCAAAGGCGTACTAAAAAATGCATCTTTATTTTCTTGATTCGTTACGAACTTTCGTATTTTTAGATATTTATTTTGTCAATTTTGTTATATATGTTGCTATGGATTTTATTTAATTGAATTTATTTTTTAAAAATACATATGTTATCAGTTTTCTATGATTTTATTAAAGTATTTTTCAAATATTTATTTTCTTATTATTGCTACGGATTTAGTTTGCAATGAATATTCATAGCTAAACTGTAGCAAAACGTGTCCGTAGAAATGTGTAGCTAATTCGTCTCAAAACTTGCTACTATTTTTTCCTAGAAAAAGTCCATGGTAATGTTTTGTAGTGGTTCAGTAACACAAAAGTAATATATTTGTAAACATTAATTTCGTTATTAGCAAAGTCTCATAACAGAAAAGGTGTTATTAACTAGTAATTAACTAACCAAGTATTAGCTAAATTCCTTTACGTCGTTTTAAGTGTTGCTATAGGCGTTGCTATTTTCGACATATTTTTAGGTGTCACAAAAATCAGCAACACTTTCACCGGGTCAAATGCATGGCTAAAAGAAACGCGCAAAAACAAAAAACAAAAGTTCTAGCAGTGGAAAAAGATATATATGCTAAAGTACTATGACCCGAATGCTCGTGTGATCGATTGGTCCAGTTAAGTGTAATATCTTCGTTTGGAGACTAGAGTTGAATCGAATCCCTACGTATGACGCCTTAGTTTCTAGAGGCATTGTTAATCAAACCAGGGCCTGTCCACTATGCGGCTGTGAGGATGAATCGGTCATACATCTCTTTATCTCATGTCGGTTTGCGGAGTTGATTTGGCATAAAATCAGTAGATGGTGTCATTTACCGGCAATTTTTGCGTTTTCGATTAATGATCTCTTGGATTTGCATAAGTTCAGCAGGTTGGGGTCGACGGAGAAGATGGTTCTCCAAGGTATCGTTATCACTGCTTGTTGGTGCATTTGGTTGGCTAGGAATAAAGCGGTTTTTTCGTATGTTCAGCCGAGTGTGGAAGGTGTTTTTAGCGAAGTTATAGCTTTGGGTTTCTTTTGGTTTAGACATAGATCGCGGTTTCGATCGGTAGGGTGGAATGATTGGTGTAAATTTGTAATTATGTAACTTTTTGTTTTGTTGTTTTGTGGTGGCCCGGTTTTCGGGTTCGGTAGTTTGTTAATGAAAGTCAATTTTCAAAAAAAAAAAAAAGAATCACTGTAATAATGACAAATAAAAACGATATGAAATTTATAATATTAATCATAAAGGCAATTAGAAGATAAAGCTTCACAGAATCTAGGCTACAATACAAATGCTTTATCATATTTCATTTTCTCTTGTAAAAGATGTCAATATGAAACCGGGAAAAATGATATCAAGCGATTTCAAGAAACGTAATGTGAAAAGGAGACAAATAAATCAAATTTCTACTTCCGGATAATAATATTTTTTCAACATCATTAAAGACTGATATCATTTTCCCTTTAGTGCACTAGATTTATATCGCAATCGATATATAATTTGATATATTTAAAGTATTATTATTATCTTTAAAGTTTTGATTTCTTGTTATAATATGATATGATATGATTTGATTTGATGAATGGTTATATAATAATGATTCGTCTAATTTTCCATTTCAATTAATTGTTGTAATTTTGTTATAACTAGAATTACGATCCGCCGCAATGTGGCGGGGATTCTTTAGTTATAAATAACTAAGTCGATTTAGGACGCGCACGTTATGTTGAACCTGTCAAACGGGAAAAAAATAGACGATGTAAAAACATTCACCCACACACGCACGTTGCGTCGTGTTAACTCGCAAAATTTAGAACGAAACGTAAAAACGCTAAACCAAATACGCACGTTGCGATGTGTTAAGTCACAAAATTTGGAACGAAGCATAAAGCGAAAAATTTGCGGAAAATGAAAACTATAAAGGACCAAAGTTGAAAGTAAAAAAAGTTGTGAGGATTGATTGCAAAGATAAAAAGTTTTGTGTTAAAAGTAAAAAAACAAATAGTTTTGGGTTAAAAGTAATTTATGAAATACTTTTGGGTGAAAAGTAAAAAAATCAATTTTTTTTTTTTTTTTTTTGAAAGACCCATAAAGCCAAGATTACAACAATCATATGCATAACCATATTTCTTTGAAAAAACCTCAAAGCCAAGATTACAACACATAAGTAAAAAAATCAAAGTGGTTAAATCGCAAAAGATGGAAACTATTGAATTAGAAGTAAAAAATCAAATTAATTAAAGGGGTTAAATTACCAAAGATTAAAACTTTAAACTTAAATTGTCAAAGACTAAAACTTTAGGGTTAAAAAGGAAACACAGATTAGAAATTTTAAACTTAAATTGTCAAAGAATAAAACTTTAGGTTAAATTGTCAAAGATTAAAACTTTAGGATTAAAAAGGAAACAAAGATTAGAAGTTTAAACTTAAATTGTCAAACATTAAAACTTTAGGGTTAAAAAAGAAAATTTCCATTATTTTTTGAAAAACTCCCAAAGCTAACATTACAACACCTATATGCATAGTTAAGTTATTTCTTTATATAGGTTTTAATATGATTTGATGGATACTTATATAATATCCAACTTTCAAGGTTCATTTGTTGTTACATGTAAATATATATAACAAAGTTTCCAACTCATTACAATGGTGTGTATAACTTTGCAAGTTTGTTTCATTGTTTTAATAAGTTTTGTTTTTACATATACATATATAAAAAAACTCATTGCAATGATGTGTGCATTACAACGAAATTGTTAAAATTCTCGGCAACTATATCTTCAAGGCTCTTCATCTTCTCACTTTTAATTGATTATTAAATGTACCAAATGTCATCACTTATTAGTAGTCTTGATCTTCCTTAGGTTATTATAATATAGCTATATAAACCCATGTAAACCTCTATTGAGATATATATAAAAAAATTTTGAGTAAACTGCAATTTTACCCTCTGGGGTTTAAGTCAATTGACACTCTAACCATCTCCCTAGAAATAATTGCAATTTACCCCCCCCCCAACATTGTTGTTCTGTCGCACTCTTACCCCCTTGGCATCCAACTATGTCAAGTCAACATTTGTTTGACTGTTAATAACGTGTGAAAAGTCGTTTTTGACCCTATTTTATTAAAATTATATAAAAAATCAAGAATATTACGTCAAGTTCATCATCATCGTCATCAGTTCATTCTTCATTCCCAGTTCATCAAGTTCATCACCACCACCTATTTCTCCTCTTCTGACCACCGCCACCATCAACTCAGCCACCACCTCCTTCCTATTCCAAACCCTAACCCTAGCCGCCTACAGTGGCGAATCTGCCGCCATGCACCACCACCACCGGAAAACTGAATCAATAAAATACTCATCCCACCATTCTCTCTCTCTCTCTCTCTCTCTCTCATTCACACATCTCTGCTACTTTCAAGAAAAATGTCCCACATTCAAATAATTTTTATTCAATCAATACTCTAACCCACTTGCACAACACCAATCGTCTAGTTCATCCCACCACCATATTTTTCATGTTATTATTTGAAAGAGAATGAGACCGATACAAAGTTACATTTGGAGAATATTATTCACAGTAACAGAAACTGAATTCGTCCGCTGCAAATCCTACACAAATCAAGACAAAAAAATTGTCAAGAACGAAAAATTAAAACTGAATTCACAGTAACAGAAACTGAAAAATTATTTCAATGATTATAATCTAAAGAGTAAAATGTTTTATAACTTTTTGCCCCCCAAAATTAAAACTTGAACAAATATTTAGGCTCAAGAACGAAGGAATCAAGAACGAAAAACCCAACTGTTCAAAGCAAAAGATGATGAACAGGGTACCGATAAAAACCTAATTTTGAAGCAACAAAGGAATCAAAAACGAAAAACCCAACTGTGTGTGAAGAGTTTGAGGACGATTGATCCATGAAAGGGTCGACGGAGAGAAGGATTAGAAGGATGAAAACGGCGGCGAGTGTCAAGCAAAAGCAGCGGCAGCAGACTCCGTTTAGGTGTCCGATTAGAGAGTTTTTTTGGCTTTGCGAGAGTTTTCCGGTGGCGGAATGCGATAGATCTGGTCTTTAGGGATCTGGATGAGGTAAGTGCCTTGCGGAAGAAGTGGCTTGTGGTCGGAGATGGGTGGTGGCTTGACGGCGACGGTTGAGAGTGAAGATGATCTGCCATTGGAGGTGAGGTGAGGTGAGAGTGAAGATGTATTATTAACAATAAATAATAATAATAATAATAATAAATATGGGGTAAGATTACCAAAATACCCTTACCTATAACAGTCAAACAACTGTTGACTGACGGCTGGGGGTAAGAGTGCGACAGAACAACAATGTTGGGGGGTAAATTGCAATTATTTCTAGGGAGGGGGTCAGAGTGCCAATTGGCTTAAACCCCAGGGGGTAAAATTGTAGTTTACGCAAAAAAATTACTTCAAAATCTCATTGCTTTCATGGTATTAAGAGCATAATTCTGATCCATATCAATACACGCCTTTTTTTCTCTCATTTTGCATCACAATCATGGCTGGATCACCCCCCCCCCCCTCTCCCCTGCATCCCATAATAACAATTCACGTTTTTCATCTCTCACCAATATCGCCTCATTCGTAAGTGTCAAACTAACCTATGTGAACTACCTCTGGAAATATCAAGTCATTACCATTCTAAAAACCTTGGGTCTCCTAAAATACATCTCCTCTATCCTACCCTACACTACCCTACCCCACTCGCTTCCACTAGCGACGCCTCCCAATGGGAACAAGATGATTGCTACGTCTCCGCTTGCATAAGCCAGGCTTGATGCTACCATTGCCCATCTCGCCATCGGCACAAAAACCGATGTTGAATTATGGAAAGTCCTTGAAGATATGTTCTAAAACAAAACAATCAGTCGGTCACTGACTATGGTAATGAAGCAAAACAACTGGGTGACCAATTGCAATCAGTTGGTGATCCTGTCACAGATGAAACTCTTGTGCTTCAAGTTCTAAATGATCTAGATCACCCAACCTATGATACCTTTGCCTCACATGTCGACCATTCTAACAAACCCCAAACTTTGCAAAATTAAGATTCAACTTCTTCTTTATGAGGAGCGCCTTCATCATCAACAAACCCGAACCCATAAATTTGCTCATCCGATAGCCATGGCCGATGGCAACAACATCCTTCCCTCACCCCCTAACCCACAGATCCGTGTCATGTGTCAGATCTGTAAGAAAGGCGGCCTTGAAGGCCTCCTCTTGTCGTTATCGATACACGCCTCCTCATGTGGATGATATTATTATCACATGGAACCAAACCGGCTTTGTTGAACGCCTATCTGGGAATTCAAGCCACCTTTTCTTATTCAACATTTTATCTATCACAAAATAGGTACTTTCAGAGTCTTATTCAATGAAATGGTCTTAGCCTATGCAAGCCATTATCCACACCAGTTTGCTCTGGTCGTCAACTATCTCGTCACTCAGGAATTCCTTTAGATGATGCATGTTTATACCGTAGTACAGTAAGTGCTCTCCAATATCTTATGATTACTCATCCTGAAATTGCTTATGTTGTTAGTAAGGATTCCCAATTCCTTTCTACAACCAACTGATCAACATTGGAAAGCAGAAAAATGCATTCTTCGGTATCTCAAGGGGACTTCTACTCATGGGCTTACTATCAATTGATTTTCAGATTTTTCGGTTCATGCTTATGCTGATGTGGATTGGGCTGGATGTCCTAATGATCATCGATCCACCACGGGTTATTGTGTATTTCTAGGCTCTAGTCTTATCAGTTGGAGTTCCAAAAAGCAACGCACAGTGGCTTGATCTAGTACATAGCCAGAATATTCAGCTCTTGCTCACACCAACGCCGAGGTATGCTAAGTACGATCTTTATTATCCGAACTTCACATTTCGTTTGCTTCTTCTCCCACGATCTGGTACGATAATCCCAGAGCCAACTATCTTGCTACAAATCCCATTCTACATCAACGCACCAAGCACATTGAAGTTCATCTTCATTTTATTCGTGACATGGTTCTTGCACAATCTCTTCAAGTTTGCTATGTCCCGACCAGAGACCGATCAACTTACCGATGTTCTCACCAAAGGATTGTGTTTCTTTAGGTTTCAAGTAATATAATTCAAGCTTCACGTTCAACCGATCGTTCAGCTTGTGAGACCATGTTAGACAATAAATTCTCTGCAATTATATCTCCATCGCTCTTTAACTTCTCACATTTAATTGATTATTAAATGTACTAAATGTCATCAGTTATTAGTAATAGTATGTCGTTTGATCTTCTGTCGGTTGTTACAATTTGGCTATGTATACACTGAAATTACTTCAAATTCTCATTGCTTTCAGAAACGATGTGTATAGCACTCATGTTTGATACAGAAATTTAAAGTCATTTTTATCAGTTCTTATTGCTTGATGTTTAGGTTTAGAGCTCGAAAGAAATAGAATGAGTTATCATACAACGCAACTAGAATAAAGCAACCATTAAATAGGGGTGTTCAAAATTATCCGTATCCGAAAATCCTATCTGAAATATCCGATATCCAAATCCGAAATTTCGGATATACGAAATTCGGATATGGATTCGGATAGTGAAATCTGGTATCCGAAAATTCCGGATATCCGGTTTTGAACACCCCTACGCATCAAATAACATAACAAATATTACAACGGAACTAGAACGAGTTCTTCTATACTACAATTGGAATAAACCATCAAATAGTATAACAAATGTTACTAGTTTTCATGTGTGAAAAAAAAAAAACATAAACTCTTTACTCCATCTATAGACTTCTCTTGATCTTTGTTTGACAATTTTACTAAATTTTAACTCATTAAACCATTTTTCTGAAAACTTATTACCGATATAAGTTTAATCGCTTCTAATCTAACTTGCTTGATTAAATTAACTTGTAGGTATGTACATATTTGATCAAATAGTATCATTTAAGGTTATGGTTCACCTTGTTCTCGTCAATTTTGGTGGTCGATTCTAGTAGAGACCACTATTTTCTTAAAAATTCTCATTTATTCATCTAAATAAAACTAATACGAACAAATGTAGCTTGAAACATGAACGTAATAAAAAGGGATGGTTAATTGTGGAGAATATATCTTATTGCTTCAGTTATACGTCTACAAAATGTCAGGTTAAATTTTATATTAAAGGTAATGAAATACATAAAAAGTTATGTATATTTTTAACGATCAACGAAATAAAAGGCCAGCTACCCGGGTTAACCCAATGGCAAAAGACAACTCCATACGCCAACGACCGCAGGCGGCGATGGATAACACAACCCCACCATCTCCAGTTCCAAGACCCACCACCCAAAGACTCACTGCGATAAAACATGTTTCAAATCAGATATATGTATGTATCATTAGACTATTCTGAAATATACAAACATGAAATAAAAATTTTGCTTGCTATTTTTCCCCTTGCAATTTTATTTTTAAAGAATGGTGAAGATTTATCTATTACAAGGTAGTTATGATGATACATCAGATACATGATATTAAAATATATAAATAAATTTTATTTGTATATTTCAAAATACTGTTAGTATAGAGATAAGATATAAGTAAAATATGATTTTAACATAAGTTCACTTGGCTTATGAAAAGACTCGTAGGCTTGAATGTACCTGAACCAAATCAAGACCATGTTCATTTAGCTTTCTAGAAAGCCGGCAGACTTCATCTTATGAAGTTTAATTTGAGTTCGCAATATAATATGAACTCTTTCACCCATATCTTTTGATAATAATCAAACAAAGTGTCTTTTCTTTAGTAGATATGTTATAGTTAGTGTAGAGATATGTATTAGTGAGCTACTTACCCATAGTTATTGGTATGGGTTACAAAGTCTCATATATATGAGATATATAAAAAAATAGTGATATTTTAAGAAGCGTTGGGAGATCTACTTGTGGTTTTTTCGGTATAAGGGGGGGGGGGGGGGGGGGGGGCGCCCCGTTATGGGCTTGTGGTCACGCGTGGAACATAAGGAAACTCGTGGTGATGATAACGCGTTGTGTACATCACGCGTTTTATTTTAAGTTGTTTTGTTGTTTTGTGAATGATTTTGTTGATGGAGATGAGTGTGTGGTGAGTGATGGGTATTTCCACTAAAATCTATCACTAGTGATGGAATAAAGCTCGATGACATGACGGAAATTGATTGGATGTTGTGAGTGATGAGTGTGTGGTGAGTGATAGACGCCCCTACCCCCTAAGGCAACCAAGGTTTAGGATCATAAACCTTTTTACACAATATGCATACTTAATACATTAATGTTTAAATAAATAAATTGTATTACGCTTGGTATTTTAGAGGCAACGTCTAGTAATTATTTTCAAGTCACTCAACATCATATTGAGAACAATTAAGTCTTTATTCTTTTGTTAAAAATCACAGTTTTATACTTTTATTTGATGCTAATCAAATGCTTTGATATGATATGATATATCGTGTGATGAAATAAACCGGCAAATCTTAAATCAACGAGGAAAAAAGTATTTGTTTTAATAGGAAAAAAATAGTTATATTTTAATAACTTTTTATGCCATATTTTTTACCTGGAAATAATTAAATTTTAAAACACAGGTTAGGAAAATTACATAACAATGATAACAAGTTACGCCGCCCTTTTGAATACAAATCCAACTCTACCAAAAAAACCAAGGACAAATATATATCAAAAAGAATGATGAACTAAACTAAGGAGGAATGTATCATAGTAAAATAATATTTCATTGTAGTGTTTAAATATATGTATTTATATGAAAACTTTAAAGGGAATAGAAAATCAATTTTCCGATTTATGAATAACGTCTGGCTAAATATAAATTATTTAATAAAAAGTCTTTTTTGTTTTTAAATTATTCATGACATATGTAAGACTGCGGGGTATGGGGCGGGAGTTTGGGCGTGGGTAGGGGGAAAACGCCCAAGCCACCACCCCGGGTGGGCATGGGTTTCGGCGTGGCCCTTGGGGCATGGGTTTCAAGCCGGGCGTGGGGCGGTCTGGCCAAGCTGACATGGCGGGTTGTGAATGGCCAAACCAAACTAGCCGTTGGGCTAGCCGTTGGTCTATTTTAAAAAAAAAATAATAATAATTTCCTTTATAAATACTTTACAATATTTATCATTTTTCTCACACAAAATCAAACACATAAAACACAATCTCGCCATGAGTTCTTCAAGTTATACTGAATTGTCATCATCATCTGACGATGGGGCGGAAATATTTCTACAAACGATCGCGACGGTGGTGAAAGCTGTCGTTGAAAACGAAGAGGAGGAGGAAGAGAGTCAACAACCTAAACGCAGAAGAAGGTACATCGCTCGTAAAGACGTCGAGCGAGCATTCGGTGTTTTGAAGAAAAGGTGGCGAATATTACAAATGCCTTGTCGACTATTGGACAAGGATCAGATTGGAAACGTGATGTACACATGTATCATTCTTCACAACATGATTTTGGAGGATGAAGGTAGAGCGGTCGTTACCCACTATGATGACGATGATTCCCAACCAGGTAACGTAACAGACCAAGATAAAGCGGGTAATGAATTTTGGATCAAGTCAAGGAATATACATCACAACCTTCGATCTGATTTGGTAGAACATGTTTCAACGATTCCTGGGTTCGAAACCGACGAAGACGACGAAGAATGACTGTTTTTTATTTTAATAATTATTATGTTTGTTTATGTATTTAAAAAAAATATGTTTTTTTTATGTAGTTAATTAATTTAAATATATATTAAAAAAATGGTGATGTGGCTAGGCCACGCCGGCCCAGCCACGCCCAACCCAAGCCCCACCATACCCCATTAAAACTTGGGTTTGGGTTATGAGAATTCAACATCCAGGTGTCAGCAATTGCCCCAACCCACGCCCAACCCAAGCCCCACCATACCCCGCAGTCTAAGTATTAAATGCGAGTTTGACTTATGTTCTTAAGATTAATTTTTTTCAAAGAAAAAGACACAAACTCATCATCATTAACCATTTGCACGGGATGGATAATAAACATTCGGCAGATCCCGAAAAACTAGAAGAGAAAATATAACTTGGACAAAATGACAGTGCACGTCCTTTAGGTTTAACTAAAAGTACAGTGCACGTCCTTAACGTTTAAAAGTTGCACTGCAAATCCTTTAACTTTATTTTCGTTGCATTGCAAGTCCTTTATGGCAAACGGTGTTAACTTTTACCATTAAATCCCCCACGTGCCTCCCACGTGAGGGGTAGATCCGTCCTTTTCCTTCATTATTCCCCTTTAAAACCCCAGTTTCCAAAAACCTTCACCATTTCCCTTCATCCCTTTCCTCTGTAACCCTAACCCCAATACGTATTTCCCCTTCAACAAAAATTGGAACCCTAACTCAGATAAAAAACCCCTATTTCTCCAATTCAATGTCAGTTGTGTATTGTTCTTGTGGGAGATAAGCTACAATTATGATATCTAGGATTCATTCAGTGGGTAACTGATGGACCGTTAGATACAATGCCAGCATTGTTGAGGGCCATAAACTTGCTTGAATCTTCTAACGAACAACTGCTTACTTCCAACCGTTTGCTTGAGGAAAAACTGAAAGAAACTGAAGCTGAAAATATGAAATTGAGGATGTATTTGACTGTTATTGTCGTTGCTGTTAGTGAAATGTTGAAGACTGGGGTTTAAAGGAGGACAATGAAGGGAAAGGACGGATCTACCCCTCATGTGGGAGGCACGTGGGGTATTTAATGGTAAAAGTTAACACCGTTTGCCATAAAGGACTTGCAATGCAACGAAAATAAAGTTAAAGGATTTGCAGTGCAACTTTTAAACGTTAAGGACGTGGACTGTACTTTTAGTTAAACCTAAAGGACGTGCACTGTCATTTTGCCTATAACTTGTAAACTAAAAACCCGTTGTTTTTTTTTTAACGACAAATTTCTTTTAATCTATGTCGTTAGTGAAACTTGAATTCAAGACTTTTCTCTCTCAAACTCAGATATTTAAAGGCTTTACATTTGCCAATGAACCACCACCTCATTGGTGAGAAAATAACCCCAACGAACATATGGTGAGAGAAAGTTTGATTTTGTTATCTTTGGGTGGCACAGTTTAACAACGAGCAACCTGTTAGTGATCGTGAGGACTTATGAGGATAGGATTTTGTTATTAGATGTTGGCCTAGGTTTTTTAGTCGTTTGTCAATGTGCGTACTGGGTACCTCAACTGATGATGAAACTGTCAGTAATCCGGTGGAATCAAGAGAGTAAGATTTTGAATTGGATTCACGATCGGACCTTTAGTTCGTTTGTTAGTGTGAGGCCATTTGCACTTATTATGTCGCTAAAAATTCTTTAAGTATAGCCACAAGCTTGTTGGTAAATGAAGGGGTATGGTCCCAAAAAGGCGCGCAGACCATTTTTAGGTCACGCGCTAGACCATACTCTTTACTCAGCAAGCTGATCAATCTTAGTCCCGCGCGGGCTGCTCAAACAGAGCCTGACCTCGCGCGAGTCCCAAACAAGAGATAACATCAGTTTTTACACTTAGTGTTCTGAATAAAAGCCTTCAGCCCTTCAACCCTGTACGGGCTAGTTACGTGCTCAACAAGGGTCGCGCAGGAGTTAAGAGCGCAAGGCCACTTCAGAAAGTACAAAAGGTACAAGTGGCAGAAGAATAAGCCAATCAGCGTCCTCCATGCTGTGCTCGATCGTGTTCCACGATCGTCTGACGTGCAGGAGACAGTGAGTACACAAGGACGCCTACGTGGCACCAATCAGGGGGCGGCGACAACTGACCCATGATCTCCACTTATCTGCTGATGGCAGAGGGACAACAAGGCCGACAACTAGGACACGTGGCTCCAATCATGGTGCGCCAGCACCGGAGATCTTCTAGAAGACAATAATAGTCGATTCCAATGAGACAAGGAGGATATTCCTTGGTTGTCGCCTTTCAGCCCAAGGCCCATCAGCCCATCTCCTCTTACACCTCTCCGGCTATAAATAGATACCCTCATGCACATGTTAAACATTCTACACTCTCTTCTCTCACTCTTAACACGCTTATTTCCTCAAGGCAGTTACTTATTCTCACGCCGGAGTCTGGTTAAGAGGGAAACTCTCATATTCCCCTCTTAATGAGCTAACGGTGTTGTTTTGCATGAAGAACTGGTGAAATCGGAGCTCAGGAAACCCCCATATTCCCCTCTTAACGAGCCCATCCCTTTGGTCTTACTCACTCGTGTTCATAAATTCATCGTGGATAATAAAATAATTATAAATATATAAGTAGTTATAAGAAAATACATAATAATAATAAAATGATAAATAAGCCAAGCTCGACCGGTTGAGCCTAAACAAGTTAACGCTCGGCTTGTTTCGTTCACATCTCTACCTTTTAAACACATCAATTATATAAATATTGTTGACGAAAGACGATGAATACTAACTTTATTTTTATAATAATATATAGTTTTTTTTTTTTGTTTTTCTTTTATTTAATATATTATAATAGTTTATTATTATATTTACTTTTAATAACATATTTTTAAAATTTTCCCCTTTTTTAAACCATATATTTCCTATACCATTTTTTTAATAATTTTTTTTCCTTTTTAGAACATATATTAATTTATCGATTAATTTGATACTTCTTTAATAAATTACGTTTATAACTTTTTCTAAAAACTTAAGCACGTAGTTGTGCTTGATTTTTTCCCCGACATTATGTTATAAGTTTTGTTAAAAACGAAGTTGTACTCTAAATATAATATTTATTTAGTATCATAAAACGATATGACGATAAACTGAACCGTTCTAATGGTTTGGCTTTCTAAATAACATGCTTTATTTTTCAAATCATGTTTGTTTTACATTATCATTTGCTCGGTTTCACCGAAACGCGCGGCGTTAAAAAAAACTAGTATTTATATGGACTAAAAACCCTACGCTAATTTTTAATAAACACTTTTAATACACTCTTAATAATTTTTTAAGTATTTGTGACTACAAACTCTTTCATTATTGCATAATTAACATGTGGCAATTCATACGTAGAAATATCTTTTTGTAATAGATAAATCAAGATTTTAAAGTCCGTACTAAGACTGTGTGTCTAAAACGTCAACAAATTAACTAACTTTATATACAAACAAGTTTCATATTTCAACAAAATAATTCAAACCAGCCTAACTAATGCATATTTTCAAAACAAAATGTTGATAAATTCAATCATCAATTTTAAAAACTATATATCTAAATCTTCATTTTCTAACTGGTTATTAAAGTTGCAATTTTCGAATTATAATCACATATGTGACATTTTTATATATAAAAAATATTCAAATATTTAACTGATACCAAAAGTTTTGAAATGTCTTTTTTTAAGTAGTCCCAAATTAAGTGCAACAAATCTTTTTGTTGGCTATGTTTATAGATGAAATTATGTTATTTACATTAGATCAAAGCAAATCATTTATTTATTGTATTTTTAAACTTCTGAATTGATTTAGACCAGAGCCTAATTAATATGTTAGGTTTTGATGATTTCGATTATTATATAAAAACCACATAAATCTTAAAAAAAATCATATGGTATAAACATGATGAGGATGTTAGAATCTTACATTTTCTTTTAACAGCAATGGCCCGGACATCCACATCACCATTGGCAAGCGGATCACTATTTCGCCCTAAGAACAGAACGTGGTGACCTGGCCCACCTTCTCAGAAGAAAATCCGGGAAAACTCCATGGCTCACCCTGAAACAAAGCTTGTCTCAGGTGAGACTCCAACCCATAATCTTTCATTTGAAAATTCATGGGGCTACCACTCAATCAGAAGGCTTTACATAAACGGAAGGGTCAAAGACGAATATCCAACACTTTATATGATGTTAAAGTGTAATGAAACCTAGTTAAATAAAACTACATAGATATTCTAATACCCTTATGATATTGTCTTATTATAAGGGTAATGAAACCTAGTTAAACTTTGTTTCCTTTATTGAACATCATGAAAAATTATAATATTGTTAATCATAAAAGATATCCAATTTTTGACCCACCATTATGGTTGCATCTACAAAATCAACTAAGCTTATTTTATACAAATATAAACATATATCCATGGTACATTGAATGTATCGAACTATTTCTTTTATTTCATTCTAATGCTTCCTCATAGAACACATGCAAATTAAACCAACAAATTAAAAGAAATGAGTATATCATGTCATGTAGACTGATGATTGATGAAATAATAACACTTAATATAACAATTCTAGACCAAGGTGCTATTTGTTTTTAAAAAGGTAAAAGGTATGCAGTCTGCGTACCACATCTGCAGACATCTGTAGAAGTCTAGAAGAAGAGGTGGACCAAACCTCTGCAGTCTGCAAGAAGAAGGTTGTTTATTTTTTAACGTATGCAGACTTCTAAAATAAACTGGTGGTGGTGTACGGACGATGGTGGTGGGTGGTGGACGGTGGAGCGTTCAGTGAATGTGCCTTATCGATGTAAAATATTATTAACACCTATACTATGCAGGCATCTTGGTTAATAAAAAAATTTATCTAGAATCTGAATATGTTTGATTTGTAAGGTAGGACTAAACTTGGTCTTTTCAAGGTATTTGATTTCTTATCCCTTTTCTAAGTATATAATTTCCTTATGAATGCTTCTTGGGGGTTTTTAGTTAAGTTCAAACAATCAAGAACAAGTAAAAGTTAGTTAAGAATGTTTCAAAATTGTTAATACATAAAGAAAGCGAAGGGTTTGCTATAGATTGTTAAAACTTTGACACATGATAATAAAAAAATAGTATACAAGTTTTATCGAGAAAAACACTTACAAATTTGTAATAATATTAAAAATGGAAAATAACTTGTTCCTCCTAAATCAAATCATTGGTACGCAAAAATGGTGATTATTGATTTATATAAAGTTTTTATCATATTCTTATGCACTTTATCATCAAATTAAAAGTTGATACAAAAAGAATATACGTGGTTTGTTAAAAATAACACCTCTAAATTTAACTTAAAAATTACATGTTTGATATTTGTTGTTTCAACGATTTATAACATGTTTGGTGTATGACATTCATGATAAGACCATTCGTAGTGGGGTTTTTGGCGTTTTTTCTCTTAAAAACGTCCAATAATGCCCCGCAACCACCCCCAGAGGCGTTTTTTATGTTTTTTTTTTTTTTTTTTTGAGTTGGGCGTGCTTAATAAAACGCCTGATTAAGAAGATGGTGGCCAATGAGATATTTTTGGTGGTTTTTTCTAATTCTATTACACCCATTTTAACATAATGCCCCACAATGCCCACATCCTCACTACACCCATTTATGAAAAACGTCCCATAATGCCCCAGTACTGACTGGACTGCCACATGACGCAAAACGCCCAAGGGTGGGGGGATTATTCATGTGTACCACTACACATGGTCTAAGGATTAAATACGTAAAACCATTTTGACCACCCATAAGGGAAACATGGCTATGTTGGATTGACCCATCGGCATAGCCTTTTAAGTAAGTATATAATAAATATTTTACTCTTTAGAGTATTTACGGTGGATCGCTTTAATTTATCTGAGTGAGAAAACCTATATTATAAGGAATGATTTTGAGTGGTAATGAGTGAAAGAGAAAGAAAATATATAAGAATATTACTGTTTATTTGTAAATATATGGAAAACACTATTCATCCCCGATAAGTTCTTTAATATTTTTAAAGATGGTTATGAGTGGAGGAGAGAAAAAAAATAATAATAAAGGTACAAAAATATTATTTAAATAAAAAGGAGAAAAAGTAATGATTTTTAGTGTAATTATATGGATATGGATAGGGTTGTAAACGAACCAAACGTTCGGCGAACAGTTCGTGAACCGTTCGGCGGGAAGTTCGTTTATTAAACAAACAAACATGAACAGAGGTCGTGTTCGTTCGTTTATGTTCGTGAACATTCGGTAACGTGTTCGTTTGTGTTCGATAGTTCATTAGTGTTTTTAGTTTTTATATTTATTTAAATACTTCAAAATTCCGACAAATTAAATATCTAATAAGTGTCGACGTATTATATATTCTGTTCATGAACGATTGTTTGTGTCTGTTTGTTTCCATTTGTGTTCATGAACATTAGTTTGTGCTCATTTGTGTTCGTCAACGCTCGTTTTTGTTCGTTGCCTAAAATTAACAAACAAACACGAACAAGTTCATTTCCTTAACAAACGAACACAAACATAAAAGCTCGTTTGATAAGTGTTCGTGAACGGTTCGCGAACAAATATATTTTTTTACAAACGAACACGAACAATAAATCAAACCCAATGTGAATGCTCTTAAGACTAAGTTCGTGTAGTAAGGGTAAGGGGGTGGGTGCCACCTTAAAAAAAATAATGTATTTTATAAGCACAAATGCCGATTGACTCCTTTAAAAGTTCGGTTAAACTTCTCGATCGCTCCTCAAAAAATAAATACTAGATCCACCACCGATTATATTGGAATTTAGGCTGGAATATGTGTATGCTTGTTGAAATTTTCAACTTTTTTATTAATTCTATATGCATAAAACCCTTTTCAATCTTGTTTATGGACCTGTTAAAAGATGTTATAATATAAAAAAATTGTTGAAACCATTTGCCGGCAACGCATTGAAGAGTCCCAAATCACAATGGATCAAATTCACTGGCTTCCCATTCCCATTGTCAAACTAGAGAGACACAGACATGTAGTTGGGGTGGGGGTTGAATTTTAATATATTCTTTATTTTATTTTTTTAATTTAGGGTTGGATTTTAATTATTATTTTTTATTTATTTTTTAAAAAAATTTAAGTGTTGATATTTTCCACCCCGTATAGTACACGAGTTCTAAGAGGGTGACTAATATACTCTCATGTTTAAAACACTTCTGCAACTCACCAGAGTGTGATCAAATCTTTTACAAAATGAAAAAAAATGGTTGTAAATTTAGTGACCAATTTAACCGTAGTCACAACGGTCGCAAAATAACGACTACAGCATTTCGGCTGCAAAATAGTCGCAAAACTTGTGAATGTTCTATTTATGTTGTGAAATGGTTACAAAAATATTAGAAAACTATAAATTAATACTAGTGATAACTTCCGGTCACAAAACAATCAAAAACAAACAAAAAAATAAATTAAATATAGAAATTAGTATTCAGTAGTAGGGATGAGCATATGACACCGGATACTGGTACTGGTACCGAAGTTCCTGTACCGAATTATTTTTGGTACAATTCGGTATCCACTTTTGGACATTTTTATACTGGTATTTTCGGTACTTGTGAAATTATTTAATTACAAGAATAATTAAAAAAATAGTTTGATTTTGTTTGAACATATATTTATTTTTTAGATTTTGGATACATATGTTGAATTTGCTTTATTTGTATTCCTATATTTTTGAGAATTTTAATAGATTTGTAACATAATTTCATTGAGACAAACAAACAAACAAACGTACTGGAAAGTGGTATGCAAAAAAATTCAAAATATATCGGCAAATCTGCGCATTGCAAAATGGGGAAAATAGAGCGCTAGCATATCAATCATAAAACATTCAAATTACTGACCTTAGCTGCTGTTTCTGTGGAGAAATCGAAGAGAGTACTGATCACATTTTTACGGGCCGTGCGTTGATCTTAAGGGTTTGGCAGAAGTTCTGCGATTGGGTGCGGCTGCCTCCTCTGTTCGCATTCGGCTTCAATGATGTGGCTGACTTCCATAAGTCATGCAATCTCAATAAGGAGGGAAAGAATCTGGTGCAAGGTCTCATTATGATAGGGTGTTGGTGCATATGGAGAGCAAGGAATGAAAAAATCTTTTCTAATGGCCGCGGTAGATGTGAAGATATTATGGGAGATTTAAAGTCGTTCGGTTATCTTTGGCTTAGGAATAGATCGAAACATAAAGATTTAAGTTCGGTTGAATGGTGTAAATTTCCTTTGTATATGTTGTAAATTGTTTGTGTGAGTCGGCCTTTTGGTTCGGTCTCGGCGTTCTTTATAAAAGTTACATTTCAAACAAAAAAAAAAATCATAAAACATGACGGTCACAAAATAGGGTGGTCACAAAACATATTAACGACACAGATTTTTGCAACTACTTTATGACCGTATGGTAGGTCATGAATGAGTTTTTGCAACTAATTTATGACTGTATGATTATGATAGATCATGAATGATTTTGTAACTAATTAATATTGTGTTTAAAAAAATTAATTTGAATACTACTGTTGCATTTTGGTTAATTACTTTGTCAATTACATTTTTGTGTGAAGAACAATATAGTATCTTATTTCTTTTATCAATTTGACTTTTCAATTCATTTAATAAATTAAAATTGCATTATTAATTTATATATTATTATTTACTAGTATGTGGGGTTGGATTCGTTATCTAATAATGCCATGCATGGACATGATTAATGAGACGTGGAAATTAAAGAAATTTGAAACATGATTTGATGTTGACTACTTAACTAGTGTTATCCAGCAAGGAGTAGGTGTTGACCGTTGACGTTAGGCTGCGACAAGTACATCCCAACAAAATGCAACACTTTCATATCGTCAAGACTCAAAAGAGTCACATGATTCAAAACCAGTGGCGAAACTTGAGATTTTTTACGGAGGTCGAAAACTTACATATCCAAAAAATTCTATAGAACCGGAGGTCGAAAACGTATATACCTAAAAATTTATATACAGAAGCTATATATATAATACTACTGAGCGAAAAGTTCGGAGGTTCGCCCCCCCCCCCCCCCGGGCCCCTTCTAACCTGCGCCACTGCTCAAAATGTATAGGACCAGATACGAAATTAGTAAAGAAAACTACGGGTTTGATACAGGTATATTATTGGATTTTTTTTTTATTAGAAGGGGCAAGTCACATACTCTGTAAACCTACTCATAAATCTATACCAATGTCAACTACTAGATTAGAATTCTCAACCACTTGTGAGGAACACCTTTAATATACATTTTGATACTGCTAGACTACAAGGCTTTTGATGGGTATCGTGTTAGATGGTACACACCCCATTACCCATACGTGTTTACCTGCATCGAAACCGTATAATCACCAACATGATCATTCAGGGTCAAGAATAATTGGAAATCGGATGCATGAACCTCCCACCATGGCTGATATACTTTTAAAATTATGATATATCGTATCTTGAAGTTATTAGAAAGAGTAAATTGCAATATGAGTCCCTTGTGGTTGACACTTCTTCACATGATGATCCCCTAGTGTTTTTTAGTATTATTATGTTGCATTCTGAATCTCCATGGTTAACACTTTATTGCACTCTGAATCCTTCTGTGAACATACCCTCTGTTGTAAAAAGACTTTGATACCCATATTGACTAACGGCCAACAAAGGGTAAGTTCACAGAGGCTCATTATGCGATAATGTGACAACCACAGGGACTCAAGTTGCAGCTTACTCTATTAGAAACTTTAAGTTATTAAAACTATAAAATTGTCTTAACTGTATTGGATATTTATATTCAAATCGGTTTTTTATGATTTCAAAATCGGATTTCGGAATAAGGTCATCCCAACACAGAATTTATTATCAAATTACCATAAACGGGTATACCAACGACCCGGTGGGTATGAAATAACGGGCACCTAATGAGTATGGGACACGATCTTGTAATCGAATGAGGTTGAAATTAGCAATATAGGCTTTTTTATGTAACCATATTTATGATTTTTCTGGGTGGAAACTGGAAAAGTCTGCAAAACAAAGAAAAATACGATAATAAATGGGCCCAACGATCAATCTATAGCCCAACTTAGAATGGTTTTGTGATTTCCAAAAAATGATTACCCAAAAATGGTCTTAAGGGTTAACCTAAGCCCAAATTAATAACCGGTTCGGTTAACCGGTTAATGCTTTAACCAGTTATTTTTTAACTGGTCCAGTTAATTACTTTAACCGCTTCGGTTAATTAACCGGTTATTTTCAGTTAATAACCAGTTTTTTTGTTTTTTTTTTGAATTTTTCGGTTAACCGGTCTGCCGGTTAATAACCGGTTCCTATACTGAATATCAATAAACGGTTACTAACCTACGGTTAAAAATAACCACTAACTGGTTATTCCTTGATCGGTTATTAACCGGTTACGGTTTCGGTTAATAACCGGTTATTTTGCGCACCTCTAAATTCCAATAAGGTCAAGAAAATATGACAAAATCGACTACGCTAGCCATGACTCGTTAACATAAACATGAGTCATCGCCTCATCTACCGACATCAAAGCAACTCGACTGTCAAACAAAATTACTTTGAAGACACTATATGTATTTAACCTTTATTTTGAACCTTCAATTCCTTCAAGTTCAAATCCTGAATTTTTTAAAATTATCAGAATAATAAGATGATTAACTGCTGGTAATACATAGGTAAAAACTCATCTAGCTGTAAGAACACTGAATATTTACAACTAATGTGTTTAATATAAATTAGGTGACACCTAGTATGATTAGTCCATTCTATAAGAACATATAGATGAACATATGTTAAATATCATTACAAAAATTATATTATTGCACTAATATTTCAACATTAAGCAGTTTAGGAGGTTGTAGGCATTAAAATTGGTCAAACTCGCCATCTTTACGGGCTTTACTTAGGGTGTCAGGTGTCAACTGTGTCAGTTGACGGGTTTTCAGATAGGCAGATTTTATCAATGAACCTAAACAACCCATAAATTTATTCATGTCAAAGACAGCAACCTTAAACCAAGAGATACTTCTAATCGTGTAACCTGAACAAGACCCATCTAACATATTCATTCAAACAAGCCAAACAAATTGTAAATGGGTCGTAATCAACTTGTAACGAGTTGACGGATTGTAATAAAAGGGTTGAACATGTCATCAGGTTGTACTAAACGGATTAAACTTTAACGGATCATAATTGAGCTGGCAAATAGACCTTATTAATGTTTTTTTTATATGTATTGCAACTTTAAAAGGGTTGGCGGTCTCTGTTACGGGTTAGACATGTATATCTGAACATGACCTGTTAACTAAACAGGTTAAATAGGGCAACCCGAGCACAATAAATAAATTGCATTAAAAAGAACTATTATTATCTTCGCCTGCATGCCAGCTCATCGCCTCCCGCCACGCCGTGCAGTTCCAGATCGCGGACCTGGATTCTTTGAGAACTGCAGCCTCAGGCTTGACGAGCTGGGATCATGTTCATCCATTTTATAACCTGTTTTTCAACATACAAACTCTTTTTAACATTTTATAAAAACACTTGGCACATATTCATATTTTTATACTATGATTACGATTAACATTACAAAAGGAAACTTATTCACCTTGTAAAGCACTCAATGCCGTTGCAGCACACGCTGGAGTAGTGAAGTCCACAAAGCCAATGATAAGGGGGTCACCGCCACGCTGTCATATAACAGAAATTACAACTGAATTTATTTATAAAAAATAAAGAAATATAAATAATTATAGATTCTGGCTTACATGTTTTGATTCCTTGCTTATAAGCCTTACTTCCTTATACCCAACAAACGGACGAAATATATCTTGGAGCTCAAGTAAAGGAATGTTAGTACATCATACAATGCTTCATGACAACCGACAACATACGGATGGCAATGCTGACCCGTTGACTTAAATGGGTTGATTTGAGTTACGTTTTATATCAAAAGAGTAAAGTTTCATAAGAATAAATTATAGGCCTGTAAACGAACTGAACATCCATGAACTGTTCGTTAACTTGTTCGGCGGGAAGTTCTTTTATGTTCGTTAACAAACAAACATGAACACAATTTTTTGTTCATTTAATAACGTACGAACATGAACACACGCTTTGTTCGTTCATTTATGTTCATGAACGTCCGTTTATGTTCGTTCATTTGTGTTCGTTTATATATATTTGTTTATGTTTGTTCTTTTATGTCTGTTTCAATTCAAATACATAAGTAGTTATATAAATATAAATCTTAAACATAAAAGGAACTTTCTAACTACTTATATAAATATAACTAATTGGTAATTGGGCTTTCTATTAATAAAAACAGGTTTTCCAATGGAATTTATCGTAAGTCGTAACTAATCACTAATTTATATAAAAAATATACTTTATGCCCATTTATGTTTAGTGGATTATGTTCATTTGTGTTCATTTATATCTTCAATTATGTTCATTTGTGGTGTTTATTGTTTGTTAAATTATGTCCGTTTAGATTTGTTTGTTTTGGTCCGGTTACTTTCGCGAACCGTTCGTTTAGGTTCTAAACGAACACGAACATGCCCTTTTCTTAATAAACGAACATGAACAAAAAAAAGTGTTCGATTATATGTTCGTGTCCTGTCCGGTTAAAGTTAAATAAACGAACACGAACATGCCTCTGTTCGTTCGGTTCATTTACAGGCCTAATTGCCTAATAAATTGGTTAAAAGATAACCACTCAAAACCAAAGGATACGAGCTACTTCTCTCCTAGTACAGTTGGACGGAAGTCCTTCAATATATATAGTACTAGAAGCATCAGCGGGAAGGGGTAATGTTTCACGTGGGGGTCGGGCCATCAAATCGAGCGATGAATGGTGGTCAAATGGAAAGGCCCGGGCAATTGCTGCAAGATCTGGGCCCATCGGCCCACCACGGGCCATTCCAACCGGATCCAGTAAAGGAAGAGAATGCATTCCAGCCATTCCACCACTAGCATCCCCCGATGGAAGTTTCTAAAGTATCCGAGAACGGGTTTTAACACTTAAACAAGTAGAAACAATGTCTTAATTAAAGATTAGTGATAAGATACTTACTGCACTTTGGAGGTAACGATCATATGCAGATCCAATGGTTTCTGTGTCCTTTACGTTATTGGCCCCACCAATATCGTTTTGTGGCGGATAATTATGCTTGTCATGAGAGAATGGTAAGCCAGAAGGTGGGAGATCTGTATTTTTCAAAAACGTAAAGTTTCTATCCAAAGTATAATGAAGAAAAACAGCAACTGAAAAATGAATTTGCTTTTAGTTCTAACACATATATTAATGTGAACAAATGTACAGGTAGCAGTTCTACACAAAAACAAAAAATATATTTCCCATAACTCCATCATCATCATCATTATACTGAGTAAATCCCACCAATAGCAAAGCTAAGGTAGCGTCTGAGGAGGGTAAGATGTAGACAGCCTTACCTCTACCCCGTAGGAATAGAGAGGCTGCTTCCAATGAGACCCCCGGCTCGATAGTAGTTTTGCATTAAGCCTTGGACATAAGGCACATGACACTTAGAATCGGGACAAAAGCCGATTAGTGCATGTAACCCCTTGTCTTTTGGCTATCAACGCCACCACATGATGCATGATTAACCGTCCACCGCTTTTAACATTATTTTCACAAAATTAGTAAAATAACGTTAAAACTAGTGCAATTTCACTTTTGCCCCCCAAGGGCCGACACATATATACATTATATTTCCCATAACTATAGTCCTTTAATTCTGGTGTTCTCTGTTTGTAGCAGCAAATGTATCTAACACATCAATCTAAAAGTTTAAAAATCATATGTTGAAATCTATGTTGTGAAAAGCGCACTAAGGGGCTGTTTGTTTACTTCTTAATGGGGCTTTTAATGGTTCAGACCTCTTACTGGTTCAGCACTTAATGGTTCAGACTGTTTGTTTCGCGAGCAAATATCTGAATGGTTCAGACATTTGCCTCTGAATGGTTAAGAATCAGAATCTGAATGGTTAAGACCTCTAATCTGAATTGGTCAGACATTTGTCTCTGAACGGATAAGTATTATACTGGATCTTAATGGTTCAGACCTCTTACTGGTTCAGCACTTACTGATTCAGACCATTCAGAAGTTGCCAAACAGCCCCTAAGCTGCAGAAGCGCAGCCCAATGCAAGAGACCGTTGCGCCTCGAAAGCCCTAAATAAGCAATGAATCAACCTAAAACATGTCTAAACCCCTTAAAATAGTATTTTAGGGTTTATTGATTGAGTTAACAACCAACTGTCATGCATACTTTTTACATATTAGATTCAAGGCATATAAAATTCACCTTTAGATTACTGTACTTAGGGTTTATAAGCTTCATGAAAATTCATGTGTAATGTAACATAATTACTTCAAATTCAACTAGCCAATGAGTTGTATACTAAATCAATACTAATTAAAATTCAACTAGCCATAATGTTCTTCAACTAGTTCAAAATCAAATCATCAATCATGTATACCTAAGTACAAACAATGAAACAAAAACGAAAACGAAAAAAGAGAATAATGACGTCATAATATACCATACTCAGAACGAGGCCGTTTAAGCAGTGAGGATGAAGAATGTAGTTGCTGTTGTGTACTCCAATATCCATCTGCCATATCTGCTGCAGTTTCAGCTAACGTATCGAATTAAACAAAAGCAAAAAATTGGTGAAGAATAAACCCTAGCTTTTGAGTGCCTGCCTGTAAGCAGATTATCAGAAATTGTACACCCTCAAAGAAGTATGTACTTTGATCAAAAACAATAAAGGGTTAATATCTTTTTTTAAACCCTAGGACCATGGGCGGACCCATATGGTGCGGGTCGGGGTCTACGGACCTCGATATTTAAAAAAAAAAGTTAATTACGTTTTTTGTTTACGTGGTTTGTTGAAAATCACTATTTCGGTACATCAGTTTAAAAATTAACAAATCAATACGCTACTTTCACTTTAGTAACTATTACAGTCCACATCTGTTAACCTCATCCACTTATTCTAAGGTGGACTGTAATAGTTACGAGAGTAAATTACAAAAATCGTCCTTTATACATGTTACTTATTGCAAAATGTGTCATTTGTCTTCAATAAATACAGAAAACATACTCGATGTTTGCAAACCCTTGCAAGTTATGTCCTTTAGCCCTAACTCATTTAATTTTTATGCTTAAATCTAACCAAATGCACCTCATATGAGGTTATTTTGGTCATTTTACTCTAAATACAAAAATAAATAATCATGAACATAATAAATAAAAAATTGTTTTAAATTATTATATTTATTTATAATTCTGTAAATACACACACTTGCCACCACCTCCATACACCCCACTGCTTGTTCTCAACACCACCGTCTGTTCCCGTCACCACCACCACCCACCTGACACCACCTCCATATACCCAATTAGACCACCACCACCTCCACACACCCCACATCGCATGTCACCACCATTCAAACACGCCACCAACATCCGCATCACCACCATCCGACCACAACTCACCCCACACTACATTTCACTGCCACTCAAACCCACCACTAACAACACACCCCTACAACCACAACCCACCACTAACATCTGCCCCATGTGATTGTTACACCTACAAAAAAAAAACACCATACATCAGATTTCACATATAACAACTCTCCCGAAACCCTTAAACATGTCTCATACGTCCTAAAATACATCTCGTATACAAGAAACGGACCCGATATACCTTTATTTTATTAAAAATCAAGAAAAAAAAATCTGCAAGGTTGTCGCGGGCCGCGACCCAGACTCCTTTGTCCTTCGCGGGTCGCGAGGCCCAATGACTTATCGGGCAAACAAAGCCAACACGTGTCGAAGCTAGATTCGTTGACTCATCACAGCTAGACCCTAGTCTATACTCTCGCGGGCCGCGAGAGAGTAAGCTAAGGCTGTCGTGGGCCGCGAGTCGCCATCAGATCAGCCTATAAATTGAGGCTTCGGCCTCATTTCTTGGACGCTCAATTTCTTTTCTCTCTCGACACATATAGTGTAATATTGCTCGGGTATTATACCACTAAAAAGCGAAGCTCTGCCTCGTTGTAAGTATTATAACCCGCGGTTACGTATTAGTTACTCTGCCCGATTGATTTAGAACTCCGTAACGCATGTCGAGGCTCTGCCTGACTCAGTTGTTGGAATTCTGTCTCGGGAGAGGGGTATAGCTAATGTAAATTGGGTTATTTTACTAACACGTGTGCATTGTTTAATTTAATATATTATAACCAGGAAGTTACCAGAAAGCTGTAGGGTTATCTAAAACAGCAATGTGAGTACATTCATTTTTGTACACTGTTTTTATACGACCCTCAAATGTTTTAAAGTATAATTAACAGTGATTGAGTATTTGTAATTCTACAATTACAGTCGGTATGTTGGGGTTTTGTATACATTACTTGTTACTAATACTGAGAAGAGTAACATGACCACAAGTCAGGATTGACAGTACCGTGGGTGGTAATTTGGTATATATAAACAAATGTAATTGCGGATGCCCTCAATACTGTAAAGATATAAATTGTTTTGATTAAATTGGGATGCACTCACCAGTATTTCCCACTGACAAAACTTTTTAAAACGCGTTTCAGGTAACAAAATGTGAAAGCCAAATAGAAGCCAGCTGGAGAGCATTGAAGGCTTGGAAAAGTGGCTATAAAAGTTACCTAAACCATAAAGAAGTTTTATTTGAATAAAATAGGGTTTATCCCTATAAACATATTATAAATGGAAACTTGGGTTTGTCCCATGTATTTATTATTAATAAAATGTGGTGATTAACTCTGATAAATTCCTAACTACGGTCCTGATGTAAATTTTCGCTGCCAAATTAAATAAACACCGATACCACAAAATCTGGATCTCGCGACACCGCTCCCGGGACAAGGGGTCGGGGGTTGTGACATCACACCTACAAAACACACACACAGTAGCCAAACTAGGGCAAAACCGTCACACATGTGTTTTCAAACCGAAAAGCATACACAGTAGCCAAATTATGGCAAAGTGTTCACCGAAATCTCAATTGTTCACCGGAGCTCCGCCGTGACGGAGCGAAATCGTTCAACGGAAGCAGATCAACATAGCTCAAATTGTTCACCGTAATCTCAATCATTCACCGGAGCTCCGTCGTGACGGTGTGAAGGATTCAACAGAAGCATATCTACAATTGATGAAAGACAGAGCGGAATCGTTCAAAAACCTAGCGTCATCGGTGGATTATGGTGGTGAGATCTGGTCGGAGAGATGGCATCATCGGTGAATTCTAGAGAGAGAGAGAGAGATATGACATAACCGGGTGATGGTGGTGGTCGAGTGGCGATGGTCGAGTGACGGTGGTCGAGTGGTGGTTGTGTAGAACAGAGAGAAATGGGTTAGAGAAATGTGGGTTGTTTATGGTGGTGGTGGTGGTGCTAGAATGGTGGTGCGAAGAGGGGGAGAGGGAATTAAGAGTGAGAAAGATAATGAAAGATGAAAGAGAGATCTGCCATTCAAAAAGAGAGATAAGATCTGATTTTTTATAGTTTTATTTTTTTAGTATTTAGGGTAAAATGACCAATATAGCCTAATGTGGGGTCCATTTGGTCATATTTAACCACAAAAATTAACCGAGTTTGGGCTAAAGGATATAACTTGCAAGGGTTTGCAAACATCGAGTACGTTTTCTAGTAATTATTGAAGACAAATGACACAGTTTGCAATAAGTGACATACATAAATGACGATTATTGTAATTTACTCTAGTTACGAAAATGAAAGTATTGTACTGTTTTTGTTAATTTTTAAACTAACGGACTGAAATAGTGATTTTAAACAAACCAAAGGGACGAAAAACGTAATTAACTCTAAAAAATAGTAGAACCGGTATGTTAAATTTTTCAAGGACCCTATAAAATAAATTAATTGCACCCCATAGTATTAAAAACAAATATGGTGTGGTGGTAAATCCTGTTGTGTTCCAACAACTAGATCATAAGTTCAAGTCTTTACATGTCTTGTTTTTTAGGTGGTGTTTGTTTTTCTAAAAAAGATATGTGCAGGCTTTTCTGTCTGCTCCGCGCAGACCACGCGCAGACATTGCCATCTGCATGTTGTTTGTTTTTCCGAAGACATTTCATAAAAAACGTCTGCGCAAGCTCTTTTTGGTGCAGACTTGGCCCACCTTACGATTTAATCACTTAGACCTAGCAATAATCTCGCACCTTACAGCTATTGATGATTAGTAGAACGCTTGATTTTATAAGATTACCAAATATTACTTCTAAGGTTAGTTACGTAATTTCACCTTAAAGAGTTAAAGATCTATTATGTGATATAGACACTCACCTAAATCTAAAACCCTAGCATGATCCTATTATGTGATAAAGACCGTCACTAAGAATCATACGAAGTAATGATTAATATTCAAATAACATCAAGCATGCATATACATCTAACCGATAGAACAAATCGTTTACAATTCACAAATAACCATAGTGTTCATAAATCCGAAATATAATCAAAACAATAGCAATCAATCATCCATGTCTAGGTAGTTACAAAGATTTAGCCGAATATAGTCATGAAAAACATCAAAGTCAAAGTATTAACGAGTACACAAGACATAACGGTAAAGAAATACGAAAGTAAAGACACCCGAATGATTCCCGCACTTCGTATCTTCAACCGGTAGCTCTCCGTGCTCGAAAACGCTCTCCAAGAACTCTGAAATTCGTCCAAAGCTTGCACAATTCGTAATTAGGGTTTAATGAATGATTTCTTGACTTTTTATATGAAACCCTGGACCCTAAATTGAGATTTTCCGTCAACATGACCCGTCGCGTGGCGCGACGGGTATAAGGCTTCATTCTCCCGTAGCGCGACGACGTAAAGGGACCAAATAATATTATTTAATTGCTAGCGGGGCGCGATGGCATAGAGGGGTCCTTGTGGCGCGACGCGAGGGCCCACTTTTCACAGAAGGTCTCGTTTTTGATCATCTTCAGCCTTGCAAACATCCAGAAATTATTCTAACTCTGAAACTCAACCAATTCTTCTTCGTTTTGCAACATTTTCAGCACCAACGACCTGTAAAACGAGATTTTATCAAAGTAATGAAATTCTAAACAAAATCTAAACTAAAGAATACGAAATATACACAAACTCTACACGATAAATGGATGTATTTTGCAATACATCAGTAATCATTGTAAAATCCGAGACTTGGATCATAAATAAAACTTGTATTCCTTTAAATTTATGTTTCACACACTTCATACACACTCATACGTTTGTTTTTGTGAAACAATTTATTCATATTCGTAATTTTTGGAAACTATGTGCTAAACTTGCAAATACGTGAAACTTATGCATAAAACGCCTTTTGATCGTATACGATACTTAAATACGACACTCATACGCTTAATTATACATGGTTTATGTTCTCCATACTTATTTTGTCCTTAAACTATGCTTATATGGTGAAAATAACCCTTAAAACCTTAAAACCCTAATTAACAAACTAGAGGGGCCAATCTGTAAATAAGTGAAACTTACCTAGAGGAGAGTCACGGGGCGCGAAGACCCCCTCTAATTCCTTCGCGGCCCGCGAGCCAATCCCCATATTAGATTCCCTTTTCAGCTCGCGAATTTGAGCGGGATTTCGGGTTTAACTTGAGTTTAAACGAGTTTCGGACATTAAATACTCAACTAACACAACCCTAATCCCTTCCCTATATAAACCCAAGCTTCCCCAAGCCATTTTCACTTTACAAACTCCCTCACAACTCTCTCTAATCAGTCCTAAAGCTGCTGCAAACACAAGTTCGGACAGAAGCATCCTACTTCACTAAAGTGAGCATAACTCACTCGTTTCTTGTCCGATTTACTCCATTCTTTTTCCTATGTGCTTGGATTGACCTTAGCTTCGATTCCATGGGTTTTTCACAGTAAATCAGTCCCTGGAACGTTTCCAAAAAGGCTCCAAAGTTCACTGTTCATTTTTATTTTGATTAAACCTTTACTAAACTTGTTCAAACTTGAGTCTAACTCATCTCAAACCTATGTCCTTATGCTTATAACCACTTCTATGGTTAGTTAGGCTTAAAAACAAGGTTGAGACATTCAAAATCAGAGGATTAATCCTCACAAACTTTTTGTTTTGTTCAAGGGTTTAACCCACAAGTGATGTTCAAGCTCAAAGCTTGATGAATGTGTGATTAAGGATTAACTTGGGTTATCCTACATAAAATCCACACATTGCTTGATGATTTCTCATAGATTAGTGGTTCACATTCTTGTATTACTTGTAAGTTCATGACCCTCCTTGAATGTTCATAACATCAAGTGTAGTGGTGAACACTTAGAGGTGCCTAAATGGAAGACCTGTTCTTCCTACCTCCTACATGAATTCTATGACGCCAAAGAGGTTCCTAAATGGAGGATTCATCCTCCTACCTCATGCTTAACTATTGGACTTATTGTTATACTACTTAACCTATATAATACTTATATAAACTATCCAAATATTCGAACCTTTGATGATGAATTTGTGTTCATTCGTCAAAGTACTAGATTGCATCATCTAAGACCTAATAACTTGTTATGATTCTAATGGGTATTCGACCCATGAAAACATTCTAAACCCTTGGGGTTTCATAGTGTCAAACAAGTATTATGTGTTAAAAGATGATTACTTTCATATGTTTATATTCTTATATTTTAAATTTCGAATCTCGACTCTAAACATAACTTGAACTTTAACCCTTATACATTCGTCCTCCAAATCTCTTTTACTCGTCAATACTTGGATAATCGGAAGACTTAGCAATATTGTGAGTACACTTGACCCATTTTCCTTTTATTCACTTTGGGTGCAACATGTTTTACTTGTTAAACCGCACAATTCACAAACATGCTTTTATTCATTCAATCCGTATACATGCTTTGTTATGCTTAGGTTCATGATAGAATACATACTACTTGTTAACTCGACTTGAAAAATTATAGCGCTATAGGAGTAGCACACCACCCGACGGGTTTTGTTAAGTCTTTATTCTATAACGGTCTCGTTGCTTTTGTGACGATGGATGCTAAATACTACTGGACACTAGAGTTGACATATTGTTATGCATGATAGTTTGACATTGTATACCAAATGCTATGTTGGATTGAAAATACTTTTTATACATATGCCACGAGTCCAAAACTAGTGTACTCGCCAATACCTTTGTATTGAACTTTCCTTTTAAAACATGTTGCAGGTTTAGCGATGATGTTGGTTATGCATGGAATCTAGTAGGATGCTTAGATACACACTTTAAATTTTGTACTCCTATTGTATTGTATTTCAATATTCATGTTGTTGTATTTGCTTCAAATCCTTGTAATTGATTCTTTAGAAATGGAATGAAATTTATTATTTAAATACTTGTCACAATTATTAGTGTTATGATGTCTCGAGCAATCTATTTTTCACTCACTCTGATGTTTCCGTCATCGGTTGGGGTGTGACAGATTGGTATCAGATCCATAACTATAGGGAATTAGGAAAAATTGCCATGCTTTTTACCTAGTCTATAGTTCTAGAGCTTTATTCTCATGTTTTGCTTGAACTACTTGCATGCTACTCTATTTGCTCCTTATTTATTCTCTTTTGATCTTTTAAACATATATGTCACTTATGTGTTAATACTTAACATACTATTCTTATGTGTTAATACTTGTCTTATTATGTATTGATACTTGTTTTATTGTTCTATTCTTCATGTGTTATTCTCTACATGTCTTCTTATGTGTTTATACTTGTCCGTTTAATTCATTAACAAACTCTTTTTCTAAGGCTTTGCTTGATTATTTTAAATCCGACAACACTCGTATTATACAAACGAGACGATTTCACCTAAATAGGTGTGAAACCCACAATTTGGTGAACGACTCTCAATCTACCAATTCTTTTTACACGAAATTCGTCATCAAGTTAGGAGTGAAGTCCTCACCTTGATGCAGAATTTCAATTTTAAATTCTAGTGGACCCTCGTCAACGTGTCAAAATTTAATTTTGACCCGACGAGTACTAACCACACTTAGGGTACGAAATCGTCAAGTTAGGGGTGAAACCAGCACCTTGTCGACTAGACCCACTCCTTGATTTTTTCGTAAATCCCGCCAAGTCTCGAAATTTCAATTGATTTGGGACATGTAGTAACCGGAAGGGTAAATACCGTTAACCGACTTGTCGGCGAGAGTATTCCACCCATTAGGCCAAAGCATGCTCCTCAAATTCGAAAGACTTTTCGACCACTTTGGTTAGTCAAAGTTCCGTTTTGGAACCATCCAAATCTTAATCAAACATGTGTTTCTATTATTTATCTTATACTAAATCTTTTTCCTACATTTATACACATGCATGATTTCAAAACGTCACTCAATTTTGTCTACATTCTTTGTAACACCAAAATGGAGACATATCATCGAGATAGGAGTGATTTCCTTACCTTGACGATTAGCTCCACTCCTTCTTTTCTTAAAACGACCTCACTGACGAGTTAGGGATGATTCCCTTACCTAAGTGATCGTTACCAAAACTTTACCTCAAAACGTCCTATTATGCAAATCCGATCATGTCTTATACCTAAATCATTTATCATTTATCAAAATACCTACCTATATCAATTTCAAAATACATTGTTTTATCAAACGTACTTCTTATCCTACAATCTATTTTTCACACAACTCATACATACGAAATTCTTGGCCATATCTTAAAACGTTTTACTACCCGAATTTCAAAACCTTACGAAATGCTACCTAACAATTTAATCGGACCAATGAATCTCTTGCCCATGAACTTCATATTCGACTTAATCACTAAAACACACTCACGTTATATCACCATACTAAAGACTTCCATTCTTAATCGAAATAAAATCAACCTTTCTCAATTACTTATATGATCTTATAGATGTTATAAGATCGTTTTACCAAAGACTCTTTTCAACATCAACGAATCATTTGTCAAAACCCTTTACAATGAACACTAAGTCCTTTTGCTAAATCCCTTTTTCTAAGGACCAACGTTTTCACAAGAACCTACTAGATTCAAAATTTCTTGTTTTGGTGCGAATGAAGCGAACTTATTATTTTCGAAAACCTTTTTCTACACTTCCTAATTCGCCATTCAAATTTCAAAACACGTGGGCAAGAAGACTTCGTGGAGATCGACAATCCTCAACTTACGTACACTTTTTTAAAAACAAAAAGTAGCATTTCCATTCATTACAAAATACGTTATGCATAACCAATGAGTACTTTATGTTCTTTTACATTTACAAACTCTATTATACCTTCCAAATCAAACTCGGTCTATTTTGATTCGATAAACTCGACGTTTCGTTTAAACCACTATAAATGCATACCATCGTACATGCTTTAATCGATATCTCGTGACAATTTCATTTATATCGTTCGTATTTACATGCTCAACCTTTTGAACGCTTTTATATGCTTAAATTTATTATGTTTCAATTAATACTATATACGCAATCATTATTATTCATACTTACACTCATACTCGTATTCATAACAATACGTTTTATGCTTATACTTATACTCATATTCATATTCATACTTATACGTTTTATGTTTATACTTATACTCGCATGCGTATTCATAATTAAACTTATATTTATGCTCATACTTTCATTCATACTCATGATACATACATTCGTACCCGTACGCGAGCGAAATCTGAGGGATTCGCTTACGTGGGTCTCATACATACTTAAGCATGGACTTGCTTATGTACTACATTCTTATACGTACGCAATCTTATTTTCAAATTTATGTATACCCTAATTCATTCACACCTAGTACAAGCTATGCGGATCATGCGGATCATGCGACAATCAATATAATCTCGGGTGCACACGGGATTATAGTGATAGGCGTATGAGAACCATAGAGTGTACTACTGTGTATGGTAAGACACGGAACGTAACATGACACCGAATACGAAACGGACGTAATGTGGTCAAAACATGGTGGATACGCCGCTGGTACTTCCTATATATAAGTGTTTCCACCATGTTACCAAACTTTCGTAAAACGTGACATGAGAAATTCAGTGTTTTGCAGACCTTTGGGACCAAATTCAAACTTTAAACAACTCACAAACGCATTATATCCGATTATCCCCGACGAGATCTCATTCTTAACGCACTACTTCCATCTATCCAATACTTGTGTCATTCTTATACTTGCATTAGTCTATTAAAGGTCAATCGCTCACCTCCATACTCCTATTACTCTCCATCATTCTTTTCTTTTATACGAACCCCGTTCACGAACAAGTCTGCTTAAACGCTCGAATCCTCACTTATCTCCTTACCTTAAAACTATCTCCCGATTCTTGTACTAACATACTTAGTAGACCGTTAACACTTAATTTAAAGTACCAAACTTTCTCGTTCCTCTCAATAAACCATTTTTACGAATGTGTAATTTTTTTTTTCTATCCTTAAAACTTTCTGTGTAAACTACCCCACTTTCCATCAAAATGCAAACCGTTTTGTACAAATCTTCCTTCTTAATACGACACATTTTAAATACATCTCCAATTTAAGCTACTCAAACTTGTTTAAACTCGCTTTATCTACATACACACCTATACGTTTTCAATATTACTTGGTACCTCAAATCTATTGTAGCCAAACAAATTCTTTTACAAACCCACCTTTTCGTTTTTTTTTTTCAAAATTTCATACCTTTTATGTTTCGAAACTTTCAAGTCTCAATTTTTAAATAATCACCTCTTGCTAAAACTCTTTCAAGTCTTCCTCTTGAATAAATTACGGGAAGAAATTTCCTAAAGGAGGGGAGACTGTAACGCCCTGCGTTTTCATACTTTCTATATTTGGAAACCCTTGCTTGAAATTCTATTTTTGGTAACCTTGTGTACTTGAAATCGTTCTCTTGTTGTAATTGATGTGCTTGAAGTAGTTTAATAAAAACAATTAAAATTAACCTAAATCTAGACTCAAAGTAATACTCTAGACTCTCTAAACTCGACTAAACTACTAACCGGCAAGTGAGCCGGTCGACTCTAGTAAAGTTAAGTAAGTCCGGAAATCGAACCCACGAGACTCTAATTAATTACGCTAATTACTTAATCTAGATGGACACTGACACTAAAGTTAACTATTTTTGTGTTTAAGGGGGGGGGGGGGGTTTCTAAAAATCCTACGGAAATAAAATTAAAACTAAATTAATTAACTAACTAATTAACGAATTACTGTGAACTTCTTTCAGATGATGAAAACACTACCTAGACAGGAATCCTGATTGCTTTTAGTTATGATTATATTTGGAAGTTGTCTACTATGGAACCAGGATCTTAATATTCTCACCTATCGGGAAATCTAAGGACCCCTAACCCTTCTTAAGAGCATGCTATGATCCCCTAAAGGTTGTTAAATTACCGGTTATTAGACTCCTTTACAAGATATCTAATGGATTTATAAAAGTATCCTACAAGGCTCACTCCCTTACGAGATCTAAACCTATGATAGATTTGTTTTCGCAGTTAGATTTGCTAGACAGCAGCCAAAAGGTTAACTTCCTAAGAAGGACCCACCTTACGGTTTAATCACTTAGACCTAGAAATAATCTCGCACCTTACAGCTATTGGTGATTAGTAGAACGCTTGATTTTATAAGATTAGCAAATATTACTTCTAAGGTTAGTTACGTAATTTCACCTTAAAGAGTTAAAGATCTATTATGTGATATAGACACTCACCTAAATCTAAAACCCTAGCATGATCCTATTATGTGATAAAGACCGTCACTAAGAATCATACGAAGTAATGATTAATATTCAAATAACATCAAGCATACATATACATCTAATCGATAGAACAAATCGCTTACAATTCATAAATAACCATAGTGTTCATAAATCCAAAATATAATCAAAACAATAGCAATCAATCATCCATGTCTAGCTAGTTATAAAGATTTAGCCGAATATAGTCATGAAAAACATCAAAATCAAAGTATTAACGAGTACACAAGACATAACGGTAAAGAAATAAGAAAGTAAAGACACCCGAATGATTCCCGCACTTCGTATCTTCAACCGGTAGCTCTCCATGCTCGAAAACGCTCTCCAAGAACTCTGAAATTCATCCAAAGCTTGCACAATTCGTAATTAGGGTTTAATGAATGATTTCTTGACTTTTTATATGAAACCCTGGACCCTAAACGGAGATTTTCCGTCAACATGACCCGTCGCATGGCACGACGGGTATAAGGCTTCATTCTCGCGTAGCGCGACGGCGTAAAGGGACCAAATAATATTATTTAATTGCTAGCGGGGTGCGACGACATAGAGGTGTCCTTGTGGCGCGACGCGAGGGCCCACTTTTCACAGAAGGTCTCGTTTTTTATCAGCTTCAGCCTTGCAAACATCCAGAAATTATTCTAACTCTGAAACTCAGCCAATTCTTCTTCGTTTTGCAACATTTTCAGCACCAACGACCTGTAAAACGAGATTTTATCAAAGTAACGAAATTCTAAACAAAATCTAAACTAAAGAATGCGAAATATACATAAACTCTACACGATGAATGGATGTATTTTGCAATACATCAAGTATCCCCACAGTTACTCTTTTTTCGTCCTCAAAAAAGAATTATGCATACGGAATCAGAGATGGATAAATATTCTGGTCAAAAACTTATTCATACTTGTTAAAATCAAAGCTTGCGTTAGCCGCGATTGCAAATATGCTTGTCCCTTTAAACCCAAACCCGGTTCTAAGCCCCTTATCATGCAAATTTAATTCAAGTGCGGTCAATCTACCTGGTCTCACGCTAGAAGCTACGGTCCACCTAATCCCGCCTCAAGCTTATAGAACAAAAGGAACGATCACTGGACCAATTCCTAACCGTTTTATACCAAAATCAAGAGAATTTAAAACCAAACTTTTCTCATTTTTTTTTCTTTTCTTTCTTTCTTTTGAGCTTAGACGTTGCTTTACCTAATCCAAAGGCATTCCGACTGTAGAGTCGCTATCCCCAACCAAGATTACAACAGGCGTCGGTAATTTTTATTGCAATTTCGATTTCACACATCTTAGAGGTATTCCGGTTGTAGAGTCACTATCCCCAACCAAGATTTCATGGGCCTGTGCTACTTTCCTTTAGTTTCTAGCTCATTTATTCTATTTTTTTTGCTTTTTTTTTCTTTTTCATGATTAAAAATTCTAACGATTTTGACTTATAACGGCATCCCTTATACTCTTATTGGCGGTTTCAATTTCCCATTTTTCCCAGATGAAAACCCACTAGTAGACCGACAATTAAGGTAATATTAACTCAAAGGGACCTAAAACCAAACCGGGCCTATTCACACATCCCAAACTAGACACAAGCTCGATTTATTTAATCTCATATTATCATTATTTGAACTCGAACAAAAATCCATCTTTTCTATCATTTTCCGTATTAGTTTTGCAAACTTCTTTATTCAAAAGACATTTTCTGATTTTTCAACTTTTTTGGATTTTTCAATTTTTTTTTTGTATTTTTCATATTTATGACTCGATTACTACTACTATTTACATGTATCCCATCCCCACACTTAAAGATTGCATTTTATAACAATCCTCAATTAACCGACACCCTCGATTATTTTCCGACACCCTAATATATTTTAAAATATCCCAATATATCAAAAAATACACCCTATACGTGAAAACGGGCCTCAAATACATTAAATAGTATTAAAAATAATTAAAAATTGAATTTTTGGGCTGAGGCGGGCCGCGTAGAACCCACCTCAACCTTTACGCGGGCGGTATAAAGGATTAAACCAGATTTCTTTATTTTTAAGTTGAGGCGGGCCGCGTGAACCCCACCCCAACCTTACGCGGGCCGCTAGAGGCCCAAAATGTGGCGTAGCCCGGTGCGGCCACGTGGCCCAACACATGTCGAGCCTACATAGTGATCCGGATGGGCTACACGTTGACCTGGAGTCAAAGCGGGCCGCGTAGGCCCTGCCCCTGTGTTACGCGGGCCGCGACAAAGCCAAACTCAGCAACTATAAATAGAATGCATCGGATCTCAGTCGAAATCGTTCAAAAATCATTTCTCAATCTCAATTTCTGAATTATAGGCATTATAAGCGGGTATTATACCCCCCTAATTAGCGAAGTTCTGCTCCGTTGTAAGTATTATAACCCCTGGATACGTATTAGATACGCTGCCCGATTGATCTAGGGTTCCGTAATGGCTGTCGTGGTTCTGCCCGATGTAGTCATTGGAATGCCGTCTCGGGGAGGGTATTGCTAATGTTAAAATGGGTTATTATACTAACGCGTGTACATTTGTGTAAATTATAGATTATCACCAGGAAACCCTTACGAAAAATCTAAGACAGCAATGTGAGTTGATCCACCTTTTGTAAACCTTTTGTTAATTGTTTTTACAAAACCTTAAATACTTTTCCATGCGAATAACAGTTATTGAGTATTTGTAAGAATACAATTATGATGAGTATGTTGGGGTTTTGTATACAAAATTTGTTACCACCTGGTCAAGGAGTAACATGTCCACAAGTCGGGTTCGACAGTACCATGGATGTTAATTGATATATCTTGGAAACAAATATAATTGCAGGATCGCCCTCAATACTGTACAATGGGATTTTTATTTAAACTTGATTAAACTGGGATTCACTCACCAGTATTTCCCACTGACAAATGTTTTTAAAACGCGTTTCAGGTAACAAATTGTGAAAGCCAAATAGAAGCCAGCTGGACAGCACTGAAGGCTTGGAAAAGTGGCAATAAAGTTACCTAAAAATAAAATAGATGGTTTTATTAAATAAATAGGATTTATTCCTATAAAAACGCATGTACTATGAACTTGGGTTTTAACCCATTTGTTTAATATTATATAAATGGTGGTGTTTTACTCTGATAAAATATTTCCTAACTACGGTCCTGATGAAAAATTTCGCTGCCAAATTAGACAATACAAGATACCACCGAAACTGGCTCGCGGCCGCCCGTTCCCGGGGAACTTGGGATCGGGGGTTGCGACAGGAGGTGGTATCAGAGCTAAGCCACTAATTCAGCCACAGAGGTGTTCTGCTGACATCAAAATGTAAAGTGTTAGGAAATAAATTACAGAAATACGTGCATAACTGTATTTATTGTTATGTGTTATTTGACTATTTGTTAGTTTACAGTATGAGCGACCAAGGACCATCTGACGCATATCGTCAATTGTCTGGTTCGCCTAGAAGCGAAGGCACCTCCTCTTCTCAGTCTGCCCTCTCAGGGTACTTTGCTGATACGGAATAAGGAATCTTTGTGTTTAAGGCTCAGTCAGAAGAGCCATTTCCTCAGAAAAAGAGGGGATGGTTCAATCGAGGGGCACACGAGCGTAGAAAGCGTATGAAAAAGTTACAAGATCAGAGGGTACTAGCAGCAGCCAAGAGAGAGACAGATGCCTATGCCCAGGATATGATAAATAGGGGTAAAGCCAATATTCACATCCTAGCAACCACTGCAGCTGACCCTAATCTGGAGCAAATAATAGCACCCCAACCACAGCCACCAATCCCTGACCAACCCATGAAGATAGAAAACCCTGAAAACCAAGTAGAGATGCATGACTTCAATCCAGAAGAAATCCCTAGGGTACCAGCACCAAACCCCCTAGACCCAAATTACGACCCCTGGTGGGACGACGTTAGGGACTATGTGCAACGTTACCCGATACATGAAGACACACCCATGCAGAACGTAGGAGCCTATCTAGGTTTGGACCCTTTAGATCCCTATTTCCACGATGAATACATTAGGGAGATCCTAGAAGATCCTTACCGATTCCAGGCACCTACACCCCCACACCAGGAACCCGCACCCCAGATTATGAACCCAGTCCTAGAACCTGCACCCCCAATGAGTGCAGAAAACGTACAAGAACTTAGCACATTTGATGAGGAAATTCTAGAAAGTAGTGAACGGATGAGACAGGTGGGAGAGCGACTCGTATGGAAATACGACGAGCGCAATATGGATTTCTGGATGAATCCATATCTGTGAATGTGATGGTGAAACGGTAGTAGTAATAATAATAATAAAATAATAAAATAAAAATCAAATAAAATAAAATATGTGTGTACGAATGCCTATTACTATTAGTGTAATTCTATTTCAGTTGGTATTGTAATTTTTATTTCAGTACTAGTGTGTAATAGATACATAATAGATGAATAGAGTAAAGTGACAATGATCGACGCTTTTGGCAAAAATGCGTGTCATGTGATTGACTATATTAATATTATTTTGTGATATTAATACGGGATAAATGTTTAAAATTCAGATGGCCGACGAAGGAAATCAAGGAAATCTGAATAACTATAACCAGAGTAACATTAACGTGGTTAATGAGAATCTGAGTATCAATAACAATGGAAACCAAATGGATAATAGTGTTGTTCAACACATAATGGCACAAGGAATCATAGATGCAATGCCATTTATTATTCAAATGATTCAAGAAGCGAATAATAAAAGTAAGCATAGCAGTAAGCGACCAATTGAACCAGAACACAGCGTGAACAATGGACCTGTACTTCAGGTGCCCATTCCCAAAAGAAGAAGAACCATGCCTTATGGTTGTTCTTATACGGAATTCTGGTCCTGTAAACCAATATAATTCTCGGGCAATGAAGGACCCATTGCAGCTCTACGCTGGATAGAGAAGACTGAGGCTGTTCTAAAAATAAGCAAGTGTGCTGAAGAAGACAAAATAATGTTTGCTTCTAATCTATTTAAGAACTCAGCCTTAGAATGGTGGAACATTATCCTCCAGTCAAGATGAAGTGATAGGGTATACAACATGGAATGGGAGGAATTTAAGAATATGGTAGAAAGGAAATTCTGCCATCCCAATGAAAAGGAACAGATAGCTAATAAGTTTCTGAACCTTAGGATGACCGGGGTAGATAGTAAGGGGTATACTACCACATTCTTTGAATATGCTAGAATAGTGCCAACCCTTGCATCACCTGAACCAATATTAATCTCCCGTTACATCTGGGGATTAATTGGAGAGATTAGACATGTAGTCAAGGCAGCTAGACCTCAAACTATAGAAGAAGCTGTAGAACTAGCAAATACCTTGACAGATGAATTAATCCGTACTAGAGAAGAAGAACATAGGAGAAACCTAACCCAAAGGCTTACTCAAGAATTCCGTTCTGGGAATTACAACCGTAGGAATATGGGTTTTACCTCTGCACCTTTCTGCAAGGTCTGCAAGAAAAAAACATTCGGGAAAATGCTCCACTCTTTGCAATTTTTGCAAGATGCCAGGACACAAGGAAGAAGATTGCAGGAGAAAATCCAATAATGGACTGTGCTATAATTGTGGAGAAAAATGTCACATTAAGACAAACTGTCTGAAATTGGCTCCAGCTGTGAACAACAGGAACACTAAAAGTGCTAGAGCATTTGTTCTGACTGCAGATGAAGCCAAGATGATTCCAGACGTGATAGCTGGTACGTTTTTAGTTAATGATGTTTTTGCTAAAGTATTATTTGACTCTAGTGCAAACCAAAGTTTTATTAATACTTCATTTTGCAAACTTCTAAATCAGTCATTAACTAAACTACCACAAGAATGTCTAGTAGAGACAGCTAATGGAGAAACCATTTAGGATTTCTGAATTCTTGCAGGGAGCAAGAGTAGAAATTTTAAACCAAAAGTTTATCGCAAACCTTTACCCAATGAATCTGGCAGGATTTGATGTCGTTTTAGGAATGGAGTGGTTAATAGCCAATAAACCAGTATTTTATGTGATCAAAAGTCAATCCAAGTAAATTCACAAAAAGGTAAAACGATCACAATTAAAGTAGATAAACCATCTAGATCCACTAAATTCATCTCTTTGATGAAAACTGCACGCTGTATAAGAAAAGGATCTATAGTGTATTTGATTTCTATAATCACTAACACTAAAGGAAAAGAACTAAAAGACATTCCAGTAGTGTCTCAGTTTTCAGATGTATTTCCAGAAGAATTACCAGGACTACCTCCAGATAGAGAAGTTGAATTCAGAATTCACCTACTGCCTGGAACAGCACCAATTGCCAAAGCACCCTACCGATTGGCACCTGCAGAAATGCTGGAACTAAAGAAACAATTAGATGAATTGTTGGAAAAAGGACTCATACAGCCAAGTTCGTCGCCATGGGGAGCGCCGATACTGTTCGTTAAAAAGAAGGACTGATCATGGCGTATGTGCATTGATTACCATGAATTGAACAAAGTCACGATTAAGAATCGTACCAATTACCGAGAATCGATGATCTGTTCGATCAACTGCAAGGAGCTCGATTTTTCTCAAAAATCGATTTAAGGTCAGGATATCATCAATTAAAGGTACAGGAAGAGGACATTCCTAAGATCGCATTCAGAACAAGGTATGGCCATTATGAATTTACTGTCATGCCATTTGGTTTAACCAATGCCCCAGCCGCATTTATGGACATGATGAACTGAATATGTAAGCCATATTTGGATAAATTCATAATCGTCTTCATAGATGATATTCTCATTTATTCTAAAAATAAAAAGGATCATGCAAAGCATTTTCACGCACTTTTAAGTCTGTTAAGAAAGGAAAAGCTTTATGCTAAATTTTCAAAGTGCGAGTTTTGGCTAGAACATGTACAATTTCTTGGACACTTAGTGAACCATGAAGGAATTCATGTGGATCCCACAAAGATCGAGGCGGTTACTAAATGGAAAACCCCTGAATCACCAACTGAGGTTAGAAGTTTATTAGGATTGGCCGGTTATTATAGAAGATTTATTCGAGATTTTTCTAGCATAGCCATTCCTTTAACCAAGTTAACCTGTAAATCCATTAAGTTTGAATGGGGACCAAAACAAGAAGAAGCTTTTAGAATTCTTAAGCAAAGATTAACCCATACACCCATACTAGCGTTACCAGAAGGAACTGAAGACTTTGTAGTATATTGTGACGCTTCTAAGTTAGGTTATAGATGTGTATTAATGCAACGCCAAAAGGTTATAGCATATGCATCTAGACAACTTAAGAATCATGAAGAGAATTATTCAACCCATGATCTAGAACTAGGAGCTATAATTTTTGCCCTTAAGATTTGGAGACATTACCTTTATGGTAGTAAGTTTACCATATTCACTGATCATAAGAGTTTAAGGTATGTTTTCAGGCAAAAGGAGTTGAATATGAGACAAAGACGCTGGATGGAGATGCTTAGTGATTATGATTGTGATATCCAGTATTACGAAGGAAAAGCAAATGTAGTGGCAGATGCTTTAAGTCGAAAGTATCATGAAAAGCCAAAAAGGGTACGTTCTCTTAAATTAAATCTACAAGTAGATTTAAATGATCAAATCAGAAAAGCACAAGAATCAGTAATCAAGGATGATACTGAAAAACTAAAAGGTATGATTAAGGAATTAGAACAAGGAACAGATGGAATTTGGAGATTCCATAAAAAGAGAATGTGGATACCTAAATTAGGAAACCTACGTCATCGTATATTAGAAGAAGCCCATAAGTCTAAATATACGATACATCCAGGGAGTGATAAAATGTACCAAGATTTAAGGAAAAATTTCTGGTGGATAGGAATGAAGAAGGACATAGCAGCCTATGTTTCTAAATGTTTAACTTGTTCACAAGTTAAAGCTGAACACCAGAAACCCTCAGGTTTGTTACAGCAATTAGAAATGCCAGTGTGGAAATGGGAATTGATAACAATGGAATTTGTTACTAAATTACCCAAAACAAAGAAAGGTAATGATACAATCTGGGTGATTGTAGATAGGCTAACCAAGTCAGTTCATTTCCTACCAATGAAGGAAACTTTCAGTATGGAACAGCTAGCTAAATTGTATGTAAATGAAATTGTTTCATTACATGGAATTCCTTTATCAATTGTTTCTGATAGAGATAGCCGATTTACCTCTCATTTTTGGTCAAGTTTCCAAAAAGCCATGGGAACCAAGTTAAATCTGAGCACAGCTTATCATCCTCAAACGGACGGACAAAGCGAAAGAACAATCCAAACAATGGAAGACATGCTTAGAGCTTGTGTAATTGATTTCGGAGGTAATTGGGACGATCACTTACCTTTAATAGAATTTTCTTATAATAATAGTTATCACACAAGTATCAATGCTGCACCATTCGAAGCACTTTATGGACGAAAGTGCCGAACCCCAGTCTGTTGGGCAGAAATTGGGGAAAAGCAACTATCTGGACCTGAAATAGTGCAAGAAACAACTGACAAGATTATTCAAGTCAAGGAACGACTGAAAACAGCACGGGATCGACAGAAGAGTTATGTTGATAACCGACGCAAACCATTGGAATTTCAAGTAGGAGACAAAGTATTGTTGAAGGTCTCTCCTTGGAAAGGAGTAGTAAGATTCATCAAAAGAGGAAAGCTAAGTCCCAGGTATATTGGACCTTTTGAGATTATTAGAAGAATAGGACCTGTAGCCTATCAGCTACAACTGCCAGAGGAAATGGCAGGAATACATGATGTATTTCATGTATCTAATCTCAAAAAGTGTTTAGCTGATGAATCACTAGTAGTACCTCTTAAGGACATAGAGGTAAATGAACAACTCAAGTTTGTAGAAAGACCTCTACAAATTGAAGACATGAAAGTTAAGAACCTCAAGCATAAGAGATTAGTTCTGGTCAAAGTGAAGTGGGACTCCAAAAGAGGACCTGAGTACACATGGGAGCTTGAATCTGAAATGCAAAGGAAATATCCACACTTGTTCCAGTAGATCTCGAGGACGAGCTCTAAAACAAGGTGGGGAGGATATAACAATCCTCAATTAACTGACACCCTTGATTATTTTCCGACACCCTAATATATTTTAAAATATCCCAATATATCCAAAAATACACCCTATACGTGAAAACGGGCCTCAAATACATTAAATAGTATTAAAAATAATTAAAAATTGAATTTTTGGGATGAGGCGGGCCGCGTAGAACCCACCTCAACCTTTACGCGGGCGTTATAAAGGATTAAAACCAGATTTCTTTATTTTTAAGTTGAGGCGGGCCGCGTGAACCACACCTCAACCTTACGTGGGCCGCTAGAGGCCCAAAATGTGGCGCAGCCCGGTGCGGCCACATGGCCCAACACATGTCGAGCCTACATAGTGATCCGGATGGGCTACACGTTGACCTGGAGTAAACGCGGGCCGCGTAGGCCCTGCCCCTGTGTTACGCGGGCCACGACAAAGCCAAACTCAGCAACTATAAATAGAATGCATCGGATCTCAGTCGAAATCGTTCAAAAATCATTTCTTGTTGGATCTGAGTTTGGTTTTGATTGTATTTTCTGTTTGAATTAAAATGGAAATGGATGAGTTGTGCAGCGGAATTAATATGGAAACAAACTTTGCATACAATCAAACGAGAGTATTGCTTTGATCAAGACATTTTCAACAAAGAACCGAATGATTGAATTTAGTTTCAACAATGATTACAAAGTAATGCTTGAATACAAACTCCCCTCAGCCAGAGCTCAGTGTTTGTTCGTGCAAAGAAGACGGTGTTGCAAAGAGCTAATAGAACAGTACAGAGCACTGTTCTATTTATAGGCACTAGCAAACCACTGAGCATCTTAGCTGACGTCACCATGAAAGTGACATCTAACCTCCTAACAAACTCTAACCTCTGATCTATACAAACACTGCTATACTAACTACTGCTATTACATTTCATTACATAAAAGACACTTAAACAGCTGCTGCATCCTTCCACTGCTGTGAACCCGGCAGTGCTTGTCCAGATCAGCAGTACTTGACTCAAGACAGTAGATTGAGCAGCAGAGCTTTAGTCTTCTATCAGTCTTTACTAGAGCAGCAGATTGTCGGTCAGTGGCTTGTACAATCAGTAGATAGGAGGTCAGCAGATGTTAAAATCACGTTCAAGGGGAGAGACTTGTATGTAACATCTGCTTATTCTGGATCCACTGCTTTGACCGAGTTTTGGCTTTAATTATCTGTTCCTCTGGTAGGGTTCAATCCCAACAATTTCCCCCTAGAACAGATAATGCCAAAACTCTTCATTATTATGGAATTCTTTATTGCCTCATCAGCAGTTCCCTTATCTGACCTTTAAATTGTAGTTCAAAGTCTAGGGCATCTGTGACTTCATCATCCCTGCTAAGTGGAAGATCAAGGAGATCCTGCAAATCTTCAAGACTCAGGCCAAGAGCTTGTTCCCTTGATATTTTCTTCACTTCTCCCCCAGACCTGAGCAAAGTCAATACGTAGGTCTGTTTGTCAGTTTCCCACTTTTGTATTTTTTAGTCTGGTGGGTTTCTTGGGAGATGTTTATTTGCAGAGGTATTGGGTGAGGCTGGCCTATTCATGACTGGCTGAGCAGTACTTGCAGATTGTTCCAATTCAAGATCTTCTTTTATCATTAATTTAATGCCTGCTTTTACAATAGCATTTCCAGCTTTTAGATCTTGAATTGTTTCAGCACTTGACTGGTTTTGGCTCCTTCTTTTGTAGATGGCAGCACCAGCTGGAGCAGTGGTTCTTTTGACTTGCAGCTTTGGTGGTCTTTTTGAGACCGCTGCTTTAGAATAGTCAGGCCTTTTAGGAACTGTAGGATCTTTCTTCCTCAGTTCCTCCAATCTTCTATAAGTGGTCCTGACTACATCTTCTTTCTATCTTGAGACTTGATGCTTAGACCCATAGTCAGCAGCAACTAACTCCTCTTTCATTCTCTTCAGCTCAAGTGATTTGTCAGGCACATTTTTTTGTACTTTGACCAATCTGGAGGAGTGTGTTTGACCTTATTCTTTGTCATTTCTTGAATCCTGGCTGCTTCTTGCTCAAGCTCAGGAATGGTCCACTCTTTGTACATCTGCTTATCTCCCTTGTATTTCTTTGTTGCCATGATGCTTTCAATGTAGTCTTCTCTTAGAGTTTCATCTGCTCTTTCTGAGATTTGTTGACATACATTCTTTGTAAATTGCTCCAAGGATCTGACTTGTGTGAGTAAGAATTGGTAGTTCTGCTGGATTTCTCTGTCAGATTTTCCTTGTGCATTTCTTTTAGAGATATCTTCTGCCTGTTTAGCTTTGTCCTTTAAGTATTCTTCAATGTTGTTTGGCCTTGGATATCCTTTAACTGATGGCAACTTCCTTTTTGCAGGGTCTTCCTCATAGTAGAAGGATTTTATCTCTTCTCTAACTGCTTCAAGTTCTAGAGGAAATTGGACACCTACAGGAGTAATGACAGATATTGCTTGTTGTACTGGTGCTGATGAGAGAGGAATAGGTTTGGGTATAGTAACAAGTGACATGGATGTTGAAGATGTTGGTGGTGGTGATGGTGAATCATCATCTGGTATGTAAATTCTTCTCTTTTTTGTTTTAGAAGAAGCAGATGATGTTTTGGGTGGATCAGTGGTGGTAGATTGTGTGGCAGTGGTTTATGTTTGACTAACAGCTGTTGAAACAACTGGTGTCTCAACCACTGTTGTCATTACAACAGATGTTGTAACATCTGTTGTCTTCTGCTTTTTGGCAGGATAAGGTGGTGAGTTTGTTTTTGGTGGAGATGACAGTGGTGGTAAGGCAGTGGTTGTGGTGTATGTTGAAGTGATAACAGATGTTGAAACAACTGAAGTACCAGTAGTAGTTGATACAACAGGAGTTACAACAGCTGTTTGGGTGGAGGTTTGATGCTGATGGCTTTTGGATGGTGGTTTTGGAGGCTTTGGAAATCTGGATGGAATGGACTTAGGTTTCCTTTTTGTCTTAGGATTTTTAGTATCCTTTGAACCAGAACAACCCTGCGCATACAGTTCCATGAAAGCTCTTTTCTCCTCATTCCATCTTGAAATATCCTTTGCCATTCTATCCCTCTTTACACTTGCTACTCCTTCATCAAGTGCTTCTTGGGTAGCATCAACCTTTTTACTACCATCTGGCAATGGAATTTTTCTGGTCATAGCATCCTTTTCAGGTTCAATGTACAGACCATCATCTATTCCTTTCTTCTTCCACTCCTGAATTTTCTCCCCCTTTTTGGCATTATCTCCTGGGAGTTGATCAATGAAAAGTACGGTTGGAGGAGCAGTGCCAGTGGTTTCCAATAAATGGGCCTTGATTACCTTAATATCTGCTTGAGTGTTCTTGTACCTAGACTCCATAATGTTTCTCAGCATTTGGACATGAAGTTCATGTTGCTGATCAGCCAGTTCTTTTTTATGTTGGAGAAAAGGTTGGAAAAGGTTCCAGAGCTCATTTGTAGCAAAAGCTTGTGGTGGAGCAGGTGCTTGAGATGGAACAAAAGTGGATTGCATCTTTTGTGTTTTCAACACCTGCTGTAGCATATTTTTAAGATTTGCAACAGATGTATCCAACTTTTCAATTCGTTCCGTCAAATCCTGATATTTTAAATCATCACCCAATTTAATGGGATCATCTGATTTCCCACTATCAGTGGTTTTATCAGTGGTTGAGGTAGGGAGTGTACTCCAAACACTAACCACTGATGCCCCTTTTTCTTGGTACTGGGGTCTTCTTCCTTCAACACTTGACAACCTTTTGATGTTGCCAGTAGGATAAATAAATCCACTGGTGGTTGGCAGAGGTGCTATGTAAGGAATTGCCTCCAACGAAGACTTATTAATGTAATCACTGTCCAACTGTAAACCAGTGGGTTCAACAGTTGTAGTGGCTGCTTCACTTGGACTACCACCAAGAGTTACGTGTAACTCAAGGGGTGTAACCTCCTCAGGTTGTGTTGGTGGGTTAGCAAAGATTGATACACCAGACCCAGTCATTTGTTGAGGTATGTTCTCATTGATAGGTGATTGAGAAGGACTGGTTAGTTCCTGGTTCAAATCAATTGCATCCAACAGCAGTTTAGTTGGTGAGGGAATTGTGGATGTGAGATGTGGTGTAGAAACAGGATTTGCTCCGGGCAGTGAGCTGTGGATGATGAAACCAAGTGATTTCAGAGCATCATGATGTGGTGGCCCTATGTGTACAACCTGTTCTTTTTGTGAAGAAGCAGGAGGAGTATTGGTTATGGGTTGAGATATTTGTACCAACTGCTGTGAGGAAGAAGCAGCAGTGGTTTCTTGTGACTTTTGTGTTGTCACAGGCATTTGCTCTGGTATCTCATCCTCCAGAGTTTCCTTTTTGATTGGTTTGGGGGGTTTTGAATTTTTCTTTTTCTGTGGCTTTTTGGTGATTTTAGGTGTGGGTTTCAAAGCAGTTGTGCGGCTACTTTGATCACCTTGAGCAGTGGGCTCAGCAGCAGATACCTGAGGAGCAGTGGTAGCTGCTAAAATCTGCTCAGGCACCTCTGCTTGTGTTTTGCAAGGTGTTAACATTCTTGAAAAAGTTTCAGTAGTTAAACTGTTTATTTGAATATAATCACCTTGGTTTATTACAGCAATATCATCCTTACTGAATTTCTTTTCAAAATAATAACTTAGAAACCTTGGAAACAGTAGGAATGATTTTGTTTCAACATTATTAACCAAATCATTAAAGATTTCCCGAGAATAATTAAAATTTTCTTCTTGAAGAATAGCATATCCCAGATTTTGAATCTTTAATGGTATTTCATTAAAAGAAGTGGTTTTGTTTGAAACACACATTAAGAGGGTATGGAATAAAAATCTTGTTGCAGAAGGAAAGAAACCTTTTTGTAAGGTAGCTTTCTTCATCATTGTGTCTGCATACCCTCTCTCAATGAAGTCAATTTTTAACTCGTTTTTAGGGAAAGAAATTTTACATTGCTGATCCTCGAGTTGAAAGACCTCTGAAATTGACTGTGGTGTAATCTTGACAGGTTTTCCCTTTAGAGTAGAGTTGATGGCTATTACAGCGTCTCCTTGTTTTTCAAGGGTTGCATTCTTCCAAAACTCCCTTTGGGTTGTCAAATAAATTGGTGCATCGGCTATTAACAAAGTTTTGTACTTTGATTTAGCCATTTTGGCAATGATGGAGTCGAAAGCATCTGTGGTGCCGGGTTTTGTGAGAAGACCCAAAAGATTGTGAGATGGTTTGTGTGGGATTTCAGTGGTAGTGACCTTTTGAGAGGTCGCTTTCGACGATGATTTGGAAGTGGGTTTTGCAGATGGCTTCGATTTTGTCATTTTGGAGATGAAGATCGAAGAAATTTGTGAAGGAATGAGAAGAAAAACTGCTTTGAGAAAAGAATTTTTGAGAATTCAATTCGACAGTAAAACCCTGTTTTTGGTATGAAGTGGGGGTTTTATAGAGGAAAAAGTGAAGGCTGACGTGGCAGCGGTTACAAAAGTACTAACCACTATGTACTGCCCACATGCCAAACTCTGAAGAAATGAAGGACAGTACTTTTATGAAAGTTACTGATGAAGGCAGTGGTTTAAACGGTAAAATGGAAGCAGTGGATGATTTTCACTATCAGTGGATAGCATATCAGTGGATAAGACACTGCTTTTGAACAACAGAGGTTATCAAGGAAATGAGAGAACAGAGGATGGCTTTCAGCAGTGGATAGACTTTGAAGTAGAGCAGACTTTTGAACAAACAGTGGTTATGGCAGACTTTTAAGGATTTTAATGAAAACTTCATTTTTAGCTATTTTTAAGGATGAATTTTTGATTTTCTGAAAACATTTTAATGCTTTTATTCATAGAAAAACAAGATTTTGCTTGTTATTCCAAGTTTAGCATGCCAATCCTAGAGACCAAGCTTTCAAAAGTGGCTGTATCTAGTGCTTTTGTGAGCACATCTGCCAGCTGGTCTTTAGTTGGGACATGATGCAGAGAAATCAAACCTTTTTCATAGCAATCCCTCACAAAGTGATGTCTGATGTCGATGTGTTTGGTGGTTGAATGGGAAACTGGATTTTTGATGATATTTTCTGCTGCCTGGCTATCCAACATGAGTGGAGTCTTTAAGGCAGTGATACCAAAATCCAGCAACTGATTTTGAAGCCACAGGAGTTGGGCTATACAGCTTGCAGCAGCAATGTATTCAGCTTCAGCAGTGGATGTTGAAACAGCTGCTTACTTTTTGCTTTGCCATGAAACTAAGCAATCACCTAGAAACTGGCACCCTCCTGATGTGGACTTCCTTGTGGTGTTACATCCAGCAAAGTCACTGTCTGAAAATCCTGAAAGCTTGATATTCCCATTAGCTGGATACTAGATACCAAGTGTGGGAGCACTTTTTATGTATCTGAATATCCTTTTTACAGCAATAAGGTTGGATTTTCTAGGGGCTGATTGACTCCTTGCACAGACACATGTTGCAAACATGATGTCTGGCCTAGATGCAGTTAGGTACAATAAGGACCCAATCATGCTTCTATATAAAGTTTGGTCAATCAGCTCATCCTTTTCATCAGACATGACAAGCTTATTTGTTGCCATGGGTGTGTTGCATGGTTTACAATCATTCATATCAAATTTTGTCAAAAGTTCTTTAGCATATTTGCTTTGATGAATGAAAGTTCCATTTTGCATTTGCTGAACTTGGAGACCAAGAAAGCATTGCAGCTCACCCATTGCACTCATTTCAAACTCAGCTGTCATGAGTTCTCTAAACTCTTCACACATTGTGTTACATGTGCTTCCAAAAATGATGTCATCCACATAAATCTGGACAATCATTAAATCCTTCCCTCTCCATTTTAGAAACAGTGTTTTATCAATGGTACCTCTTTTGAAACCATTTGAGAGTAGGAAGTTGGAAAGAGTTTCATACCAGGCCCGTGGTGCTTGTTTCAGGCCATACAAGGCTTTGTTTAGCCTGTAGACATGATCTGGATAAAATGGATCCTCAAAACCTGGAGGTTGACAAACATACACCTCTTCTTGAATTGTACCATAGAGGAAAGAACTTTTGATATCCATTTGACACACCTTCATGTTGTGGTTGACAGCAAAGGCCAGGAACAGTCTAATGGCTTCCAATCTTGCAACAGGGGCGAATGTTTCATCATAATCAATCCCCTCTTCCTGTCTGTAACCTTGAACCACAAGCCTGGCTTTATTCTTGATAACAATGCCCCTCTCATCAGTTTTGTTCTTGAAGACCCACTTTGTGCCAATGGGACTAACCTCTTCTGGCAGTGGTACAAGCTCCCATACTTGTTGTCTTTTAAACTGTTGGAGCTCCTCTTGCATGGCTTCTACCCAGCTGTTGTCTTTCAGTGCCTCTTGGTACTTGACTGGCTGATGGAGTGATAGAAAACCAGCAAAAAGACAAATGTTTTGGGTTTGGCTTCTTGTGACCACCCGTTCATTGATGTTGCCAATGATTTGATCAGGTGGATGAGATCTCAAGTAGATTAAATCTCCTTGGTATGGGATGATGGCATTTGTTGGGGAAGGCTGCAAATGTGTATCATCTGAGCTAACCACTGCTGGGGACTTTGATGATCCAGCAGTGGCTTCAAAAGGTGGTGGAATGGGAGGTAATGAAGTGGACACATGCTGACTTTTATCCACTGTTTGGGGACTTTTGTCAGCAGTGATTGAGGATGTGGAAGCAGTGGTTGATGGGCTACTTTGGTCAACAACTGTTGAGGTAGCAGTGGTTGAGCTTTGACAGCTGTTTTGAACATCTGATGCTCTTCCCATTTTGACAGACCTTTGAGGGATGATGATTTCATACCCATAGTCTGGTGTTGAATCCTCTGATGGACCTGCACTGTTAGTCTTGGCAGCAGAATTTTCAAAAGTAATTTTTTCAAGATCAAACAGATCTGCAGGATTTGCTGGGATTTTCATTGATGAAATTTCATTGAACTTTACATTCAAAGTCTCCTCCACTGCCTTGGTCCGTGTATTAAACACTTTGTAGGCCTTGGCAGTGGTTGAGTATCCCAGATGATAACCACAATCAATTTTGGCTGCAAATTTTGAAATGGAATCTTTTAAGTTCAAAATAAAGCATGGGCAGCCAAACACTTTGAAGTAAGAGATCAGTGGTTTGATTTTATACAAAATTTCATAAGCAGTCTTTTTGTGCCTGGGGTTTATTAAAACTCTGTTCTGGACATAGCAAGCAGTGTTTACTGCCTCTGCCCAGAAAGTTAATGGCAAACCTGAATCAGCAAGCATGGTTCTGGCAGCCTCAATCAAAGTTCTGTTCTTCCTTTCCACTACCCCATTATGCTCTGGTGTTCTAGGGATGTTGTACTGCCTTACAATCCCTTTCTTCACACAGAAGGCATCCAACTCCTTATTTTTGAATTCTGTGCCATTGTCACTCCTAAAGACTTTTACTGGAAGGTCAAATTGCTTTTCAACCTGTATCACAAAGTCTTGCAATATCTTTTCTTCTTGAGGCTCATGACTTGTACTGGGCCAAACAAATAGCATTTGCAAACACTGGGTTGTTTTGGACTCTTCAATGGACTTATAAGAACTTTTATGATGTTTTCCTTTTAAACAGGAAATGCAATGTTCAGAACATGAAAACAATTTTTGTGGTAGGCCTCTCACCAAACCATTTTTTGAAATTTCAGTGATTGTCTTAAGATTTGTGTGCCCCAGTCTTCTGTGCCAAAGTTCTGTCTCTTTGTTAGAGGCAGCTGAGAACAGACAGGCATCAGCTCTGGGACATTCTTTAGACATATCAACAACATAAACATTGCCACTTCTTTGAGCAACAAGTTTAGTTTGACCAGTTTTGATTATTGCTTCAATCTTTTTTACCATTTCTGGTCCAACAATCCTACAACAATCTTTTGTGAAGAATGACCCAAACCCTTTGTCACTCATTTGAGACACACTCAAAAGGTTAAATTTTAGATTGTCTATTAGATTGACATTTTCAAATTTTACATTTCCAGACTGCACTGTACCAGACCCCAGAACTTTCCCTTTACTATTATTTCCAAAGGATATATCACCCCCTCCATGGATTTTAAAGTCTTTGAGGAGGGCTTTACATCCTGTCATGTGCCTGGAGCCTCCACTATTTACATACCAAAGACTATCAAAGCATGCAGAAGCTCCCTGCACATGAAGTAAAAGGATTAGTTCATTAGGGTCTCCAAAGCCAACAGGGTTTTGGATGGGGTCTCAACAGTGTCTGGGATGGATGCAGATTGATGGACAGTGGTTAGGTCAGGGGTTTGGACAGTTTTAGTACTGTTTCTTGCTAACCACTGTTGGGGGGTCTTGACCAATCACCTGTTGGTACCCAAAAGGAAGCCTGTTCACTTTAGGTTTAGAGGGCCTCTTGTAGGCCTCATAAACGTGTGGAATCCTTTGGTAAGACTGTTTTTCCTTGCCTTTTCTGAACTGATTGGCAGGGGGTGCATCAGTAACCTAAACATCTCTTTTGACAGATGTTTGGTTCAGCTGTTTTGTGACAGCTGTTTGAACTGGCACAAACAGTGGTTGGTTCTTGGTGAATTTGACAGATGATGTTGATGGACTCAAGGATGTTTTAGCAGTGTACTCATTCTTTTTCACATCAAAGTTTTTGAGATACACACATGCTTGAGTTTTGTGGTTTGTTTTTCCACAAACAATGCAGCTTTCAGCTGAAACAATGACACTTGTTTTGTTCAAATCATAAGCTTTTAAATGGAAACAGTCTTTTGTTAGATGATTCCTTTTCTCACAGAATTCACAAAACAAGTTATTGATCTTTTCTTTCTTCTTTCTCTTTTCGGACTCCTTTGCAGCAGAGGTTTTAACCTCTGTTGGGATGTCCTTGAGAGGTATGACTTTAGCTTTTGGAGCTTTAACACCATCAGTTGATGTAAAGTCCATGGGCTTGAAGTTTTCAAGAATATCACACTCATCAGACCATTTTGGTTTAAACTGATAATCTTCAAGCTCCTCAAAAGTAGAGGATCCCATTGGTCTGTCAAGTGTGATTTTGTTACCAAGTTTATCAGTGATTTTCACTTCTTGGCCTTTCTTGTTTGTTGGAATAAACTCAGTGGTTACATCAGTGGTTTGAACAGATTTTCCAAAAGCAGTGTTTTCATCATCATGTTTTCTATAACCAACACCAAATTTCACATTGCTTTTTATCTGTTTTTCAAGCATAACCTCATACCCTTTGCATGATTCCACCCATCTTTCACAGGTGATCTGATGGGTGGACTCCAACTCCTTTTTGCAAACTTGGTATTTTTCTACCATAGTTTGGAGTTGAGTTTTGGTTATGCTTTGTTCTTCTTTCAGACTGCTGATCTCTTTTTCCTTTTCAGTCAATTTGTTTTTAAGTTCTTTTAAAGACCTTTCAAATTTGACTTCATCAGTTAAGATTTTATTCCGAAGGTTTTCATTTACCTCTTTGATGTTAGCAAAAGCAATAATGCAATTGTCAGAACACATTTTTTCAAGAACTTGAGGTGATACCTTGGCAGCAGCCATCATTGCACAATCACATTGATGATTTTCTTCATCATCAGCTCGTTCTTCTTTCTCACCTGCTTTCTCAATTTTCTCTTCTTCTTTGTCCTCTTTGGACCATGGGTCTGTCAGTGGTTCAATCAGGGTTTCTGAATTTTCTCCCAGCAGCAATTCACCAGCAACTGCATTAACAACTGCTTCAGTCACCTCATCCACTGTTTCATCACTTAGCTGTTCACCTTCAGTTTCAATCCCCTCTGGTATTGACTCTAATGCCATCAAACAAAATTCATCATTAGAAGGTTCATTAGAAGCATAGAGTGCAAAATTTTCATCACTAAGCTCATCAGGCATACTGCTCCAGTCAACAAAGCCTTGAGTGAAAAAACTTTGTTGATCTGGTTGTACCACTGCTGGAGCAGCAGTTTGTGGTGCAGCAGATTGCACTTGTGCCTGGGGGACAGGGGTTTGCACGTACTGAATTTGTGGGACAGTAGTTTGGACATAGTGCACTGGCACAAGGGCAGCAGCATAATGTGCAGCGTTAACATGAGCTGTAGGGGTATATTGGGCATAGTGCACAGTGCCTTGATTTTGAGGTCTAGGATTTGAGCTAGGGTGAGTGATTATAGGACCAGTAGTTTGACTCCTGCATTCCCTAGCGAAATGTCCCAACCTATTACACTTGTAACACTTGATTTTCGATTTATCCAACCCAACCCTCAGATTCCCATGTAAACCTGGGAATTTTCGCCCTGTTCTTTTGTAGAATTTGCTAGTTCTAACACTGAGCAAAGCCAATTGGTGCAGGATGTCCATTTCCTCTAAGTCAGTGGGATCAAAATGTTGTAAATCATTGAGTTCAAAGCACAAATTATCTGACATCTGGTTTTCAGTGTTTGCAGTGAAAGCATAGTTTGCAGAGTGAGAATCAGGGTTGGTAAAGTTACCACCAGCTGTTATATCAATGAAATGATCATAACCCTGTTCCTTACTACTGCCACCAGATTCTTCCTGACCCAGAAGAGCTGTGCTACCGAATGAGTAATCATCAGTGGCTTTTCCAGACTCTTGCAACTTCTTTTTCTGGTTCAACTCCCTTTCATAAGTCAGGAGTCTACCATGAAGTTGGGTCAGGGTCAGATCTTTGAACTCAACAGAGTTTCTAGTCACAAATGCAATTGTGTCCCATTTATCAGGTAGCGACCTAAGAAACCTGCTATTTTGGGTTGATTTTGGAAATTCAACCTTCACAAGCCATAGCTCACTGATGAGACAACTAAACCGTTCAAATTGTTGGGTCAATGATTCTCCCTTAATGTGACAGAAGGTTTCATACTGCTGATTCAGAATTTCCCTATTGTTTTTTCAATAACTTCTTCGGTTCCCCCAAACTGTTCCTTCAACGCATCCCATAGCTCTTTGGCACTGTTACAATGTAACAGTCCAGCATAGATCTCATTTGGTAATGCAGATGCTATGATGCTAAAGGCTTTGGCATCCAATTCGAACTTTTGAAAATCGGTTTAAGTATAGTTTTCATAAGGTTTTGGTACGTTCTTCTTTGGATCCTCAGCACTTGGCACCATAGGAACATGGGGACCAAAAACAACAGACCTCCAACATCCAGTGTTCTGTTGAGCAAGGATGTGTCCCATCCTTCTCTCCCAGATGTTGTATTCATTACGTTTAAGCATAGGTGGTTTAAAAAGCGAGCCAGCATTATTCTTATCATCTAGTGATTGTGACGTCATCCTGGTTGTTTTACAGACACTGATTAATCAACTTTAATAGTGATTAAACCTTGCTATGTTTTTCAACAAAAACGAACAAACTATCGATATCAACGATTTTGAGCTGAACTATTTATGTCAAAATGATTGTTAAATCAAATTTGACTGTCCAAGCTCTGATACCAATTGTTGGATCTGAGTTTGGTTTTGATTGTATTTTCTGTTTGAATTAAAATGGAAATTGATGAGTTATGCAGCGGAATTAATATGGAAACAAACTTTGCATACAATCAAACGAGAGTATTGCTTTGATCAAGACATTTTCAACAAAGAACCGAATGATTGAATTTAGTTTCAACAACGATTACAAAGTAATGCTTGAATACAAACTCCCCCTCAGCCAGAGCTCAGTTTTATTCGTGCAAAGAAGACGGTGTTGCAAAGAGCTAATAGAACAGTACAGAGCACTGTTCTATTTATAGGCACTAGCAAACCACTAAGCATCTTAGCTGACGTCACCATGAAAGTGACATCTAACCTCCTAACAAACTCTAACCTCTGATCTATACAAACACTGCTATACTAACTACTGCTATTACATTTCATTACGTAAAAGACACTTAAACAGCTGCTGCATCCTTCCACTGCTGTGAACCCGGCAGTGCTTGTCCGGATCATCAGTACTTGACTCAAGACAGTAGATTGAGCAGCAGAGCTTTAGTCTTCTATCAGTCTTTACAAGAGCAGCAGATTATCGGTCAGTGGCTTGTACAATCAGTAGATAGGAGGTTAGCAGATGTTGAAATCACGTTCAAGGGGAGAGACTTGTATGTAACATCTGCTTATTCTGGATCCACTGCTTTGACCCAGTTTTGGCTTTAATTATCTGTTCCTCTCGTAGGGTTCAATCCCAACATTTCTCAATCTCAATTTCTGAATTATAGGCATTATAAGCGGGTATTATACCCCCTAATTAGCGAAGTTCTGCTCCGTTGTAAGTATTATAACCCCTGGATACGTATTAGATACGCTGCCCGATTGATCTAGGGTTCCGTAATTGTCACACCCCGATATTTCCATGTATTACCGGTGGGCCCGGTGGGAAGTATCGTGACGTAGTTGATATCATCATAGTCAAACAACACAAATTAAAATGCACAGCGGAAGCAAAAGATAGATTCATTTCAACTGAATAAAATTGTAATATTGAGTATCACAAAATAGTTGAAACAGATCCACAGGCGGATCAAAATAAAAAGGAAACTTGTTCAACAGACTTTCAGGCATCTAAGCTTGCGAGACTTTTATTTGATGCTAGGAGAGGCCAGCCTATTCCGTTTAGTACCTGCACTTAGCCTTCTTGGGAAAATACGTCAGTTTACACTGGTAAATACAGTTAACTGGCTCATTTTGAAAATCTTTAAGAAAATTGATTTGAATGCACATGGCACAAAACTTTTTATAACTTGGGATAATTATTTATATATAAACTTGTAAAAGAATTACATGTTTCTTATACGTTCAGTAGCTCGGGTTGAATACCGGGTTAAAGATTAATTGAGACACCACGTGATATAGTCCCGCGGCGGGTTATTCCCGAAACCGGCGGTTATACCTTATTATTTATATATGCACTGTCGGGTGTACGCCTACACCCCGTGCTTAGGTCGTGGCCATTTCTTAGAATGATGCCAAGGATATCCGGGACATGGTCATTAACCCCCCAAAGGTTTTAAGCAAACAAAACAATTTAAACGGGCCATATCAATAAATTAACCTTCATACGATTTAAAAATTTAATGCCCGACCAAGCGGTATTTTATATACCGTACCCCAAGCCCGTATAGGGAAAATAAGTTAAAAGTATTTACCTTTGCAAGTAATAATCACAAATAGCAAGTGCACGTAGCTTTTACCGGGTCTCCTATTCTGGAATGAAGGTTTATAATAACATATTAGATTTCTAACGGGTCTTTAATTAAGCTTAAACTTAGACCGGTTAGTTTAAAGGAAGATACGGTTCAAACGCATGAATAAGCGAAGACCGGAATAGAATGTGATTTAGACCCAACAAGTTTGAAGACTTGTATAATATGGGTAGACTAAACACATTCTGGATTTTGAGACAAAAACGATAAGGTTTGACCCGTTTCGGCTAATTTATGCAAACTGGTTACATAAACCGCACCGGGCGCGAATAATGCGTAACGGGTAACCAAATGATTCATATACAGGTTTCCTAAGTTAATATGCCTTAGATATGTTGTGACATCAGTAAGATATCTTCTATTATGCCCAAAATGATTTTTAACTCAAACTATGACCCGTAGGGGCATTTTGGTCATTTTAAAGGTTATAAAAGAGTTTAAATAATAATCTGAGTTATAGGTCTGATATAATCAGTAAAAATACTTAATTTTATAAGTTATAACCGTAGGGTATTACATATGTGTGAAATTTATCATTTATAACCCAACTATGCACCGAAGGGGCATTTTGGTAATTTCACATAAGCCTAAAAGGTCAAAACTGGAAATCTGAGTATAAAACTTTTGCTTACTGTTAAAATATAAAAATTTACTAAAAATATCAGTAAGCATCAAACCTTATATGTTTAAAATAGTTTTAATACATACTATGCGTTAAAAACGCTTAAAAATGCGATTTTGAGCTCTTTCCGGGTTTTTAAAGGAAAGCTGATATTTTTATTATTCTAGAAGGCTCAAAATATTTTATTTATCATATTAGATCAGTAGAAAAAGGTTTGGTATCAAAAGGATTTGTAAAACTTATTTTATAGCCCAAAAGAATCAAGCTTAGAACCCTATGTTATGCTCAGCCTAAAAATAAATAAAAATCTTTAAAAATCCCAAAATATTATTTTATATCAGTAAGTAAAAAGTTTGATATCAAAAATTGGGTTTAGATAGGCTATACGCTAATTATGTCGTTTAATTAATAAAAAGCTTTTTATTTACGCTAATGAGCATAACTCCTAATCTAGACCTCAAACTGAGGTAAAATTTTAGGGACAAGTCTATAAATCAGTAATGAAGGTTTCTATTCTTTTACTTATTCAAAAATCACGTTTTAAGGTCATATGGCATAATAGTCAACATTTAAGCACTCAACGGAAACATGCATATGAATCGGATAACTAATGAACCAAGTTGTATAATCACAGAGGGTTATACTAACATGAACCCTGGTCCTAATAAGGCTCTAAGGCATTTCTAAACTATGCACAAACGGGTCAGAACTGAAAGTCAAAGCAGAAGTCAAAATATGCGACTTTCGGTTCCGAACCGAGCCTAAACTGAAAATTGTCGGGTTGAACATGTTTAGACATGTTCTTACATTAATTACCAAGTTATATTAATGATAAAACAGGTTGCATGGCTTCTACATTGCTAATTATGCATTAATTTGAAAATAAGCTTTCTGTTGACTTTTTAAGATCAACTTTGACCCGTCAATTGACCTAGTTAGAGTGGGAATCAGAGGGTGCCCTTTTAAGGGTTTATTACCCACATAATTACCAACTCATAGGTACTTTCAATTCGAGATTTGACTGGACAAATTATGAGAAATCTCGAAGTCAAACTCTAATTACGACGGTTTGACTTTAGGCTAATTAACTAAGCTAAACTGAATTAAGAAAGGTAAAGGACACTTACAAGAGTCCTAAGTACGACTAGTGACTTGTGAGAACTGTGCTTGAGATCCAAAAATCTCCAGAAGTTGTTTTATGAAGATTTCAAGTGAGTGTGCATAAGAGTTGCAACATTGAAGCTCCTTATATACCCATTTTGATCATCTAGGATCATGCCAAGAAAGCCTACTGATGTTTCCAGATCCAGACAAGTGCCCCTATTGCATGTTAAACCATTGGGGCAGCCCCTGGTATGTAAAAACAAGATTTGAAGTCGGTTATCAGCTCCAACAGGCAGCTGCCTGTGATTTTTGTCGCTGTGCAGGTCACGCGGCCCGCGTAACAGACCACATGGGTCTTACGCGGCCGGTATGAGACCCCGGGTCAAGTTAAAAATGTTTCATGTTTTGCATTTTTGGTCCTTGGTCCTTTCAAACGTGGTTTTAAGCATTTTTCTTGCACTTTTGGCCCTCTAACTTTACTTTTAAGGGTTCCAAAACTTATACAAACTTTGTTAAGTCCTTGATTATTTTTGTGATCACCCGTAAGGCCCTAGAATTCAACGTTGACGCTTTTAACCCCTTGTATACGAATTTTATCATAACTTTCTCATACGATAACGAAACTTTGTGAAATTTTTATCACACATTCTAGTGAGCATAATTTATCGTTACAAAGCTTCGGGTTTGCTAAAAGGTCACTCAGAGGTATACTTTAAACATGTTGACACATTTAACCCATGTAGTTTGTAATTCCTCACTTTTTTCCACAATTAGCTTCGTATGTTCCATGATTCATTCGTTTAAGGGTATAAACATCGTGTAGGGTTATTGAAAAGTATAATTATCCATTGTTGACACTTTCAACCACCCTTATGTTTCACAAGATCCTTATTTTAAGCACAAACGACTTCTAATGTTCGTGACTTTATTCATTAATGAATACGAACGTCGTGTGAGGTCACTCAGAGGCACAAATTAGGCATGTTGACACTTTGGATCCTTTTATTCTCATATTTACATTGTTTGACAACTTTAGTCCCTCATATATAATCCATCACTTGTTTAAAGTCCATGACACGTGTCAATATAATATTGGACATGAAATTACGAGGTGTTACATCCTCACCCCCTTAAAAGAAATCTCAACCTCGAGATTTACTGAAATAAATGAGGGTATTGTTCTTTCATTGTGGACTCTACCTCCCACGTGTACTCGGGACCTCTGCGGGCATCCCATTTGACCTTTACAATAGGCACATGCTTCCTCCGAAGCTTTTTAACCTGTCGATCCTCGATCAACAAAGGTTTTTCCACAAATTTCAAGCTCTCATCTATGTGCACATCCGTATGTGGTATGACTAGCGATTCATCAGCTAGACATTTCTTTAGATTGCAGATGTGGAATACATTATGAATACCATTGAGCTCTTCAGGCAAGTTTAACTTATAAGCCACTGATCCGACACATTCGATGATCTCGAATGGTCCTATATACATTGGGCTTAACTTACCTTTCTTACCAAATCGCATCACTCCCTTCCAGGGTGATACTTTAAGCAAAACTTTATCACCAACCTCGAACTTTAGAGGTTTACGCCTTAAGTCTGCGTAGCTTTTCTGCCTATCTCTGGCAGCTTTGAGACGATCTCTTATCTGCACAATCTTGTCTGTCGTCTCCAGGACTATATCAGGTCTTGTTAGTTGGACATCTCCAACTTCTGCCCAACAAATGGGCGTTCTACACTTTCTTCCATATAAGGCTTCAAATGGTGCAACTTGGATACTGGAGTGATAACTATTATTATATGAAAACTCTACCAATGGAAGATGATCATCCCAACTTCCTCCTAAGTCAGTTACACAAGCTCTTAACATATCTTCCAGTGTTTGAATGGTTCGCTCGCTTTGACCATCCGTTTGAGGATGGTATGCTGTGCTGAAATTTAATCGGGTGCCCAACGATTGCTGAAAGCTTTTCCAGAAATGCGATGTATATCTCGTGTCCCTATCCGAGATGATAGACACTGGCACTCCGTGGAGAGATACAATCTCGTCCACGTATAGCTGAGCTAACTTATCTGAGCTATGTGTTTCCTTAATAGGTAAGAAGTGGGCTGACTTAGTTAGTCTATCCACTATCACCCAGATAGTATCATTTCCTCGCTTTGTCTTTGGTAACTTGGTGATAAAGTCCATAGTCACCATTTCCCACTTCCAGGTGGGAAGTTCAGGCTGTTGTAGCAAACCTGACGGCTTCTGGTGTTCAGCTTTGACTTGCGTGCACGTCAAACATTTGGCTACATAGGTAGCTATAGACTTTTTCAAGCCTATCCACCAGTAATTTGCCTTTAGATCCTGGTACATCTTGTCAGCTCCAGGATGAACGGAGTACTTAGAACTGTGGGCTTCCTGGAGGATAACATCCCAAAGTCCTCCATAAATTGGAACCCATATTCGTCCATTTAGTCTCAGAATTCCGTCATTGCCCTGAGATAACTGCTCTTCAGTTACTACTAGCTTTTCATTTGGATAGTTAGCTTCTAGTACAACTTCCTTCTGCGCGGCTAACAACCTTTCAGTCAAACTATTCTTTAACTCAATGCTCTTGGCATTGATTCTTATGGGCTTCACCCTTTCCTTTCTGCTTAGGGCATCGGCGACTACATTTGCCTTGCCAGGATGGTATCTTATCTCACAGTCATAATCATTTAAATTCTCCATCCATCGTCGCTGCCTCATGTTCAAGTCCTTCTGATTAAACAGATGTTGAAGGCTCTTGTGATCAGAATAGATCACACACTTAGTTCCATACAAATAATGCCTCCACAGTTTTAGAGCAAATACAACGGCACCCAACTCCAAGTCATGGGTGGTGTAATTCTTCTCGTGCACCTTTAACTGTCGAGAAGCATAAGCAATGACTTTGCCTTTCTACATAAGCACACATCCCATACCAGTGTGGGATGCGTCACAGTATACTACAAATTCTTCTATTCCATCAGGCAATGTTAATACTGGTGCATTGCTCAACTTTTACTTAAGGATGTCAAAGGATTCCTGCTGCTTAGGACCCCAGTCAAACTTAATATTCTTCCTAGTCAACGAAGTTAGGGGTGCAGCAATCCTTGAGAAATTTTCAATAAAACGCCTATAGTATCCTGCTAGACCTAGAAAGCTACGACTTTCCGTAGGCGTCTTCGGCTCTTGCCAGTTCATAATAGCTTCAATCTTAGCGGGATCCACTTGGATACCACGCTCACTAACCACGTGTCCAAGAAACTGGACTTCACGAAGCCAAAATTCACACTTTGAAAATTTGGCATAGAGTTTCTCTTGCTGAAGCAGTGAAAGAATACAACGAAGGTGCTTCTCATGGTCAGCTTGATTCTTCGAGTAAATGAGAATGTCATCGATGAAGACGATGACAAATTTATCCAAGTAAGGCTTGCAGACGCGATTCATGAGATCCATGAACGCGGCAGGTGCATTAGTGTGCCCAAAAGGCATTACTAGGAACTCGTAATGACCATAACGAGTCCTAAATGCAGTCTTGTGCACATCTTCATCTTTAACCTTCAATTGATGATAGCCTGACCTCAAATCAATCTTAGAAAAGTAACTTGCCCCTTGTAATTGATCGAACAAATCGTCGATCCTGGGCAAAGGATATCTATTCTTGATAGTGACCTTATTAAGCTCACGGTAATCGATGCATAGACGCATCGATCCATCCTTCTTTTTGACAAACAGGATTGGCGCTCCCCAAGGAGACGAACTAGGTCTAATAAAGCCTTTGGCTAACAATTCATCTAGTTGGGTTCTTAACTCTTTCATTTCTGTTGGTGCTAGTCTGTAGGGCGCTCTCGCAACTGGTGCCGCTCCAGGGATGATGTCAATTCTGAATTCTACTTGCCTATCTGGTGGTAAACCAGGTAGTTCTTTAGGGAAAACTTCTGGGTGCTCAGAAATGACAGGGATATCTTCAATTTTGGGTTTTTTGTTCATCGATAGTTACTTGTGCCATATAAATGACACAGCCCTTCCTCAAACACCTAGATGCCTTGAGCATAGACACTTGCTCAGGCAGCCCATACTGGGTATCTCCCTGAATGTTAAGTGGCTCACCAGACGGAGTCTTGATCACCACTTGTTTCTTATTGCAAACGATCTGGGCTTGGTTATGAGATAACCAGTCCATGCCTATAACTATGTCGAAACCAGCTAACTTTAAAGGAAGTAAGGATAATGGAAAAGAGTGGTTCCTAATGGATATAACACACCCTTCTAACACAGTTGAGGCTGTTTCTAGGGTACCATCTTCTAATTCTACCTCATATTTCACGCTTAGGGTTTTAACAGGTAAATTCAACAACTTACAAAACTTATCATCTACGAATGACTTATCAGCACCTGAATCAAATAGTACTCTTGCATAAACATCATTTATGAGGAAGGTACCTGTGATCACATTGTCGTCCTAAACGGCTTCTCGTGCATCCATACGGAAGACCCTAGCGTTGGTCTTTTTCCCATCCTCAGCCTTCTTTGCAAACTTTGGGCAGTTGGACTTGATGTGCCCCTTCTCATTGCAGCTGTAGCACGTTGCATCCTTTATCTTCTTGCACTCTATCGTCTTGTGCTCAGAAGATTTACAAATCCCACAAGCTCTTGGCTGTGACTGGGATTTCGATTCATATCTGCACCTCCCGAAATGGTGTTTCTTACAGATTTTACACTTGGGTTTATCACCCGACCGGTGACCATCCTTTTTAGTCCCAAAACTCTTTTTGTGGTCGGAATTTCCCTTGTGTTTCTTATTTGAGCGTCGTGAGTTGTCATCCTCACGCTTTCTCTTTTCGGCATCAGTGTTCCTCAGCGATCTCTGCCTGACCGCGTCCAGTGTGAGGGACAAAGATATATCAGCTGCAGATCTGAAAGTAGCGGGTCGAGAGGCCTTTACGCTTGCCTTAATTTCTGGGGCTAAACCCCCAATGAACCGAGCTATCCTCTTGGGTTCCGGTGTTACCAAATATGGAACCAGTCGAGACATGGTATTAAAGCTGGTAAGTAAGTCTGACAGTCTAGGTTTTTCATGACTAGAGACAAGAAATCAGACTCAATCTTTTCAACCTCATGCTGAGGGCAGTAGTTTTCCTTAATCAATGCCACAAATTTATCCTATGACAGATTGTAGAATGGGATTTTTCCGGTTGCTTGAATCAAAGACCTCCACCATGCTAATGCCTCGCCTTTGAATGACTGAGATACAAACTTTACCACATCCTTATCAGCGCAACCACTGATATCTACCACAGTGTCCATCTCGTCTAACCATGTCATGCAATCAACTGCTCCTTTTTCCCCAGTGAAATCCCTGGGTTTGCAAGAAACAAAATACTTATAGGTACAACCTTTAGCACGTGGTTCACGATCAAATACAATCTTCCTTGATGGAACACTGTGCTGATTCGAGGAGTTTCGATCGTCCTCTTTCTTTGGCTCATCATGCTTAGAAGGAGGCTTACTATGAGCCTCAGAGTGAGCTTTAGAGTGTGATTTTACGCGCTATACTTATAAGGTTCTGCTGCGGGTACTACCAGATTCATCATCTTGTCTTTCTAGAGCTCGGGTAACGGCATTGTCTACCAATGCCTGCAGTTCTGCACCCGTTATATTTATTCTGGTATTATCATGATTCTCCTTTGGGCGACTGTTGACTTCATCAGAGTCCGCCATGTAGCTTGTATTGCTACATAAAATATTAACAAGGATTTATTCATGAGTCTATTATTGAATTGTCTTTTATGGCAATTCATTAACCATGGTAACTATAACCCATATATGGTTAATTTATTTAGACATATTTATTTAGGATTTTTATTACAATTTATCCTAATTATAAAATAATAAAGATATTATCAGTGGCACAAGAGGCCTAGTCACATGGACAGTTTTAAATTTTTATTTATGACCTTAAAGGATCAAGGTATTGAGGTTTTAATCATAATTCATTACCTCTTCATAACAGGGGGTCGAAGACCACAACTGTCTTTTGTCTCATATGACAATGCGTATAGCCCGTAGGCACTTCATCATTAATGGATGATTATATAAATAAGAAGGGATTTTGGAATATCCCAATTTAAGAATGACTTATGTGATTTTACCGAATCACATTTTTGTCATGAGTGTTAACATGTTTTCAGGTGTTAACCAGGGTTTGAATCTCTTAAATAGGTTTTACCATCTTGGCCATGCCTAAATGACATGTAGGCTAGGTTTTACCCTTAAGATTCTTTTTAATAATTAACGCAGAACAATCCTAAATTGAGATGTTAATAAGGATCTGAATCTAATTGAGGAATTACCATCTTCGCCAGGTCTTAAAATGACACATGGGCTAGGCCTTGTCCCTTTTTAGATTTTGTCATTTTATTATAATGGTAGATCTTATAGAGGAATGTTATATTTTCATTTATTTTATATATTATGTTTATGCATATAATTTAACAAAAATGAAAATTTAAATCAAACCATTCTAATGAACAAGTACGGGTTTGCCCTAAACGGGACTTCTACAAAAATAACATGCCCACGCAAGGGCTAAACAAACAAACATACCCATGCAGGGGTCAACAGAAAGACATGCCCACGCAGGGGCAGAATACAGAAAGACACGCCCACGCAGGGGCGGAATACTAAAAGACATGCCCACGCAGGGGCTAAAAGGAAAAATACAACAATATAAATAGGGATTTAATGGTCCCTCTTCTTCTTCCCTTTTATCAAGCTTGCCAACCCTTTGAAGAAGCCTTGACATTCACTGCTATCTCTCTGGACCTCCTGCTCAACCTGGTGTAGTCTCTGGAGGATTTCCTCCTGTTCTGGCGGAGAAAACCGTGGCGGCTGCGGCAGTTGCTGAAACGGAGGTCGAGCAGGTATTTGATACCCATAAGCTGGGTATCCAGCTCCCCAGGGAGCTCCATATGGTCCTTCAGGATGGAAGGGATTGTAGTTCGCTGCTACAAGATATGGGTCGGCCTCTGCATAGTTGTAGTTGGTGTGGGCCGGCTGCTCAAATGGATTATACGCCGCTGAACCGGCGTATGTAGGAATTGGGTTACCAAAACCCAACGGTGGTGGCACTACAGGTGCAGAGTCTACCTCGGAGACGGGGTTTGAAGGTCCCCCCATCTGCGGGTCTTTGTGGAGTGGCGGATAGTGGCTGCTACTTGAAGGTTGAGGGGTGTTGATATGCACTCCTCCTCGCACGGACATCCGTGTGTTTGATCTCCTCTGCATCGGTGGCTCCGGAGGCGGCTGCTGAACTGGTGGTGGTGGTGGCGGAGTAACTGCCACAAAGCGAGAATCCTCAGAAGGATCCTGCTGCTGCTGGTGGTGGTGGGGCGAGGAGTGGTATGAAGGTGTAAACACCCAATCATACTGGGTGAACCTCGCCTGATAACTATCTGGACCACGATAAGGTGATCCATGGAAAGAGGACCCATCAGAGATCTCGATGGGATGGTTGGGGGTTCCGGTTTGTGGTTCGGCGGGGTCCGGATGTTCATCCATATCCATTCCCTGAGCTTCAGGGAAATGGTCTAATGGGCCCAATGGGTTAAAACCCACTGGTTCTTGAATGTAATTTGCCGGGTTAAACCAGCTCTGGAAGGCAGGAGTGGGGTCACCAAAGGAATGGTGGGAGTTGGACCGCTGGAGAGGTATAAATGAAGGTTGTGGGCTGTTGGGCTCATTTTTGGACTGAGGCCCAAAGGAGTGGAGATAAGATGGTGATGAGCTTAGAGATACGGATCGCCTCCCCGGTTCAATGTAAGTCCTCCATGGTTCCTGGGGACTTGTGCTCATTGTTATGGATGGGGTTCGCCGGTGCGAGGGTCCGGCTTCATGATCATGACCCGCCATTGGGGCCTTCCCTCTTCCTCTTCTAAACCTCGGCGGCATGATTAAACCTGTCAACATAAACAAAGATAACAACCAGAATATATATAAAAGACAAAATAAAACAAATCAGTATTTGTCTTATATTCTTTGTCTAGACTCGAGGATCGAGGAATGTGCAATTGTGTAACTGAGATTAAACACAAAAGGCTAGTGTTTAATTCACTCAGTGTTGGCTCTGATACCAACCTATCACACCCCGATATTTCCACGTATTACCGGTGGGCCCGGTGGGAAGTATCGTGACGTAGTTGTTATCATCATAGTCAAACAACACAAATTTAAATGCACAGCGGAAGCAAAAAATAGATTCATTTCAACTGAATAAAATTGTAATATTGAGTATCACAAAATAGTATAAACAGATCCACAGGAGGATCAAAATAAAAAGGAAACTTGTTCAACAGACTTTCAGGCATCTAAGCTTGCGAGACTTTTATTTGATGCTAGGAGAGGCCAGCCTATTCCGTTTAGTACCTCCACTTAGCCTTCTTGGGAAAATACGTCAGTTTACACTGGTAAATACAATTAACTGACTCATTTTGAAAATGTTTAAGAAAATTGATTTGAATACACATGGCACAAAACTTTTTATAACTTGGGATAATTATTTATATATAAACTTGTAAAAGAATTACATGTTTCTTATACGTTCAGTAGCCCGGGTTGAATACCAGGTTAAAGATTAATTGAGACACCACGTGATATAGTCCCGCGGCAGGTTATTCCTGAAACCGGTGGTTATACCTTATTATTTATATATGCACTGTCGGGTGTACACCTACACCCCGTGCTTAGGTCGTGGCCATTTCTTAGAATGATGCCAAGGATATCCGGGACATGGTCATTAACCCCCAAAGGTTTTAAGCAAACAAAACAATTTAAACGGGTCATATCAATAAATTAACCTTCATACGATTTAAAAATTCAATGCCCGACCAAGCGGTATTTTATATACCGTACCCCAAGCCCGTATAGGGAAAATAAGTTAAAAGTATTTACCTTTGTAAGTAATAATCACAAATAGCAAGTGCACGTAGCTTTTACCGGGTCTCCTATTCTGGAACGAAGGTTTATAATAACCTATTAGATTTCTAACGGGTCTTTAATTAAGCTTAAACTTAGACCGGTTAGTTTAAAGGAAGATACGGTTCAAACGCATGAATAAGCGAAGACCGGAATAGAATGTGATTTAGACCCAACAAGTTTGAAGACTTGTATAATATGGGTAGACTAAACACATTCTGGATTTTGAGACAAAAACGATAAGGTTTGACCCGTTTCGGCTAATTTATGCAAACAAGTTACATAAACCGCACCGGACGCGAATAATGCGTAACGGGTAACCAAATGATTCATATACAGGTTTCCTAAGTTAATATGCCTTAAATATGTTGTGACATCAGTAAGATATCTTCTATTATGCCCAAAATGATTTTTAACTCAAACAATGCCCCGTAGGGGCATTTTGGTCATTTTAAAGGTTATAAAAGAGTTTAAATAATAATTTGAGTTATAGGTCTGATATAATCAGTAAAAATACTTAATTTTATAAGTTATAACCGCAGGGTATTACATATGTGTGAAATTTATCATTTATAACCCAACTATGCACCGAATGGGCATTTTGGTAATTTCACATAAGCCTAAAAGGTCAAAACTGGAAATCTGAGTATAAAACTTTTGCTTACTGTTAAAATATAAAAGTTTACTAAAAATATCAGTAAGCATCAAACCTTATATGTTTAAAATAGTTTTAATACATACTATGCGTTAAAAACGCTTAAAAGGGCGATTTTGAGCTCTTTCCGGGTTTTTAAAGGAAAGCTGATATTTTTATTATTCCAGAAGGCTCAAAATATTTTATTTATCATATTAGATCAGTAGAAAAAGGTTTGGTATCAAAAGGATTTGTAAAACTTATTTTATAGCCCAAAAGGGCAAAACCGACAATAACCGAATCAAGCTTAGAACCCTATGTTATGCTCAGCCTAAAAATAAATAAAAATCTTCAAAAATCCCAAAATATTATTTTATATCAGTAGGTAAAAAGTTTGATATCAAAAATTGGGTTTAGATAGGCTATACGCTAATTATGTCGTTTAATTAATAAAAAGTTTTTCATTTACGCTAATGAGCATAACTCCTAATCTAGACCGCAAACTGATGTCAAATTTTAGGGACAAGTCTATAAATCAGTAATGAAGGTTTCTATTCTTTTACTTTTTCAAAAATCATGTTTTAAGGTCATATGGGCATAATAGTCAACATTTAAGCACACAACGGAAACATGCATATGAATCGGATAACTAATGAACCAAGTTGTATAATCACAGAGGGTTATACTAACATGAAACCTGGTCCTAATAAGGCTCTAAGGCATTTCTAGACTATGCACAAACGGGTCAGAACTGAAAGTCAAAGCAGAAGTCAAAATGTGCGACTTTCGGTTCCGAACCGTGCCTAAACTGAAAATTGTCGGGTTGAACATGTTTAGACATGTTCTTACATTAATTACCAAGTTATATTAATGATAAAACAGGTTGCATGGCTTCTACATTGCTAATTATGCATTAATTTGAAAATAAGCTTTCTGTTGACTTTTTAAGATCAACTTTGACCCGTCAATTGACCTAGTTAGAGTGGGAATCAGAGGGTGCCCTTTTAAGGGTTTATTACCCACATAATTACCAACTCATAGGTACTTTCAATTCGAGATTTGACTGGACAAATTATGAGAAATCTCGAAGTCAAACTCTAATTACGACGGTTTGACTTTAGGCTAATTAACTAAGCTAAACTGAATTAAGAAAGGTTAAGGACACTTACAAGAGTCCTAAGTACGACTAGTGACTTGTGAGAAGTGTGCTTGAGCTCCAAAAATCTCCAGAAGTTGTTTTGTGAAGATTTCAAATGAGTGTGCACAAGAGTTGCAACATTGAAGCTCCTTATATACCCATTTTGATCATCTAGGATCATGCCAAGAAAGCCTACTGATGTTTCCAGATCAAGACAAGTGCCCCTATTGCATGTTAAACCATTGGGGCAGCCCCTGGTATGTAAAAACAAGATTTGAAGTCGGTTATCAGCTCCAACAGGCAGCTGCCTGTGATTTCTGTCACTGTGCAGGTCACGCGGCCCGCGTAAGAGACCACATGGGTCTTACGCGGCCGGTATGAGACCCCGGGTCAGGTTAAAAATGTTTCATGTTTTGCATTTTTGGTCCTTGGTCCTTTCAAACGTGGTTTTAAGCATTTTTCTTGCACTTTTGGCCCTCTAACCTTACTTTTAAGGGTTCCAAAACTTATAAAAACTTTGTTAAGTCCTTGATTATTTTTTTGATCACCCGTAAGGCCCTAGAATTCAACGTTGACGCTTTTAACCCCTCGTATACGAATTTTATCATAACTTTCTCATACGATAACGAAACTTTGTGAAATTTTTATCACACATTCTAGTGAGCATAATTTATCGTTACAAAGCTTCGGGTTTGCTAAAAGGTCACTCAGAGGTATACTTTAAACATGTTGACACATTTAACCCCTGTAGTTTGTAATTCCTCACTTTCTTCCACAATTAGCTTCGTATGATCCATGATTCATTCGTTTAAGGGTATAAACATTATATAGGGTTATTGAAAAGTATAATTATCCATTGTTGACACTTTCAACCCTTATGTTTCACAAGATCCTTATTTTAAGCACAAACGACTTCCAATGTTCGTCACTTTATTCATTAATGAATACGAACGTCGTGTGAGGTCACTCAGAGGCACAAATTAGGCATGTTGACACTTTGGATCCTTTTATTCTCATATTTACATTGTCTGACAACTTTAGTCCCTCATATATAATCCATCACTTGTTTAAAGTCCATGAAACATGTCAATATAACATTGGACATGAAATTACGAGGTGTTACAGTAATGGCTGTCCTGGTTTTGCCCGACGTAGTCATTGGAATGCCGTCTCGGGGAGGGTATTGCTAATGTTAAAATGGGTTATTATACTAACGCGTGTACATTTGTGTAAATTGTAGATTATCACCAGGAAACCCTTACGGAAAATCTAAGACAGCAATGTGAGTTGATCCACTTTTTGTAAACCTTTTGTTAATTGTTTTTACAAAACCTTAAATACTTTTCCATGCGAATAACAGTTATTGAGTATTTGTAAGAATACAATTATGATGAGTATGTTGGGGTTTTGTATTCAAAATTTGTTACCACCTGGTCAAGGAGTAACATGTCCACAAGTCGGGTTCGACAGTACCATGGATGTTAATTGATATATCTTGGAAACAAATATAATTGCGGGATCACCCTCAATACTGTACAATGGGATTTTTATTTAAACTTGATTAAACTGGGATTCACTCACCAGTATTTCCCACTGACAAATGTTTTTAAAAAGCGTTTCAGGTAACAAACTGTGAAAGCCAAATAGAAGCCAGCTGGACAGCACTGAAGGCTTGGAAAAGTGGCAATAAAGTTACCTAAAAATAAAATACATGGTTTTATTAAATAAATAGGATTTATTCCTATTAAAACGCATGTACTATGAACTTTGGTTTTAACCCATTTTTTAATATTATATAAATGGTGGTGTTTTACTCTGATAAAATATTTCCTAACTACGGTCCTGATGAAAAATTCCGCTGCCAAATTAGACAATACAAGATACCACCGAAACTGGCTCGCGGCCGCCCGTTCCCGAGGAACCTGGGATCGGGGGTTGCGACACACTGTCCCTAATGCAAGAAAGGAAATACGACTCTAACTAACTACCTAAAAATAAAAACTAAAACGAAATAAATAAATAAAATAATATAAATACAAGTGAAACGACTTAGCTGAATATGTGAGACTGTCAAAGTGCCAATCGTTTCCACGTAAGCCCTCCAATTAGAACGCGCTCAGCAAACAATTCCTCACTCGGACACGCGAACGAAAGCGGCAACTAACATCAACCTATCAAACATCATCAACAAACACTACCAAAAGATAATATATATACGATAATAAGTGTTAGTTTCAACCATCCACAAACCAACCATAAACCAACCCTAAAAATCCCAACCAACCTGTTTTAAGTATTTAAGTACAAACCAAAAAGCAAGGATCAAAACAACATAAAATAAAAACAAAAAGATATCAAGTCAGATCCTGCTGCGTCCTCGTCATCCCCACACTATTCATCACCACCCTCGCTTTCACTTTCATCACTACTACTCTCTCGTCCACCTGCTCCAGAACTACCCTCTCCAAACACACGAAATGCGGGAGCCGGATCATCCATCACTCCTGCACCAACCGGTCCACCCTGTGCGTCCGGATGGAAGAAATATGGTATCGCCATACTCATCGTGCTCATGATATACCTGAGAGCCTCCTCCTGTCTCTCCTATCTCATCCAACCATCCCCAATCAATGCCCCTATGCTGAAACAGATTGGTATCCTTCAACTTATCATATTCCTTCCATTCATTTGTGTTCAGCTCAAACTGTAATATCAGGTGATCAGCTCTGTCATTGATTTTGCATGTCGGAATCCTTTCAGTAGAGGACCTATATATGATTTTTCTCAACCTTGGATCCTGAGCATCAATTTGTAACACTGGATGAGCGGGCGGTCTCTGACCTGGCCCTCTTTTACGAGGCCTTTCACCGCCTCCTGATGAACTACCCGTTGCTGCCATATCTGCAAAATAAATATTCAACAAGCCAAAACAGGTAGATAATCTATAATCACAAGCTATTTTTGGTATTTTTAATTTTAAATTTTTTTTGGATTTTTTAAAATTTTTCTAAAAATTAGAATAACCGTATAGCATTTCATTCGCGGTTTAATTCTGAAAATAAAGTTGAATTAAAAACAACCGGGTTACCTTTTACAATTGCTAAGTAATAACTAAACTCTCCCGAATGAAGATTGAGTACGGGCGAGCCTAATCAACTTGTACGTGCAAGTAAACCCAAAACCTGACTAAACTAGACTCGACTAGACTAAAAATAACTAAAACGACACTCTAACTTGGACTCAATGTACACTTCTACCCCCTCTCGGCACCTTAATTGTCCTCAATTAACCTCTAGTGCCTAACAAACGACATTGACGTCCAACCTTGCTTAAAATCAGCCGTGTATTATTTCAAAACAAATTTTAGCGTTTGAAAAAGTCTGCCAAGTTAAAGTAGGGTTTTCCTTACAAAATCCATTTCAATATGCAAGGTTAGAACTTTAGGCGCCAATATATGGCATACCAACCAACATTTAACAATTCATCATTCAATCCCAACCCGGCAACCATTCGCTCCCATGTACGACACTAACATAAGCCAAGTCCCGAACTTCACATTATGTTTATCACATGACAAGTTAACAAGCTCGAAATCAAGTGCCGGTGCTCCCAAACCAAACCTGCCGCCCCCATAAACTTAACCAAAATACGCAAGGCCTAAACTTTATTACCAGATAATAACATACCCTGCAACATTAACACTGCTCAATCAATACACCCGACCACAACCGACCGCAACCACTCAAAATTTGAAACATCGAAACTTGACACAACCAAACTAAACTCTACGAAAAATGACTCGAAACAGACTCGACTGACTTGACAACCGAACCGACAAAACTGACTTGATACACAAGACCCGGCACCAAAAACCAGAAAACAAAGACAACTAAACTATTCAAAGATTCAAACAGAAGTGCACAAGAGTATAAGAAAAAACGACATACCTGAATGCCGGAATTTTGCAAAGAAAACAAAAAAAATCGTGGGTAGTGGGTCCCTGAGTTGAACGATTCAACGGCTAATAGTTGGTTCTCTTCAGTGGGTTTTATTCCTTATTGAATTCCAAGCATAAAGGTCAAAAAACGGTGCAATTTGGTGGTGAATCAGTGGATTAATGGTGGAGTTAGGGGGTTTGGGGCTGTGTTCGGCGATGGGGGTGTGGGAAAATAGGGTTTTGAATCTTTGGAGAAGAAAGTGGCTGGTGGAAGGACCTTTAATGATTTGTTACGGTGTCGCGCGGCGCGCACAAAATGATAGGAGGCTGTGGCGCTACGCCACGGGGTGGTTCAAATCAGAGAGTTCATGTAAGGATTCGCCTAACGCGACAGATAAGGACCATAGAGGTCGCGCGGCGCGACAGTAGGGTTCAAGAGTTGATTTTGGCCTGGGGGTCGCGTAACGCGACAAAGATGGTTGTGTGGCTGTGGCGTAACGCGAGGAGCCATTTTTAACAGAATGTTGCGTAAAAATTCTTGTTTCATGTCTTAGAATTTTTTCTAAGTGTTACCAAACCTCCCAAAAACCATCCCAATTTTTTTCTAACACTGGGACTTACCTGTAATGCCGTTTTCTTCTCAAATTCAGCTCCTCGATGAACATGATTCCTGTAAAATACTCAAACACACAAAAAAAAGACACGACACACTACGAAAAACTACCGTTAGCTAAGAAAAAGACTCAAAAACGACACGAAACAAATTATACAAACTCTACACTTGAGATCGCTCTCAAGACTCGAAACGGTGATGTTCGGAAGATCTTCAAGAGGAGTTTCCTCCTTCTCGGTGTTGTCAATCGGCCCTCCTAAATAATGCTTTAACCGATGGCCATTCATTTTCCACGACATGTCACTAGCTTTATTGTATAACTCAATCGCACCATGCGGAAACACTTCTTTCACAACATACGGTCCCGTCCATTCCGACTTCAACTTTCTGGGAAACAATTTAAATCTCGAATTGTAGAGAAGCACCTTATCACCTACTTTAAACTCCTTCAACCTCTAAGCATTCAATCATACAACGCCTTCGTTTTCTCCTTGATACTCCAAGAACGCTCATACGCCGCATCTCTAAGGGCTTCTAACTCATGGATTTGAAAATATCTTCTCCTAGCCGCGGGAGTAAGATCTAAATTCACGGTCTTAAGAGCCCAATACGCTCGGTGCTCTAACTCTACCAGAAGATGGCAAGCTTTGCCATATACGATCATGAACGGTGTAGTCCCTAAAGGTGTTTTGTAGGCGGTACGGAATGCCCACAAAGCATCATCAAGCTTGTCCGACCAATCTTTACGACTTTTCCCTACCGTTTTCTCAAGAATTTTCTTCACTCCCCTATTCTCATTTTCTACTTGACCGTTTGTTTGTGGATGGTATGCGGTAGACAAACGGTGAGTAACTCCATATCTCTCCAATGCTTTCTCCATCACAGAATTACAAAAGTGTGCTCCTCGATCACTAATAAGGGCTTTAGGAGTACCGAATCGCGTGAACAACTTTTTAAGAATCTCACCACCACTCCGGCGTCGTTAGTAGGCAAAGCTTGAGCTTCCACCCACTTTGAAATGTAGTCGATCGCCACAAGGATGTACCTATTCCCACTCGAAGGAGGAAAAGGTCCCATGAAATCAATGCCCCATACGTCAAAGATTTCGAGTACTTGAATGGGATTTTGGGGCATTTCATTCTCGGATGAGATGTTACCGGTACGTTGGCAAGCATCGCAAGTCCTAACAAATTCTTGAGCATCCTCGAATACCGTAGGCCAAAAGAAACCACAATCGAAGACTTTTTGTGAGGTAGTGTGTGCACCATGATGACCTCCCGTCAACCCCTCATGCACATGCCTAAGTATATCTAAACCCTCATCCTTGCTAACACACCTCCTAAGTACACGCTCACCTCCTATCCTAAAAAGGTAAGGATCATCCCATATGTACTTTCTAGCATCCCTAATCAACTTCCTCTTTTGTTGGGCATTCATATCTTGCATCACATCTCCATTCGCAAGATAATTCGCTAGATTACTAAACCAAGGTAATCCCCCATTCTCCGCTGTAACAAAATCTATAGACTCATGAGGGAATCGATCCCCTATCGCTTCCTCACGAATTTCTTTCCTATTCGGATCCTCTAAACACGAAAGGTGATCCGCCGCTATGTTTTCCGCTCCTTTCTTATCCCTATTCTCTATATCAAACTCGGAAAGGAGTAAAATCCAACGAATGAGACAGGGCTTAGCATCTTTCTTTTGAAAAAGAAAGCACAAAGCCGCATGATCGGTGAACACTATGGTCTTGGAAAGCACAAGGTATGATCAGAACTTATCAAAAGCAAAGACAATGGATAGGAGTTCCTTTTCGGTAGTAGTGTAATTTTCTTTGGCGTCATTGAGGGTTTTACTCGCGTAGTAGATCAGATGAAAATGATTCTCCCGTCTTTGACCCAAGACCTCCCCCACCGCATAGTCGCTCGCATCGCACATGAGCTCAAACGGTAAGCTCCAATCGGGTGATACAAGGATGGGTGCACTCACGAGTTTTTCTTTAAGGAAGTCGAATGCTTTAAGACACTCCTCATTAAAGACAAATGGGACGTCTTTCTCGAGGAGTCGAGTCATGGGGCAAGTAATTTTAGAAAAATCCTTAATGAAGCGCCTATAAAAGCCCGCTTGACCTAACAAACTACGGATGGATTTGTTAGGATCTGAGTTTGGTTTTGATTGTGTTTTACGTTTGAAATAAGATGAAGATGAATGAGTTGTGCAGCGGAATTAAGATGGAAGCAAACTTTTCACAATCAAACAGGAGAATTGCTTTTAACATACAAGTTTAACAGTGAACCGAATGATTGAATTTAATTTCAACAACGATTACAATTTGCAAGTATGCAACAAACTCCCCCTCAGCCTGAGCTCACAGTATTTGTTCGTGCAGGAAGAAGATAGTAAAAGAGCTAAATAGAACAGTGCATGGTACTGTTCTATTTATAGGCACGAGCAAACCAATGAAGCATCTAAGCTGACGTCACCATGAAAGTGACATCTAACCTCCTAACAAAACCTAACCTCTGATCTATACAACCTCTGCTATGCTAACTACTGCTATTACATTTCATTACATAAAGATAACTAAACTAGTGTTGCATCCTTCCACTGATGTGAACCCAACAGTACTTGTCATGATCAGCAGAGCTTGACTCAAGGCAGTAGATTGAACAGCAGAGCTTTAATCTTCCATCAGTCTTTTACTTGATCAGCAGTTAGTAGGTCAGCAGTTTGTACGATCAGCAGATAGGAGGTCAGCAGATGTTGAAACCACTTTCAAGGGGAGAGACTTGTATACATAACATCTGCTTATTCTGGATCCACTGCTCTGGTCCAGTTTTGGCTTTAATTATCTGTTCCTTTGGTAGGGTTCAATCCCAACAATCTCCCCCTGGAACAGATAATGCCAAAACTCTTAATTATTTGTAGATCTTTATTGCCTCATCAACAGTTCCCTTATTTACCCTTTGAGTTGTAACTCAAAGGTTAAGACATCTGTGTCATCATCATCCCTGCTAAGTGGAAGATCAAGGAGATCCTGCAAATCTTCAAGACTTAGGCAAAGTGCTTGTTCCCTTGTTAGTTTCTTCACTTCTCCACTAGACTTGACCACTGTCAGTACATGGGTCTGTTTATCAGTTTTCCACTTTAGTACTTTTGAGCCTGGTGGGTTTCTTGGGAGATTTTTATTGGAAGAGGAGTTTGGTGAAGCTGGCCTATTGATGACTGACTGAGCAGTACTTGCAGTTTGATCCAATCCAAGAGTTTCTACAATCATTTTCTTGATGCCTTCTTTTACAAGGTCATCTCCTTCTATTAGCTCTTGGATGGTTTCAGCACCCAACTGTTTTTGTTGCCTTCTTTTAAAGATGGCTGCACCAGCTAGAGCTGTGGATCTCCTGATTTGCAGCTTTGGTGGTCTTTTTGAAACCTCTGCTTCAGGATAGTCAGGCTTTTGTGGAGCATTAGGGTCTGTCTTTCTCAATTTCTCCAAACTTTTGTAGGTAGCCCTGACTTTATCTTCTTTCCATCTCAACACTTGATTTAAAGACCCATAATCAGCAGCAGCTAATTCCTCTTTCATTCTCCTCAGCTCTACCTTTTTATCAGGTACATTCTTTTTGAACTTTGCCCAATCTGGAAGAGTATGTTTCACTTTATTCTTGATCATGTCTTGAATCCTGGCTGCTTCACTTTCCAGCTCAGGAATGGTCTAATCTTTATACATGTGTTTTTCTCCTTTGTATTTCTTGTGGGCCATGATGTTTTCAACATAATCTTTTCTCAGGGATTCATCTGCCTTTTCTGATACTTGCTGGCACACATTCTTTGCAAATTGTTCCAAAGATCTGACTTGTGTGAGCAAGTATTGATAGTTCTGCTGAATTTCTCTATCAGATTTCCCTTGTAAATTTCTTTTTGAGATATCCTCTGCTTGTTTAGCTTTGACTTTCATATATTCTTCAATATTATTTGGCGTTGGATATCCTTCAACAGATGGCAAACTCCTTTTAGCAGGATCATCCTCATAGTAGAAAGATTTTATTTCTTCTCTGACTGCTATGAGTTCAAGAGGAAATTTAACACCTGCAGGAGCTAATGGTTTTTGAATTTGAGCTGATGAGAGAGGAACAGGCTTTGGTATTGCAACAAGTGATAGAGATTCTGAAGATGTTGGTGGTGGTGATGGAGAATCATCATCAGGTATGAAAATCCTTCTCCTTTTTATTATAGGAGAGGCTGATGATGCTTTGGGTGGATCAGTGGTGGTGTTTTTTATGGCAGTGGTTTGTGATTGACTAACAGTTGTTGAAACAACTGGTTTTTCAACCACTGTTGTCATTACAACAGATGTTGTAACATCTGATGTCTTCTGCTTTTTGGCAGGAGGAGATGGTGGTGAGGTTGTTTTTGGTGGTGATGGTAAGGCAGTGGTTGTGGTGTGTGTTGAAGTGATGGCAGATGTTGAAACAACTGAAGTACCAGCAGATGTTGATACAGCAGGAGTTACAACAACTGTTTGGGTGGAGGTTTGATGTTGGGGGCTTTTGGACGGTGGTTTTGGAGTATGCTTTGTGAGTCTGGATGGTATGGATTTGGGTTCCCTCACTTTTCTAGTGAGATTTCTTTTTGGCACAGGATTTTTAACATCCTTTGGCTCAGAACAACCCTGCGCATTCAGCTCCATGTAAGCTCTTTTCTCCTCATTCCATCTTGACATATCATTTGCCTCTCTGTCCCTTTTTAAACTTGCTATAGCTTCATCAAGTGCATTTTGGGTAACATCAACCTTTTTGCTACCATCTGGAAAGGGAATCTTTCTAGTCATGGCATCCTTTTCAGGTTCAATGTAAAGACAATCATTTATTCCCTTCTTCTTCCACTCCTGAATTTTCTCCCCTTTTTTTGGCATTATCTGGGGGTAATTGATCAATAAAGAGAACAGTTGGAGGAGCAGTGCCAGTGGTTTTCAATATGTGGGCCTTGATAGCCTTGATGTCTGCTTGTGTGTTCTTGAACCTAGACTCCATTGTGTTTCTCGGCTCTTGTACATGTATTGCATGTTGCTGATCAGTCATTTGTTTTTGTTGTTGGAGAAAAGGTTGAAATAGATTCCAGAGCTCATTTGCAGCATGTGCTTGTGGTGGAGTAGGTGCTTGAGGTGGAACAACAGTGGATTGCACCTTTTGTACTTTCAACAACTGATGCAGCATTTCTTTAATTTCTGCAACAAAGGTATCCAGTTTTTCAACTCGTTCCCTCAATTCCAGGTACTTTAAACCATCACCCAATTTAATGGGATCATTTGATTTCCCACTAGCAGTGGTTTTATCAGTAGTTGAGGTAGGGAGTGTACTCCAAACATTAACCACTGATGCCCCTTTTTCTTGGTACTGGGGTCTTCTTCCTTCAACACTTGACAGCCTTTTGATGATACCAGAGGGTAAAATAAACTCACTGGTGGATATCAGAGGTGCTATGGAAGGAATTGCCTCCAAGGAAGTCTTATTGATGTAACCACTGTCCAAATGTAAACCAGTGGGTTCAACATTTGTAGTGGCTGCTTCACTTGGACTACCACAAAGTGTTACTTGTAACTCAAGGGGTGTAACCTCCTCAGGTCTTGTTGGTGGGTTAACTATGATTGATACATCAGACCCAGTCATTTGTTGAAGTATATTCTCATTGATAGGTGATTGAGAAGGACTGGTTTGTGCCTGGTTCAGATCAATAGCATCCAACAATAATTTAGTTGGTGGGGGAATTGTGGATGTGAGGTTGGGTGTAGAAAGAGAATTTGCCCCGGGCATTGGGCTATGGATGATGGAAGCAAGTGATTCCAGAGCATCATATTGTGGAGTCCCTATGTGTACAACCTGTTCTTTTTGAGAAGAAGCAGGAGGAGTTTCAGTTATGGGTTGAGATATTTGTACCAACTGCTGTGAGGAAGTAGCAGCAGTGGTTTCTTGTGACTTTTGTGTTATCACTGGCAGTTGCTCTGGTATCTCATCCTCCAGAGTTGCCTTTTTTATAGGTTTGGGGGGTTTTGAGTATTCTTTTTGTTTGGCTTTTTGGTGATTATAGGTGTGGGTTTCAAAGCAGTTGTTTTGCTACTTTGATCACCTTGAGCAGTGGGCTCAGCAGCAGATACCTGAGGAGCAGTGGTAACTGCTAAATTCTGCTCATGCACCTCTGCTTGTGTTTTGCAAGGTGTTGACATTCTTGTAAAAGTTTCAACAGTTAAGCTGTTTATTTGAAAAGATTCACCTTGTTTTATTGCAGCAGCATCATTCTTACCAAGTTTCTTTTCAAAATAGTAACTTAAAAATCTTGGAAAAAGTAAGAATGGCTTTTTATCAACATTTTTAACCAGATCATTAAAGATTTCCTGGGAGTAATTGAAATCTTCATCTTGAAGTATAGCAAATCCCAGATTTTGAATCTTTAATGGTATTTCATTAAAAGAGGTGGTTTTGTTTGAGACACACATAAGCAGAGTATGAAACACAAATCTTGTTGCAGGTGGAAAATAACCTTTTTGTAAGGTATCCTTTTTCATTTGCTCTGCATAACCCCTTTCAAGGAAATCAATTTTTAACTCATTTTTAGGAAAAGAATTTTTACCTTGCTGATCATTGAGTTCAAAGACTTCCGAGATGGATTGTGGGGTAATTTTGACAGCTTTACCCTTTAGAGAAGAGTTAATGGCTATGACAGTCTCACCTTGTTTGTCAAGGGTTACATTTTTCCAAAACTCTCTTTGGGTCGCCAAGTAAATTGGTGCATCTGCTATTAACAAAGTTTTATACTTCGATGCAGACATGATATCAATGATGGAGTCGAAGGTGTCAGTGGTGCCGGGTTTTGTGAGAAGACCCAGAAGGTTGTGAGAAGGTTTGTATGGGATTTCGATGGATGTAGCCTTTTGAGAGGCCTCTTTTGAAGATGATTTGGAAATGGGTTTTGCAGATGACTTCGATTTTGTCATTTTGGAGATGATGATCGAAGAAAGTTCTGAAGAAATTTGTGCGAATATGATGAAAACTGCTTTGAGAAAGGAATTTTTAAGAATTCAATTCGACAGTAAAACCCTGTTTGGGGTTTTGAAAGGGGTTTTATGGAGAAAAAGTGAATGCTGACGTGGCAGCGGTTACAAAAGATCTGACCGCTATGTACTGTCCACGTGCCAACCCTTGATGAAATGAAGGGCAGTACTTTTATGAAAACTACTGATGAAAAGCAGTGGTTACAACGGTAACAAATGGAAGCAATGGGTGATTTTCACTATCAGTAGATAGCACATCAATGGATAAAACACTGATTTTGAGCATCAGTGCTTATCAGGAAAATGAGAGAACAGGGGTTGACTTTCAGCAGTGGACAGACTTTGAAGTAGAGCAGACTTTTGAACAAACAGTGGTTATGGCAGACTTTTAAGGATTCTAATGAAAACTTCATTTTCAGCTATTTTTAAGGATGGATTTTTGATTTTCTGAAAACATTTTAATGCTTTTATTCATAGAAAAACAAGATTTTGCTTGTTATTCCATGTTTAGCATGCCAATCCTAGAGACCAAGCTTTCAAAGGTGGATGTATCTAATACTTTTGTGAGCACATCTGCCAGCTGGTCTTTAGTTGGAACATGATGCAGAGAAATCAAACCTTTTTCATAGCAATCCCTCACAAAGTGATGTCTGATGTCGATGTGTTTGGTGGTTGAGTGGGAAACTGGATTTTTGATGATATTTTCTGCTGCCTGGCTATCCAACATGAGTGGTGTCTTTAAGGCAGTGATACCAAAATCCAATAACTGATTTTGAAGCCACAGGAGTTGGGCTGTACAGCTTGCAGCAGCAATGTATTTAGCTTCAGTAGTGGATGTTGAAACAGCTGCTTGCTTTCTGCTTTGCCATGAAACTAAGCAATCACCTAGAAACTGGCACCCTCCTGATGTGGACTTCCTTGTGGTGTTACATCCAGCAAAGTCACTGTCTGAAAATCCTGAAAGCTTGATATTCCCATTAGCTGGATACTAGATACCAAGTGTGGGAGCACTTTTTATGTATCTGAATATCCTTTTTACAGCAATAAGGTTGGATTTTCTAGGGGCTGATTGACTCCTTGCACAGACACATGTTGCAAACATGATGTCTGGCCTAGATGCAGTTAGGTACAAAAGAGACCCAATCATGCTTCTATATAGAGTTTGGTCAATCATCTCATCCTTTTCATCAGACATGACTAGCTTATTTGTTGCCATGGGTGTGCTGCATGGTTTACAATCATTCATATCAAATTTGTTTAAAAGTTCTTTAGCATACTTGCTTTGATGAATGAAAGTTCCATTTTGCATTTGCTGAACTTGGAGACCAAGAAAGCATTGCAGTTCACCCATTGCACTCATTTCAAACTCAGTTGTCATGAGTTCCCTAAACTCTTCACACATTTTATTACACGTGCTTCCAAAAATAATGTCATCCACATAAATTTGGACAATCATTAAATCCTTTCCTCTCCATTTTAGAAACAATGTTTTATCAATGGTACCTCTTTTGAAACCATTTGAGAGTAGAAAGGTGGAAAGAGTTTCATACCAGGCCCTAGGTGCTTGTTTCAGGCCATACAAGGCTTTGTTTAGCCTGTAGGCATGATCTGGATAAAATGGATCCTCAAAACCTGGAGGTTGACAAACATACACCTCTTCTTGAATTGTACCATAGAGGAAGCACTTTTGATATCCATTTGGAACACCTTCATGTGGTGGTTGACAGCAAAGGCCAGGAACAACCTTATAGCTTCCAATCTTGCTACAGGGGCAAAAGTTTCATCATAGTCTACCCCCTCTTCCTGTCTGTAACCTTGAACCACAAGCCTGGCTTTATTCTTGACAACAATGCCCCTTTCATCAGTTTTGTTTTTGAAGACCCACTTTGTGCCGATGGGGCTTACATATTTTGGCAGTGGTACAAGCTCCCATACTTGTTGTCTTTTAAACTGTTGGAGCTCTTCTTGCATTGCTTCTACCCAGCTGTTGTCTTTCAGTGCCTCTTGGTACTTGACTGGATGATGGAGTGATAAAAAACCAGCAAAAAGACAAATGTTTTGGGTTTGGCTTCTTGTGAGCACCCCTTCATTGATGTTGCCAATGATTTGGTCAGGTGGATGAGATCTCAAGAAGATTAAATATCCTTGGTATGGTATGATGGCATTTGTTGGTGAAGGCTGTAGATGTGTATCATCTGAGCTAACCACTGCTGGTGACTTTGATGATCCAGCAGTGGCTTCAAAAGGTGGTGGAATAGGAGGTAATGGAGTGAACACATGCTGACTTTTATCCACTGTTTGGGGACTTTTGTCAGCCGTGTTTGATGATGTGGAAGCAATGGTTGATGGGCTACTTTGGTCAACAACTGTTGAGGTAGCAGTGGTTGAGCTTTGACAGCTGTTTTGTACAACTGATGCTTTTCCCATTATGGCAGACTTTTGTTGAGGAATGATGATCTCATACCCATAGTCTGGTGATGAATCCTCTGATGGACCTGCACTGTTAGTCTTGACAGCAACACTTTCAAATGTGAATTTATCAAGATTGTAGGATCAAATTGAGCCAAAAATCTGATTTTGATAAACAATAAAGATGAACACACTCAAAAATGAACTTGAAAAACCCACTAGATTGATTTGCACAAATGATGATACAATTAGCCCCCAAATCTCTCTAGAATGTGTGTTGCAAAACCCTAATCATCTCATTCTATTTATAGCCTTTACCATTTTAGGCTAATTACAATTAAGTCCCTAGAGATAATAACTTACTAAAAATAGCACTAAACATGAAAACTCATTAAACAAGATAATAAATATATTTTGACTACTCAAAATATATTTAATTATCCAAAGCATTATAACTATCGAATCTCGAACTTCCACACGCCATATCTTTCTTCGATCTTCCCGTGTCGACTTGCGCGTTGACTTTGACTTGATTCGTTGATAACATTAGACTACACGTTTTAGACCCAACAATCTCCCCCTTAGGCTAATGTTATCAAACTCTTGCGTCATCTTTAGAACCGTCAACTTCATGCGTGTTGTAATCTTCAATTTGGCAAGCTTCAGTCTCAATTTTAGACCCAACAATCTCCCCCTAGACTGATGCTTTCCAAATATTCTTCACTGAAGATCTTCTTTTGACACTTTGCTCTGTAAAAACTTTAAGCTGACAAGCTCCCCCTTTTTGCATGCATCATCTTTGACAATCAGGAACAACTTTTTCCAACTCTCTTTTGCTTGAGTGAATCAGAAGATGTAGGAGGAGGATTCCTAGCTCGGTATCTTCTGCAATCTTCGGGAAACAGGTGCTTTGGTCTGGTATCTTGCTCAATTGATGATCGGCCATCATTGCAGCAAATAGTCGAAGTAACCTGTTCACACACATAAACACAACTCCACATTTTCTTTTAGACTGATTCAGAGTACAAACAAAACTGTATTCATCTGTAGTGTGCAATGGAAAGAGTATCTCAAGCGGTTTGAGACACGATTGATGTGATATGGAAGACTTAGAAAAACAACTGTACACAAATCAAAATATTTTTGGATTTTTAGACCTTTTTTTTTTTTTTTAACTTTCAACCTATGAGATTTAGAGCTGATCAAATATGAGATCATACCAACTTGAAAAGCCTAGTCACACTTCAACTTTCTTTAGGATAGCTACGACTCAAGAACGATTGCAGGTATGTTTGTCCTCTTAAATCCATGCATCCTTCTTTCAACATGCTTTCGGTGAGCTTGTTTATCATGTTTTGGTAATATTGACAAGAATTCTATGGCCCCCACACAAGCTATTGAGAATAGAATCATTACGCCTGTGAGTCCCACATCAGGACATACCCCCGCGATCAAGGTATGCACAAAGGTTCTTCATAACAGGTGAGTATATTGGATTCATTCTTTTCAACGATAGAGCGGAGATCAGGTCTGTACTTTCGTACAACAGAGATCCCAATAACTATCGAGGGCTGAGACAAATAGTTCGGTGAACAGGTCAGTACTTTCGTACAGCAGAGAGACCGAAACTAATCCATCAAAAGGTTTTGGCCAAAAAATGGCACTTATTATGAAAGGGTTTGGCCTTTTTTTTTTTTAAGGCGCTTATTATGAAGGGATATCATAGAAGTTCTAGGTCAGCATGTATCTGGATGCAGCAGAAGACCAACTATGATACCCCCCGAATGAAAACCAATATAAAGACCCGAGATCTCAGACTTTGGCAATCTATCAACACAAGATTTAAGACCATTAAGCCATATGCCGCAACGTGTTACCCACTATGATGCGTAATGCCTGAGAAAAGCCAGAATCCTTGTGTAGAAGTTATGTTTTGCTCCCTAACAGCAGTTTACTCGATAGTGTTGCTGAATCTACCGACATATCGTTAACTTGGAGCCGTATCCTCCATCAGATCCTATTCATGCGAAGACATAATCAGATTAGTTCCTATCATTTCTCATATAAGATCATGATTATTTTGCAATAATCACATCTCATGGTCTAGGAAGTATTTTAATACTCCCCCTTAAAATTTTATTTATGTACAATCATTTACTGAAAAAACTAAAAATTATAAAACATGTATTTACAAAATAAAGTCTTCCACACCAGGCACACAAAAGCATATGTCAGCAAGAAAATGAGTGTGTTACAGTGTAGTTGAGTGCGCGACCAGGTTAGATACCATAACCAAACTTGTGATTTTCCTCTTTAAACTTATACCAGAAACAACCACTGATAATAACTGGTGTTACTAACAGTCCTCCTTGGATGTCCCTACACTCATAAGCAATTTAGTTAGAGAGTGGAACCCAAGCCATCGTAGTCTTGGGTTGCCCGCTTTCATCAAAATAAGAAACCTCCCGATATACCAAATCTTTTCCCTCATTGATTTCTTTTACAACCATTGGTTTGACTCGCCAAACCTGTGTTGGTTTAAAAATTTTGTTTGTAAAAGATTTAAAGTTTGAAATAATTTTATGTTTAAGACCCGGAGGGAAAGATTGAGGTTTTGATGTGTTGGTCATTTTCATCTTTGAATCATGTGAAACCGGCTTCACATGTGGAGACCTGGATGAAAAGTTTTTCATCTGATCTTTCAAAGATGTGTGATTTTTACCTTTTGATCCAGAGAAGCAATACTGGTTGCCTTTACCGTCTGGATCGTGTCGCTCTGGGCAATGTTTGAGCACATGACCTTCTTTTCCACACCTAAAACAAGCCTTGAATGGCTTTTGAGACTTTGCAGTTCCGTGTGATGCAACTAGGGGCGGGGATTGCTTTGAGCTTGACTCAGCATGTTCACAAACGTGATGTTTGACAACTTCAGACGATCTTTTGATCATTGTCTCCCCAAGATTCTCATTTGTCTTTGATTCATCATCTGAACTCGTGCAATCATCAATGTGGAAGTCTTTTTCCAATGGATCTTGATTTTCAAGACTTGTAGAGTCATTTGGGGTCGTTGGTTCTTGAACACCCGATGGTTCAAGGTTTTCAACCTTTTTATCAGCATCTTTTACTGAAGTTTCTGAGTCATTTGAGCTTTCCCATTCTTGATATGATTGAAAATCCGAATCACGATCCTCACTTGAGCTTCCTTCGCCACCTTCTGAAGTTGTGGTGCTTGAGTCTTCACTGCTGCTTTCTTCATTTGGCTCCTTATCAGACTCTGACATACCTGTATGAGATGGAACAAATTCTGGAATTTCCTTGGTAAGGAATTTTCCGAATCTGTTTTGTTTCAATTCTGGAACAAACATGGGAGGTTCACACACAACTTTTTCATCACAAAAAGCAGATTTTAAGTCAACACATTTTAAAGTTTTGTTTGATTTCTCACAGTTCCAGGCAAACCAGTTAACAGTAGTATAACTGTCGCCTGAATACCCTATTCCTATTTTCGTGCCACCACAATCCTCATCGCACACATCCTCCTCACGCTCAATCACCTCTTCACTGCTTTCAGAAACGTTAGAAATTTTATCATTTTCACAATTGATATTTTGAGCAATCAAATCATTTTTATCAACTAAATCGTTGTCAGGATGAGGAGTTGGCATAGGCACATAGTTTTTGCTATGTGGTGGAAAGAAGAGTTTTCTTTCATTTCCTTGCCTATCCTTATACCCGATCCCATCTTTTACATATGTCGGTCGTTGGCAGTTTTTGATGTCAGTAAATGCCTTTTGACTGACATTCCATTTGTCTATTATAATTTGTAATTTATTGTTTTCGTTCAAAGATTTTTCTAATCTTTCTGTTAAATCGTTGATGATAAAATCTTTTCTAAAAATGAATTCTTTTAGAGTTTGCATTTCAGCTAAAGTTGAATTCAACTTTCTCTGATATGCGGCCTCATTTTGTTTGAGTTCTTTATTGAATTTTAAAACTTTGTCTTTTTCCCTCATAAATTCAAGATTAAGATACTTATAGTGTGCCACGACGTCTACGCATGATTGTGTGCATAACTTTACTTTAAATTCGTGCGGAATGCTGTTTACCAAGTCCTTTTCTTCCTTCTCCTTGCTAGATTCTGCATGCTGGGCTTCAAAAGGCGTCTTCTCTTCATTCTTTCTACCTGCTTCACTGAATCCTGCATCCACCTTCTCAATCTGCTTCACCTTATCATCCTCCTCAGTAACTTTCTTCCCATTATCAGTTGTTGACTTTGCAATTTCCACCATTTCTTTTTCACTTAAAGATGTTTTTGCAGAACTTGCTGGAAGATTATTTAGAATCCTGGCTGAAACAAATGATGAACTTCCTACACTTATTGGGGAAGGGAAACTCATGTTGGTAGGTGTTGTTGGGCTTGCTTTTGGAGTGACACCAATCTGATTCACCGCCATTTCAAGAGATTTCAAAGCGTCCACGACATCTGTCAGCGTCGTAGGATACCTTATAAAGTCATCTTTAATCTTCATGCACCGGATACTCCATTCTTTTGGTAGTGAATCTAGCAACCTTTTGATTTTAGCACGGTTGGTAACGGGAATTCCAGCTTTCTTCATCTTTGTTAGCAAATTCATGAACCTTGTAATATGATCAGACAAACTTTCACCACGAACACTTCTAAAGTTATCGTACTCCTTCTGAGTTTCATCCATTTTTTTTTTTAAGCTCGAAAAATATTTGTCTCAACTTAAAACCCGGTTCAAGTTACTTCAAAAATTAAACCCGTATCAACTCCAAATGTTAGTAGTACTTGGTCCAAATGAACTTGAAACGCCTGGCCCGATGAAATTCTGCGAACACAAGTTAATTTTAAAAAGGCCAAAAAATAAACTATGAAAACCCGACCCAAAACTGATCAAAATTCTAGGCCCACAAATAAAAAATTTAAGACCCGGCCCAGTTTGTATCAATTCTCTAGACCCACAAAAAAATGTCTTTGACTTTTCAAACTCAAGATTTAAAGCTTTCAAATAATAATTATTATATATATAAATATATTACTACCCAATTATAACTGCAACTACACCTTACCCAAAAAAATTAACAACTTCAGCAAAAACGTTTTGAAAATTTAAAATGGACGTCAAATTTTTTATTAAATAGAGTTTTGAACCGGATGTGAAACAATTATAGAATTCAACTGAATTTAATTTCTCTTTTCCTTTTGAAAGTGTGTTCACGAGACAGATGTATTGCCCTTTCTGTCTCTAATCCCCTCTCTCTCTATCTCATCTACTCCCCTCTTCCACAAGAACAAACCCTAATAACACTTAATCAGTTGCCACTCACACACAACACACTCTAGATCTCTCTATCTTTCTCTATTCGAATACACAGCAAGAACAAAAAGAATCTCCTACTCTCTTCTAACAACACAGACCAGCAACAAATCTCTCTCTAAAAAAAAAACGACAACACACGAAGAGATCGCATGGGTGTTTGTTGGTCGGAGTTGTAGTGAATGGTGGAGTGGTGGTGTGATCGGAGCAAGGGGCAGCGGCGGAGAAGGGTGAACGACAGTGGTAGTCGTGGGTGGTTGTCGGAGAAACGTGTGGAGTGTGTTTGGTTTAACAGGGTGTGACGGTATGTGAGGAGATGGATGGTCGTACGGCTGAGGAGGCGGTGTAGCGGTGGCGGTTCGAGTGGGGTGTTGAAGGTGGAGGCTTTTGGTGGAACAGTGATTGAATCAGGTGGTGGTTTATGGTCACGGTACAACAAGGTGCTTCAGATCCGGAGTTGGTGGTGTGTGGAGTGGTGGATGAAAGTTGCAGATCGGTTGTTGACCGGAACGGAGTTGACGGAATCCGGAGACGGCGGTCGGTGGCGGTGTTTGTGTCAATGGTGCTGCCGAGACCAGTGAAGGGTTTTCAAGGTATGATGAAGTGTCGTCGGGTTACAGAATGGTCGAGTCGCTAGTTTTTGTTATGAAGAGATGCAAAAGGTGGGTATGTTGGTTCCAGTATACGAAGGGGTTGACCAAGGATTTTATTTAGTGAGTTTATCGGTAAATTGTTTGGTGAAGGGTGTATCGGATCTGTTTTAAGTAAAGTTGTAGGTGTAATTTGTGGTATTTATATGTTTGACAGCTGAAAGAATAAACCACACACAGAACCCTAACAACTTTCTCTTTCTACTCTTTTCTTTCTAACTACGCTGGGTGAAACAAAATGGTCAGAATGACGACGCCGGAAAATGTGACTTACCGGCGTACTTATCAAATACGCCGGAGAACTTGAACTCGCGTTCAAGGTTTAATTTCGCCGGAAATTAATTTCGCTATATTCAAAATAAAGTCGCTGTGTTCAACAATAAAATCGCCCAGAAACTTCAAAAACTCATCTAAAACCTTCTGATTTGAGCTGAAACTTCTTTAAATGATATGAAATCACTATGAATCTTTCTAATAATTCTAGTCTCAACTCTAAATCAGCAAACAAATACTTTAAACCTTTTAAAAACAGGATTTTTGAAGAAAAAGTGAATAAAATCAAAAACCCTAAAAGTTTCAAAACTTTTGAAATAAAAATCAGATTTTTTATGATGAATTTGGAGATTGTTGAATCCCAAATTCGAGTACCAAGCTCTGATACCAAATTGTAGGATCAAATTGAGCCAAAAATCTGATTTTGATAAACAATAAAGATGAACACACTCAAAAATGAACTTGAAAAACCCACTAGATTGATTTGCACAAATGATGATACAATTAGCCCCCAAATCTCTCTAGAATGTGTGTTGCAAAACCCTAATCATCTCATTCTATTTATAGCCTTTACCATTTTAGGCTAATTACAATTAAGTCCCTAGAGATAATAACTTACTAAAAATAGCACTAAACATGAAAACTCATTAAACAAGATAATAAATATATTTTGACTACTCAAAATATATTTAATTATCCAAAGCATTATAACTATCGAATCTCGAACTTCCACACGCCATATCTTTCTTCGATCTTCCCGTGTCGACTTGCGCGTTGACTTTGACTTGATGGCGTTGACTTTGTTGACTTGATTCGTTGATAACATTAGACTACACGTTTTAGACCCAACAAAGATCAAATAAATCAGCAGGATTTGCTGGGATTTTCATTGATGAAAGTTCATTGAACTTCACATTCAAAGTCTCTTCCACTGTTTTAGTCCGTGTGTTAAACACTTTGTAGGCCTTAGCAGTGGTTGAGTATCCCAGATGATAACCACTGTCTACTTTGGCTGCAAATTTTGAGATGGAATATTTTAAATTCAAAATAAAGCATGGGCAGCCAAATACTTTAAAGTATGAGATCAGTGGTTTGATTTTATACAGAATTTCATAAGCAATCTTTTTGTGCCTGGGGTTTATTAAAACTCTATTTTCGACATAGCAAGCAGTGTTTACTGCCTCTACCCAGAAAGTCAAAGGCAAACCTGAGTCAGCAAGCATGGTCCTAGCTGTTTCAATCAGTGTCATGTTCTTTCTTTCAACTACCCCATTTTGCTCTGGTGTTCTGGGGATACTATACTGCCTTACAATCCCTTTCTTCACACAGAAGGCATCCAACTCCTTATTTTTGAATTATGTGCCATTGTCACTCCTGAAGACTTTTACTGGAAGGTCAAATTGCTTTTCAACCTGTGTCACAAAGTCTTGCAAAATGCCTGCAGTCTCATCTTTTGAGTGTAAAAAGAAAGTCCATGTAAACCTAGAGAAGTCATCAATAATAACCAAACAATATTTCTTCTTTTTGAGACTCATAACTTGCACTGGGCCAAACAAATAACACTGGATTGTTTTGGACTCTTCAATGGACTTAAAAGAGCTTTTATGTTGTTTTCCTTTTAAACAGGAAACACAATGCTCAGGACATGAAAACAATTTTTGTGGTAAGCCTCTTACCAGACCATTTTTTGAAATTTCAGTGATTGTCTTGAGATTTGTGTGCCCCAATCTTCTGTGCCAAAGTTCTGTCTCTTTGTTAGAGGCAGCTGAGAACAGACAGGCATCAATTCTGGGACACTCTTTTGACATATCAACAACATAAACATTGCCACTTCTTTGAGCAACAAGTTTTGTTTTTCCAGTTTTTATTATTGCTTCAATCTTTTCAACCATTTCTGGTCTAACAATCCTACAACACTCCTTTGTGAAGAATGATCCATACCCCTTATCACTCATTTGTGAAACACTCAGGAGGTTGAATTTTAGATTGTCTATTAGATTGACATTTTCAAATTTTACATTTCCAGTTTGTACTGTACCAGACCCCAGAACTTTCCCTTTACTATTATTGCCAAAGGATATATCACCCCCTCCATGGATTTTGAAGTCTTTGAGGAGGGCTTTACATCCTGTCATGTGCCTGGAGCCTCCACTATCTACATACCAAAGACTATCTAAGCATGCAGAAGCTCCATGCACATGAAGTAAAAGGATTAGTTCATTAGGGTCTCCAAAGCCAATAAGGCTTTGGATGGGGTCTCAACAGTGTCTGGGATGAGTTCAGATGCATGGGCAGTGGTAAGGTCAGGGGATTGGACAGTTTTAGGACTGTTTCTCTGTAACCACTGTTGTGGGTTTTGACCAATCACCTGCTGATAACCAAAAGGATGCCTATTCACTCTTGGTTTAGGGGGCCTTTTGTAGGTCTCATAAACGTGTGGAATCCTTTGGTAAGATGATTGTCCCTTGCCTCTTCTGAATTGGTTGGCAGGGGGTGCATCAGTCACTTGAACATCTCTTTGGACAGATGTTTGATGAAGCTGTTTTGTAACAGCTGTTTGGACTGGCATAAACAGTGGTTGATTTTTGGTGAATTTGACAGATGATGTTGATGGACTCAAGGATGTTTTAGCAGTGTACTCATTCTTTTTTACATCAAAGTTTTTAAGATACACACATTCTTGAGTTTTGTGGTTTGGTTTACCACAGATGATGCAGCTTTCAGCAGGTACAATGACACTTGTTTTGTTTAAGTCATATGCTTTTAAATGGAAACAATCTTTTGTTAGATGATTCCTTTTTTCACAAAATTCACAAAACAGGTTTTTGATTTTTTCTCTCTTCTTTCTCTTTTCAGACTCCTTTGCAGCAGAGTTTTTAACCTCTGCTGGGATGTCCTTGAGAGGAATGACTTTTGCCTTTGGAGCTTTAACACCATCAGTGGTTGTGAAATCCATGGGTTTAAAATTTTCAAGAATGTCACACTCATCAGACCATGTGGGTTTAAATTCGTATTTCTCAATTTCCTCAAAAGTAGAGGATCCCACTGGTCTTTCAAATGTGATTTTGTTACCAAATTTATCAGTGATTTTCACTTCTAAGCCATTCTTGTTTGTGGGAATGAATTCAGTGGTTACATCAGTGGTTTGAACAGATTTTTCAAAAGCAGTGTTTTCATCATCATGTTTTCTATAACCAACACCAAATTTCACATTACTTTTAATCTGTTTTTCAAGCATTACTTCATACCCTTTGCAGGATTCCACCCATTTTTCACATGTGATTTGGGTGGATTCCAACTCCTCTTTACAAACATGATATTTTTCTATCATTGTTTGGAGTTGGGTTTTGGTAATGCTTTGCTCTTCTTTTAGACAGCTAATTTCTTTGTCTTTTTCAGCCACCTTGATTTTAAGTTCTTTTAATGACTTCTCAAATTTGACTTCATCAATTAAGACCCTATTCCAAAGGTTTTCATTCACCTCTTTGATGCTAGCAAATGCAATAATGCATTTGTCTGAACACAGATTTTTAAGAACCTGAGGTGATACCTTGGCAACTACCATCATAGCACAATCACATTGATGATTTTCTTCATCAGCTCTTTCTTCTTTCTCACCTTCTTTCTCTTCTTCTTTTTCTTCCTTGTCTTCTTTGGACCAAGGATCAACCAGTGGTTCAATCAGGGTTTCAGAACTTTCTTCCAGCAGTAGTTCACCAGCAACTGCAGTAACCACTGCTTCAGCCACTTTATCCACTGTTTCAGCACTTAGCTGTTCACCTTCAGTTTCTACCCCTTCTGGTATAGACTCTAATGCCATCAAACAAAATTCATCATTAGTAGTATCATTAAAAGCATTGAGTGTAAAATTTTCATCACTAAGCTCATCAGGCATACTACTCCAGTCAACAAAGCCTTGAGTGAAAAAGCTTTGCTGATCTGGTTGTGTTACTGTTGGAGCAGCTGGTTGAGGTGCAACAGGTTGCACTTGTGCCTGAGGGACAGGGGTTTGAACATACTGAATTTGTGGAACAGTGGTTTGAACATAATACACAGGCACAGGGGTTGCAGCATAGTGAGCAGTGTTAACATGGGCAGCAGGGGTATATTGGGTGTAGTGCATAGTGCTTTGATGTTGTGGTCTAGGGTTTGAGCTGGGATGAGTGATTATTGGACCAGTGGTTTGACTCCTGCATTCCCTAGCAAAATGACCTAGCCTATTGCACTTATAGCTCTTAATTTTTGACTTATCCAACCCCACTTTTAAATTCCCATGTAACCCTGGGAATTTTCTCCCTGTTCTTTTGTAGAATTTGCTTGTTCTTACACTAAGCAAAGCCAATTGATGCAAAATATCCATCTCTTCTAAGTCAGTGGGATCAAAGTGCTGTAAGTCATTGAGTTCAAAGCACAAGTTGTCTGAGTTCTGACATTCTCCATTTGCTGTGAAAGCAAAGTTGGAAGAGTGAGGATCAGAGTTGAAATTACCTCCAGCAGTTATGTCAATAAAATGATCATAACTCTGATCCTTACTGCTGCCAGACTCTTCTTGACCCAAAAGAGCTGTGTTACCAAATGAATAGTCATCTGTAACTTTGCCAGACTCTTGCAACTTCTTTTTCTGGTTTAACTCCCTTTCATAGGTCAGGAGCCTACCATGAAGTTGGGTCAGTGTCAGGTCTTTGAACTCAGCAGAATTTCTAGTTACAAATGCAATTGTGTTCCATTTATCAGATAGTGATCTAAGAAACCTACTATTTTGTGTTGATTTTGGAAATTCAACTTTAACAAGTCTTAGCTCACTGATGAGACAACTGAAACGTTCAAACTGTTGGGTCAATGATTCACCCTTAATGTGACAGAAGGTTTCATACCGCTGATTCAGAATTTCCCTATTGTTCTCGATTACTTCTTCAGTTCCCCCAAATTGTTCCTTAAGTGCATCCCATAATTCTTTGGCACTGTTACAATGTAACAGCCCAGCATAGATTTCATTTGGTAATGCAGATGCAATGATGCTAAATGCTTTGGCATCCAGTTCGAACTTTTGAAAATCAGTTCAGTATAGTTTTCATAACTTTTGGGTTCGAATTTCTTTGGATCCTCAGCACTTGGCACCATTGGAACATGAGGGCCAAAAACAACTGATCTCCAACATCCGGTATTTTGTTGAGCAAGGATATGACCCATCCTTCTCTGCCAGATGTTGTATTCATTACGTTTAAGCATGGGTGGTTTGAAAAGAGAGCCAATGTTATTCTTATCATCTTGTGATTGTGACATCATCCTGGTTGTTTTACAGGCACTGATTAATCAACTTTAATGGTGATTAAACCTTGCTCTGTTTTTCAACAAAACGAACAAACTATCGATATCAACAATTATGAGCTGAACTATTTATGTCAAAATGATTGTTAAATCAAATTTGACTGTCCAAGCTCTGATACCAATTGTTAGGATCTGAGTTTGGTTTTGATTCTGTTTTACGTTTGAAATAAGATGAAGATGAATGAGTTGTGCAGCGGAATTAAGATAGAAGCAAACTTTTCACAATCAAACAGGAGAATTGCTTTTAACATACAAGTTTAACATTGAACCGAATGATTGAATTTAATTTCAACAACGATTACAATTTGCAAGTATGCAACAAACTCCCCCTCAGCCTGAGCTCACAGTATTTGTTCGTGCAGGAAGAAGATAGTAAAAGAGCTAAATAGAACAGTGCATGGTACTGTTCTATTTATAGGCACGAGCAAACCACTGAAGCATCTAAGCTGACGTCACCATGAAAGTGACATCTAACCTCCTAACAAACTCTAACCTCTGATCTATACAACCTCTGCTATGCTAACTACTGCTATTACAATTCATTACATAAAGATAACTAAACTACTGCTACATCCTTCCACTGATGTGAACCCAGCAGTACTTGTCATGATCAGCAGAGCTTGACTCAAGGCAGTAGATTGAACAACAGAGCTTTAATCTTCCATCAGTCTTTTACTTGATCAGCAGTTAGTAGGTTAGCAGTTTGTACGATCAGCAGATAGGAGGTCAGCAGATGTTGAAACCACTTTCAAGGGGAGAGACTTGTATACATAACATCTGCTTATTCTGGATCCACTGCTCTGATCCAGTTTTGGCTTTAATTATCTGTTCCTTTGGTAGGGTTCAATCCCAACAGGATTTGACACTAGTCGGTGGAGGAAGCCTACGAATAGTATCTATCTTGGCTCTATAAACCTCTATCCCGGCTCTAGAAATCTTATGCCCTAAGACTACCCCCTCCGTAACCATGAGGTGACACTTTTCCCAATTAAGCATCAACTTCGTCTCAACGCACCTCTTCATCATCTTCGCCAAATTCTCTAAACAATGATCAAACGAATCGCCGTAAACCGAGAAGTCATCCATAAAGACCTCCATAGAACTCTCTACCAAGTCTTGAAAGATCGCTATCATGCACCGTTGGAATGTAGTCAGAGCATTACATAGCCCAAAAGGCATGCGTCGGTACGCATATGTGCCGTATGGACATGTAAATGTCGTATTTTCTTGGTCTTCCGGCGCGATAGGGATTTGGAAATAGCTGGAAAAATCATCAAGGAAACAATAGAATTGTTGCCCCGCAAGACACTCAAGCTTTTGATCGATAAAAGGAAGTGGGAAGTGGTCTTTTCTAGTGACGTCATTGAGCTTTCGATAGTCAATACACACACGCCAACCGGTAACCGTACGAGAAGGGATAAGCTCATTTTTCTCATTAACGACAACGGTCATCCCCCCTTCTTGGGGACAACTTGAGTAGGGCTCACCCATGAAGAGTCAGATATGGGGTAAATCAAACCGGCTTCCATAAGCTTCAACACTTCTTTTCTAACAACCTCTTTCATGTTAGGGTTTAAACGCCTTTGAGGTTGCACCACCGGTTTAAATTCATCCTCCATAAGAATACGGTGGGTACAAAAGGTGGGGCTAATCCCCTTGATATCGGACAATTTCCAAGCTATTGCCTCCCTGTCAATCTAGATGAGATAATGACGGGCATAGTGGAATTTTCTCCTAAGAAGACGTACTCTAGGTGGGACGGGAGAACCTTAAGCTCCTAAGGTGGAGTATCTACGGGTGTGCTCTCACTCTCCTCCCTAACCTCACATAGCTCTAGGGTTTCGGGAACCCAAGACAGATCTACTTCCTCACCTTCATCAACAACCTCATCCTAAGCTACTCCCTCACTAACTAGATCGGCCCCACTAATGAAGTCTAGACACCTATCAACGCACGAGATAAACGAATCTAGGAAGTAAACGGAGTGACATCGACCGCTAGAATCATCGCTACCACTAGGATGTTGCATGGCTCTATCTATCTCAAAGGTAACTATCTCATCCCCCGCTCTAAGTGAAATCTTACCGTCAAAGACTTCGATGACGGCCTTTGCGGTTCTAAGGAAAGGACGGCCAAGAATGATCGGGACTCTCTCATCGGCCTCCATATCTAAGACTATGAAATCTACGGGAAACACAAATTTATCTATCTTCACAAGCAAGTTCTCTATGACTCCATGAGGATACTTAACCGATCGGTCGGCTAAGGACAATGACATACGCGTGGGTGTGAGCTCTCCTAGCCCTAGCCTCTCATAAAGAGAAAACGACATCAAATTGATGCTAGCACCTAAGTCCGCTAAGGCATGAGCAGGGGTAACGGCACCCCCGAAGAAGCAAGGAATGGTGAATGTGCCCTGGTCGGTTAATTTCTCTGGTAGCTTATTCAAGACTACCGCGGAATAACCTCCGGTCAACGGGATGTTTGAAAGCTCTCCTAACCTATCCTTACGTTTTAGAAGGTCCTTAAGGAATTTGGCATATTTAGGCATGGAGTGTAAGGCTTCTATGAAAGGAAGATTGATTTTTAGTTGTTTAAACATCTCTAAGAATTGCCCATATTCCTTAGCATATTTTTTATGCTTAAGGCGGGCGGGGTAGGGAACGCGAGAATGATCAACTAACGGTGAAGGCCTAACCCCTACGGGACGTTTTTCGACACTCTTTTCAACTTGGAGCTCCTCGGTGTGTGCGGTACTTGCTGGGTCTAGCCTATGTTGCACCTTACCGGGAGCTTCCATCTCTATCTCTTCGTCTACCTCTTCCTCTTCCTCTATCTCTACACTCTCTCTCACTACTTCCCCTAGACTCTTGCCACTACGGGTAGTAAAGGCCTTGGCTGAATGGTTAGCGGGGTTCGGGTAGGTATTCCCTGAAAACTGACCAACTGGGTTCTCTTGTAATTGTTTAGCTAAACCACCTACCGTTCTTTGAAGGTCTAAAAGGGCGGATTGTTGATTTTTAAGTTGAAGCTCTTGATTTTTATTAACTTGTTCTTGATTTTTAGGAAAATTACCGAATTCAGTTAATGTTTTTTTATGTAGCTTGATCTCTAACCATCAATTGAGTAAACATCTCTTCAATCCTACTCAAACTACTATCTGAACCAGAACCACTAAACTGACCTCCTTGACCTGACCCCCCACTAGCAAATTGACCCCCTGAACCTGAACCACTACTAGAGTAGAGACCTGGCCCCCTATTTTGATACTGACCCGATGGAAAACCAGGAGGGTTACCAGAAGACCGAAAACCACTATTATTGCCATTACCATGCCAGTTAGAGTTATAATTAGAATTATTGTTAAACGGACCTCTAGACTGACCGGATATAAACTCTACCTGCTCTAGTGTAAGCGTAGGACAATCTATCGTGTCATGGCCTCCCCTACAAACCTCGCACCTTTCAACTTTTTTTCTTAATTTCATTCAACTCTTGTTTAAGACCCTCTAGAACAGCAGCTACCGATGAATCCAAGCCAACTTGGTTTACCCCTCGAGTGGCCGAGGAGGTAGTCACAGGAATGGAAGTCCTGCGGGTAATGCTATAGTCCATATCAGAATGGGCAAAACTCTCAAACAAATCATTACACTTGACTGTCTTTTTACACATAAGTTGCCCGCCAGCAGAAGTATCGAACCGGGCTTTGATCTCGGCGGTGAGACCATTGTAGAACTTTTCAACGAGTGCCCAATCCGATAGACCATGCTGAGGACATCGAGAAATCAGAGTTTGGAAACGCTCCCAGGCTAAGTGATACGGCTCATCAGGCTCCATCCGGAACGAATGGATCTGATCGTGTAGACAAGATGCTTTGGCATGTGGGTAATATTTAGCTAAGAAAGCATCTCGTAAACATGCCCAAGTAGTGAAAGTTCTCGCTGGCTGCGAATCGAACCAGACGGCTGCGCGGCCAGCGAGAGTAAATGGAAAGACCTGTAGGTACCTGGTATCTAGATTAACACCTTCAATAGAGAAGGTGCTACAAAGGCGGGTGATGCGGTTTATATGGGCGGGAGCATCCTCCTCATCACGGCCGTGGAATTGGCACGAATTGGTGATGGCCGTCATGATGTTGGATGGAATCTGCCAGGACCTATCATTAGCAATGTTTGGAAGGGTGATGGGGGAATTAGCACCGGTGAACCCGGTGGTGGCTTGTTGGTAAACGGTTCTATTGGCCATTTGAACTAAGGGTGTAGGACTAGGTGTACGGGAACGGGAAGGTGGTGGGGAATTGTGGGGTGACGACTTCGGGGTGAAGTCAAAGGCTGGTGGTATAGATTGGGATGTAGAGTCAGAAGGGGCAGAAGATGAAGTGGAAGTTTTACTAACCTTTAAACTAGAAGACGAGAAGGCAGACAAGTCGATCGGCAGCTTTGGTGGTCCCTGAGAACGTGTATGGGGCATTCACTGCAAAACTGACAATAAACAAGTAAGACAACTCAAACAAAAGACTCTAAAATAGGAACAAAAGACACTGAGACTATATAGACTCCTACGACTCGAAAACACACAAATAGCACGTAATGATATCAAATGAAGTCCAAACAAAGTAATCAACGCAATTGCCAAGAGTCCCCGGCAACGGCGCCAAAAACTTGATGTGCTTGAAGTATGCTTATATCGCTAAAAATAACCCTTAAAACCTTAAAAACCCTAATTAACAAACAAGAGGGGCCGATCTGTAAATAAGTGAAACTTACCTGGAGGAGAGTCACGGGGCGCGAAGACCCCCTCTAATTCCTTCACGGCCCGCGAGCCAATCCCCAGATCAGATTCCCTTTTCAGCTCGCGAATTTGAGCGGGATTTCGGGTTTAACTTGAGTTTAAACGAATTTTGGACATTAAATACTCAACTAACACAACCCTAATCCCTTCCCTATATAAACCCAAGCTTCCCCAAGCCATTTTCACTTTACAAACTCCCTCACAACTCTCTCTAATCAGTCCTAAAGCTGATGCAAACACAAGTTCGGACAGAAGCATCCTACTTCACTAAAGTGAGCATAACTCACTCGTTTCTTGTCCGATTTACTCCATTATTTTTCCTATGTGCTTGGATTGACCTTAGCTTAGATTCCATGCTTTTTTCACAGTAAATCAGTCCCTGGAACGTCGCCAAAAAGGCTCCAAAGTTCACTGTTCATTTCTGTTTTGATTAAATCTTTACTAGTTCAAACTTGAGTCTAACTCATCTCAAACCTATGTCCTTATGCTTATAACCACTTATATGGTTAGTTAGGCTTAAAAACAAGGCTGAGACATTCAAAATAAGAGGATTAATCCTCACAAACTTTCTGTTTTGTTCAAGGGTTTAACCCACAAGTGATGTTCAAGCTCAAAGCTTGAGGAATGTGTGATTAAGGATTAACTTGGGTTATCCTACATAAAATCCACACATTGCTTGATGATTTCTCATAGATTAGTGGTTCATATTCTTGTATTACTTGTAAGTTCATGACCCTCCTTGAATGTTCATAACATCAAGTGTAGTGGTGAACACTTAGAGGTGCCTAAATGGAAGACTTGTTCTTCCTACCTCCTACATGAATTCTATGACGCCAAAGAGGTTCCTAAATGGAGGATTCATCCTCCTACCTCATGCTTGAACTATTGGACTTATTGTTATACTACTTAACCTATATAATACTTATATAACTATCCAAATATTCGAACTTTTGATGATGAATTTGTGTTCATTCGTCAAAGGACTAGATTGCATCATCTAAGACCTAATAACTTGTTATGATTCTAATGGGTATTCTACCCATGAAAACATTCTAAACCCTTGGGGTTTCATAGTGTCAAACAAATATTTTGTGTTAAAAGATGATTACTTTCATATGTTTATATTCTTATGTTTTAAATTTTGAATCTCGACTCTAAACATAACTTGAACTTTAACCCTTATACATTCGTCCTCCCAATCTCTTTTACTCGTCAATACTTGGATAATCGGAAGACTTAGCAATATTGTGAGTACACTTGACCCATTTTCCTTTTATTCACTTTGGGTGCAACATGTTTTACTTGTTAAACCGCATAATTCACAAACATGCTTTTATTCATTCAATCCGTATACATGCTTTGTTATGCTTAGGTTCATGCTAGAATACGTACTACTTGTTAACTCGACTTGAAAAATTATAGCGCTATAGGAGTAGAACACCACCCGACGGGTTTTGTTAAGTCTTTATTCTATAACGGTCTCGTTGCTTTTGTGACGATGGATGCTAAATACTACTGGACACTAGAGTTGACATATTGTTATGCATGATAGTTTGACCTTGTATACCAAATGCTATGTTGGATTGAAAATACTTTTTATACATATGCCACGAGTCCAAAACTAGTGTACTCGCCAATACCTCTGTATTGAACTATGCTTTTAAGACATGTTGCAGGTTTAGCGATGATGTTGGTGATGCATGGAATCTAGTAGGATGCTTAGATACACACTTTAAATTTTGTACTCCTGTTTTATTGTATTTCAATATTCATGTTGTTGTATTTGCTTCGAATCCTTGTAATTGATTCTTTAGAAATGGAATGAAATTTATTATTTAAATACTTGTCACAATTATTAATGTTATGATGTCTCGAGTAATCTATTTCGTCTCACTCCGATGTTTTCGCCATCGGTTGGGGTGTGACAACCACCCCCGTCCACCACCATCGTCCACCACCCATCACCGTCCATCACCACCACCATCGTCCACCACCAACGTCCACCACCACCACCCACCACCCACCATCCACCTACCACCATGCACCACCACCGTCCGTACTCTACCACCAGTTTATATTTGAAGTCTACATACGTTAGAAAACAAACAACCTTCTTCATGCAGACTACAGAGGTTTAGTCCACCTCTTCTTCTACAGATGTCTGCAGATGTGGTCCACAGACTGCATACATTTTACCTCTTAAAAAAACAAACAGCACCTAAGTGTGTAAATTGAAGGGAAATTAAGAGGACAAAAAATCGCCAAATTAGAAGTATTTAGGCAAAAGTGTGTGGGAAGCACGAGTTGGATAATCAATCGCCATGTAGGACCATTAATGGATTGCTACATCACTCCCTCGCCTCATCCATCATGGTTGGCATGGATTAAACCATGGCAACCATGGGCCTCCTTTCTTTTTTCAACAATTCCTTTTTCTTTTCACAAAAATAAATTAAAATAAAGGGTAAATTACACTTTCCGTCCTTTATGTTTGTACCGGATTGCAACAGATAGCCTTTAACTTCAATAATTACAGTCACAATCCTTTATTTGCAAAACTCGTTACACTCTACGTCATCTAGTACTAACCAGGTTAAAATTTTCAATTAAGGGTATTTTGGTCAATTCATATTTTTATTTAAATGTTTAATAAATAAAACCAAAAACATTGCATATACACATTATCTTCCCCAATTTTCTAACCCTAAAACCCTAACCACCACATATTGCCACCACCACCACATCCTGCGGCCACCAATTGTATTTGGTGGCTGAATTAGTGAATCTTATTAATACGCCACCGAACAAAAATCTAGTGTCCCCAACCCTTTATCTCCTCTATTTCTACCTTTCTATCCATGTGGCCGTTGAAGCACCTCATCTTCCTCCTTACCCTCATCCTCATTTTCTCCTTCGCAATCCAATGATAATGATCGACTCCATTGACAAATAATCCAAGCGATAGCCACATGTTTAACTCCTTATAATCTGTCAAAAGCAAAACGTAAGCTTTTCAGACATTTTGTAGAAACTGAAAATGAAATCAAATTGGTGTATCACCCTGTGCCAGGCTTATCTTGCAAGAGCATAACGGTTTGGCGATTTAAAGGCTTCCCCTCCTTTGCACCTACAAATGAAAAGTTCTCTGTGAAGCAATGAAGTTTTGCTTTTGCTAAGGAAGCTTCCTACCAAGCAAAAAAAAAAAGTGCACTCAAAACATGTAGAGATTTTTTGACTAATTCCTCGTTTTTTGAATGAAAGCACAACTCGTTTCTCATAAACCCTAACAATATAATCCTTCTCTCACTCCAAATCACATCACGATGTTCAGCTGCAACAGTGACGTTAAAGCCACACCCTTAGCCGACTTCCTTAGGTCGATATCAATGTTCAGTTCACTGACCAATAGTGCATTCACATTGGAATAACACAGATCTGGATTCTGAAACATCACCTCATACCAGAACCACAATTAATGTTACTAAAGCTATATACTCCTCAGATCCGGCAGCAGCAATAGCTTGAGTCGAGATCGATCAGTTTGTGGCTCGACATGTATTATGACGGCAGGATGTGGTGGTGGCAAGATGTGGTGGTTGGGGTTTTAGGATTAGAAAATTGGGGAAGATGAGGTGTAAATACAATGTTTGGATTTATTTATTAAACATTTAAATATAAAAATATGAATTGACCAAAATACCCTTAATTGAATAAACTTAACTTAAAATTTTAACCTGGTTAATACTAAAGCACGTAGAGTGTAACGGGTTTTGCAAATAAAGGATTGTTACTGTAATTATTGAAGTTAAAGGCTATCCGTTGCAACCCGGTATACAAACATAAAGGACGAAAAGTGTAATTTACCCTAAAATAAAAGAATAGTTGTTTGGGTCATGACCACACCCTTAGGGTAGTGGTTTTAAATGATGGATTAGAAGTGAGTGACATAACGCTGATTTTGAGGGTCATAGTGATTATGAGGGTCATGACCACACCCTATAAGTGTTAAATATATATAAGGCTGGAGGGTGTGGGGCGCCACCCTTCGCCACCTGGACACCTATAGCGCCCCCCTCCGCCATCGACCACACCCCCGGCGCCATAGCCGGGGCGCCATTGAAGCTCCGCCAACATGTTAACGAGAGAAGATGGGCGTTTTCAAGTGGGGACCATGTTCTCAACCAATGATTTTTTATTTTTTTTAATTTTGGTTAATAGGGGGCTCCATCCACACCCTGCAATTTAAAGGGGGCTCCATGGCTGAGTTGGATCCTAGGTGGCGCTGACGTGGAGCTTAGGTGGACTTGATAAAGCCCATGGGGCTCCATCCACACCTCATAGCCTAATGATTTATAAGTATCTTGTATCCATATCATCATATATGTATTAAATATGTGTTCGTAATATGAACTTTTTTATGGCATTATCAATTAATTTTCGCAATTTATAAAGGATTTACTAAACAATACATAGATGGATATTAAATGCGAGTAGCCAATATGGTGGTTGATTCACCTTTTACGACCTTATGGATAGGTAATCAGTTTGGACTGTTTTAGACGGCTTCCGACTAAGCAAGCGTTATTAAGAAGAAACATATCGGTGGGTTCGGGTTTATGTGGTTTCTGTAGTGATGCTATGGAATCGGTGGACCATCTTTTTACGGGTGCCTCCCGGTCCATCGACTTTGGAGCAAGTTTAGCGCATGGGTCAGGTTGCATCCTTTCTTTGCTTTTTCAGTTCGGGACATTTTGGATATGCATAAAAGTTTGAACGGTAATAAAGATTCAAAAGAGATAGTCAAAGGATTGATCATAATCACGTGTTGGTGTATCTGGAAAGCGAGAAATTCAGTGATTTTTGACAACGGTAGCAGTAATGAGGATGACATTTTTAGGGAGGTTAAAACGCTTAGTTTCTTTTGGTTAAAAAATAGATCCTCCCATGGCAATTTGGATTGGGGAGAATGGTGTAAATTTCCTTTGTACATGATGTAATTGGTTGGTTGTGGGGCGGTCCTGTGTGGTTTTTTTAGCCAAGCCGGTGATTTTTGTTTTAATACAAGTTAACATTTCAAAAAAAAAAAAAGGTAATCAGTAATCACGGTACAATCACGTCCTCATGGTCGTGATCCAACGTTTCAAATTGGCATGGAGATACTGAAGCAAGTGGTCAGAGTAATCCATGAACGTCTCCTTTCATAAAACGACTAACAACAAAATATACGTAGACTTTGAGCTCTAATGCTCTATATAATAATGTAAACCCGACTAGAATGTTATTAGTCACTTATAAAAATAGTGTAGGTGAAGTGCAAAACTTTAAATTAGCCTATACACGTATGGTAGCTGATATTAATATAAAACAAAATCCTAATGGCTAATTAACAGGGCCGACCCTGGAGGTGGGCGGGGAGGACCACCGGCCAGGGCCCGTGATTTCGTAGGACACGTAATTTTTAAAAAAAAATCCGATATTATATATGTAAAAAAAATTAATAGGGTATAGCCAAACAAATACTAACATAACATAGGCACACTTACAAAAAAAAATCATATGGTTTAGATTAATTAGCCCATTGGGATTAGGTTAGTGAGCCCATTGGGAATTCAGGTATGATTTAAACTGTAAAGAGTTGGTTCACCAATTTGCTATCAAGAATGCAATGAAGGCTTCACGAATCGTTGGTTAGCTATTAGCTTATTAGTTTTTACAGTGTGTCACTCATTCAAATATTATATTTTGTATTTTGTTAATTGCATTATTTATCGAATGCTATATTTTTGTCAACGGTTCACAATCGTATGAACCGTTGACACAAAATATGGATTTGTATGTGTGATGAAGTCCCACTAATCCGTAATCACACATGTCATGAGTGCAACAAGAGAGTTCTTGTAATCATTATTATCAAAGCATGCCAAGTACTCAAAAAAATAATAATAAATAAATAATTACTCCTCATAAATTAGTTATTGTTTATTTCACCTAAATTGTTTGTATTTCTTTCCCCTTTCCTCTTAATAATTGTATCTTATGAATCAATTGTTGTTTCGGTTCACCGTTCTAAATGTCCAACTATGTTTAAACACCTCAAAACTGAAATGAGAGGAGACGAACATTGACGATTTCACGGTGCCTACAGTTGTATCTGATCGTTCAAAGCGGTTGGACATGTACCGTTTATACTGATTCGACTTAACTTTAAAACTATATAATAAAGTAGACCAACGTGTCATTTATTGGATTTATCTAATTTTCTGTTTTCTTGCATTTTTTCCATATGTATCTTATATTAGTTAAATAATAAATTAATATAAAATCTTATCCTACTTTGAATTTACGAGCCGGAGGTCTCACTGAAAGCAACCTCTCTATTCCTACGGGGTAGAGGTAAGGTTGTCTACATCTTACCCTCCTCAGACCCCTACCTTAGCTTTGCTATTGATGGGATTTACTGAGTATGATGATGATGATCCTATTTTGAATTTAAAATAGAATGCTTATATTTTCTAGAAAAATATCATCTTCAAATTTAAATTGTTAATTTAAGATAAGATCTTTTTAAATAAACCAAATTATCTATCATGAAAACCAAGCTTAATATTGTTGGATAAATATAATATCCACATAGCAACTAATATATTAATCAAAACTAAAGAATATTAAAATAACATTATGTAAATTAATATTTCACATACTTTAATATTAACTAGGTTTATACCCCGCTCACGTTGCGGCGCGCTAGACCAAATCGTTTTCGGTAAGAATTGAATTTACCTTTCCAGATCGTGTGAGCGTTTTGTTTTATGAGGAGAAACATCCTTCATGGTTCACTCAACATACTTGATCAACACTTGTTAGTTGTTACAATAGTAAAATGCTACTTTCATTCTCTTTCCACAGGAAGAAACATGCTAAACCATAAATTTATGTTTTTTTGACAAATAGGACAAAAGTACACAATCAGAAATATAAAACACTCGTTTATAATTACTTAGCATTCAAAATAAATAAGATAAATGACTAACCTAAGATATCTTACAAAAATAAACGACGACTAAATCCAGATTTCACCAACACGATATTACGGTTATCAGAAAACATATCCAAAGCTTGATTCCAGACTGATGCATTCTAAATAAACCTGGTAAATCACTCGAAATTAGAAGAAAAAAACATTAAAAAATGCGACAGATTTTACCTTTCCATATTGCAAGAGGTGAGTGTTGTAACCCTTAACTCCTTAACCTTTTAGTTAACTTACACGACCCTCATTTAGCCACCTAATGGGACTTACTGTTGAAGACAACAGCTGAGAGAAAACATACCTGGGAAACATACTTCAGCATGCAAGCGGTAGAAAACACAAACCGAGATACCATAACTGCCAATGGATTCGCCACTTAGAAGACATAATGCTGCCCTATTAAGTGCCATATCAACCATGCACCCAGCACATCAAAAAATAAACCTTCATCTCACCCGATTTAAGCTTCACCTTCATTTCCATTTGTTTTACATGCCGGCCCTCGATTTTTACTTCTCTCAAGCCAGCCTTCAACATCGATTGCAGATCACAAAGCGCGCAAATCAAACCATCACCTACGAGAGACAACATGCTTTCCACATCGTGTATAATCCCCAACCCGAATTGTGGCTTGCCCATGTGTCAGAAAGCAGGAGAGCATGCTTGTTCCAAACAGTAAGGCTTCAGTAATGGTCTGGGTTGACCACCTTGACCCCAAATTAAAGAAACAATAGCTATATAAGATGTCTACAAGATGAATAGCTAAAAGTGGGGATGGTTCGCCAGAGCTAAGTTTGTTGAGAAGAGGTAATGCAGTTTTGGGACCTGGTGGAACCTCGTGGGTGTGGTCAGAAGGATCTTGTCCGTGTTTTGTTATGGGTTGAACACGTTGGGTTCCTTCCCGACTCAAGAGATATGGTTCTAGTAGAGGGCTTTAACCACCAGGGTTCCCAATGTTCGATCAGCTTACATAGCCCAGAAGCCACGGTAATGACGAATACACAAACAAAAAACATACATTCAGGTCCTTCTCAGAACCGCTCGTAACACCATTTCCTGCTGGAATCGCCTTCTCTTTTTTTCGGCGTCACAGCGTAGTTCGTAACCTCGCTTCCAGACTGAATCGCCGGTTTGGAGCGGTGGCTGGTCAGGATCAGCTGATTTTGTTAGCCATTGCTGAGATAAAATAGTTCACGACAAAGAATAGCTCAAGGTTCAGATAGAACTACCTGATGCTATTGACCAATGTTGAAGAAATTTTAACCTTAAAATTCAATTCCCAAAGAAATTATACTTAACTCCTAAATTGATTCACAAATTTTACAGTACCATGAATCGATATCATCCATTTGCTCTAATCTACAAAACTATGACAAACCCCTGGCCCTGACCTGAACAAAATCACATTTCGGTTGCCTATTCTTGTAAAAACAGAACATGCAGGTAAAGAGGGCTTACCTGAACTTCGGCGGATCTTCTTCGGAGGGTTGGCCGTCGCCTAAAGCACTGGTTGTCTCCTTTCTAACCAAATCGGTCGTCGGAAACCTAAACTCCATTGTCTTTGCTGCCACGTTGAACCAAATCCCCTCTGCGGAACACCTCCGCCTCTCTGGACATCCCGGTAACCCTAGCCGTCGTCGTAACCTCCGCCTCTCTGGACATCCCGGTAACCCTAGCCGTAGTCGTTCAGAGGTGCTGCTAGTCGTTGCTGTAAAATGGTCGGCCTGATTCTCTCCTATGTCATATTTTCTCTTCCCTCATGTGTTTATATGAATGGGTTGCTGTGTAGATTGAAGAGATGACGCGATTTAAGAACCTGAAATTCGAATTGGGTCCTATTAAAGCCACATGGTATCATCTTATTCTCACATGGTTGATACGGGCCGTATAAGGTTATACGGCCCGTATAGAATAAAGCGAACCGACAAAGGCTGCGCCAGCCTAGAGGTGATAAACAAACCAATATCTTATTTTCACATCCCCTATTGTATACGGGCCGTATACAATTATACGGCTCGTATAGAATGTTTTTGAATAGGAAAATGCGCAGAGAATGTTTTTTTTGGTTTTATTATATACGGCCCGTATACAGTTATACGAGTCGTATACATGTGTATACGATTTGTAAAACGTATACGGCTCAATTGATTTATTTTTGTGGGTTTTTGATGTTAGCACATGTATACGGGCCGTATAACTATATACGGGCCGTATATATTGGCGTTTTTCCAAGTATCACGTTTTATTCTCGTAAAAACACAATCATTCTAGGGTTTCTAAACTCTTCATCACCTAAGGTTTTCATCAGTCCGTTGATGAAAACCTTAGCGATCGCAGAGATCTTCGTGTTGGTTATTTATCGATTCCGAGTAACTAGCAGAAGAACCTGACACAAACAAGTTCTCCACAGTTTGTTATTCAGATCTCTGTTCGGTCATCTTTCCAAACTACAACACACGATACTTTTAATTAGCTGTCATAGTTGTCAAATTCGATTTCAACAAATCTTTTCATTTTCCTTCAATTTCTAAAACATTCTCTGTTACATGAAGACGTGTCGGGTTCTTCTACTAGTGGTATTTTACTGAAGTATTGAAGATTGAGGCGGGCATTGTTTAAATCTGAATATAACTAGATGTTACGTGTATCAGCGTTGTTTATCACCCTGTGTGAGCATTGGAAACCCGACAAACAGTCTTGACAACTGTGACATTTTATCTATCTATGTGTGTCACATCCATCCTGTTATTGCAATCGATATGATTAATTTTTTCAGATTTTTTTCTAATTAGCGTTGTTAACTACCAAAAGAATGCATACACAAAATAGTTCTAGTGGACGAAGCAAAGAGACCGTTGTGTATCTGAATCAGGTTCTCAAACAAACACTACCAAAGATGGGTTGGTGAAAAATACCGGAGCTGTTATCTCGGTTGTCCAGTACTCTCCTATATCAACTTGAACGGTTGATGGTTACAAGGATCGTTCTAATAGATTAAAGAGAATAAACCATTTTTTACCAATTTTCACTCCAGTAGTTGAAACTTGAGCGCAGGAATCAATTCAAAACCCTCACCCTCAAAAATCAACCAGAAACCAAAGGAAAAAAGGGCTGATAATGGCTGATGGTTCTTCGTTGAGGAAACCAAACGTAGACGGAGATGATAGGCCTGGTAACCGGAAGAGAAATCAATTGTATTTTTTTAGTTGCTTCTCTTGTTAAGTTTCTGAACCAACCGAAATCCACAAATTCCAACAGTTTCTTCATAGATTTCGTCCGGTTTCCAAACTCTTTCACACAAAGTTAATATTCACTGTGGTGGATGCAAGCATAAAGTTAGAAAAATACTCAAGTTGAACGGACGATATGTATCAACAAATTGTGAGTGGGAATATGGCTATGAAGAATAGTATGGATAAACAATCACCGGTACGGGTTTTTCTGCCAGTTATTCGGAATGTTTCGAATCATCACAGAAGACGTGTCGGGTTCTACTGCTAGTAGTATGAGTCTGAGTCCATTGTGGTTCGTGAATGTCTCGAATCATCACGACAAGGATTGTTCTAATAGATTAAAGAGAATAACCCCTTTTTTACCATTTTTTACCCATAGTATACGAGCCGTATAATAATATACGGCCCGTATACAACCATCGTATACATTGTATACGATCGGTAAAAATATTTTTTACCAATGGTATACGGCCGTATACGACTCGTATACATATGGTAAAAAATGGTAAAAACCTCTTTAATCTATTAGAACGATCCAATAAACGAAGAACAAAGCCTATTTTCAAAACGCAGGTTCATACAGTGCTGTAGTTGTGGTTCAGTTTGGGTCATCATAACAAACCAATATTTAATCTCCTACTAAAGAAGGTTTCACATGCCTGCCTAGAGGTGATATCAGACGAAGTAAATGAAATAGAAAAATTAAAGTTATATAACCGTACATGCGCGTGTCGTTTGTATACAAGCAGTGGGTTGTCGTGCGCGTGTCAGTTGGATGCGTATATAACGAATGGTAATACATTATTCGACCAACCACATTTTATAATCATACCCTTTCATCACGCAAAATCTTATTGACGTTTTATGTTGTTTGTTGATATGTTCCTTAGGTCAAATGATCCCGTTGGAGATGATAGACCCTTTTTGGAGAAAGTTAAATTTGGACTCCATAGTGGAACTGAGCAAGGTGGACTCTTTCGACTTAGACGGCGAATTTGCGCTTCTCAAACAACATTTAAGTGCTCAGCCGAGAGAACTCAGGAAAAACTTTATTCAAAAGATGAAGGAGTTGGTACAACTCAATAAGACAAAGCTTAAACAACCAGTTGTGCAAAAAAACACACGGGGTCGTCCAACTTTAAAAGCTCAGCAACAAAGGAAGGATGATTCGTTTACGGAGCCTTCAAGACACAGCTTTTTAACAACGCAGGACCAGTATAGTGATTCAAAAGATGGGTTTCGCACACAAGATGAGTTTGGCACACAAGAGTCAAATATCGAACCTACCAGGCACAGCTCGTTTGTCGAGTCACAAAGTTATTGTACTGAAACACCTATGTTCTTCGGCGAGATTGCGAAAGGGGCTAAGAATTCGAAAACGAAAAAGAAGGTCGCAAAATCAAAGGAAGAGCCACCAGACTTACCTTTGCTGCCTGTCGGACAAGTTAATATGTTCACGCACTTCAAAAAGTTCATTCCACCGTGCTTCTATCCACACCTCAGTCACATACAAAATGTGCAGGGTGATGGTAATTGTGGGTTTCGATCTATAGCGGTCGGCTTATCGCTTAAAGAGTATCAGTGGCCGTTCATACGGGAGCAGCTTCATGATGAGTGCAACCGGTTCCACGAATTATGGAAAAATATAAATGGACCTCAGTATCAAGAAGTTCTGGAGTCATTAGTTTGGTCAAAAGACCATATAGACGGAGCACCTCGACATAAGTGGCTACAAATGCCATTCACGGGGCTTCTGATAGCAAACCGGTGGAATGTCATTTGTCTCTTATTAAGTGACCTTGGTTGTGCTTCATTTTTTCCCATGTTCAGAACAGCCGAAGAAAGTATTCCGCATCGAACAGTCGCGCTTGTACATGTACACATGAACCATTTTATTCACGTCAGATTAGAAGGGGAATATCCAATGCCAACCCCATCAGGATACTGGCGACAACCGACACGGAATACGCCAGTAGAAAGTTGGTATCACTATTACAAGGAACGTATTGACCAATATAATACGATCGTTGATGAATATAGGACCAGGGATTACATAGATCTAGGTGGCCTATGAATATAAAATGTTATTTGCATGTTTTGACAATTTGTAATGATCAACATACACGTTATATAAATGTTTTGGCAACTTTTTGAGATTGAACTTGAAAAAATGTTTAAACGAATCAATTTGCATGTTTTGACAATTTGTAATGATAAACATACACGTTATATAAATGTTTTGGCAACTTGTTGAAATTGAATTTGAAAAAACGTTTAAATGAATCAACGTTAACGCATAACGACCGTATTTTCGTCAGTTCCGCATATAGTAATTGAAAAAAAATGAAAAAAACTGAATTGTATACGGGCCGTATAAAAATATACGCCTCGTATACTGTGATCGTATATTAAGTATACGACAGAATTAAAATAAATTAAATCACTGTATACGGGTCGTATACTTTTATACGGCCCGTATACCAAAAAAAAGGTCGTATAAGTTTTATACGACCTCATTTCCACCATACGGCCTCAACTTTCAACCAAAAATTCTCTCGGATCGTTCTTGGACAGCGTTCTTCGGCGTTTTTGGCGTTTTCTTCACGTTCTTCCTATACGGTACGTTTTCGTATAGTGAACTTTTAAATTACGTAACATGTAAGATTATGGTCTTGTATAGTAAAGCGTAGATAGGCGTAACGATTACGATTGTATAATTCAATTTGAAAAAAAAAATTTGAAACAGGAAATTGTAAATGATTATTATGTGTATACGGTCGTATAAATTGTATACGATCGTATAATGTTTGAATATTAAAAAAATATACGGTCGTATAAATAAAATTTATACGACCGTATACACTTGAATAATCAAAGGTTATACGATCGTATACATTATATACGCTCGTATAATGTTTGAATATTCAAACATTATACGCTCGTATATTTATATACGGTCGTATAACGTTTGAATATTCAAACATTATACGCTCGTATATAATGTATACGGTCGTATCCTTGTTGAATCTTCAAACATTGTACGAGCGTATATCATATGTACAATACGTTCGTATACAAGAACAATATTCGTATAATACGTTAACGATAATCGTATAGTGATTGCTAAGTTGTAATTGTTATTTGTTACAGACGATATGGCTGAGTCATCAGCAGCTGGTGCGGCCCGTAGAGGTCGAGGTCAGGGTCAGGGTCAGGGTCGGGACCGTGGACGTGGACGCGGACGGGGACGTGGACGTGGACAGGAGGAGGAGGTTGTGCCCGATTTTACTGAGACGGGGCAGTTTGTTAGAGATATCCCCCGAGGTACGGTTGCCTATAGGGTTTTGGGCAAATTACGGGAGATGGTGTTGGATGCGCCTCGGACCATAGATTTTCAGTTTTTGACAGATATTGGAGCGATCGTTCGGGTCCGGGAGCTCATGCCAGCTAACTCCCCGTGGGACCGTTTATTTGATGCCGCCGCAGAGCGGGCCCACAGGGAGATTACTTTAGAGTTTTTATCTACCTTTACATTTATGGACACCCGGGGTGGGGGTTTTCAGCATTTTTTGACGACAGACGCCGTAACTTTTACTATTTGCGGCAAGACTCAGAGGATGACACTTCCTCAGTTCGCTGTTGCCTTGGGTCTATACTCACAGGAGGACTCAAGGTCACGCACATTTTTTGATGCGCCAGTCAGCACGTCCACTGACGTGTTGTGGCCGTATTGGAAGAGTATTGGGTTCGGGGAGTTCGCGAAACCGAGACAGCGATCCCCGAAGGCACGGGCGACTGATCTTTACGACCCGTTACACCGATACCTACATCGGTGTATCGCCGTGACGATCGCCGGTCGTCATGATAGCAGGGAATGGGTCACCCAAAGTGACCTATTCTTCTTGCACGACTTACTTACCGGCGGGAGGGCCAACTTGGCGTACAAGTTGGCCGCATATCTCGCCGAGTACGCTTTTAAGCGAACCTCTTCCCACATCAGCTGTGGGGCCTTCGTCACCCGTCTGGCGAAGGGTTATTTGCGCCTTCTGACCCCGCAGGTGGCAAGGGATATGACGCAGACACGCCAGCTTGGCAGGGTTGGGAGGGACACAGCCCTATCGATGGGTTTGGCTCGCGAGGTCGAGGGAGGGCAGCTTGGTTTGGGCTTATGGTGTGGGTGAGGGACCCCGTGGAGAGGGTGGTGATGAGGAGGGAGACGAGGGCGAGGGCGTGGGAGAGGGAGGCGACGGAGAGGGAGGCGACGGAGAGGGGGTCGCTCATACTGCCGATCAATCACAGGTAGTTGAGGAGGAGTTACGGGGTGATCGCCCGTACGTTCGACGCAGCGTGAGACAGCGTGTGATGCCTCCACCGGGGGTGGAGGAGAGACTCGTTCAGGTCGAGTCGGCTGTAGCTGCAGTCAGAGGGGATTTAGCTGCAGTCAGAGGGGATTTAGCTGCAGTGAGAGATGATGTACAGTGGATGGTCGAGGCGATTGTGGCTATGCATTCTGCCGCGCCCCTACCTCCACGAGCTGGCGCTGCACCACCACCACCACCACTGCCGCCGTAGCTGCTTATTGTATTATTTTTTTTTTTTGTTATTTTACGTTTGAAACTTTGTAAAAGTTTATCTTTTTTTTTAGATGTAAAACATTATAAATATTAATCTTTTGTTTAGATGTTATGTTGTTTGTTTAATAATTGTTGTCATAGTTTATCATAATCATATCACATATTTATCGTTTTACATAGTGGAAACTTACTAAACATTATAAATACGTTTAACTAGAAACTCGTAACATAATCCGATATATACAATACTATTTTAAAATTTATAAAACTTAGTAAATGGTTTCCCGATTGCAACAAAAATTAACTTTTCTATACATATTTATCGTTTTACAAATAGAAAACTTATTAAACATAATAAATACGTTTAACTACAAACTCGTAACATAATCCGATATATACAATACTATTTTAAAATTTATAAAACTTATTAAACGGTTTCACGATTGCAACAAAAAATTAACTTTTCTATACATATTTATCGTTTTACAAAGAGGAAACTTATTAAACATAATAAATACGTTTAACTACAAACTCGTAACATAATCCGATATATACAACACTATTTTAAATACAAAAATTTATTAAACAGTTTCCTGATTGCAACAAAAAAGTTAACTTTTCTATACGGGCTATACGGGCCGTATAACATTATACGGCCCGTATACATATTCCAAAACTAAAAACCCTTGGCAAACATTCGAAACAAAATTATGCAAATATGTATACGGCCAGTATATAACTATACGTCCCGTATACATATAAAAACAAAAAAAACATTCCACCGCATAAAATTCTGTGCATAAACATTCTATACGGCCCGTATCATTTTATACGGCCCGTATAGATATAGGGATATAAAAATAAGATTATAGGGGATGTGGAAATAAAACAACCCTTCGAATTTGGGGCTGGATGTCTTGATGGAAGAAGGGCATATGCCGGTAATGAGATACCTAGAAACCTGAACTGTTCCTAAGAGGTTTCATGTTTTGTTATTATATATAAAATAAAATATAATATTAACATTATATTGATAGTTTGATAATGATATTATATTAATATAATAACCATGATATTATACCAAAAATGTGATGTCATATATCTTATAACCTTTGAGAAAGACGTTTTTTATTTGATTGAGTTTAGTTTATAAAAACAAACCTAACTTTTAACTTTTTACTATTTAATATGTAAAACTATATTTATTTAGCATGTGTAATACAGTAGGCTTTTTAAAAATACAACTTTTATTTTATTCTTTAATATACAAAATTACATTTCTTCAACCCGTGTAATACACGGGGTTTTAAAGATATATTTTTTTATTATTTGGTATACATAATTACATGTATATTTTGAAGATTTAAACTTTTTTTATTACTTGATATATAAAATTACATCTATTCAATACGTACAATACAAGGGGTTCTCAAAGTTTTTTTATTTAAACTAGATTTGATTCCCCGCGGTGCGGGGTCATTTTTTTAACGTAATTTAAGCGTACTGATTTTTTTTTGTAATTGCTTATCGATCAAGCGTAGACCAACTGAAAATGTCGATAAAATAAGCAGTGGAGGATCTAGGATTCCGACCAAGCGGTAACGTTTTATAAATAAGCGGTAACGAAATCGAAAAAACGTCAAATTTTTCCAAAATTTACACTAAAAACGTCAAAAATTTTCCGGCCAAGCGGTAGCGGGCGCTCCCCCTTGATAACACATACATCCGCCCCTGAAAATAAGGACAAAAACGTATTATATTTGACATGACTAATTTTCGAAATAAATTACGTCAAAACATAAACCGAGGGGATAAAAATAAGCACGTAAAACTCGAGGGGATCAGAATGTCATTATGTCGAAACATAAACCAACTCGAATTTATACCGTCATGTACATAAACGCCAAAGTATAGACCAATTGAAAACGTCAATAAAAATACGCACCAAAACGTATTATATTTGACATGACTCATGAAACGTAAAGCAACTCGAGTTGTCAAAATGTCATAACACAAATCAACTTGAAGTTATATCGACATGTATAAAACGCCAAACGTAGACCAATTGAAAATGTCAATAAAAATAAAACCAAAACGTATTATATTTAGCATGACTCATGAAACGTAAAACAACTCGAATTTATACCGTCTCGTATTGTATTTGACATGACTCATTTTTACAAAACGAAATCACGTGAAAACGTAAACCAACTTAAATTTTGAACCGACACACACTTAAAAATAAGCTCGTAAAACTCAAGAGGGTCAATATAACATTTTACAAAGTTTTTAAAAAGCTAAGGGGTGTAATTGTCAATATAAAAACTTGAGAGGGGTGATGTTAAAAAAAACAAAAGTCAAAACTACCGTACTATTTGGTCAAGCAAGTTTGTTCAGTTTGGTTTAAAAAAAACTATTGTGGCAAAGTTCTAAACTCACAAAACTTCCGTGTAGATTTAGATGTAAAATAGTATATAAAATTACGTTTATCAATCCGTGTAATACACGAGATTCTAACCTAGACATTATCTAAATGAAAATACTTCTCGTTTGGTTATCCTACTTATGTGAAACATATTTTCACACATAAATTACTTAAAATTTAGCCCGTCAAAAGTTGTCATTTACATGCATTTCAACTTTCAATCTTTATGTTGTTTGTAGAATATCTTGCATTCACAACGATGCTTCAAACACGTCTTAAAATCCTAACACCCCTAATCAGCTAACATCAAACCGTCTCAGGTCCATCGCTTGAGAGACAAATCAAACTTACCGATGACCATCAAACTCGGGTAACACGTGTGGTAAATTACACCATAACGCCTTATTTAATATTAACTAGTTGTACAACATTAGAATACCATTTGGATGGCGAAACTTGAGATTTTCGACCGGTGGGCGGAAGTCACCGGACCTAAAAAATTCTATAAAACCGGGGGGTCAAAAACGTATATACCAAAAAAAAATTATACGAAAACTACATACTCTTCACTACTGAGCGAAAAGTTAGGGGGATCAGCCACCCACTCCGCCCCTTAAAAGCTTCGCCCATGAATAAAACATCATCGAATACATTTTATTATGAAATGACCTAAACTTGAATTTATTATGGTTTTTTATTAGACCATCCGTAGTGGTGAACAAAAATAATGCCCCCACCATGGGGCATTATCCGACACGTGGCATCCTAGTTAGCGTTGGGCATTATAGCAAAAGAGGTGTAGTGGGACATTATTCCAATAACGCCCATATTATTTTTAATGAAAAAAAACACACGAAAAAACACGTGGGGTGGCTCAAATGTCATTGGGTGGACAAAAGTGATTGTCAGAAGTGATTGGCCCGGTCAAATGTGCAAAGCGTTTTAATTAAAACGCCAATTTGATTTTTTTTCCAAAATAACGCCCGGAAACGCCGGGTGTAATGGGGTGGGGGGCGTTTTCCGGCGTTTTTTTTGAATTTAAAAAAAAAAAACGCCCCACTACGGGTTGTCTTAAGGAAAAGAGAAAGAAAGAAGGGGGGTGCATTGTATAGTGTTTGGTGAGCTTCCTCATGGAAGGTTAACCCACTTAATAATTATTATATATATCAATTACTATCACCTACTTGCGCCAGGATACTTCTTGACTTTTGAGTTTTCCCACTGAAGTTTCCATTCTTTGATTTGGAACATTAGCACATATCGATTACTATCATTTACTCAATTTTTTTTATAATAATAATTATTATTAGATAAATGGTATTTAACTTTTAAAGATATTCTTTGTTGTGAACATGAACGAGTCAAGCCATTTGTAAGCTACCCAAAATAAACTCAATAAAGGCGATTTTCTTTTTACTTTTCTTATTTAATTTTTTCCCTTTTCATCCAAAAGTACTATAGCATCAGGTTTTCCTTTTGAATGCTATAACAATTTTTGTTACCATAAAGAGACGAAACAATACCAACCGAATTCCCGTAGCGAAGCACGGTATAATTTGCTAGTTTATTTATTATATTACAAATGGGGGCCTGCCTGCAGGTTCATGATACATACCATGGTCGCTCACCTACAAAATCTCCGAAGCTCACCGTCCCAAAATTCTGAGGCGACAACCGATAACGAGGAGACAACTTTTGTTCACTTTATAGTGACGCATGCTTCGAGGAAAACTACTCCAAAATCCACGAAAGATCCTCTTTTCATTTCATTAATTATCATTTTACAACTTAATTATATTGAGAAAAAACACAATTAAGATACGAAAACTCAAGACCTTATGTAGTAAACTTTTGTTTTTGTTTTTTTCTAAAAAAGTTAGCGAATATAAGTTACATGTTTTCAAATGTTTTTAGACATAAAAAAAGCGCCGAGTGGTTATATCTACATATACACTATAATCTTTAGGTAAAATGTAAAATGAGTATTTTTTTTTTATGTTTTAACTAGGGATGGCAACGGAGCGAGTTTGAGACGGATATAACTAATCTCAACTCCAAACATAATTAGATAAGTTTGTCTCATCAGGTAATTACTGGTAAGGTATGGGGTATACCCGCGGGTTTCGGGTAAACTCTTTAATATAAAAAAATACTCGTCGGGTATTTTTGGTGTAACTACTAATCAATTACATTTAGCACTATTATTACAAAAGTATATCAAATAACTACAATATATACGACTAAATTAACGGAATGTATAGAAAAAATAGTCAAATACATAGATGAAAAAAAGAAATATATGCTATCATATATATACACACACATAAATATTTAAAAAATAATAAAAGAAGTTATATCGGGTAGACGAGTCTACTTTAACCAAAAGTAACCGGGTCGGGTAAATGGGTATATCACCAAATCCTAAAATCGTCTCAAACCCGCGAAAAAATATAAGTTAATCCCAAACCTGGTCCTATACCCGCTTACTCGACCCCAACCCGTCCCAAATGCGTCGGGTTTCAGGTTTACCTATCGGGTTCAGGTTTGATTGTCATCCCTGGTTTTAACTATTATATATACTGTACTAGGTGATTACCCGGGATTGCTTCCCGGGCTTGGGAAACTTAGTTATATCAATTATTATTTGTTATTAATACGACCTCGTTACATCAAGCATCTCATTGGATTCAACAACATTGTCTTCACATCACCAGATTAGATCATAAACCCGTATTAGAGGTCAAACAAAAGCACAACAAGACCACATGAATAACATCATTTCCACTTTTACTTCAATGCACTTACGTGATCGGGTGATTTGGGATTTTGTAAAAATGTTTGTTCTTGTACTTCTTAACAAAATTACATAGAATTCAAGAAAACAAAACAATGACTTAAAGAACTATAGTTTAACATCAAATCTGATCGGGGAAACAGATGTTGACCAAAAGTCAAACAGTTGTTGACCAAAAGTGAAACAGATGTTCAACCAGATCCACTGTCTTCTTATATTTTAGCACTGTTTTCCTCTTCAAAACACTGTTCAACCTAACATGGATTTCCATGAACTGTTGACCAAAAGTCAAACAGATGTTAAAACCACTGTTTGAGTTATTCAAACGTCTGTTGAATACTAAATGAGATGTTGGCCAAAAGTCAACTAGATGTTGACCAAAAGTCAAGCAGATGTTCACCAAAAGTCAAACGAAGTGACCCATACATGATTTCTTATACATATTTAACATGTCTCATTTGATCAATTTCAGTTTTGGTTTGGAAATTGTGGACACCAGTCCAAGCAAAAGGCGATATGTTTCTTGATATAATCGAAACTGTATGTGTTTCTATTTGCTTGAAATTATTATCAGAGAATAGAACTCGATGTTTTTATTCCTTTAATGGCATAATTAACCAGCTTGTCATTGTCAAAGAATAGCGCTTATAACTTTGAACATGATTTTGCTATTAGTTTGTACTATATTTTCAGTTAAGGAATCGTTTCGAGCGAGTAACCGAGTATATTGTCTTTAGCTTACATCTCCGCATTGTTTCCGTTAGACATGGACCTAATAATTTACATGTACATATATAGTTTTAGAATCACAACTTCAAAACTAAACAAATAAGTCTACCATCAGTTTCGAAAAGCAAAGAACTACAACCCAAAAACTTGGTTCAATGTATGCTTCTGCATTTGCCTTTTTCAATCCCATGAACATTCATCCGAACATAAAAAGCTTTTTACCTTTCACGAAGTTAAGTGTAAATGTTTCACCTGGAGCCATGCCTTTATCTCTCACAAACTTTCTCATTCCTTGCAGATAATATCTTGGTTGACCTCGAGATGAACCTATAGCAGCTTGAACATTCCAAACATCACCTGCCACGTCCACAATCTTCAAACCCATCTTACGATTCAGTCCAAGATCTTTAGCCTGTTTTTTAAAAAGGCGCTGTAACAAACAACGAACAATTCAATAAACAAAGAATTAACACATCTTTAAAATCTTACTAAAGTATGATATATTAGTAAACTCATAATCACAAACTTACAAAATAACCGTCAACACGGAAAGAAATAGGTACGATCTGATTATCTTCATTCACAACAACCATACCACATTCATTGACATTAACGATGTCCTGTACAGCTTCAGTATCTGAACCCAAGACAATCTCTTCTATCACCTTTTCTTTAACAACAGCACAGACCTCCGGTGGAAGCACTAAATCACAGGTAGCACAATTGAAAACCGTGATATGAAAAGTCTGAAGATCTATCATCTCAAAGACAATGAGATGATCAGCAGTTAATGACAACTCATTCTTTATCTCCTTCAATCCGGTAGTTATGTAAAGTTCATTGTTGATATCTTCCATCCGTACAGACCAGTTCTGGTTTCCAGATCCTTTAATAAGAACCAGATATGAAGGAATAGTGTTTAACATCTTGTGATGAACAAAAGAACAATGAATACTCTACAATCAGAATAAAAACATTATATAGTATATTAGTAAAAATATATCAGAAAATTAAGTAAATAAATAAAAAACAACAATTAAACAACTGTATCTCCAAAAAATTACATGATGAATAATCTTCGAAGTTACATACCACATAATCTTCGTTACCAGACGGTTTGTAGTAAAAATCTTCACAAGGAGCAAGAGCAATGTCTTGATAAAAATACAATATTCTGAAACTTTCTAATGCTTCTTCATAATGAAATATCAACCATGAATCTGAAGGTATTTTCAAACTGTCTACCAATTGACACCAACCATTATAGAAATAATATCTGCCATTGCTTAGAGGATAGATCTTGACTTTAAAAACATTTCCAGTTATGGTCCGGATGTTTGTATTTCCAGTTGGATAATTAAACTGTTGAATCCAATTTTAATAATGTTTTGGCAAAATCTAAGCATAAATAAAAGAAACACTTTTATTGCTAGATATCATACAAAAAAATTAAAATTAAGTGTTAAACTAAGATGGGATAAAATTACTAACCAAACATTTCCTTTTACTGTCTTCAAGGTAACACGGAAATCCATAAATCATTCTCACGTAAAACTGTAACAGTATCAATCATATAGAATCAAAATAAATAACATTAAGAAACAAATGAATACAATCCATTAGGGTATGCAATACATCTAAATAAAAGATGATACAACTAATATATATCAAAATAACAATAGACAACATCGAAAAGGTGAGAATACATGTAATTTCTTATCATATCGAAATATATATATTTTTTACAGCAAATCATATAATTAAAATTTAAAACCTACTTTTCCGATTAAGTATCACAAATAGACATGCAGGATCATCAGCTGAATAAATTGTATAGAAAGACAGGATAGTGACTTGTTTCTATACCAAACAAAAACTTAAAAACAGTATACCAACTACTAATCAAAATAAGTTCAACTTTTCAAATACACATGAGAATACATCAGTTAAAATCGGAAATTTATATTATACTTCAGAATAACAGTATACCAACTACTAATCAAAATAAGACAAATGGTAGATACACGAAATGCAGATCACTTTTTTTAGAATCATATATGTCTATCATAACATGCATAATAACTACATAGTAATCGGATATACAAAAAAATTAGGACTATCAGAAGTTGTTCCAGTATAAGCCGCAACAATAAACGTAATCATAACCAACAATGGATTGAAAAAAAACAGGGAATTACATGAATACACCACCGTCGATTACAACTTCTTCATTAAAACAGCAAGAACGATAATCGGCTATGGAATTCAAAACTAAAAGAATAAACATGAAAAAATACAAAACAAATCAAATTATTTAACAATACCTTTGTTATTATACAAGATGATATTGATGAAGATCGGAAGAAATCGAAGAAGATGACAGAGTTTCTTGGAGAAAGTGTACAAAGAAACGTGGAGAGAGAAAGGAACCGAGATTTTGTGAGGATCTTTAAAAAGTTAGAAGGTTTAAAAATATCCCATGTAACCGGGTCGGGTCATCCCATTTAGTTTTTCGTCAACATCTGTTTGACTTTTGATCAACACCAGTTTGAGTTTTGGTCAACGTCTCATTTAGTATTCAACAGAAATTTGAATAACTCAATCAGTGGTTTGAAAATCTGTTTGACTTTTAGTCAACAGTTGGATGGAAACCCATGTTAGATTGAACAGTATTTTGAACAGATGTTTAAACATCTGTTTAGACTTAAATAGATGTTGGGGCTTAAACAGATGTTTGGCGTTCTATATCAGTTGTTTGGACTTAAACAGATGTTTGACCTTAAACAGATGTTTGGCCATAAACAGATGTTTGGCAATAAATAGTTGTTTGGCCTTAAACAAATGTTTGAACTTAAAACAAATGTTTGCCCATAAAGAGATATTTGGCCTGAAACCAAACATCTGCTTAAGGTCAACATCTGTTTCACTATTCGTCAACATCTGTTTGACTTTTGGTCAACATCTGTTAACATATAAACATTGTTAACATAAATTACAAATAATTAGCTAATATACGGCACACAATTAGCATCTTAAATCATCAAGACCCTTAACAATTTGACCATATGATTTAATCGTGTGTTTTATCTTAGATGGGACAACTCGAAAAGAAAATTCACTAAAAGGATAACATATTAAACGGGTCAAAAAAAGCTCAAAGTGTATTTTACTACAAATCAGGATTACCAACAATGCCAACAGTCAAGTCAACCATGTTTTTTTCACCTTTGACTTTCAAAGTCAAATCAGTTACTTACCAAATTCACAAATACATAAAATTTCTTATATAACCGCAAACATTAACACACCTAATAATCTTAACTCTGCTATAAACTGTAAAATACAAACCCAAATATCACATTTCCCTTGTAGTATTAAAGAATTCACACCAATTTAACGAAAATTACAAAAATAGACATTCTTATATAATAACTTTCCAATACAGACAACCCTATTCAACCTTCACCAAAATAGTCAGGCTCATTTCGATTAATGATGTCTATATTGTGAATCTTTATTGCCTCATCAATAATTCCCTGACTTGCCCTTTGAATTGTAATTCAAAGTCCAAGGAATCTGTGTCATCCTCATCCTTGCACAGTGTAAGATCAAGGAGATCTTGCAGATCTTCAACACCCAGGCCCAGTGCTTGTTCCCTTGATATTTTCTTCACCTCACCACTGGATTTGATCAGAGTCAATACATGGGTCTGTTTGTCAGATTTCCACTTTAGTATTTTTGAATCCAGTGGGTTTCTTGGGAGAGGTTTTATTGATGATGAGTTTGGAGATGGTGGCCTGGTAATGACTGGCTGAGCAGTATTTGTAGTTTGTGTCAATTCAAGTTTTTCTCCTATCATCTGCTTAAGGCCTATTTTTACAAGGTAATCCCCTGCTGCTTTATCTGCTGCTGTTTCTGCATCCATCTGCTTTTGTTTCCTTCTTTGGTAAAGGATGGCAGCAGGTGGAGCAGTGGATCTCCTGATTTGTAGCTTTTGTGGCTTAGCTGGAACCACTGCTTCAGGGTAAACAGGATTTTGTGGAACATTAGGATTTTTCTTTCTTAATTCTTCTAGCTTTTTGTAAGAGGCCAACACTTTATCCTCTGACCACCTTGTCACTTGGTTCCTTGACCCAAAATTAGCTGTTATTAACTCTTCTTTCATTCTCTTCAGCTGCAGAGTCCTTTTTGGTACATTTTTCTTAAACTTTGCCTAGATAGGAGGAGTCTGCTTCACCTTGTTTTTGATCATATCTTGAATTCATGCTGTTTCACTTTCTAGCTCACTAATGGTCCATTCTTTGTACAGGTACCTTTCTCCCTTGTATTGTAAGCCATGATATTATCAAGATAATATTTCCTCAAGGTTTCATCAGCTCTTTCTGGTAATTTTTGACAGAGATCTTTTGAAAACTGCTCCAAAGTTTTGACTTGGGTTAGCAGATATTGGTAGTATCTTTGAATCTCTCTGTCAGATTTTCCTTTTGTATTTCTTTTGGAGATATCCTCTGCTTGTTGAGCCTTTAACTTCAAGTATTCTTCAATGTTATTAGGCCTTGGATATTCTTGAACAGATGATAAGTTCCTTTTAGCAGGGTCATCTTCAGAGTAGAAGGATTTGATCTCCTCTCTAACTGCTGGAAGATCTAATGGATATTGGACTCCTGCAGGAAAAATGGCAGTGTTTGAATTTGAGACTTGTGCTGAAGAGAGTGGGATAGGATTTGGAATGGTAACAAGGGACAGTGGTTGTGTGGATGTTTGTGGTGGTGAAGGGTCATCATTCAGAATTATCCTTCTCCTTTTAGGTTTTGGAGAGGTTGGTGGTGTTTTGGTGGGTTGAGTGGTGGTGATTTGAGTGGTAGATGGTTGACTAACAGTTGTTGAAACAACTGGTGTTTCAACCACTGTTGCCATTACAACAGATGATGTGTCACCTGAAGTCTTCTACTTTTTGGCAGGTGGTGTTGGTGGTAATGAGGATGTTTTTGGTGGTGATGTGATTTGTGGTAAGGCAGTGGATTGAGTGTGTGTTTAAGTGGTGGCAGTTGTTGGTGTAACAGATGTTGAAACCATTGAAGTACCAACAGCTGTTGATACAACAGGTGTTTTAACATCTGCTGGTTTGGAGGTTTGATGTGTGGAGCTTTTGGGAGGTGTGGATTTGGGTTGCCTCACTTTTCTAGTGGGCTGTTTTCTTTTAAGCTCAGGATTTTCTTCATCCTTGGGCTCAGAAACACCCTGCACTTCCATTTCCATATAAACTTTCTTCTCCTGTTCAAACCTTGATTTTCCCTTTGCCTCTCTATCCTTTTTCACCCTTGTATTTTCATCAGCAATGGCATTTAAGGTCACATCAACCTTTTTAGAACCATCTGGTTTAGGGATGTCTGCAAGCATACTGGATTTGTCTAGTGCAATGTACAAACCATCTTCATATCCCTTTTTCTTTAGCTGCTTCATTTTCTCCCCCTTTTTGGCATCAGCTGGTGGTGGGTTGTCCACAAATATGATAGTAGGAGGAGCAAAATCAGTGGTTTTTAGCAAGTGGGCCTTGATTGCCTTTATGTCTGCTTGTGTATCCATGAACCTAGCTTCCATCATATTTCTGATCTTTTGAACCTGTATTTCATGTTGTTGATCAGCAGATGCCCTTTGTTGGTGAAGCAGAGGTTGAAATAAACTCCAAAGCTCAGTGGGAGTAGGAGCAGATGTTGCATCTGGTGCAGCAGTGGGTGTTGCCTTTTGTGCTTGTAACAACTGTTGCAGCATTGACTTAATATCTGCAACAGATGTGTCCAATTTGTCAACCCTCTCCGTCAATTCCTTGTACATTAAACCATCACCCAAGTTAATGGGATCATCTGATTTCCCACTGGCAGTGGTTGTATCAGCAGTTGACTTAGGGAAAGTTTCCCAAAAGTCATCCACAGATACCCCTTTTTCTTGGTACTGGGGACTTCTTTCCTCAGCAATTGACATCCTTTTAATAGAACCAGTGGTTGGAACAAACACACCAGGGGATATCAGAGTTGCTGGAGAGGAAATTGCCTTCAAGGGAGTCTTATTGATGAAACAACTGGCCAGGTGTAGATCAGTGGATCCAACACCTGTAGTTGCTGTTCCACTTGAACTACTGACAGGAAGTACTTGTACTTCCTGCAGTGTAACCTCCTGACGAGTGGTCCGTAGGACAACCCTTAAAAGGTTCAATACTATGCACATTCTATGCTTATTATGGTTAATTGCTTGAACTTGGTAACCACTAGATGATTTGATGTTGCAGGTGTTAAAGTGCTTAAGATGCGGGATTTAGGAAGCTTGGATGGATGTGGGAGGATGGCATCATCAAGATGTGAAAAAATCAAGTTTTGATGAAGAAACAAAGGAAACAACAACATTCAGCGCCGTAACCTACGGCTGCTTTCGTAGGTTACGGTACCCCCACATGTGCCATTTGCATCGCCGTAAGACAGTATTAAAGTGGCATAAGGAACTTTTACTCGCCGTAAGCTATGGTGAGCGCCGTAGCTTACGGCGCTATGCTGAATTTTGGGACCATGTTGACCGCCGTAAGCTACGGCGGCTGGCGTAGCTTACGGTGCCGTCTGATGCTTTCTTGTAACTCTCACATTTAATGCCCTTTGAAGATGCTTTAAGGTGTCTTATGATAAGTGTTCGGTTACACAACAATGAGCAACGAATTTTGGGCATTTTTTTGGAGACTTGGAGCTTGAAGAACATTTGTTAAATCCTTGTTTTGATGTTAGTGATTTCTATGAACATTAAGACTTTTGTTATGATGTTGATTCAAGCCATGAGTGGCTAAACACTTTGTGATCATCCTGGATTGAAGGTTTGCTTGAGACATTTCATGTTGGATTTCTTAATTTCTAGAATAACAATCTTTATCTTTATAATTTGTTTGTTATGGTGTGTGATTGCTTTGTTGTAACTTGTTGGTTCTTATGTTAATCTAATTAGAAACCATACGTTCTTGGTGCCGTTGGCAATCGAGATATCATAGGTATAGTTAGGCTTGGGTAAGGGTTGATTGATCATCGGGTAACAACCTCACGTTCTAGGAATCTGAGTACTTAGTTCCCTTTCATCACTGCAAGTAGTCATACATGAGCTATGTCTATGTAGTTCTTTCTAGTGGAATGATAACATGAATGTCAATTGAAACCGGAAGTCTAGGATGGTCATTTGTCTCTAAATTGTTTACAACCCAAAACTTTCAATTTGCAATTAGAATAATAATCTTAGTTCTACAAATCAAACCAATCAAACCAACTCTTGAAATTTAATTTTATTGCATTTAGTTTAATTTTAGTTAATTTAGATAAACCTTCAAATAACACATATTCCACAAACTCCCTGTGTTCGATACCCACTTGCCACTATCTATTTAGTAGTAATTGGATTAAATTTGATTGTGACCACGACATCACGTCAAATTTTGGCGCCGGTGCCGGGGAGTAGTGCGCAACGTGTGTTATTTTTGATCTTTTTAAGTTTGTTATTTTTCTGGTTTACGCAGGGTGTGTTAGTGTGCAGGTATTTACAGGTGCATGCGTACTAGAAGCTCTCACAAGCTATCACCATTGGCATTTGATCCAGAAATTGAGCGAACTTTAAGAGGAAACAGAATTTTGTTGAGGGAAAACATAATCAGCGGTTCACCAACAACACCAACTACACCAATCACACCACTTAGATACATGGATCCACCGCCACCACCACCCACTACGGGTGAACTTATACAACCTTTCATACCATCATCCACTCAACCGTCACCAAATACTACCATGCCTAACACCACTACACAACCCATTACTACCCAAGAAGATCCTACACTCAGTTTTAATCCTTCCACTACAATTCCACCATTATCCCATTTCTTCCCAGGTTCGGGTCAATCATCTTCAACTTATTCAATACCACCAAATTCAACCATTGTCCATGCTACTTCTACATTTAGACCATCAAACCAGTCGGGCTCTCAATATTCAACCTTTCCATTTGGACAATCTTCGGGTATAGGGGGAGATGGATATGAAGAAGGATATGAAGATTTTGAGGGTTATGAGGAAGAAGGATATGCATATGGGGGTGACGGGGAGCAAGGAGAACTTACTTACGTGCAAGGGCAAACTCAAAGAATGCCAAGTGTTGGTGGGTTTCAACAACAACAAATTATACCACAACATATTCGGCCAAGGCCACAAGGACCACAATTGCAACGTCCTATACCATTGCAACAAGTTCGTCCGCAAAACGTACAACATCAATTCCAAAGGCCGATTCAACACCCACCGATGCCACAACAACAATTTCAACCACATGTACCACAAGGGCCTATGCAAAGGCCAATGGGTCCTATTCGACCAAGGGTTCGGTTGGGTGTGCCAAGAAGGCATCTTAGAGAACATGCGAGAGGTATTGAAGCGCATTTTAGGCCAGTAATCACTCACAATCCTTCACCGGTAGTTATTCCTCACAATGATCAAGGGGGGACCTTTGAAGTGAGAACCAATTCATTGCAAAGCTTGCCAAAGTATAAGGGTCTAGCAATGGAGGAGCCTTATTTTCACTTGGAAGCTTATGACTCGATTTGCAACACTCTTGGGAGTCAGGGATTTTCGGCCGACGATGTCAAATTGGTTTTATTCCAATTTTCTCTAGAAGACAAGGCAAAGAAGTGGTTTTACACTCTACCTTCGGCATCTATCTACACATGGGCGGAGATGCAACAAATATTTTTAGATGAATTTTACACCGCCCAGAAGACCAATGATGCAAGGAAGGGGTTGAGGAGTTTTCAACAACAACAAGGTGAAATGTTTCATGAGGCCTTTGAGCGTTTCAACATGATGATCAAGAATTGCCCTCATCATGGGATTGAACTTTGGGAATTAATGAATGCTTTCCATGAGGGGTTAAGTGCCGAAGATGCTCGCGATTTAATGTCTATTACCAATGGCTCTTTTGGTACAAACTACGAGCAAGACGATTGGGAGTTTTTGGAGCAAATGGCAATTACATCAAAGAGAAAAGCTCAAGCGTCAAGAAGAGCACGACCGGCCGTTACTCGAACTCAAGTGCATGCGGTAGATGATGGTAATGTTCAAACCTCTAACCAAATTTATGATGTTTGTGCTATTTGCAATGAGATAGGACATGCGGCTGAAAATTGCCAAGGAGGTGAAGGGCAATATGAAGAGGTTCATGTGGTGCAAGGTCAAGGAGGGGGTGGTAGAAACTACAATATGAATTCTAACACTAACCACCCCGGGTTGAGAAATCACCCAAATTTTCGGTACGGGAACCCTTCAAATCAAGCAAACCCGAATTTTCAAGGAAGTCAAGGTAACTTTGGTTCGCGCCAACCTTACAATAATCAAGGGTACCAAAAACAATATCAAACGGGTCAAGAACAAGGGGGTCTTCGGGTGGAAACGAGATGATGGAAATGTTAAAAAGCATGCAAGCGGAGATGCAAAAGAGAAATCAAATGGACGATGCGCGTATACAAAAGGATGAAGCCCGTGACAAAGTAATTCAAACTTTGACTACCCAAATGGGTCAACTCGCAACCGAAGTGGCGGACTTGAAGAAAAACAAAGGTCAATTACCAAGCGACACTAAGGTAAACCCGTCTCATAACACTTCTAGAGGTAATAATGTTAATATTCATCATGTAAGTGTTTTGAGAAGTGGGAAAGAGTACAAAACCAATCCTTCACCGGATTTGGTTGATGGGGTGGTTGAAGATATAACGGGTCAAGAAAGTTAGGAAGAAAATGAAACACCTCAAAATTCTTCTAAAAAACCCAATTTTGAAAAACCCGAAATTAATAAGGAAAAAGAAAATAAAAATGAGGATGGGGGATCTAGTAAAGTACCATTTCCCTCGGCTTTATTTGATCCGGGTAAGAAAAATTTTATTTCAAAACGGGGTCCTCAAAAGGAAGAAATATGGGAGGTGTTTAAACAAGTCAAAATTAACCTTCCTCTACTTGAAGCAATAAAACAGGTACCCGCTTACGCCAAGTTTTTGAAAGAATTATGTACTCAAAAGAGGCAACAAAAAGTGCCTAAACTGGTTGACTTGACGGAGCGGGTGATGTGTGCAAAATGCAACATATAAATTACATCAATTGTGGCATAAAACTAACCTTTTTTTAGTACTAATGTTGGAAAAAGTGTGTTTTTGTCTTCCTTTTGTATTTTCAGGATTAAATGAGCTCAAATGAACAAAAGAAGCAAAAAGGCAGCTAAATCTAACATAAATACAAGAAAAGGAACAAACGTGGCATGCCCGGCCTCCCCAACAGCATCTTCCCAAGCAAAACAAGAGAACAGAAGGCTGAACACGCCCCGTGCTCAATGAGCACGGGGGCGTGCCCAAGTGTCAGCAGAAAAGACAAATCTATAGAAGCTTCTATCACCCACCACGGGGGCGTGCCCAGCGGACACGGGGCCGTGGTCAACTCTAAGATTCGCATAATCTGGGGAAATCTTGATAGTACAGATATGCTTCTGCACACGGGGGCGTGCCCAACGGACACGGGGGCGTGGTCAACTAATGTAGACAAACTGCAGTTAATGAAGAAAGAGAAGGAACGTGGACACGGGGCCGTGCCCGAGCCTCTGTTCAGCCTATAAAAAGGGGTGCTTGGCTCATTTGCAAACCATCCCTTGGCACACCACCTCTCTCACACTTCACCCACCACCCGCCACCATCACAACACCATCATCCATCGTCCATCATAGAGTGTGTGAGTCATCTCGGGATCCAAGATTGATCGTAAGAGCTCTTGACAATCAAAGGCCATGTTTGTCTAAGTCTCTTACATCACTTGGTGAAGACAAGTGTCTAGTGTAATACTTTTTATTTTTAATCTTTTCGCACTTTTTATTTGGTTATGTATTAATGACTTTAATAACTAGTTTCTTATGTTGAAGGTGATTCTTCCTTATCGTTTATCTGTGGTGTCTTGGCATTATTTTACTGTCTATATAAAATAAAAGATTTTCACCATTCATATCTCCACGGTCTATATGGAGATATGTTGGCTACCTGGTCGGGGGTTAAGGGAACGGTTTGGTAAGAGTCTTGCCTTGTTCAGTGTATAGATTCTGCAAGGACCTGAGTCAAATTTAGTAGGACCTCCTTCAATACCCACCGGTATTGGATGGCGGTGGTCCAAACTCTTTGATCCCCTCATATATAAGCCACTATTAATACTTTAACCCGGCTACTTAGGACTGTATCCCTGCTGACTCAGACTACTTAGCCGAGGGTAACGTCACCTTCAAAAGAGGGGCCTACCATAATATGCATTAATAACTTAATTAATTATCTTTCAATAATCCGACCCTTTAGGATTGTATCTTTGCTGACTCAAACTACTAGGTTGAGAGTAACGTCACCTTCAAAAGAGTGGCCTACTACAATAACTAAGATAATCTCTTAAAAAGTGCAAAAGTGCGGAAATAATCAAAGGTTACACTAAACACGAGTCGGAGCCAAGTGATTCATCTTGTCTATCTGTTTTTATTTTTATTTTATTTTTCAGCATTTTAGTTAGTTTTTATTTTTCTAGTTTAAAACCTTTTTCTAACTTTTGATTTGATTAGACGTTGAGGATAAACCGGTACTAAAAGCTCTTGTGTCCTTAGACGACCTCGGTATCTTGCCAACACTACACTACGCTCACGATGGGTGCACTTGCCCATATGTGTGTTTGGTGTTAGTAAAATATCATGTTTTATAAATTTAAAACTTGACTAACGTGTAAAAAGGGCTTAAAATATATATCACACCACACACGCATCAAGTTTTTGGCGCCGTTGCCGGGGACACAAGGATTTTAAGAAAGCTTAAAATCGATGGCCTAATCAGTTTTTCAAAACCTTTTCAAAACGCGCGCACATTTTTCTGCATTTATTTTAGTTTTGCATTTACAGTAGGTTGAACACGGGCCGTGCTCACTGAACACGGGGCCATGCTGCACATTTTTTATAAAACACCCAGATACAGAGCCTGAACACGGGGCCGTGCTCACTGAACACGCCCCCGTGCTCAACGAAACTAGTAACTTTAATTCAAACGCCCAGATACAGATCCTGAACACGGGGCCGTGTCCAGCCTCTGTTTTCGTTTTTATTTTTGTTTTCTGGTCTCGAGACTCTGTTGTGGTCTGCTGAGTGATTCTTATGGATCAATACTCAGGAGGCTACAGCCACACCTATGAGGAGGATGATTATAGGGAAGATTATTGCACCAATTGCGGTAACACTCACTCGGTACAATATTGTGACTTATTTCAACCATCCACTTCATACACCTACTATGAGGAGCCCAGGTACGAGCCATCGACTTCATACACATCCTATGAAGACCAAAGGTATGAACCTTCTCCCTCATACTCATATTTTGATGAACCAAGGTATGAGCCTTCATACTCATACTTTGAGGAACCAAGATATGAGTCACCACCTTCGTATACTTATTATGAGGAACCATGGCGTGAACAACCCACCTCATATGAGTATTATGAAGAACAAAATTACGACCCTTATCCATCATATACTTACAATAAAGAACAATGGTGTGAACCATCCACTTCATATGAGTACTAATGTTGGAAAAAATGCTCATATGTGTGTTTGGTGTTAGTAAAATATCGTGTTTTATAAATTTAAAATTTGACTAACGTGTAAAAAGGGCTTAAAATATACTTAAATATATATCACACCACACACGCATCAGCGGGTAAGCGCGGTCTTGAAAGGAGATCTTCCTCCTAAGCTACAAGATCCAGGAACGCCTCTTATCAACATTCAAGTGGGAAATTTTAAAACTGCAAAGGCGTTACTAGATCTTGGGGCCGGAGTAAGCATCTTACTGGGGGGGTTATATGTTGAAACGGGTCGAGACAATGGTGGTATTAGCCGATTTGTCTCATAAACTCCCTCGGGGTATTGTGCGGGATGTGATAGTTAAAGTTGATGAATTTTATTATCCCGTTGATTTTCTTGTGTTAGATTACTCATCCGCGGACCCAATTCAACAACAAAATGTTATTTTGGGTCGGCCATTTTTGAACACCGCACATGCCGTTATTGATTGTCGATATGGTACGGTCGACATGACATTCGGTAATAGAAAGATGAGATTAAATGTTTTTACTAACGGTGCTAATGTTTATGGTGATGAGTGTTTTCTAGCAGATTTCATAGATGGATATGACCCAAAGGAGTTCGAGGAAGAGATTTTGGGTTCGTGTGTTTGTGATGTGTCTTTGCAGGTTCATGCATATGCGTTGGAGGTGGAAGAGAAGGAGCAAGAAGCTCTCGCGATGAAAGAAGGAAGACCGCCATGGACCCACCAAACGAAAACCTTACCGGTGGGAATTAAGGGCCTGTAAAATGATACCAGGGGCTGTGCAAATGGATTTCCATGCACTAGGGACAGTTGTGATGATCTGAATCAATGCATAGAGTTGCTTGGCATGATCTAGTTGAATCAAATTCAATATATAAGAACCCACTTGTTGCAACTCTTGTGCACACTCGAAACTCTCACAACTTCACTTCTGGAGAATTTTGGAGCTCAAGCACCCTTCCTAGGAGTCACTAGTCGTGCTTAGGACCTTTGTAAGTGTCCTTAACTTTCCTTGATTCAGTTTAGCTTAGTTAAATAGCCTAAAGTCAAACTGTCGTAATTAAGGTTTGACTTCGAGATTAATTTAAATGAGTCCAGTCAAATATCGAATTGAAAGTACCTGTGAGTTGGTAATTATGTGGGTAATAAACCCTTAAAAGGGCACCATCTGATTCCCACTCTAACTAGGTCAAATGTCGGGTCAAAGTTAATCTTAAAAAGTCAACAGAAAGCTTATTTTCAAATTAATGCATAATTAGCAATGTAGAAGCCATGCAACCTGTTTTATCATTAATATAACTTGGTAATTAATGTAAGAACATGTCTAAACATGTTCAACCCGACAATTTTCAGTTTAGGCTCGGTTCGGAACCGAAAGTCGCATAATTTGACTTCTGCTTTGACTTTCAGTTCTGACCCGTTTGAGCATAGTTTAGAAATGCCTTAGAGCTTTATTTGGACTAGGTTTCATGTTAGTATAACCCTCTGTGATTATAAAACTTGGTTCATTAATTATCCGATTCATATGCATGTTTCCGTTTATTGCCTATATGTTGACTATTATGCCCATATGACCTTAAAACGTGATTTATGAAAATGTAAAAGAATAGAAACCTTAGTTACTGATTTATAAAGTTGTCCCTAAAATTTGACATCAGTTTGAGGTTTAGATTAGGAGTTATGCTCATTAGCGTAAATGAAAAGCTTTTTATTAATTAAACGGCGTAATTAGCATATAGCATTTCTAAACCCAATTTTTAATACCAAACTTTTTACCTACTGATATAAAGTAATATTTTGGGATTTTTGAATATTTTTATTTAATTTAAGGCTGAGCATAACATAGAGTTCTAAGCTTGATTCGGTAATTGCCGGTTTTGCCCTTTTGGCCTAAATGAGTTTTACAAATTATTTTGATACCAAACCTTTTTCTACTGATCTAATATGATAAATAAAACATTTTGAGCCTTCTGGAATAATAAAAATATCAGCTTTCCTTTAAAAACCCGGAAATAGCTCAAAATTGCCTTTTTAAGCGTTTTTAACGCATAGTATGTGTCAAAACTATTTTAAACATATAAGGTTCGATGCCTACTGATATTTTCAGTAAATTTTTATATTTTGACAGTAAGCAAAAGTTTTAAACTCAGATTTCCAGTTTTGACCTTTTAAGCCTATGTGAAATTACCAAAATGCCCATAGGGTGCATAGTTTGGTTATAAATGATAAATTTCACATACATGTAATACCCTACTGATATAACCCATTAAATTAAGTATATTTACTAATTATATCAGACCTGTAACTCAGAATCATATTAAATATCTTTTATAACCTTTTAATTGACCAAAATACCCCTACGGGGCATAGTTTGTGTTTATATCCATTTTGGGCATAATAGAAGATATCTTACTGATGTCACAACATATTTAAGGTATATTAACTTAGGAAACCTGTTCATGAATCATTTGGTTACCCGTTACGCATTATTCGCGTTCGGTGCGGTTTGTGTAACTATGTAGTTTGCATAAATTAGCCGAAACGGGTCAAACCTTATCATTTTTGTCTCAAAATCCAGAATGTGTTTAGTTTACCCATATTACACAAGTCTCCAAACTTGTCGGGTCTAAATCACATTCTATTCCGATCTTCGCTTAATCATGCGTTTGAACCGTATCTTCGTTTAAAACTAACCGGTCTAAGTTTAGGCTTAATTAAAGACCCGTTAGGAATCTAATAGGTTATTAAAAACCTTTGTTCCAGAATAGGAGACCCGGTAAAATCTACGTGCACTTGTTGTTTGTGATTAATACTTGCAAAGGTAAATACTTTTAACTTATTTTCCCTTATACGGGCTTGGGGTACGGTATATAAAATACCGCTTGGTCGGGCATTGAATTTTTAATTGTATGAAGGTTAAATTATTGAAATGTCCCGTTTAAATTGTTTTGTTTGCTTAAAGCCTTTGGGGGGTTAATGACCATGTCCCGGATATCCTTGGCATCATTTAAGAAATGGCCACGACCTAAGCACGGGGTGTAGGCGTACACCCGACATTGCATAAATAAATAATAAGGTATAACCGCCGGTTACGGGAATAACTCGCCGCGGGACTATATCATGTGGTGTGTCTATTAATCTTTAACCCGACGTCAATCCGGGATACTGAACGTATAACGAACATGTAATTCTTTTACAAGTTTATATACAAATAATTATCCCAAGTTATAAAATATTTTGTGCCTTGTGCATTCAAATCAATTTTCTAAACCTTTTCAAAATGAGTCAGTTAATTGTATTTACCAGTGTAAACTGACGTATTTTCCCAAAAAGACTAAGTGCAGGTACTACTCGAAATAGGCTGGCCTCTCCTTAGCATCAATAAGAGTCTCGCAAGCTTGGATGTCTTTTAAGTCTGATGCACTATTTTTCTTCTTTTTAGTTGATCCGCCTGTTGATCTTTTTCAACTATTTTGTGATACTTGATATTACAATTTATTCGGTTGAAATAAACCTATCTTTTGCTTCCGCTGTGCATTTAAAATTGTGTTGTTTGACTATAATGATATCAACTACGTCACGATACTCCCCACCGGGCCCACCGGTAATACGTGGAAATATCGGGGTGTGACAGGTTGGTATCAGAGCCAACACTGAGTGAATTAAACACTAGCCTTTTGTGTTTAATCTCAGTTACACGGTTGCACATTCCTCGATTCTCGAGTCTAGACAAAGAACTTAGGATTTATCCAAATTTGTTTTATTTCTAACTTTGTCTTTTATATTTTCTGGTTGTATCCTTTGTTTGTTTTGACAGGTTGAACAAGATGCCACCAAGAATGAAAGGGAGAGGAAGAGGCAAGGGGCCACTCGTCGCCCCGAATGATCATGAGGTCGGGCCTTCGCACCGGCGAACACCGTCAGATTCCCTTAGCCGGAGTCCTCAAGATAACTGGAGGACCTATATTGAACCCGCAAGGCGCTCAGTTTCGCTGAGCTCATCCCCTTCTTTTCAAAACTCCTTTGGGCCTCAGTCTGAAGACGAGCCCCAAATTTCCCACCATTCTTATATACCTCTCCAGGGCCACAATTCACCTTTTGATAACCCAACGCACTTTTTCCAGAGCCGGTTCAACCCGGAAAACTACCTTGATGAACCAGTGGGTTTTAACCCACTAGGACCTGAAGACCATTTCTCGGGCGACCATGCAATGGACATGGACGAGGACACCGATCCCGCGGAGCCACTGTTCGGAACCCCTAACCACCCCATCGAAATTTCGGACGGGTCACCTTTTGTGGGATCACCTTATAATGGTCCCGACAGCTATGAAGAAAGGTTCCGACAGATCGACTGGGTGTTTACTCCCAGTTACCACAACTCACCACAGCAGCAGCAGGATCCCTCCGAGGATTCTCGTTTTGTCGCGGTCACTCCGCCACCACCACCAGCTCAGCAACAGCCTCCGGAGCCACCGAGGCGAAGGAGAACAACCGCACGGATGTCCGTGCGAGGAGGAGTGCGTATCAGCACCCCTCAACCTTCAAGTAGCAGCCGCTACCCGCCACTCCATGAAGACCCGCAGATGGGTGGGCCTTCAAACCCCATCTCGGAAGTAAACTATGCGCCTGTCGCGCCACCACCGTTAGGCTTTGGCGACCCTATACCTACATACACTGGTGCGGCGGCGTATAATCCCTTTGAGCAGCCGGCCCACACCAACTACAACTATGCTAGTGTTGACCCATACCAGGCAGCGTGGGATTACAATGCTCTCCATCCCGAGGGGCCCTTTGGATTCCCATATCAGGCGGGATATTCACCCTATGGGTACCCACCTTATGGGTATCATCAACCGCCACCTCCTCAACCTCCGGTGTATCAGCAACCCCCGCAGCCAACATCTTTGGGGGGGGGGATAGAAGCTATCGCTACAAGGACCAATGATCATTCCATTGTATGTAAGTTTGTGCAATCCAACATCTTCGCTCGATTCGGTGTTCCAAGGGTAATAATAAGTGATGGTGGTTCACACTTTAAGAACTTTAACTTTGGGAAATTGTTAAAAAGATATAATGTGAACCACCGAGTGGCTACACCATACCATCCGCAAACAAGTGGACAAGTTGAAGTGTCCAACCGTCAAATTAAAGAGATTCTAATGAAGACGGTAAGAATGGATAGAAAAGATTGGTCAAGTAAACTTGACGATGCGTTGTGGGCATATGGAACGGCCTACAAAACTCCAATCGGCACCACCCCTTACCGGATGGTGTATGGGAAGGGGTGCCATTTACCAATGGAGTTAGCACATCGAGCACATTGGGCCATCAAAACTGTTAATGCGGATTATGATGAAGCGGGTCGAGTGAGGAAGTTGCAATTGAATGAGATTGAGGAAATTAGAGACGAAGCCTATGAATGTGCATCCGCATACAAAGACAAACTGAAGAAAGTTCATGATGCGAAGCTAAGGAAGAAGAACTTCGAAGTGGGTCAAAAGGTGTGGTTGTACAATTCGAGGTTGAAAATGTTCGTGGGTAAACTCAAAAGCACTAAGTGGATGGGTCCTTACGTCATCCGAAGAGTGGGAAGATTTGGTGATGTTGATATACAAGACGAACAAACCAATAAGCAACAAACGGTGAACGGGCATCGGCTCAAACCGTATTTGGAAGGCAACAACATCAACAATCTTGAGCTTGACAAAGTGGGTTACATTCTACGCCCACTGGATGATGAGGAAATTTGAAAGAGGCCCAGGTTTGGTGTTTGTACATATTTAGTTTAGTTTGTTGTGGTTGGAATAAAGTACCGTTTAAAACTTGTGTTCGAAACAAGTGTGGGGAAATTCATACGAATTTCCCGAACATAGTGTTGAGGACAACACGGGATTTTAATGGGGGGTAGGGTTAATAATTTTCATGCTTTCAAAAATTATAAAAACAATAAAAATTAAACAATTTTATAAAGCTAAAAAAAACAAAAACATAAAAGTTGTTAAGTAACAAAATGCCGAAGCCAAGAAGTCCAGTAACTGCCGTAAGCTACGGCCATTGGCGTAGCTTACGGCGCCCCTTGAACAATTTTGAAGCTTACACCGGACAGCTACTGTCTTACGGCACATTTTTTTTCACCCAGATAACGTCGTAACCTACGGTAAGTGCCGTAGGCTACGGCACCGAGTTAAATGTTGGGGTGGGGCTTGTCGGCGATGTAGACATAATTTTTTTTTATAAAAAACCGAAAAACATATTAATAATAATAAAAATAATAATATAATTATACTAAAACTCATAACCTCCCAACCACACATCTCATCCATCGATCCCTATCCACACAAACCTTTCTTCTTTTCCATCTTTCTTCTTCTAAGAACCCTAGTCTCCATCTCCTTCAAATCTTATCTGATTTTGGTGATTCTTGAGCCTATTTTGGGTGAAATTTCACAAGGAATCTGGATTTATACTTGTATTTCGAATATTCCTTTGTTTGGGGGTCGGATTTGAGCATAGGGGAGCCAAAATTTTGGGGGTTCTTGTGGGTTTTTGTGTGAACTTGAAGAGTTTGTTATTCTCATCTTCTACAACATCAAGGTATGCAATTTCACATTATTTGTTGATGTACATTGAGGTTTGTAAGTTTCCATTATTGTTTTTGCTTACACACTTGCTTGTATGTGATAGATGATAGGATATTGTTGAACCATTGAATATTTGGGTATAAATGTATTTGATGTTAGTGAAAATTTATGGAAAAATTCTGAATTGTAGGGACATCATGCCAAATTTTTGTTTGAAAAGATAAATTTTTGGTTTTTGTACATTTATACCCATAACATAAAGCAAGTGTGGGGAAGATTGTGAGTTGAACTAACTTGAATTGTTGTGTGTGGTTTATGAATGTGTGTAGGTATGGTGAAAACAAAGGATAAAGCGGGATCAAGTTCGTCTAACAACCTCAAGAGGAAGAGGAACAACCAAAGAGGAGGAGATTGACACGGGTTGGTGTTGGGATTGAACCCTACCAGAGGAACAGATGATGTAAAGCCAAACCCAGGTCACAACAGTGGATTCATAATAAACAGTAGTTTGCACTAGACTTTCCCCTTGAAAGTGATTTGAAACATCTGATGATCTCCAATCCACTGATTTGTACAACTGCTGGCCTACAACGGCTGATCAAGTCAAAGACTAAAGACCTGTTATTCAATCTACTGCTATGGGTCAAGCACTGCTGGGTTACAACAAGTACTGTTGGGTTCACATCAGTGGAAGGTTTCAGCAGTTGTTTAACTTCTGTTATGTTATATATTGCAGTCAGTGGTTAGCATAAGCAGTGTTTGTATTAGATCAGTTGTTAGAGTTTGTTAGTTTGTTAAACGTCACCTTCATGGTGATGTCAGCAAAGATGCTTCAGTGGTTTGACTGTGCCTATAAATGGAATAGTACCCTGTACTGTTTCATTTGATTGTCCGGGAGATTCCATCTCCTCCAATCCTTTCATCCTGTGCAATCAACCTTGGGGCATCTTGCTGAGGGGGAGTTTTAGTATGTAAGCAGTGCTGTAATCTTTCTTGTACTTTAATCATTCAGCTTAATGAAAAGCATGTGATTACTGAAACTATTTTCCTTTTGATTGTGTTTACAAAGTTTGTTGTTTATTTCCGCTGCACTCAAACTCTGTTCATTTCTATTGATTTGCTCAAATTATACAAACAAACACAATCATGAGGAGCCTCCGATCCTAACAATTGGTATCAGAGCTTGGACAGTCAAATTCGATCTAACAGTCAATTTGACATAACAGTTCAGCTCAAAAATCATTGATACTAAGGTTGATTGTATTTAGTTGAAAAACAGAGTAATGAGAAATCATGTTCAAAGTGACTACTCAAAAGCTCTGTAAAACAACCAAGATGTCATAGGACACACAAACTTCACATAACAAGTGATGTCATACATAAACCACCTACAGTTCTCAGATCTGAAAATATGTCTGATAACTATGGTAAAATTATTTACGAAAAATTGATTTCAATTGTTGTTATGAAGTTTTTGCTGTTTCCATCATGTTTGCTGCTAAGGTGTGAACCTCAGGTCAACAAAAACCTATGTTCATAAAAACATTAGTGTTTTTGTTTACATAAAAAGAAGGAAATTAAAACTTTAGTCATTTAGATCTTATGTATTGAAAAACAGGTTGAGAATCCTTCAAAAGGACCAAAATCAATTATGTTAAGAATACATTAAGAAAATCAGCAAGTCAAATATGTCCAGATCATGGGTAATGTGAAATTTGGCATAAGCATGTGCAGAAATGACCAAATCTCTCAAAACATTGCTGCAAAATGATTCTGGAATAAGTATTCCTTCAATAAATACCTCCCAGTGAGTACTTAAGTACTTATGAATGGGAAGGGTAAAAAGGGAAGAAGAAAATTACAAAAACTCAAAAGTGTGTTTATCTCAAAACTTTTGAAGTAAAGAGTATAAATATAAAACACTTAAGAGTACAAAAATAGGGTGGACAATGGTCATCAAGCAACTGTGTTCACTCATTGGTACAGGAAAATTCAGGTAAAAATAGTATCTCCAGTGATTAAACTTAAAAGAGGACTAGACAAGTTTTGCAGAATCATCACAAGGTAACAAACGTATGTGAACATGTCTCCTCATTTTTGCAATCAACGGACAAGGAAATGGTTCCAAACAATGGTCAAAATGCATTTACATCTACTTACCATATTCCTAAATTTGAGATTGATGTGATCATGATCTTATACCAGATCCTATTGATGAAGTTTTCAGAAAATCCTTTACTTATTTTTTTAAAAAGGTTTTCCTCAAATAAAGCAGGATATATTATTCTTTATTTTTTCTACAAGAATAATATATTTTGTACTTTTACTTGTTTTTTATAGTAAAAGTTTTCGAACTCTTGTCAGGATAAAGAATCATCATTTTTTTTTGGTGATATTATCTTTAAAAATGGATCATAAGGAAATGGTTCAAGTGTCAAGGTCATGTCTAACTCAAGTTTGTTTTAACACTGATCATAAGATTGATTGCTAACAAACCCAAAAATACTTGGATACTCATGTTCTAATCAAAATATTATGACACAAAATGAGTAGTCTTATTAAAAGGGTTTACATCTTCTCGGATACTAAACCACTGTCAGGAATCTATAAAAGATTCAAAATGTATAATTGACATGTGGCAAAACCTTGAATGCAAATTCTCATAAAAGCTGCTGACATATTGAACTTGACAATTTGCATCTAAAATGTATTTTGTTGAGGATAACAATCTTGCAGACATTTCAGAATCACCATCAACAGATGTTGGAGATGATATTGTGATTTCACAAGATAAAATCATTTCTTTCATCAGAACAGCAGATGCTTAAAATTTTTGTCAAAAGCTTATCCACTGATGCACTAACAGTTGTTGATATATTAGCCTTCAAGTCCTTACCATTATCTTACCCCTAACCACTGTTTTGTTCAAATATCTGTTTCCTAAATACTGTCCACTGCTGAAAGTCAACCTCTGCCCTCTTGTTTTCTTGAAAATCACTGATGTTCAAAATCAGTGTTTTCAACCACTGATATGCTATCCACTGATAGTGAAAGTCACCCACTGTGGGCCCATACGTCCTTCTAACAACCACTGATACTTGTACTATCAGTGGTTTCTTAAACAACTGTCTTCCACTATTCATCTTTTGTCAGAGGTTGGCACGTGGTCAGTACTGATCCGTCAGATCTTTGTAACCGCTGCCACGTCAGCACTCACTTTTTCACTTTATAAAACCCTGCCCTAACACCCAAACAGGGTTTTCACTGTCGAATCGAATTCATAAAAAAAATTCCTTTCTCAAAGCAGTTTATCATCTCATTTCCACAAATTCCTTCACAACTTTCTTCGATCGTCTTCTCCAAAATGACCAAATCGAAATCCTCCGCAAAATCCACTTCAAAATCACCCTCCAAAGAGGCCTCTCAAAAGGCTAAACCCATCGAAATCCCACACAAACCTTCTCACAACCTTCTGGGTCTTCTCACAAAACCCGGCACCACTGATGCTTTCGACTCCATCATTGATATCATGTCTGCATCAAAGTATAAAACATTGTTAATAGCAGATGCACCAATTTACTTGACGACCCAAAGAGAGTTCTGGAAAAATGTAACCCTTGACAAACAAGGTGAGACTGTCATAGCCATTAACTCTTCTCTAAAGGGTAAAGCTGTCAAAATTACACCACAATCCATCTCAGAAATCTTTCAACTCGATGATCAGCAAGGTAAAACTTCTTTTCCTAAAAACGAGTTAAAAACTGATTTCCTTGAAAGAGGTTATGCAGAGCAAATAAAATGGGATACCTTACAAAAAGGTAATTTTCCACCTGCAACAAGATTTTTGTTTCATACTCTGCTTATGTGTGTTTCAAACAAGACCACCTCTTTTAATGAAATACCATTAAAGATTCAAAATATGGGATATGCTATACTTCAAGATGAAAATTTTAATTACTCCCAGGAAATCTTTAATGATTTGGTTAAAAATGTTGAGAAAAAGTCATTCTTACTTTTTCCAAGATTTCTAAGTTACTATTTTGAAAAGAAACTTGGTAAGAATGATGCTGCTGCAATAAAACAAGGTGTATCTTTTCAAATAAACAGCTTAACTGCAGAAACTTTTACAATAATGTCAACACCTTGCAAAACACAAGCAGAGGTGCCTGAGCAGAATTTAGCAGCTACCACTGCTCCTCAGGTATCTGCTGCTGAGCCCACTGCTCAAGGTGATCAAAGTAGCCAAACAACTGCTTTGAAACCCACACCTACAATCACCAAAAAGCCAAAGCAAAAGAAAACTCAAAAACCCCCCAAACCTATTAAAAAGGCAACTCTGGAGGATGAGATACCAGAGCAACTGCCAGTGACAGCACAAAAGTCACAAGAAACCACTGCTGCTACTTCCTCACTGTAGTTGGTAGAAATATCTCAACCTATGACTGAAACTCCTCCTGTTTCTTCTAAAAAAGAATAGGTTGTACATATAGGGATACCACAATATGATGCTCTGGAATCACTTGCTTCCATCATCCACAGCCCAATGCCCGGGGCAAATTCTCTTTCTACACCCAACCTTACCTCCACAATTCCCACACCAACAAAATTATTGTTGGATGCTATTGATTTGAACCAGGCACAAACCAGTCCTTCTCACTCACCTATCAATGAGAATATACTTCAACAAACGACTGGGTCTGATGTATCAATTATAGCTAACCCACCAACAAGACCTGAGGAGGTTACACCCCTTGAGTTACAAGTAACTCTTGGTGGTAATCCAAGTGAAGCAGCCACTACAGGTGCTGAACCCACTGGTTTGCATCTGGACAGTGGTTACATCCATAAGACTTCCTTGGAGGCAATTCCCTCCATAGCACCTCTGATAACCACTAGTGAGTATGTTTTGTCCACTGGTACCATCAAAAGGTTATCAAGTGTTGAGGGAAGAAGTCCCCAGTACCAAGAAAAGGGGCAGCAGTGGATGACTTTTGGAATACAATTCCTCAATCAACCACTGTTACAACCACTGATAGTGGGAAATCAGATGATTCCATTAATTTGGGTGATGATTTATTGTACCAAGAATTGACGGCCAGAGTTGACAAACTAGACACATCTGTTGCAGAAATCAAAGGCATGCTGCAACAGGTGTTGAAAGATCAAAAGGTACCATCCACTGCTGCATCAACTTCAACAGCTGAACCAACATACACTCTCACTTCAAGTGAGTTGTGGAATTTATTTCAACCATTGCTCAACCATCAAAAACAACAAGCTGATCAGCAACATGAGATTCAGGTTCAAAAGATCAGGAATGTTATGGACGCAAGTTTTAAAGACACTCAAGCTGATATCAAGGCAATTAAGGCCCACATATTGAGCACCTCTGGCACTGTTCCTCCCTCTATCATAATTATAGATAACCCAAAACCAGCTGATGCCAAAAAGGGGGAGAAAGTGAAACCTGATGGTTCTAAAAAGATTGATGAAACCACTAAGACCTCTGTTGATGAAAAAGCAAAGGTAAAAAGTGATTTGGAAGCAAAGGAAAAAAGCAAAGTTTGAACAGGAGAAGAAAGCTTTCATGGAACTGAATGTGCAGGGTACTTCTGAGCCAAAGGATGATGAAAATCCCAAGGATGAAAAGAAGAGACCCACTAGACAAGTGAGGCAACCCAAATCCATACCATCCAGATCCAGAAAACACACTCTCAAACTTCCTAAAAGTTCCACACATCAATCTTCCACCCAAACAGCTGTTGCAACACCTGCTGTCTCAACAACAGTTGATACTTCAGTTGTTTCAGCAGTTGTTTAACCAACAATCACCACCTCAGTTACAACAACTGCTCTCACTCAAATCATTCAAACCACTGCCCCACCAGAAACACCATCATCTCCAAAAACCATTTCACCACCATCACCTCCTGCTAAAAAGCAGAAGACATCAGATGTTACAACATCTGGTGTAATGACAACAGTGGTTGAAACACCGGTTGTCTCAACACCTGTCAGTCTGAACACCCTCACTTCACTACAAGCCATCTTCACTCCAATCAACAGATCACCCAAAAGCACTCCTTCACTGGAGAAAACTTACACCAGAAAAAGAATAACAACTCAGGCAGATGAAGACAAATATGATCCTATTGCTGCAAAATATCCACTGGAACTGGAAGCTGTAAAAAATGAGATGAGACAATTCTACACTGAGGATGATTCCTCAAAAAGAAGATTCCTTCTCTCATAGGCTTCAGAAACCCAGAAAATATGGATGAATATTTCAAGCTCAAAGCAAGGCAGGCTAAGATAAGAGCCAAACTTGAATGTAAAGATCAAGATGACAAAGCCATTTCTGAAAAAATGGAATTTTTGCTCACTAAAGTCAAACAGATGGAAGACTATGCAAGAGATCTGAGCAAAGAAATGTCAAATTTACCACTCAAAGCAGATCTACGAAAAGAAATGAGAAAAGAATATCTTGCATACATCATGAAAGAAAAATTCTATCCAGCTGAAGAAAAACAATTCGAAGAATGACCAATAGTTGCTTTAAAGCATGAGGCAAACAGAATTGAAAGAATAAAAAATGATCCAAGCAAGAAGAGGACAGCTCCAAACTGGAGCAAATACAAAAGGCTCATTGCTGATCTTACTTCTGAGTACAAAAGGAAGAAGCAAGAGCTGGTGGATGGAAAAGTTGGATCTGCAAATAACATAGCAAAATGGACTAGGCAATATACAGATGAGGCCTATGAGAGGCTAAAGAAAAGAAAGATGACAGATTCAAACACACCAAAGAAGCCTGATCACATAAAGCCAGAACAACAGATCAAAACTTCTGAACCACTGCTCACATCAACAGACATCTCAGACATTGAATTAGATCAAATAAAGAGACAAGAACTGATTGATAAAGAGACAGCAGAAGATATAGCTGCAGCAAATAAGATCATAAACAGGGCTTTCAAGCAAATGACAGCTGAAAATTCTGAACAGGTAAAAGTTCAGGATATAGCTCAACAAATCTTCACAAGGCCACAATCACCAGACTCATCAGTCAATAAACCTCTCCCAAGAAACCCATTGGGTTCAAAAATACTAAAATGGACGTCTGATCAAAAGACCCATGTATTGACTATGATCAGATCCAATGGTGAAGTGAAGTACATATCAAGGAAACAAGCACTAGGCCTTGGTGTTGAAGATCTACAAGATCTCCTTGAACTTACACTGTGTAGGGATAAGGATGACTCAAGTTCCAAGGACTTTGAAGTGGAATTTAAAAGACAAGCTAATGAACTTCTGATGAGAAAATAAAGATCCAGAATAATGAAAGGTTTTTGGCATCATCTGTTCCAGGGGGAGATTGTTGGGATTGAACCCTGCCAGAGGAACAGATGATGTAAAGCCAAAACCAGGTCACAACAGTGGATTCATAATAAACAGTAGTTTGCACTAGACTTTCCCCTTGAAAGTGATTTGAAACATCTGATGATCTCCAATCCACTGATTTGTACAACTGTTGGCCTACAACGGCTGATCAAGTCAAAGACTAAAGACCTGCTATTCAATCTACTACTATGGATCAAGCACTGCTGGGTTACAACAAGTACTGCTGGGTTCACATCAGTGGAAGGTTTCAGCAGTTGTTTAACTTCTGTTATGTTATATATTGCAGTCAGTGGTTAGCATAAGCAGTGTCTGTATTAGATCAGTTGTTAGAGTTTGTTAGTTTGTTAAACGTCACCTTCAAGGTGATGTCAGCAAAGATGCTTCAGTGGTTTGACTGTGCCTATAAATGGAATAGTACCCTGTACTGTTTCATTTGATTGTCCGGGAGATTCCATCTCCTCCAATCCTTTCATCCTGTGCAATCAACCTTGGGGCATCTTGCTGAGGGGGAGTTTTAGTATGTAAGCAGTGCTGTAATCTTTCTTGTACTTTAATCATTCAGCTTAATGAAAAGCATGTGATTACTAAAACTATTTTCCTTTTGATTGTGTTTACAAAGTTTGTTGTTTATTTCCGTTGCACTCAAAATCTGTTCATTTCTATTGATTTGCTCAAATTATACAAACAAACACAATCATGAGGAGCCTCCGATCCTAACAGTTGGTGACCCGGACTCGGAGGAGGATGCACCTCCAAGGGATCCAAAACCGGATTGGACATCCGGTTCACTACTAGACCAACCTGAAGAATGGCGAGAGGACTTGTTTCACGAGCAATTAAACAAGTTGAAGCAAAAGAGTGAGGCGTTTATTTGTGAGAAGGAGATCAGGGAAGTTGATTTTGGGCCGTTCGGGATAACGACAAAGTTTAAAGAATTGGGTTGGGGGGAAGCTTTGAAGTGTTACGATAACGAGGTGAAGAAGATGTATGATCCTCAGATTCAAGAGTGGATGGCTACACTCGAATGTCCCCCGTTTAAGGCCCCACAAAAGATGAAATTGGTTGGAACATGTAACGGGGTAAAGGTCGAGATTTCCTATGATTCATTGCGCGGAATAGCGAAGTTTGACGATCAACCATCCAATCAATACATCTATCCAAGCCTTAAGGATCTCTACTTCGAGCCCGACAAACATCCTCAATGGCAACAAATGTTGGATTAACTCTTTCTTCCGGATACGACACATGGGAAATTGTTTAGACGAAATTTGAGAATGGAGGCGAAGTTGTTGTTGGTTTTGTGTACATACAATGTCATCCCGCGGCGGGGTGATAAGATGGAGGTTCGGTTTCAAGAGGTGCCGATCTTGTATATGTTGATGCATGGTTCTCCCAAGGTTCCCTTCCGATTTCTAGTGTTGAACAACATTTGGTTGAGCCGGAATACCGGAGAAAGAAAAATTGTACCTCATTGCCGGTTGATCACGGCATTGTTAAAAAAATATGGGGCGATTGAAGGCAATGAAAAAGGCTCTTATAAGAGGTTTAAACCATTTGACATCAAGAATTTGAGACAAGGATGGGATTACACGGAAACAGAAAGGTATCACAAGTTGAAGACGGATGGGCGAAGGTGGAGAGTTTTGAAGGTGGATGCGAGGCCACTACGACCGGGCGAGGCTGATGAGCCTGAAACGTCTGATGAAGAAGTTAGTGGTGACGATGACTACCGTGAAGACACGTTCATGGTTGATGCTCCAATGGGGGGAGCTGGTCCAAGTGGAGTTTAGGGAGCAGGAGTACAGTCAGGATATGTGGGTAGTGCATTCGATTATGCACAACATCCCTATGATCCCTATTGGGCTCATTCAGGGAATATGGTCCAGATTATTGAGCAGAGGCGACCCCCCACTTTTGGCGAATGGACTGCACCCAACCAAATGCTCTTCGATCAGCAAACTTTTATGGGGGCTAGTATGGAGAGAGCTCTGAAGTAGAGCTATGACAGAAATGAGCAATGGAATCGTGCTCACATGTATGCCCGCGAAGAAGAGATGAATAATCGCTACTTAGACGACCGCCAGAGACTCTTGCATGATCAGTGGCATGCGGGCCAACCACTTGAAGCAGACCCGCCTGTTGTGGATTACAGCACATTGCCACCATATGATGGTAGTGTGTCGTATCCCACCCCACCATTGCATCATTCTCAATGGGTGGATCCACATGCTATGAGTTATCAACAGGCTGGTGATCAAGGAAGCAGCAGCAGCGGAGCATTTGGGTTTGGAGAGTGGAATGACATGATGACATCCATCTTTGGGCCTCCACAGCCGAAGTACTACTAGCCAGGTCGTATCTTGCTCCTTTGTATATTTGTGTATATTTTTCATCCCGTATGTTTATGTTTATGGTTGGGAGGTCGGGTGGTGTTTAGATGTTGATGTGATTTATGGGTTGTGTTAGTGGTGGTGTGTTTGAATTTTCATAAAATAAAATAAAATACAAAAAGAAATTTGGGATTTGAGAGTATTAGCGAAAGCTAATGTTTTTTATTAGAAGCGATCTTTCCCTTAAAACCATACATTGGGGCAATGTACACCAAGTGTGGGGATGGGGGGATTTTTGAGAATTTTTAAAATTTTTTGTGCAACCAAGCGAAAAGTGTAAAAATTTGAAAACTTGATATTGTTCCACTTGACACACCGACACCCATTCCAAGTCTTTTCTTGGTGAGAATTTGAGCCACATATGATTATTATAGATATTTCTTTGTTTTGAGTGGCGGTTTGTGTCTTGTGTTAATAGAACTTGTGTACGAATTCTTGTTAAATCCTAGAGTCAGCATGCTTTTGAAAATGATAGGGGACTTTTAGGTAGCCTCGTCTAGACGTGAGAGAGTGTGGGATTGGTGGGTTGGACCTCATACTTTACATATATGAGCTTGGTATTGTGAGGGGTGGGGGTTTGGTCTTTAGAAAGCCGTGTTTGAGCCTTTTACCATTCGGTTGTGACCCGAGCCTATTTCTTATAAAAATCTACCTTTTGAGATGACCCGGTTTAGGAAATTTAGTAGGTAGTGTTGATATGCTTGTATATATTGTTGCGTTGTTATTTCTTATCTTTATTGAAAAAAAAAGAGAAAAATACAAAAAGAAGTGATTAGTTGCAATAGTAGTTGATAATGTTGAAGAAGTTGTGTATATAGATGATGTTTGCGTTGTTTAGTAGTAGAAATAAAAACCGGGTCAAATCAACTAGCTCTTTCATATGTATTCCGCCATTTTCCTACCTTTGCACCTAACCCCATTACAACCCGTAAGTTCCTTTGATTCATAAGCATGCTAGATATTTGATAGGAGGAGACTTGATTCTTATACAAGCTTATTGTCGTACAAACACACACACGCATTGAGTGGTTTAGCATTATGTGCTAACATTTCCTGTCACCGAGAGTTTTTGTGAGGGGTGTGTCTTGTGGTATGATTGAAAGTTAGTAGAAGGACGGCACATTTTAGCTTGGTTTGCATGATTGATCGCTTGTGGTATGGATAGTTTTTGAATGTGTTGCTTGGGACAAGCAACGGGTAAGTGTGGGGATGTGACGGGTGGTCCGTAGGACAACCCTTAAAAGGTTCAATACTATGCACATTCTATGCTTATTACGGTTAATTGCTTGAACTTGGTAACCACTAGATGATTTGATGTTGCAGGTGTTAAAGTGCTTAAGATGCGGGATTTAGGAAGCTTGGATGGATGTGGGAGGATGGCATCATCAAGATGTGAAAAAATCAAGTTTTGATGAAGAAACAAAGGAAACAACAACATTCAGCGCCGTAACCTACGGCTGCTGCCGTAGGTTACGGTACCCCCACATGTGCCATTTGCATCACCGTAAGACAGTATTAAAGTGGCGTAAGGAACTTCTGCTCGTCGTAGGCTACGGTGAGCGCCGTAGCTTACGGCGCCATGCTGACTTTTGGGACCATGTTGACCGCCATAAGCTACGGCGGCTGGCGTAGCTTACGGTGCCGTCTGATGCTTTCTTGTAACTCTCACATTTAATGCCCTTTGAAGATGCTTTAAGGTGTCTTATGATAAGTGTTCGGTTACACAACAATGAGCAACGAATTTTGGGCATTTTTTTGGAGACTTTGAGCTTGAAGAACATTTGTTAAATCCTTGTTTTGATGTTAGTGATTTCTATGAACATTAAGACTTTTGTTATGATGTTGATTCAAGCCATAAGTGGCTAAACACTTTGTGATCATCCTGGATTGAAGGTTTGCTTGAGACATTTCATGTTGGATTTCTTAATTTCTAGAATAACAATCTTTATCTTTATGATTTGTTTGTTATGGTGTGTGATTGCTTTGTTGTAACTTGTTGGTTCTTATGTTAATCTAATTAGAAACCATACGTTCTTGGTGACGTTGGCAATCGAGATATCATGGGTATAGTTAGGCTTGGGTAAGGGTTGATTGATCATCGGGTAACAACCTCACGTTCTAGGAATCTGAGTACTTAGTTCCCTTTAAACACTGCAAGTAGTCATACATGAGCTATGTCTATGTAGTTCTTTCTAGTGGAATGATAACATGAATGTCAATTGAAACCGGAAGTCTAGGATGGTCATTTGTCTCTAAATTGTTTACAACCCAAAACTTTCAATTTGCAATTAGAATAATAATCTTAGTTCTATAAATCAAACCAATCAAACCAACTCTTGAAATTTAATTTTATTGCATTTAGTTTAATTTTAGTTAATTTAGATAAACCTTCAAATAACACATATTCCACAAACTCCCTGTTTTCGATACCCACTTGCCACTATCTATTTAGTAGTAATTGGATTAAATTTGATTGTGACCACGACATCACGTCACCTCCTCAGTTGTTGGTGGGTTAGAAATGATTGAGACACCAGACCCAGTCACTTGTTGAGGTATATTCTCATTAACATGTGTTTGAGAAGAACTGGTTTGTTTCTGGGCTAAATCAACTGCATCCAACAAAAGTTTTGTTTGTGGGGGAATTTGAGAAGTGAGGATAGGTGTAGAAAGCGAATGTGCCCCGGGCAGTGGGCTGTGGATGATGGAATCAAGTGATTCCAGAGCATCATAATTTGGTGTCCCTGTTCTTACAACCTGTTCTTTTTTTGAAGAAGCAGGAGGAGTTTGAGGCTGAGGTTGAAATCTTTCTTCCAAATGCTGTGAGGAAGTAGCAGCAGTGGTTATTGGTGACTTTTGTGTTGTCATTGGTAGTTGCTCTGGGATCTCATCTTCCAGAGTTACCTTTGTTTTGGGTTTGGGGGGCTTTTGTGATTTTTTCTGTTTTGGTCTTTTGGTGGTTTTAGGTGGGGGTTTCACAGCAGTTGTTTTGTTGCTGTGATCACCATGAGCAGTGGGCTCAACAGCAGGTGCCTAAGGAGCACTGGTAGCTGCTGAAGTCTGCTCAGGAACCTCTGCTTGTGTTTTGGAAAGTTTTGACAGCCTTGTAAAGGTTTCAGAAGTGAGGCTCTTTATTGAAAAAGGATTGCCCTGGATAAGCACATGGGTATTATCTTTTGAAAATTTCTTTTTAAAATAGTAACTTAAAAACCTTGGAAAGAGCAAATATGCCTTTTTATTAACATTTGTAACAAGATAATTGAAGATTTCCTAGGAATAGTTAAAATTTTCACCATGTAAGATAGCATAACCCAGATATTGAATCTTCAATGGGATTTCATTGAAAGCAGTGGTCTTGTTTGAGACACACATCAATAGGGTATGAAACAAAAACCTTGTGGCAGGAGGAAAACTGCCTTTTTCTAAAGTGTCTTTTTTCATTTCCTCTTCATAACCCCTTTCAATGAAATCCGTTTGATACTTTGTTTTAGGGAAAGATGTTTTACCTTGAAGATCATCGAGTTCAAAAACCTCCGAAATGGTTTGAGGTGTTATTGTGACTGGAACACCCTTTATAGAAGAATTGATGGCTAAGGGCTTTTTATCCTTAGTTTCCAACTTAGCATTTTTCCAGAATTCTTGCTGGGTATCCATGTAGATCGGAGCATCACAAGTCAACAAAGTTTTGTACTTTGAAGACGACATAGCATCAATGATGGAATTGAAGGTTTCGGTGTGACTGGGTTTTTCAAGTAGACCCAAGTAGTTATGTGTGGATTTGAGTGGGAGAGACATGGTGATTTGAGTATGATTGCGAGAGGAAGAAGACGATGAAGAGGATGAGTGATTTTGAGAGAAATGGATGATAACTGCATTGAGAAAGGAATTTTGAATTCGATTCTACAGTAAAAACCCTGTTTGGGGGTTTTGATCAGGGTTTTATAGGGGGAAAAGTGAACGCTGATGTGACAGCGGTTACTAAATGAGAACAGTGACTGACTTTAAGCTAGCAGTGACTAGCCATCAGTGGGTTAAAACACTGATTTTGAACAACAATTATTTTTTATTTTTTATTTTAACTTTAATTTTTATCACCAAAACAATATTCGAGGAACTCTTATCTCATTGGAATGTAACGATTAGGTAAAATTGTAATTTCATTGTAATTCTAGTTTTCATTTGATAATTTCATTCTATAATTAATTAACCACATCAACAATAAAAATGTGAGCAGTGGATGTTTTTTAGGAAAACCAATGATTGTCAATATCAGTGGATGTCAACAATAAAAATGTGAGCAGTGACTATTTTTTTAACTATCAGTGGATAGCCAACAGTGATTGAAACACAGATGTTTGGTCAGTCAGTGGTCAACATGAAGAATGAAGAAACAGATGTTGGCTTTCAGCAGTGGATAACATTTAACAATCAGATGTTTGAACCAAAACAGTGGCTGTAACAGACTTTAAAGGATTAATGAAAACTATCATTTTTAACTATTTTTAGGATGTTTGACCTTAAACATGTATTTGACCTTAAACATCTGTTTGGTCATAAACAGATGTTTGCGCTTAAACAAATGTTTGACCTTAAAAAGAAGTTGGCCCATAAACAACTGTTTGCAAAAAAAGACCAATTTCAAGAATACTATACCCAAACAATCAAAATGAGGAGCTTAATAATCATCCAAGTGTACTTCATTTTTATTTAGTAGTATAAAGATCAAACCACTATTCAATTTATAGTATAGATCAGTTAGCATGCTTGGGTGATGTGATAAATACCGTTACATATAAACATCTCAGTGATATGACATCTAACAATCTAACAGAGTATAAAACACTGATGTGATAAATACTGTTACATATTGTAACACCTCGTAAAATCACGAGCAATATAATAAAGACACGTGTCATGGACTTTAAACGTGTAAGGAATTGTTTCCGAGGGACTAGAATTGTCAAACAATGTAAATATGTTAGTAAAAGGATCCAAAGTGTCAACATGCCATTCTTGTGCCTCTGATTGACCTCATACGACGCTCGTATTCTTTAATGAATAATTTGTCGAACATTAGAAGTCGTTTGTGTTTAAAATAAGGATCTTACGAAACATAAGGGTTAAAAGTGTTAACATGTTAAAAGATACCTCTGAATAACCTTTTAACGAACCCAAAAACATTTTAATAATTATATTTTTGGTTCTCAAGAATATTGGATATTTAATTAGTGGAGTTTTGATGAAAACAAGACTTTTCGGGTGATCGTGCAACTAACCGGGAGCTTAACGGAGTTAGTTTATGACCTAAGGCCCTTAAAAGTTAACTTTGGGGGTCAAAAGTGCAATAAACGAAAGTTATTTTAATTAAATATGGACCAGGGACCAAAACTGCAATTACTGAAAGTTGGAATCCGGTCATAAGGGAGTGTCGCGGCCCGCGTAGACTCTCTCTGAGTCTTACGCGGCCCGCGTGGAAGTGCCAGATGCAGAAAGATAAGGACAGCTGCATGTTTAACCAGTTCCACCGCCTTTGCATGCTAGATTTCGATACCAGGAACTGTGCCAACAGATTTTCATGCACTAGGGACACCTGGAGTCATCAGGGATCATTGTAGGGTCATGTGGAATGATCTTATGAAGTGTAAAATCCTATATAAAGGCTCTTGTTCAAGAATTCATTTGCACACTCTCAAATTTCTCATTCAAACTCTTTCTCTGGAGCTTCTTTGAATTCAAACAAGCTTTCTTCTATTCTAATCTCGTGCTAAGAGTCCTTGTAAGCATTCTTAGCCTCCTAAGTTCAAGTCTTATTAGTTTAATGACCAAAAGTCAAAGCCATCGTAATTAAGCTTTGACTTAGTGATTAATCACTAATGGTCCAGCCATTATTCGAATTGAAAGTGGCTATGATTTGGTAATTATGTAGGTAATAAACCCTTAAGAGGGCACCTACTGATTTTCACTCTAACTTGGTCAATTGTCGGGTCAAACTTATTAATAAAAAGTCAACAGAAGCATTTTTTACAAATAAATGCATAACTGATAATGTAGAAGTTATGAAACATGTTTTAACATTAAAATAACTTGGTAAATAATATAAGAACATGATTAGGCATGTTCAACCCGACAATTCTGAGTTTAGGCTCGGTTCGCAACCGAAAGTCGCAAAAGTAGACTTTTGCTTTGACTTTCAGTTCTGACCCAATTTAGCTTGTTTTAGATATGTCTTAGGGTTCCTTTAGGACCATATTATAGGTTAGTATAACCCTCTGAGGTTGTACAACTTGGTTCCATAGAAATCCTAGATCATTGCATGTTTCCGTTAAATGCTTAAATGTTGACCATAATGCCCTTTTGATATTAAAACGAGATTTTTGAAAATGTGAGAGGACAAAAATCTTTATTACTGATATTTAAGTATGTCCTAAAAGTTTGACATCAGTTTATGGTCTAAAATGAGAGTTATGCTCAATATCGTAAATGAAAGCCTTTTTTATTAATTAAACGACATTTTCGACATAAATCCTATTTAAACACAAATTTTGACACCAAGCCTTTAACCCAGTGATTTAATATAATATTTAGGGATTTTTGGAAATTTTTCTTAAATTTTAAACTGATCATAACATAGAGTTCTTGCATAGACTCGGTAATTTACGATAACGCCCTTTTTGCTAACAAAATAAGTTTTACACATCCTTTACATGTCAAACCTTTTTCTACTGATTTTATATAATAAATTAGTTATTTTAAACTGTAAAGGCTGGTCAAAATCTCAGATTTCCTTATTCAACCTGAATATCGTCAAATACCGACTTTTATGCGATTTAGGCGTATAGTATGGTTTAAAACCATATTTGGCACCTAAGACTTGTTACCTACTGATGTTATGAATAAATTTATATACTTAAACAGTAAGTAAAAGTTTTGAACTCAGATTTCCAAATTTAACCCTTAAAGCATATGTGAACTGACCAAAATGCCCCTACGGTGCATAGTTTGGCCATAAATGATAAATTTCACATATGTGAGATATATTAGTGATATGACTTGCAAAAATAAATATTTTTACTGATCATTTCAGACCAGAACCTCAGATTGTCATTTAACCTCTTTTATAATCTTTAAAATGACTAAAATACCCCTACGGGGCTTAAATTGATTTTAAATTCGTTTTGGGCATAATGGAAGGTATCCTACTGATATCACAACATATTTTAAGCATATTAACTTGTGGAACCTGTTCATGACTCATTTGATTACCCGTTGTGCATTTTTCGCATTCGGTACGGTTTATGTAACTAGTTTGCATGAATTAACCGAAACGGGTCAAACCTTATCATTTTTACCTCAAAATCCAGAATGTGTTTAGTTTACCCATATTATACAAGTCTTCATACTTGTCGGGTCTAAATCACATTCTAATCCGGTCTTCGCTTAATCTTGCGTTTTGAACCGTATACCTTTCTTTAAAACTAACCGGTCTAAGTTATAGCTTAAATAAGACCCGTTAGGAATCTAATAGGTTATTAAAAACCTTCGTTCCAGATTAGGAGCCCGGTAAAAGCTATCTATACTTGCTGATTGATATACGACTGGGATAAAAATTATATTTTTGCTCAGGTAAATACTTTTAACTTATTTTCCCTTATACGGGCTTGGGGTACGGTATTTAATAATACCGCTTGGTCGGGTATTGAATCTTTAATCGAACAATGGTTAAATCATTGAGATAACCCGTTTAATCTGTTTTGTTTGTTTTAAGCCTTTGGGGGGTTAATGACCATGTCCTGGATATCCTTGGCTCATTCATTGAAATGGCCACGACTTAAGCACGGGGTGTAGGCATACACCTGTCGGTGCGTATGTAAAAAGATATACCCGCTTGTTGAGAATAACTCGCCGTGGGTTTATATTATGTGGTGTGTCTATTAATCTTTAACCCGGTACTTCTAACCCGGGCTACTGAATGTATGACAGACATATAATTCTTTTACAAGATTATTTTTAAATAATTATCCCAAGTTAATAAAGAATGTTTATGCCTTGTGCATTTAAATCAATTTTTATAAACACTTTTCAAAAGAGTCAGTTAATTGTATTTACTAGTGTAAACTGACGTATTTTCAAAAGGTTAAGTGCAGGTACTAAGCGTAATGGGCTGGAACTCCTGAGTGATTAAATTAAGAGTCTTGCAAGCTTTTATCACTTTAAGTCTGTTGAACAATACTCATTTTGTTTTGATCCGCCTGTGGATCCACTTTACAACCGTTTTGTAATACTTAATGTTACTTTGAATCGGTTTGTAATATTATTACTTTTAGACTTTCGTTGTGCATTAAACTGTGATTATTGACCATGATGATATCAACTACGTCACGATACTCCCCACCGGGCCCATCAGTAATACTTGGAAATATCGGGGTGTGACAGGTTGGTATCAGAGCCAACATTGAGCGAATTAAACACTAGCCTTTTGTGTTTAATCTTAATGACACAGTTTGCACATTCCTTGACCTCCGAGTCTAGGCTAACGACATAGGACTAATCCTAATCTTATTGTTTTCCCTTGTTGGTTTCCTTTGTTTGTTTTTACAGGAATAAGAAAATGCCGCCACGATTCAGAGGACGAGGTGGACAAGGCAAGGCGCCAATCACTGCTCCTAATGATCATGAGGCCCATCAGCGACTTTAAGCTCAAGTCTCCACGAAGATTGGAGGACTTACCTGGAGCCGGCGAGGCGTTTAGTCTCTCTCAGTTCATCGTCATCGTACCACGACTTATTCGGGCTCCACCAGAACAACGAGTCCGACCACTCGCGCCACTCCTACCTCCCGTTGCAGCGTTCGAGCTCACATCGGGCCTTCCAGGACCCGACCCCGTATTTTCAGAGCCGGTTCAACCCGGTAAATCAGATTGAAGAACCAATGGGCCATAACCCATTGGGGCCAGAGGACCACTTTCCTGAAGCCCAGGACATGGACATGGATGATGACCCTGATCCTGCCGAGCCACCAACCGGGACGCCCACGCATCCCATAGAGATTTCAGACGGATCATCTTTCCATGGTTCGCCTTATAGAGGTCCCGATTCATTTGCTCAATGGTGGAGCAATTATCACTGGGAGTATACACCCTCCCACAACTCATCACATCACCAACAGGTCCCCTCTGAGGACCCACATTTTGAGGCGGTCACGCCACCGCCACCGCCGCCGCTAGAGCAGCAGTTGCCTCCAGAACCGCCGAGGCGAAGAAGATCAGGTGCACGAATGTCCGTGCGAAGAGGGGATTTTCACTTTAGCACCCCTCAACACTCCAGTGGCAGCCAGTACCCGCCACTTTATGAAGACCCGCAAATGGGTGGGCCTTCAAACCTAGTTTCAGAGGTCGACTCAGCTCCTGTCGCACCACCACCAGCAATGGGTTATGATAACCCAATTCCTTCCTACGCCGGTGCAGCGGCGTATAACCCTTTTGAGCAGCCAGCTTACCCTGGCTACAACTACTACAATGCCCCTATCGTCGACCCGTACCTCGAGGCGGCCAACTGCAATGCTCTTCACCCTGAAGGACCTTATGCAGCTTCGTACCAGTCTGGGTACCAAGCATATGGGTATCAATACCCGCCACCTCCGCAACAGCAGCCGCCGCAGCCGCCACTGATCTAGCCACCGCAGCAGCAGGAGATTCTTCAGAGGTTGAGCCAGGTGGAACGAGAGGTTCAAGAGGAGCATAGAAGCGACCGGGGATTTCTTAAGGGTTTGGCAAATCTGATCAAGGGGAAGAAGAAGAGGGATTTTTGAAGATTCCTTATTTATTTATGTTGTAATCTTTATTTTCAATTAAGTCCCTGCGTGGACATTTATTTATGTACCTAGTCCCTGCGAGGACTTGTATTTTCATTTTAGCCCCTGCGTGGGCAAGTTATTTATGTAAAAGTCCCGTTTAGGGCATCTATGTACTCCTTTTTAATTTAGTGGAATATTTTAATTCAAAATTTCATTTTGCCATTATATGTATAAATATATTATATGAAATAAATCAAAATAACATTTCATTTTACATTAATCTGCTAATAAACATTGAAAGAAAATTTTAAAGGCAAAACCTAGTCCATGTGTCATTTTAAGACAGGGCCATGATGGTAGTTCCTTTTTAAAGATTCAAATCCTTGTTAACATCTGAAAACATGTTAACACTCCTGGCAAATGTGATTCGATAAAATCACACAAGTCATCCCTATATTGGATTCTTCCAATTCCTTTTCTTTATTTATTTATTATTGAACACCCATTAATGATGAAATGCCTATGGGCTACACTTATTGTCCTATAAGACAAAAAGACAGTTGTAGTCTACGACTCCCTGTCAAGAAGAGGTGATGAACTATGTTCAAGCCTTAATGCCTCGATCCTATAAGACCATGGCTTATAAATAGGCCTTATGTGCCATTAATAATACCTTTAATGTTTTACAACTAGGATAAAATATAATGAAAATCCTAAATAAATATGATTAACAAATTAACCAAATATGGTCTATGTTTACCATAGTTAATGAGTCATCAAAAATGATGATTCCATAATAACCTCTGAATAAAATATTGTCAACTGTTTTGTAGCAATCAAGCTACATGGCTGAATCGGAAGAGGTTAACAGTCACCCGAGAGAGAATAATGATGCTACCAGAGTTAATGTAGCTGGTGCGAAACTACAGGCATTAATAGATAATGCCGTTACTCGAGCTCTCGACAGACAGTTTAACGAATCAAGTGGTACTCGCGCCAGAACTCAGTCCGTACCACATACAAAACCATGCTCTAAGACTCATAGTAAGCCCCCTTCTAGAGTGAATGAGTCAAAGAAGGACGATGCTCGTCACTCATCAAATCAGCAAAGTTTCCCGTCTAAGAAGATTGTGCTCAATCAAGAGCCCCGTGTTAAGACCTGCTCATATAAATATTTTGTCTCCTGTAAGCCAAGAGACTTCACAGGGGAGAAAGGACCCATCGATTGTATGACTTGGCTCGATGAGATGGACACTGTGGTTGATATTAGCGGATGTGCTGAACAAGACATTGTGAAGTTTGTGTCTCAGTTGTTTAAAGGTGAAGCGTTAGCGTGGTGGAGATCCCAAATCCAAGCTATATGAAAAGGTCCCATTGTATAATCTGTCTTGGGATCAGTTTGTTGCTCTAATCAAGGAAAATTTATGTCCTCAACATGAAGTTGAGAAAATTGAGACTGACTTCTTAACCTTGGTCATGAATAACCTAGATTGTCAGGCATATCTTACGAGTTTTAATACCATGTCTCGATTGGTTCCGTACTTGGTCACGCCAGAACCGAAACGTATAGCTCGTTTTATTGGAGGTTTAGCTCCGGAGATTAAAGCAAGTGTGAAAGCATCTAGACCTACCACATTCAGGTCTGTGGCTGATTTGTCGTTATCTCTTACTCTCGATGCGGTCAGGCTGAGATCGCTTAAGAATTACGATGAAGGAAAGATGAAACGTGAGGAGGAGAACTCACGCCGTTCTGATAAGAAATATAAAGGGAACTCGGATCACAAGAAGAGTTCAGGGTTTAAAAAGGATAGTCAGCAGTCGGGTGAGAAACCCAAGTGCAAAACCTACAAGAAGCGTCATCTAGGGAAATGCAGGTTCGAATCAAAATCCCAATCACAGCCCAGAGCTTATGGGATCTACAAATCAAGTGAGCATAAAATGTTGGATTGCAAGAAGATAAAGGATGCGACTTGTTACAACTGTAACGAGAAGGGGCACATCAAGTCCAACTGCCCAAAGTATGCAAAGAAACCTGAAGAAGGTAAAAAGACCAATGCTCGGGTCTTTCAAATGAATACACAGGAAGCCATTCAGAATGACAACGTAATAACAGGTACCTTTCTTATCAATGATGTTTATGCAAGGGTATTGTTTGATTCGGGTGCAGATAAGTCGTTTGTAGACAATAAATTTTGTAATTTATTAAATCTGCCTGTTAAAACCCTAAGCATAAAATATGAAGTAGAATTGGCCGATGGCACGATAGAGATTGCTTCAACCGTGTTAGATGGATGTTTTATATCCATTAGGAACCACTCTTTTCCGCTATCCTTGCTTCCGTTGAAATTAGCAGGATTCGACATAGTGATAGGCATGGATTGGTTGTCTTCTAACCAAGCTCAGATCGTTTATGCTAAGAAGCAAGTAGTTATCAAGACTCCCTATGGTGAATCGTTGACAATCCAAGGAGATACGCAGTATGGATTGCCTAAGCAAGTGTCTATGCTTAAGGCATCAAGGTGTATGAAGAAAGGTTGTGTCATTTATATGGCACAGGTAACTGTTGATGAACTAAAGCCCAGAATTGAAGACATCCCTGTTATATCTGAATATCCAGAAGTATTCCATGAAGAACTACCTGGTTTACCCCCAGATAGGCAAGTGGAGTTCAGAATCGATATCATTCCTGGAGCTGCACCAATTGCAAGAGCACCTTATCGGTTGGCACCGGCGGAAATGAAAGAGTTAAGGACTCAACTGGACGATTTATTGGAAAACGGTTTTATTCGACCTAGCTCGTCCCCTTGGGGAGCACCGATTCTCTTTGTGAAGAAGAAAGATGGATCAATGCATTTATGCATTGATTATCGCGAGCTGAACAAGGTAACGATCAAGAACAGATATCCGCTACCCAGGATCGATGATCTATTTGATCAGCTTCAAGGAGCAAGTTATTTCTCCAAGATTGATTTAAGGTCGGGTTACCATCAACTGAAGGTCAGAGATGAAGATGTACATAAGACTGCATTCAGAACACGTTATGGTCACTATGAGTTCTTAGTGATGCCTTTCGGGCTCACTAATGCACCTGCAACATTCATGGATCTCATAAATCGTGTTTGCAATCCATATTTGGACAAGTTTGTCATTGTCTTTATTGATGACATTCTCATATACTCAAAGAATCAAGCTGATCATGAGAGGCATCTCCGGTGTATCCTTAAGCTTCTGCAGCAAGAGAAGCTCTACGCCAAGTTTTCTAAATGTGAGTTTTGGCTTCGTGAAGTCCATTTTCTTGGACATGTAGTGAGTGAGCGTGGTATTCAAGTGGATCCCACTAAGGTTGAAGCCGTTATGAATTGGCAAGAGCCTAAGACTCCTATAGAGATTCGCAGCTTCTTGGGTCTAGCAGGTTACCATAGGCGTTTTATTGAAAACTTTTCAAGGATTGCTGCACCCCTAACTTCATTGACGCGTAAGAGTATAAAGTTCGATTGGGGTCCCAAGCAACAAGAATCCTTTGAGATTCTTAAACAGAAGTCAAGCAATGCACCTGTGTTGACATTGCCAGAATGAATTGAAGAATTTGTGGTTTATTGCGACGCATCGCACACGGGTATGGGATGTGTGCTTATGCAGAAGGGCAAAGTTATTGCTTATGCTTCCCGACAATTAAAGGTGCACGAGAAGAATTACACCACCCACGATTTGGAATTGTGTGCCGTTGTATTTGCACTGAAGCTATGGAGGCATTATCTTTATTGGAAATTTTTTAAGTTGCGATTAATGCCGGCCAATTGGTGAAAGTTAAAATTATTAAAATCCAATAAACACTAAAAAAACACCAGTACTTAAATCGATGTTGTTCCTTCAGTTTCGGTTCACTACTGCAGCGGCTATATGAATATGATCCGTATTGAAACATCAAAGTGTGCCAGTAGATTGACTAGCGTGTGAATAGAATCCCCCTTATAAAAACGTCTATAAAAAGACATTTATGTTAGACATATAACCTAAACAAGCATTTGATTGGACATGATTTCTAATAATGATATCACCATTACTATTAGAACAACCATATTTACATCAATCAAAATCATTCGGTGCTATAAACTTAAATGAATAAATATAACTAACACAAGTCTATAAAAGTCTAATCATTGTATGTTATAAACTTAAATGAATATAACTAAAAACGGGTCTGTAAAATTCTAAATACTCGACTCTTGTCAAATTTACGTTTAACTACACACATTAAATGCCTATATATACCTACACTTACATTCTTAAGGTACACAATGCATCGGTCAGAAACCTCCCTTGCAGGTAGCTCAGCTACACCATCACAAGCCCCAACCCACTAGTAACCAGGTAGCCTAAACAGGTACCATAACCCGCAACGGTAAGGTGGAGCTAAACGTTGCTTGGAAGACGACAAATGGGGTGGGTCCGGAAGGTTCACAAGAACACCGTTGCAAGTAGATACAGGTTCCAACATGTTCAAATCAGATTGATAAAATGTCGTATGATGATTGAGTGATGATTCAATTTTCGAGAGTAACACTCCCTGACACCTTTTATAAAATAGATCATACATAATAGATGTAAAACTTTCCATAGGAATATCCTCTAACAATAACATAAGTCAAAAGATTGAAACCATAAAGGCATAAACCATAGGTCCATAACATACATAGAAGCTAGTAATTATCATTATCAATATCAATATTATATATTAATTAATAAAGATATAACCGAAATTAATATTATTATCATACTATATAAAATAAAAATAAAAAAATTGGTGTTTTTAATAAAAGTTCCAACATTTACATCCGCCAAACAGCCAGAAAAATTCTCTTTTTCTGTCACATATAATATTTATTCAACTCTGCTCACTCCGGCAAGACCACATTCTTCTTCTTCATTTCCGATTCCGTCACACCACCGTCAACTCACCGTTAACCACACCCAAACACTAAACATCTTCCGTTAATTTCACGTCAAGTCAAACGGCGGTCAAAACATTCAACAATAACTTCAAACTGTTCATCTGTAAGGTATTGCTGGCACACTGTACAGATCTGAGGTGCGTAGCAGGTGATTCCTAGGGTTTACATGACGATTTTCGGATTTTTTTGCAGTGTTGTGATTCGCGAAGAGAATTTGTGTGTGTTTTGAGAGGTTGATGGTAGTGTGCGTGATTGTTGTTGTTGTTGTTGTTGATGATGACCGGAGATTGCATCGACGGCTGGTGGTGGTCCGGTGAATCTGTCACATGGAATGGCAGATCTTGTTAGTTACGGTAACGGAAACCGTGACATTGAGCAGGTATATTTGTTATGTTTATATTGTGGATAATCAGATGAGTGAGATCTTGTTAGGTTTGAAATGATTAAATCTGTTGCCTATTGTTTGTAAATTAGGAAATAAGTTATTTATAGAGTTTATGTTGATTTAATTGGGGAGTTTACTGTTTAGTGTGTATTTAGATATAGTAGGAGTATATTTGGGGGATAACTGAATGTTCTAGACTTAAAGTATTGGATGATATTTCTGATATATGATTTATTACCTGATGAATTTGGTGATTGGATTATGGATGTCATTTAGGGCTAAAACTGAATGTTCTAGACTTCTAGTAGTTGATTGTGAAGTCGATTATGGAGTTAATGTATTTGGTGTATGAGACTCATAGTCACACGGTTCGCGGAACGAAAATGGGTACGTAGTTTGTGAAATTTTAAAATTCGGTACGAGGGGGGTAGGTTCATTCGGAACGTCAATTCGGTACGCGGTATGGCGTACCATATAGTTTGGTACGTCGTATCGTATATAAAACGATTATTACAATATAGTTTAAAAAAAATCCAACCTGAAAAACAAATTTGATAATCATATCCAAAATTCTAAAGCATTTCATAACCATAATCATAATTCATAAGTTCATAACAGAAAATTCATAAAACAAAAGCAGTTCATAAGCATAATTCATAACATAAAAGTAATAAAACTAATCAAGCCTTTGTTTTTTTCCGTTTGGGTCGTCATTTTCAATCGAATCGAATCGAAACGGCGAATCGAATCGTACCGAAACGGTAATTTTTCAATCGGAAACGGCGAATCAAATCGTTCCGGAACGAGTATTGTGATAATCGGGTACGACCTTTTTTCCAATCTGGTACGCGAACCCAGGCTGAATGAGTGAATGGTTCGATTCTGTACCCGATTCTGGTACGGCCGAACCGATTCGGGATTCGAGGGGGGATCTGCGTTTCCTGTGACTATGGTATGAGTTGGGTTATATATCTTTAGGAAGTTATAATACAACTTAGAGTTAACTTTCGTTTTGCTCCATGTGGTTTGGTCATTTTAACGGTTTTGCTCCAATAGTTTAAATTAGCCATTTTCCTCCCTGATCTTTCGAGTTTCTCCCCAGTTTGCTCCCTGGCTCTAACTCAGTTAAAACGTTCAATTAAAAGTAGGGGTATTTAGGTAGTTTACTCCCTGGCTCTAACTCAATTAAAACGTTTAGTTAAAAGTCGCAGTAGTCGTGATCGGCAGGTGGTAGTTGCAGGTGGTGGTGGATGGTTGTGGCCGGTAGAAAGAGTGGTTGGAAAGATGGGAGATCAGAAAAGAATTACTTATATACATAATAAACAAGTTATAGGTTTATTTAGGTGAAAAGACTTACATGCCCTTGCTTTTATCTATAAAATTACCAAAATACCCTTCTAGTTAATGGATTTTTTGGATGGAGTTAGAGGCGGGGAGCAAAATGACGATAAGTTAGAAAAATCAGGGAGGAAAATGGCTATTTTTAAACTATTGGGGCAAAACCGTCAAAATGACCAAATCACAGGGAGCAAAATGAAGGTTAACTCTACAACTTATATATATGTATTGGTTACGAAACTTACATTGACTGATTGCCAGTAGTTGAAAAGGTATTTGTTTGAATGCATACCGCACAAGAACTAGTACATATTCAATGCTATCGGATAGTATTTCTGATATATGGTTTCTCACCTGATGAAATTGCTGTCATTTTGGGGTGAAGTTGAATGTTCTAGTAGTTGATCGGGAAGTCGATTATGGACCCGACCGAATGTATTTGGTTTATGAGTTGGGTTATGTATCGTTAGTAAAAGTTACCATATAATGTAGACATATGTATCGGTTATGAAACTTACATTGTCTGATTGCGAGTAGTTGAATAGTTATCTGTTTGAATGCATACTGTAAAAGAATTAGTAGTCTAGTACATATTCTGTTAGGGCATGGGGTACACGACTACACGTGGAAGTGGCATATGAACTATATACTAAAATTTGTCGATTGGCACGTGTGTATGCGGTACATCTACTCATGTATATGTAATCATGTGGAAAAAGTTCAAAGCATGTCACAATGCTCCTAAAATTTTGATGGATGTTGTAACTTGATGCAAGGTTTCTATTTTACACGATACTGAAACCAGCATTGTTGTTAAATATTTTCTTGTCTTTTGTAGGCATTAATTGCTCTGAAGAAGGGCACACATTTACTAAAATATGGCCGCAAAGGGAAGCCCAAATTTTGTCCGTTTAGACTCTCTCACGTGAGTTATCAAACTAGATCCATTAACTGAATCTGTTCTTGTATTAATTTTCCTTTTTTAAATTATTGCTACTTGCAACTCTAGATATCGTCATATTCCTTAGAAAAGAACATAGCAAAGAAAAATAATGAATTCATCTCTTGCAAAAGAACTGAAAAAGTATATATGTTATATGTATCTATCTATATCATAACAAACAACCACATTGCCGATGTATGTATATGTCGTGATTATGGCTTATGACTTATAATCTTAATATACACAGGACGAATCATCTTTAATTTGGATTTCCAGCAGTGGTGAAAAGAGCTTGAAATTAACGTTGGTGTCTAGAATTATTCCCGGACAAAGAACTGTAAGTATCTATAATCCTTTAGTTTTTATTTTTTTTTTATTTTTTATTCTTGTAAATATTTCATGTTTCTCGTTTATACACGTGCTACCAGGCTGTCTTCCGGCGTTATTTACGTCCTGACAAGGACTATCTTTCATTTTCTCTCATATATAACAACGGGAAACGATCTCTTGATTTGGTGAGTAATGTTTTTAAATAGTAATATTCTAAAATACAAGTAGCTTTTAATTTGTTTATAAGTTTGATTATTTTAGCTATTTGTTCTTTGCTAGATTTGCAAGGACAAAGTTGAGGCTGAAGTGTGGATTACGGGCCTCAAAGCACTGATATCCTCAAAACAACGTTCCAAAATCGATGGATGGGGTGAAGGTGGCCTCAGTTTTGATGTAAGTTTAACGGGGTGCATTTAAAGAAACCAATTTTCTTTATCTTCATTAATTAATAGGCCTGTAAATGAACCAAACTAACAAGAACATGAGCATATAATCGAACACACTTTTTATGTTCATGGTCGTTCGTTTAAAACCTAAATGAACAGTTCACGAACGTAAACGAACATAAACAAACATACTTAAACGAACATAATTTAACAGATAATAAACAACACAAATGAATATTTAACAAATAATAAACAATACAAATGAATATAATTGAACAAACATAAATGAACATAATTGAATAAACATAAACGAACATAAAGTAATTTTTTATATAAATTAGTGATTAATATCAACAAATTCCATTGCAGAACCCATTTTTATTACTAGAAAGCCTAATTACCAATTAGTTATTTCTATGTAAGTAGTTAGAAAGTTCCTTTTATGTTTAATATACATATAAATATTACTACTTATGTATGTAAACTGAAATGAATATAAATGAACGAACATAAACAAACATAAACAAAACGAACATAAAGGGACGTTCATGAACATAAACGAATGAACAAAACGTGTGTTCATGTTTGTTCGTTTATTAAATAAACGAACATAAACGAACTTCCCGCCGAACAAGTTCACGAATAGTTCATAAACGTTCGGTTCGTTTACAGGCCTATTAATTAATACGCTGTCTTGCTAAGATCTATTAGTCATGTATATTTTTATTCTGATTTTTTATGTTCACCACTTTATATTATACCAGGACAGTAAAGATATAACATCAAACAGTGCAAGCGACAGTTCCGTTAGTGCACCGCAAAATTTAAGTTCCCCAGAAGCTTCCGTTAGCACAAATTCAAATACTTCCCCGATGAATTACCGTCTAGAAAATCCTTCCAATTTCGAAAGGTCAAATGTACCTTTTGACCAAACAACTATGCAAGTCAAAGGGTTCGGTTCAGATGTTTCTAGGGTTAGTGTTTCTAGTCAACCAAGTACTTCTAGTCACGGGTCAGCCCAAGATGATTACGATGCTTTAGGAGACGTGTATATATGGGGTGAAGTAATCTCCGATAGTATTATCAAAGTAGGCCCCGATAGAAACACTAATTCTTTAGCCTCTTTAACCACAAGAATGGATATACTTCTACCGAAACCGATAGAAACAAATGTTGTTTTGGACGTAAATCAAATATCATGCGGGGTGAGACACGCGGCTCTAGTGACTAGACAAGGTGAAGTATTCACATGGGGTGAGGAATCGGGTGGTAGGCTTGGTCACGGGTTTGAAAAAGACGTTACTACCCCTTGTCTAGTCGAGTCGTTATCCGTTTGCAACGTCGATTTCGTTGCGTGTGGCGAGTTCCATACGTGCGCTGTTACGATGTCGGGCGAGCTTTACACGTGGGGAGACGGGACCCACAATGCCGGGCTTCTCGGGCATGGTAAGAACGTCAGTCACTGGGTCCCGAAACGGATCACAAAATCGCTCGAGGGGCTTAAAGTCGCATCGGTCAGTTGCGGGCCGTGGCATACGGCTTTGATAACGTCAACCGGACAGCTTTTTACATTCGGTGACGGGACTTTCGGCGTTTTAGGTCACGGTGACCGGGAAAGCGTTGCCTGCCCGAGAGAAGTCGAATCGTTATCGGGGTTACGAACGATTGCGGTTGCATGTGGAGTATGGCACACAGCGGCAGTAGTGGAAGTAATCGTAACGCGGTCGAGTTCCGGTGTTTCGTCCGGAAAGCTATTCACGTGGGGTGACGGTGATAAAAACCGTTTAGGCCACGGAGACCGCGAGGCGCGGCTCAAACCGACATGTGTCCCGTTATTGATCGAGTACAATTTCCACAAAGTTGCGTGCGGGCATAGTTTGACCGTAGGTTTGACCACAACACGACATGTTTTCACCATGGGAAGTACGGTTTACGGTCAACTTGGAAACCCTCAATGTGACGGAAAATTACCGTGTTTAGTCGAAGATAAATTATCCGGTGAGCCTGTAGACGAAATCGCTTGCGGGGACTACCACGTGGCGGTTTTAACATCCCGAAACGAGGTTTACACATGGGGTAAAGGCGCTAACGGCAGATTAGGTCATGGAGACATCGAAGACCGAAAAACACCAACTTTAGTCGAATCGTTAAAAGACCGACACGTGAAATTTATTGCTTGCGGGTCAAACTACACGTCAGCAATCTGTCTACACAAATGGGTTTCAGGAACCGAACAATCTCAATGTGCATCGTGCAGACAAGCTTTTGGGTTCACTAGAAAACGACACAACTGTTATAACTGCGGGCTCGTTCATTGTCATTCTTGTAGTTCAAGAAAAGCATTACGAGCAGCTTTAGCTCCTAACCCAAGCAAACCGCACCGCGTGTGCGATTCGTGTTTTGTTAAGTTAACCAAATTGGCTGAAACCGGTGCTGTTAACCGACGAAACGTTATGCCTCGGCTTTCCGGTGAAAATAAAGATAGATTAGATAAACTGGAACTTCAATTAGCGAAATCTGGATTACCGTCAAATCAAGATTTAATCAAACTGTTGGATAATAAAGCGGCTCGACAAGGGAAAAAAGCCGACGTATTTCCAGTTCCAGTAGGTCGTTCTTCACAGACGAATACTTTGTTACAGCTTAAAGACATTGCGTTGGCCACTGGAGGTGATTTTCGTTATATGGTTCCGAAACCGATTGTGACTCAGTCGGTTTCTGGGTCCAGGTCGGTTTCACCTTTTTCGAGAAAATCTAGCCCGCCACGTTCTGCTACACCTATTCCTACAACGTCCGGACTTTCTTTCTCCAAAAATGTTGCTGACAGTTTAAAGAAAACAAATGATCTCCTGAATCAAGAAGTTCTTAAATTACGCGGGCAGGTAAATCTCAAAATCTTTATAGCTTGTTTTAGCACTAATTGACCCGTTTAGTAAATGGGTGGGTCGAAATTTACACATGTAGCTATGATGTTTTGTTTTGGAGTAAAATGTCATTTTCGTCCCTGGGGTTTGGTCAATTTTGCGACTTTTGTCCAAAGGTTTGTTTTTCCACATCTGGATCCAAAAGGTTTGAAATTTTTCCATTTTCATTCGGCTCGTTAACTCCATCAATTTTTCTCCGTTAAGTCAGGGGTATTTCCGTCTTTTTTTGTTAACTTAAAGGCAATTCGGTCTTTTTAGGGGTATTCGGTCTTTTTACATAAAGTGAAAAAGACCAAATTGCCCTTAAAGTTAGCAAAAATGACAGAAATACCTCTGACTTAATATAGAAAAATGGATGGAAATACCAAGATTTCAAACCTTTTGGATCCAGATGTGGAAAAACAAACCTTTGGACGAAAGTCGCAAAACTGGACTAACCCTAAGGGATAGTTATTAAAGGCGTTAGGCTCACTCAAGGCACATTGGTCTCGCCTGTGGCCTAGGCGCAAGGCGCAAAAGAAAGCGCGGGCCTGAGAAAAAAACAAGCGCACAGCAAAAAAACTTAAAATATTTTTATATAATAGAAAATTAATACTATTCTTCAAATAAAATAAAACTAAAGCTATAATATAACATTTTATATCGTCTATTTAGTACCAAAAGTTATAAATGCTAGTTTATTAGTGTAGAAAAATAGTTTTCGTTAGATAAAAGTAGAAATCTAGCTGGAATCTTGCCAGAATTTAGAGAATTTGGCGAGAAACTCTCCAGAATCTAGGAATCTCGCTAAAATGTGCTCATGAATCATCACATGGAGAATTAAAGCGCAATTGCCTTGACTTAAGGCGCAATTGCCTCGCCTTGCTAGGAAATTGGGCCTTGGCGCAAGAGGCCACGGCTTTTAACAACTATGCCCCAAGGACGAAAATGACATTTTACTCTTTGTTTTGTGAAGCTATTAAGTTTTTATGTGGATATTTTGTTCAGGTTGAGAATTTGAGACATAAATGTGAAATTCAAGAAGCGGAGCTAATAAAATCAAGAAAACAAGCTCAGGAAGCAATGGTATCGGCTGCTGAGGAGTCTGCAAAATTTACCGCTGCAAAAGATGTGATCAAATCTCTTACTTCCAAGGTAATTTTTCTTTCAGTCAAAATATCTTTGACTTTTTGGTTTTTGAGAATTAGAATTTCTTGGAAATTTGAATTCTTGATTTTTGAAAACAAAGGTTTTTTTTGGACTTGCTTTATACCTCGTAAAATTGTGAAGTTTTAGGTTTTGTTTATGCTACTAATTTATTTTTTCATGATTGATCTTGGGATTCAGATAAATACTTCTTTAAGTTTTTCAAGTACATCTGCAAAATAGTGTTGTTTGGAATCGGATCCCCAAAATGACTTTGTTCTTTTTTTTAATGACAAGATGGATTTTTTTATTTTTGTGTGCGTTTTTTTTTTTTTTGGGGGGGGGGGGGGGGATTTATAGAGATTGCACAATAATGTGAAAATACTAATTTATATTTAAATGTTTCTTAGAGGCACATGCCTGTTAGAGAGGTACGGTTTAGAATTATATGTGTAAAGTAAAGTAGGAGTAACACTTGCCGTTTAAAAATAAAATAAAAAGATTCAATGTTTCTCTCATCACCTTTTCCTTTTAAACCTTAGCATTTTGAACTTCTACATTATATTTTAGTACAAAGATATACATATTATCAGATATAATCCGCATACATGTATATTCTACACATGATTTATATGTATTTTTGGTAAATATTTTTCTGTATAATCTGTCCCTGATTTTCAGGGATTTAGACCTTTAGTTAGGTTTCTTTGTATTTTGAATATCCTTTTCACGTTACATGGTATCAGAGTTAGCCTCATATTTTTTTTCTCCTTCAGTTTTTTTTTCAATTGTAGGTTATCTCATTACTATCTCACTAATACCTTTATAATGAGTCCTGTACTAAATAGTTACGCCGTGGACGTAGGTCGGTTTAGACCGAACCACGTAGATAACCGTGTTCGTTTATTTTTTTCGCGTTTCGTGTTTGTTTTGTGTGTGCTCGATCCTAACACTCCGTAAAGCAGTTAGAAACACAGCTTGCACCATCTTGTTCTGGGCCTTTTTCAAATGTAGCTTCTCTGCTTCAGATAAACCTGTCACAGAGAATATAAATCCGTATTTTTGAATGTTTTATAGATTTTGTGAGCAGTAATGCAAAAATACTAATTTATATTTAAATGTTTCTCTAATCACCTTTTTATTAGTTATAGTGAACAGTAATGCGAGAATACTAATTTATATTTGAATGTTTCTCTCATCACTTTTTTTTTTTAACTTAACATTTTGAACTTCTACATTATATTTTAGTACACAGCATATACATATAAATTCTATATATGATTGTTGTATTTTTGCTAGTTATTTTAACTTATTTTCCTGTATAATCTGTCCCTGATTTTCAGGGATTTAGACATTTAGTTAGGGTTCTTTGTATTATTTATATCCTTTTCACGTTTCATAAAAACATCCTGTTAATCAGAAATTCCATGGTATCAGAGTTAGGCTTATATTTGCTTCTTCTTCCGGTTTTCTTTTCTATCTTAGCCTATCGCATTACTATGTCTAATAAAGACAAAACCTCAACAAAAACCGATCTTCATCTAGTTTATTCCGTCACCGACATCCGAAACAAGGTACGTGTTTTGGATGGCACTACGGTCTCCTATTCCTCCTGGGCCACTCTTTTTCAGCTACATGCCCGCGCGTACGGTGTGTTGCATCACATTGACGGTACTAACGGTCCGACCCGTGATGATCCGAGCTATGACTTCTGGGTTAGAATAGACTCCATCGTCTTGCAATGGATCTACGGAACGCTTTCAGACGAGTTACTTGTTCGTGTCCTTGAATGTGACTCAACGGCATTTCAAGCCTGGTCCAGAATCAAAAGCATTTTTTTGAGTAATAAGGGTTACGATTTTGAACATGAGTTTACGAACCTTACTCTTCGTTATTGCGAGAAACTGAAGGAAATTGATGACCAGAGACTTGTTTTACAGCGGGTTCGTTCATACAAAACATACCATTTCGATAATCTCGGTTTTACCTTTTACCCTTTATTAGATCTTATTTTTAAACCCTTCTGATGTTTTGAATAATCGACATTATTATAAAAGCCCTCATATGTTTTAAATTCTTTATTTAATATTATTATAAGAGACAGTTATTAGTAATCAAGAATTATTACTTTTTTTTTTGTTTCAGTATCTGCTTTTGGACTATCAAAGGTATGAAAAGCGCAGAGTTTTACCCAATAGTTTCTTATAATATGTAATATATAAGATGTTACTGTATAATTTTTCAATACAAGTTATGTTTTTATATTCTTTGGTTTTATATTATTGCCAACTTAGTTTGTAGTTTATTAGATTTTCCTTTGAGTTTGCTAAAAATGACTTTGAACATATGAGTAAGAATTATATATATTTATTTCTTTTTAAATTAAGATTTCACACAACATATTAAAAGACAAACAATAGAATCTATAAGGTTTAATATACATTATATTTACAATTTTACATTTAAACTAATGTGACACTGAAATTTGAAACGTAAATAAATGTAGTTTGTCTTAGTTAGTGTAAATGCCTGACTAATGCCAATATCTTTAAATTATCGTACTTCTTTAAATTATCGTACCATGAATTTTTATATTTGTTTTAAGTTTTAACAGTTGCTATATTGTATAACTATTTATAACCCTTTTTTGTAATAATCATAAACGAAACTGAAAAAAAAAATCATTTGATAAGTCAAGAAGAAAAAAATTAAAGGGAAGTAATTTTTTTTGCATGTTCTCGAGTTAATAGAAAGAGAGTTTTTTTTTTTTTTGTTTATGCATCTTCTCAAGTTGTTTATTTTACAATGATACTTGTATTAAGGTTTATTAATATATACTGCAGCTTAAAGATATGGCAGAAAGATTGCCACCTGGATCCTACGACCTCGACAGCATCAAGATACCAAACGGTCTGGACTTCAATTCGATCGTACAAAATCCCGAAACAAATGCCAATAATCACTCAAAACCAAACCTCCCGATCTCTCCAACCACAGCTTCTACACTGGGCCCCACGGAAACATTCACTGAAACCAAGGAATCAATACACGTGTCAAACGAGAATCATAGCTATTCAGATGCTAGATCTCTTAATGGAAGTGCAGGGGTAGATTTGGGAAATAAGTATTCGTCGGATAACGCAGCTTCACAAGGGGAGAATAATGGGGTCCAAACTAGAAATCCGGCATCCAATAGCGGTAATAATACCTATAATGCCCCTGATCAAGTCGAGGCTGAATGGATTGAACAGTATGAGCCTGGTGTCTATATAACACTTGTGGCTTTACGTGATGGAACCAGAGATCTCAAACGCGTTCGCTTCAGGTATTATTTCAATAATAATCTTTGTTTTAGAAAAGAGTAAAATGCCATTTTCGTCCCTGAGGTTTGGCCAGTTTTGCGACTTACGTCCAAAAGGTTTGAAATCTTGCCATTTTCGTCCGCCTCGTTAACTTCATCCATTTTTCTCCTTTAAGTCAGGGGTATTTCCTTCGTTTTTGTTAACTTAAAAGGCAATTCGGTCTTTCTCACTTTATGTTCAAGCATTTAGCATAATGTTCAAGTATTCAAACGACCAAATTTTCCTTTAAGTTAACAAAAAATACGGAATTACCCTTGACTTAACGGAGGAAAATGGATTGAGTTAACGAGCCAGATGAAATGACACGATTTCAAACCTTTTGGATCCAGATTCGAAAAAACAAACCTTTGGATGAAAGTCGCAAAACTGGCCAAACCTCAAGGACGAAAATGGTATTCTACTCTTCAGAAAATGATCTATGAAATCGTTTGCACTATATTGTTAATTAATTTAACTTTATAATTTCAAGCCTGATATGAAGAATAGTATCAAATTGGTAAGATTGTTTATGTATTTGCAGCCGTAGGAGATTTGGCGAACACCAAGCGGAGACATGGTGGTCAGAAAACCGTGAAAATGTTTACGAAAGATATAATGTTCGCGGGTCAGATAAAGCATCGGTCTCGGCCCAATCCGCTCGACAGTCGGCTGAAACTCTACCAACACCTGCCCAGTATTAAATCATCTTCCTCCCAATTTTTTTTCCAGGTTTTATTTTTAGTTTGTGATTTATGAATATATTAGAGGGTTCATTGGTTCAAATTTGATTTCATGGGTAGTTGGTTTCCATGCATTGTGATGTAGTGTACATATGTTTTTAATTATTTATATGATTGTATTTTCTGCTAATGTTAAATGTTTTCAAGAGGTGGCTAAACAACTCGGTCAGGCGGGTTGACCCACCCGTTTTTGTACATAATTTCAAGGTTTTTATTTTTTTTTATTTTTTTTATATAACAATCATAACAATAAATGGTTGGTTAGTTGGGATCTCTCTTCTAAATCGACATTTGACATAGGTGTATAAAGCTAACTAATTCTCATTGGAGCTTTTGCGATCGACAATTTGAAGTTGTTGACCGATGTAAGCACTCGGCTACAAGAAACTGAAAAAATTCTCAACTAATGTGAGAAAACGATGTTAAGATTTAAAGCGAATGAGGTGACAACTACATATCGATAAGACACATCCTTCGTAGACCTTAAGGCGACGATGGATCAAATTACCAGGAATACGAATAATCAAAAAGGAAATCATAGAACGATAGTATGCTAGGTCATTATTGGTCAGGTTCGCGGACTCAACTAAAGACGCTGAGGAACGAGTGACCTTGTATCAAAATGGTTGTTTGAAAGGTTATTGTAGTGCTTTTGACAATTGACTAAGGTCACACAATCTATGAGGAATTTGCAATTAGCATTTTCTTGAAGGCCCCCAAACAGGATATCAAATGTTCGGTAATGATGTTCAAGCCCAAGACCTCACGAGCAGGGCAGTCTACGAGAATTACAAAAAAATGGGCCTCGGGCAAGACAGAAATTGGCTCCACACCTTTTAATATAAACTCATCAGTTATATATCAAGAAACAACAGTACGACGATAACTGTTATAAAATAAACAAAAAAGTGGTGTAGCAAACCGATTGAACTTACTTAAGCGAATCGTGCGACTCTCCTGGCGTTTTTGAAAGCAAAGTTGTCGATCAAGCCTTTATAGTCCATACCTTCTTGCAAACATCTAGACAAAAATATTCAAAGTTTCAAACATGTAGGTTTCATCTTGCAAACATCTAAACATCAAAGTTTTAAACATGTAAACAAACATCAAAGCTTTTAACTTTCATTCTTTCAAAATATTAGCGGAACTTAAACATTTAGGAAGGGGGGGGGGGGGGGGGGGGATATATGTTCAATCCGGTTTTGATTCTAATTCCCTAACAGATTCTAGGATTCTTCTATGCGTATCTGATTAAAGATAAACTAATGGAATATGATTATTCGTTTAGAATTTCTTGCTACTGTTTGGTTTTAGATTTTGTTGACCTAATTATCTCTCTACTTTGTAGAAATATAATATTATCTAGTTACTTTTTTAAAATATGATAGATATTATGACGAAAGTTATATGAAATTCTATCATGTTAAACAAATGAAAATGAAAATCTACAATAAACTAGATAACAAAAAGAGAAAATACTAATATTCTATATAATTTTTAGATCTTTTCAGAGTCGATGTATAATAATAGATATCATCGTATTTTTTTTTAATGGCTTAAATTACATCAAATTAGCTTTTGGCAGTGCTTGAACCCTTGAGTTAAGACTATGGGGTATGGGGCGTAGGTTGGGGTATGGGTTGGCTGAAAACGCCTAAGCCACCACCTCGGGTGGGCTTGGGTTTGGACGTGGCCCCTTGGGCGGGAGTTTAAGACCGGGCGTTGGGCATGCCTAGCGGTCCTACGTGGCCGGCTCCTATTCGCTTGTTGGCTAGGTCATAGCGGGCTACATTTAAATTTCAAAATATAACCGTTTGGCCAAGCCAAGCGGTTCACCCACCCATTAAATTACATCGCTATATAACCCCCAACCCCACCGGCTGTCCACCGCTACCCCAACTCAAACACACTTGATCGAACCCGCTACCCACACACACTTGATCGATGGCCTCTTGGACACACGAGGAAGAGCTAGCTCTTGTCACGAGCGTCGTTGACACAATGAAGGGCCGCCAACCCGGTGAGACCTGTTACTGGCCGGAAGCTTTTGCTAGCTACCGGCATAACGTGGGAAACGACCAGCACAATTTAAACGCGTGCCAACACAAATGGCGCGAGCTACGACCGAAGCTCGATCGTTTCAAAGCCTACTACGACAGCGTCCCGGGCGGTGAGATAAGCCACGAAGACCGGGTGGCGGTGGCGAACATCGAGTTCCGGGGCAAGGAGCGGAAGCCGTTCGACAAGCTCGCCCTTTTCGAAATCTACCTAACGCTCTAGGTTTTTTTTTTTTTTTTTGTAATCCTTTTTAGGCTTTTTTGTAATTTTTAGGAATTTTGTAATTTTTAGGAATTTAATAAAATTTTAGGCTTTTTTTTTAATGTTGTGTGTATTTTTTAATTTTTGGTTTTTATTTTAATTTTAATTTTAATTTTAATTTTAATAAACCTGCCAAGCCACGCGGGCTAGTCACGCCCCGCCATACCCCACGGACACGTCGCTCACCGGCAGGGGGCTCGAACTCCACGTGTCAACCCATGCCCCCAACCCCCGCCCCACCATACCCCACGGTCTAAGAAAACAAAATTTCAAATAATCCTTTTAAAAATTGGATGAAAAAACTTTGTCCATATATAAAAACAACTCAGGTTGATTAAAATATATATTGAACGATATTTTAATTTTAATATATATAGGAACTTGTATATCTTATTTTCAAATATGTTACGTGTTCTAATGATAATAAAAAATCAAATATTGTAACGTTTTAAACGATGAAAACCTTTTGAAAACAATAAAAAATGTCACATTCGTCAAATAACTCTAGATGACTCTCAAGTCCAACAATGCATATACACCTACTAGATGCACATTGACTAGGAAATGAAAGGGACTGCACAGAAAATAAGCCAAATTATATTATATATATAACTTTTGATTAGAGCTTTTCACGTATTTTTTTTGCTAAACCACTAACTATGGTATACGGTTTGAAAAACTATAAACCAAATTAGCTAGACTTGATGCCGACCAAACAAGCAAAAATTGGTATATTTTTCTTTGAACAACGAATTTGGATTACTGACGGACCATTGGAGTATCATGTGCCACCAGCGGAACACCCGATCATATCCAAATGAATTATATATTTTAATATATATTTTTTATACGTCTTTAACCCATTTAGATTACATTTAATTTGATGTTTCTCTTTATTAAGTTTTAAAACAAGATGAATATGAATGTGTATTTAACTTTTTTTATTTTATTTCATAAGGTTTATTGAAAACGAAGTTGTATTCAAAACAAACTATTTTTGGTATCGTAAGCTATAGCAATTGTTGGCACCGTACCAATACCAGTATTCGTTTATATGGTTTCAATAAGTGTAAAACATGTGTCAGACTGTTTAGGAAATTTGGGTTTTCTTTTTCAATTGCTCTAGCAAGTGTCGGTACCGTAACGAACCGAATTGATACTAACCGAAGTCCCGTCGCGAAGCGTGGGGGAATCCCACTAGTTATCATTAAAAAGTCCGGACGTCTACATTATTCAATTCTAAATATTTTAAAATTTTAAAAGTCATAAAATCATAAACAGAAATGGACCAGAATATATTACAAATAAATACTAGACCTTGGGTCAAAGTCCAAGAACATTTTGGCCCATAGCTATTTAAAATTAAATGTGTCAAAGTCCAAGACTATGATGGTCAAATCGATTCGTCCCTTCCCGTGTCCATTCTAGATAAAAAAAAATATTAAACTAACATATTTTAAATTAAAATATGTTGTTTCATATTTTTTTTTTATCTAGAAAAAACAGATTAGGCATGATTTGCTAGAGTTGTATCTTTCTGAGGACATCGTCCAAGATATGACTTCGTGGAGGCGTAGGATTAGGGTTAAAGACTTCTAGAGGATATTGCAGTAAGGTCTTAGGTGTATTTTAGGGACGTAGGTTTTTCTTATTCTTTAAGGGACTTTTCCAGTGATCGCCTTCTTGTGTTTATGCCCAAATGATGTTGTATGCATTTATACATGATTTACATTATATTGTGTCACTCTGATCACTTTCTTGGTATAGGTGACTTCTTGTTTCTATATTCTTTGACTTGGTGTGTTGGTATGTTGTTCGTTTTCAAGCCGAGGGTCTCTCTGGAAGCAGTCTCTCTATCCCTACAAATAGAAGCAAGGTCTGTCTACATTTCACCATCCCCAGACCCTATAAGTAGCTTTGCTATATATGAGATTTACTGGGTATGGTTGTTGTTATTTTAAAATTAAAATAACAAACGCTATAGTGATCGAGAAATACAAACCTAAATTACTTGTATGAAATTGTTTTCTCTAATATGAGAAATATAAACCTATATTAGCTATGTTTTCAAATTTGAAAAGTTAAACATGTGTTTTGCTACTTATTATGACAAAAAAAAGTGCAAAAATAGAGAGGGTTCAAGAGTTCCTTACATCATTTAGCCAGTGGATTTTTGTATTACAAAGGTATGCAACCTTATTTATTATTAATTTTTTTGACTCTTAAAATTCTAGTCTATAGAATAGATAAAAGAATGTAAAAGAAATTATGTTGTGATCGCCTATTCGAAGAGTTTTGTTCCACCACTATAAACCCATAACGTATTTGAGAAGCTAATCTCCATAAAAAAACCTAAAGTTAGTTAGTTAGTTAGTTGCAAGATGTAACGCTTGTTCTAATTAAAGACGATTTGAGGTAAGTAAATTAAACTAGTTTCACATATGGGTAGTAACAAATTTAAGATTTATCATGACCAATCTATCTATAAAAATATGTTTATAAGTTACTTATTGATGTACATTTATTATTTGATAAAATTGATTGTTGTTCTGAAAAGGTTGAAGAAATTATGGTAGTGATGGTGGTAGCTATGAATTCAAATTAGGCGAGTATTCAAAAATTGGGGGTAACCGGTCGGTTAGGTTCGTTTGGTTTGAATGGGTTAGTCAAAAGTCAAATATATAAGCCTAATGACACGCATGCAACCAACTATTTGGTGAAAAAAATCGCACCAAAATGTTTTATTTAAAAATGGTTAATTGCAAAAACTTGTGATTTAATTTATGCATCAATTTGCTAATTGATATTTACATAGTAGATGGATGAAGATCATTACAAACATTAATTATTACGAGAATAAAAAGGAACAATTTTAAATTACTAATTTTTAGGATTTAAGGTTCATATTTTTAAATTATATGTTTCTTACATTCATATGTGTATTATATATACATAAAAAACCATATATTTACACAGCTTACATATATGTAGGTTATATAAAAACTAAAATTTTTCTATATTTTGTTTTGAATTCTAGTGTATAAAACAATAAATCTTATATTTGTAACATTTTTATTTATATTTTAGGTTTTTCGCATTGAAAAAATGGGTGATTCATTTTATTCTGCGTGTTCTCGCAATATTTAGTGTTTTGCATAGAACATTCCCTAGTACAAGGCACATCAGCAGATACCGGATACCGGGGTCAAGTGATCTCCAAGAAACTCTAGTATTTATCAGAGGTCAAGTGATCTCCAAAAAACTTTATTATTTATTAGTATATGATATGTGTTTTTTATACAAAGAGTGACTAATGATTACATATATCTTAATAGCGATTTGATAAAAAAAATATTTAGTCCCCTACTATATGTTAAGGGTGTGCATGGATCGTATGTGTCGGTTTTAGGCTCAACCCAACTTAAAAATTAAAAGGTTTTGTGTTTTTGAAAACTGTTCATTTTCACTTTTTTTCGCGATGAGTCGGGTTGGGTTTCAATTTTTCAGGTTTTGCCATTTAGGCTTGAAAGATTTTTAGGAGAAAGAATTACTCAGAAAAATGTAATAAACTATTTGTAAGTATGACATTGTTTTGAGGAATGCAACTTTTTTCCCGTTAATATTAGAAAAATAAACAATAATCTAATTTTATACGATATAAAACATGATTTTTTCTAATGTATGATGATATTAGTTCATTGCTTCAAATCGAAGAATAATGAAGTATGCAATATATGTTTTAAAAAATAAAAATTATTGTTGTTGTTGTTGACACAAATCTATAACTTTTCATCTTTACATTGTGTGTTATTTATTTCCATCAGAATTATGAACAATGATATTTCACTTTCGGTAAATATTCTATTTGTGGTTTATTACTTTATTTATATATATTTAATCTTTCTGTTATTTATTTAGTTACTAAAATAAATCATAAATAATTATTCTTAAACCTTTATCTTAAAGTTTTTTTTATTTCTTTCATTCTTTTGCTTATCAAAATAATGTCAACAAATTTATTTTTGTTGGAAATTTGTGAAAATAGATTTTTTCACAAATATAGGAAAATAATTTTTTCCTATTTTGGACTAGAAATAAATATAAGAAAATGAGCGGGTTTTATTTATTTATTTGTGGGTTTGTGTTCTATGTTGGAAGAGCTTCGCAACGAACTAAACCACGTCCAAACGGAGCTAAGATGAATAAGATATCGATGCTCAAAGTTTGGTATTTGAAACTTGAATGCTGAAAAAAGTGGGAAAGTGGCACATTGTCCCACATAGGAGGAGAGATGAAACTTAAAGGGGTATTTAAGTGGGAACTCTTCATCCTAATTGTTTCATGGAAACACACACTAAGTGTGCGGAGCACCCTAACCCGCACTCGCTTTCGCGCGTGGCGTGGTCAATGTGGCATGATGTGGCGCTTTGATGGCGCACTTTGCCCTTCGCCCGCTTGAGGGCCGCCTTTGTATTTTTGACCGCGTGCGCGTGGTGGAGCACAAGGGCTACAAGGACCAGGTGGTTAGTGACGTGGCATGCAGGCGCATGACCTTGGTGGGTCCGCGCGCGAGTACCCATGGCAGGTAGGCGCGCGGTTGCGCGTATGGAGCATGGGCACTGATGTGACGTGCGTGGCGCACCAAAGTGAGCCAAAACGGCGTGACTGTGTGGCGTGCTCGTATAGGCTCACAGGCGACGTGTCGCAGGCGCATATGGAGTTAAGCCAGTGTGGCGCACGCGCGCATAGAAGTGAGCCAAATTGACGCATAGCGTGCAGACTTGCGCGCAGAAGCTTCCAGCAGTTAATGTCAGTGCAGTTACACTTCAGCATTCGAAGCTGACGAGTCAACCGTTTTGACTGAGAATTAAATGCCGAATTAAAGTGCATTGAAGACGTTTAATGCAATTTAATTCTCCAACTTAATTCATTTTTCAGTTTCATCTCGAGATCAGCAGTATAAAAGGGTTGCTACTCCTACTGCAGAAACACACCGAAATTCACCAGCTAATACAATCTTCTTCACTGAATACTTCTTTATCTTCAAGCAGTAAGGTACACCTTCGGGTTTGAGTCAAGACCGGCAGTGCAACTGCGTTGGGCTGTTGTATCCTGGAAACAAATGTGTTCTCCTGAGAGACACGAAATTTGTTTTAAGGGACCCGTGTCTAACACGATCCTCAGCCAAGAACCGTTTTATTTTTCCTGTAATTATGTTCTTGTTTTTCTTTTGATTTCAGTTGTAACAGTATAGTTTTTGAGCTTTCTTTATTTCAGTTGTAATTCAAGTTAATAATAAAAGTTTTATTTAATTTTGTACGAACGGATTCCTACAATTTTTACTATCTTAATTTCTAGCTATCATATTTCTAACCCCATATACAAACTATTATTATTATTATTATTATTATTATTGTGTTCATATAAAGGTCTTTCATAAATAAAATGTTATACTGTTTTCCAATAATCAATAACTGAAACACTAATTTTAAATTATGAGGGATCTTATATACTCAACTAGGTTAGAACCCCGTGTATTACACGGGTTGAATAAATGTAATTTTATATATCTTTAAAAATCATGTGTATTACACATATTAAATAAATGTAATTTGTATACTAAATACTAAAAACGCCGTATCTTTAAAAAACTCGTGTATATTCGGGTTGAATAAATCTACCAAATAATAAAAAAATACATCCTTAAAAACCCCGTATATTACATGTGTTGAATAGATCTAAAAAAGAGTTATATCTTTAAAAACCATGTGTATTACACAGATTAAATAAATGTTAATTTTGTATATTAAATACTAAAAACGTCGTATATTTAAAAAACACGTGTATAGTCAGGGTGAAAAATCTACCAAATAAAAAAAATTATATCCTAAATAAATGTAATTTTGTATATTAAATACTAAAAACGTCGTATCTTTAAAAAATCCGTATATAGTCGGGTTGAAAAATCTACCAAATAATAAATTAAAAATTATATCCTTAAAAACCCCGCGTTTTACACGAGTTAAAGAAATATAATTTTGTATACCAAATAATAAAAAAGTTATATTCTTAATAAATTAGGATAACATTTAATATTAATTTATTATTTATATATTTAATATAAGATAATTAGATAAGAGAGATATTTGTTTTAAAAATATATTAAATTAACAATTTAGATTTGAGGATAATATTTTATTCAAATATGATAAGATTTAATATTAATTTATTATTTATTTAGTTAATATAAGATAAATATAGATTTGAGAATACCTTCAATGAATGACACGTGTCCAAAAGTTGGTTTCTTTTATTATAGCAGTTAGATTTGATTTTGTTTCCAAGAAAAACATAAATAACTATTTTAATATTAAAGAGAACTAGTATTAAGCCCCCTGCGTTGCAGCGGTTGTCATAAAACTGTGTTAAGTAGTAGCAATATTATACCATTGTCAGCGATCACCAATACCATAAAAGCTCGTAAAAACAAAATAAATAAAAACGGGAAAAAATAACACCGAGCGAAAAACAGACGTAAAATCTTTGAATCACGCACGCTCGTTGCTGAGAATTAAACCGAAACATAAAACATTGAAAACAATAACTAAGTCCATCCAGGACCCGCGTGTTGGACGAACTTGTCATACGCAGAAAAATAGATGTGACGCGACGGGACAGTCAAACGGGAAAAAAATATACGAAAAATGTTGAAACCCACACACACGTTTCGGTGCATTAACTCACAAAATTTAGAACGAAATGAAAAACTTGGGAAAGATGAAAAGTACGGTGGACCAAAATTGAAAATAAAAAAGAGTTGGGATTAAATTACAAAAGATGAAAAACTTTGAGTTAAAAGTAAAAAAACAGAGGGTCTAAATTGTAAAATTGAAGTTATTTATTAATTTTAAATAAAGATAAGGATAAAAATAAGTGATATCTATATATTGGTTATTAATTAATATTAATATTAAAAGAAATTTATTAAACAAATATAAATAAAATTTATAAGGTTGAAGGAGAGAATGCCATGTGGCATTATTTGGAGTCTTTTATTATAACTTAGATTATATATTCATTGTATTTTTACTTGAATATAGTAAAACAAAAAAAAATGTTAAATGAACATGATGAATGATGATGTAATAAAAATAAAAGGTTAATTGAATGATTTAGGGTGACACGAACGCGTTCTTTTTTCTATGATAGCAAGGTACTTTAATAATTGTTGAGGAGTACTATTATTAAGCCTTGTAATTACTTAATTTGATTTGTAATATCTTTTAGTTATTGGTTTTCAAAATTTACTTTTAGTTAGTTTTTATAATTCCGTAAATACATTTATATAAACTATTTGTAAGTTCTATTGGTTATTAGACGTGTCCAACTTTGGATGGTTGATTTCACTATATGAATTCATATCCGAAACTTTGGATACAAATTCAGATAATGAACCGGATGTCAATGTGAGGCTAGCACACTTGGTAGAAACATATACCTCTTAGATATGAGGTCCAAGGTTCAAACCTGGGTAGAGGCGATTAATTTAGAATTATTGGAGTAGCAGAGTAAAGCAAGCGTTGCCATAATAATAATAATAATAATAACAATAACAATAACAATAACAATAACAATAACAATAACAATAATAATAATAATAATAAACTCAACAACGAACCAGATATTTTAATTTTGAAAAAATACTCATTATCTGGTAATTTTTAATAAATCATTTAGTAATAGCTAATAAAACTATTTCAGATATCCGAAATATTTGATTTTTTTTCTAAAAAAAGTATATTCGAAATTTTGAATATTCAGAATTTAGGAAATTATGAACCCTTAACGACCTTATGCATGAACTACATTATGTGTTATGATGTGTATGTTACGTTATGGTATGTTTTACATTATGTGTTATGATGTGTATGTTACGTTATGGTAACTTAACGACCTTATGCATGACCTTTTAAATTTATAACTTACTCACCAACACCAACTTTTACATGTATATCAGACTGATTTCGGTTCGCTTTATTGGACTAGGATCTCTTTGGTTGGATTATGGAGGTACCATGTATTCCAATAAAAACTTATTTTAGGTACACTTTATTGGACCAAGATCTATTTGGTTGGATTACAGAGGTACCTTGTATTTCGAAAGACTGATATTTTTCATTTATATCTTTTATTATGATGCTAGATTTGTTTTATTGTTTATGGTAAATTTTATGGATTGTATGACTTTTACCCTACAATGGTTATATGACATTCTAGTTAAACCATGTGTGCTTAGAATTCACCTACCGTGAGGCCTCCCGGGTTTAGGGGTTATAGTTTGTAGTGAGAAATTTGTATATTATAAAATAAAAAAAGTTCATTTACAAAAACTATTAGGTTTAATCCTACAAAAGTTGCTGTGTAACCAAAACATAATTCCGTAATATGCCTAAAAAGATATTGGTATGTGTATTGCATCAACGGTAGCTATTATGTGAATATCGAATTTGTCATTCCATTACTCGTCAAGGTGGTATAAGATCTTAGTTTTATAGTTTAGTCATCGTCCATATATGGAAAAAAAATAACAAAAAAAAAATCAGAAAATAGAGTAAAATGCACGGATAGTCCCTGTGGTTTGGTGAAATTTCACCTTTAGTCCTCAACTTTTTAAAATTACACTCTTAGTCCCTGTGGTTTGACAAGTTGTTACTCGGATAGTCCCCAAAGCAGATGTAGGTTAGTTTTTCTGGTTAAGTGGGCGTGAAATGACAAGGACTATCCGAGTAACAACTTGTCAAACCACAGAGACTATCCGAGTAACATTCATCTGCTTTAGGGACTATCCGAGTAACAACTTGTCAAACCACAGTGACTAAGAGTGTAATTCTGAAAAGTTGAGGACTAAAGGTGAAATTTCACCAAACCACAAGGACTATCCATGCATTTTACTCTCAGAAAATAATAATAATAGTAGTAGTATTAGTAGGAGTAAAAAATAGAAAAAAAAAAAATAAAATAATAATAATAATAACAACAACAACAACAACAACAACAACAACAACAACAACAACAACAATAATAATAATAATAATAAACAGAAACAAATAAAGAAGTGAGTGAAGGTGCCATGATTCAAAGCCTGGACCTTCCTCACGTTAGACACGAGTTTAACCTGACGCAATATTTCAACTCAACAGAAGTTGATGGCAAACAGATGGTTTTATACTCTTCACATATCACTAATTAGTAAGGGGGAGGGATGTTCACCGAGGAAAACACCCCAAGCCGGTGCCACCATGATTACCCGTCGGAACCTCACCGCAACCAGGGGCAGAACCCGTTCGGTTATCACCTACACAACTCTCTATCCTCTGCAACACACACAATCCCACAACCCAAATCGATAAACAACAGCCGATTTGCACACCCGATCACCCCTGCCAAAACCGCCAACGACAGTGTTACCGATTTGTGTACCCAATTAATAGATAATTTCTATCCGAGTGTTCACAAGATTATTTTATTATTATGTTACTATTATTATTTTAGGATTTTGTCTTAAAAAGTTCCGAGTAAAATAGGGATTGTGGGGTTTGACTTTTGTTGCATGGGCATCTTCAACATGTGGACCCCATACTCACCTCATCAAGCCGGGCCCACTCAAATTTTGATTTAAAAGATTCCACTCTATTTAATCGTGGCTTAACACCAATCATTGTTTAAGCATACAATTAAAGTTCACGTAAACCTTTAATAATGTCAATAAATTTAAAAATGTTATTACCCCGTCTCAAAATTATTGATATTTTCATCGGTTATAGTTGATTAAGTTCTCATATTATCTCAGACTAACATTTTTAAACTCATACAAAACATGTTAGGGTAAACGGAGTGGGGGCGGCAAACCAACTCGGTACCGACCCCCCTCCACAGCCAACCATTTTTACCGATCGAGTTCACCGAATTTGGGGGTGTTTTAGGTGATTGCTCACCGATTCGGTGAAGGGAGGGAAAGGGAGAGAGAGAGAGAGAGGGGATGTGTGGTGGGGTCCATTTCTTCTCAACCAATCACACATTTTTTTTTAATAGTTTACCTAAACCCCATTAGGTAAACCACCCCCAACGTTTTTTACATTAGGTAAACAATTAACATGACGCTATGTAATTGGGTGAATTGTGAGTTTACCTATTCCATTAGGTAACCACTTCCTTCATCCTTATAATTAGTGAAAGAATCATACAAAACTCATACAATACATCAAAATATCAATAATTTTGATAATATAAGGTAGAAAAAAATAATTTTATAATTAGTGAAAGAATCATTTATTAATAATGCGATAGAAAAAATAGACGTGTCAACATGCAAGTCTATCCCGATTGAGAGGTTGGGTCAATGCATGTTTGCAGTAGAATGCATAGTCATTCTCAAATACCGGTTGATGATCCCTATGTACCCGAAAGATGAAACATGCCCGATATGCCGTAAATTTTGTATGGATAAATACGGGGAGCATGCGGTTCATTGTAAAGAGCTCATTGGATTCAAATATCGGCATGACTGGGTGCAGGATGTTTTGTGGGACATCCTGAGAAAAGCTGGGATTTCTACTAAAAAACTGACCCCTGTGAATTTCCTCACGGACTCTACGGAAGGGAGATCTACTTTGCGACCAGCGGCTCTGCTTGTCTTTGGTTGGGCTGGGGGGAAACATGCTTGTGTGGACCTCATGGGGGTTTCCCTTTTGGTTGGTTTAAGGGAAAACGGGTTTGTAGCTGGACAAACATCAAGAAAGGCAAAATCAAAGAAAGTGGATAAGCACGCAAAAACTTGCGTAGAGAGTCAGCATGTCTTTGTCCTTTTTGCCTTTAATACCTTTGGCTCCCTAGCGCCAGAAGCTATCCACTACTTGACCAGTGTCCAACGGGTCATCCACAACAATTGTTCAGCCCCAGGGGGCAGAGGTTTGTCATTGGAAGGTTATGATTTGAAATTCAGAAAGGGGTGACGGAGCAACTTGTTATCCGTCCGCATTCTGTTTTGATGTAACTTGTTTGGTTTAAATATAATTTTAAATTCAAAAAAAAAAAAAAATCCTTATAACGATTTTAGCTTATATTTTCTTTTTGGAAAGTTAGTAAAAATAATCTTAAATTCCAGTTTTGTTTTTCAATTGTGTAAGAATTTAAAAAGGGTGAATAAAGTCTTCTTTAGTTTTTAACACATATTGCATTTGCTCTATAAGATTTCTACTTATAACATTAGGTCATAATATAATAAAGGCCTTCCTTATTCCCACATACCATATATTTTATTTTCACAACCCCTATTGTATATGGGCCGTATAGAGTTATACGGCCCGTATAGAATGTTTTTGAATAGGAAAATGCGCAGGAAATGTTTTTTTGATTTTACTATATACGACCCGTATATAGTTATACGAGCCGTATACATGTGTATACGATTTGTAAAACGTATACGGCTCAATGGATTTATTTTGTGAGGTTTTTGATGTTACCAAGTGTATACGGGCCGTATATAAGGATGTTTTTTCAAGTATCACGTTTTTTCCAGTAAAAACACAATCATTATAGGGTTTCTAAACTCTTCATCACCTTTAACAATGTCGATAAACGTTGATCGGAACACGCCGCTTAAATCGGAGCACACGTAGAGTAACGTTACCGATCAGTCCGTTGATGGAAACCTTAGCGATCGCAGAGATCTTCGTGTTGGTTATTTATCGATTCTGCTAGTTATCAGGGGGATGGGTACAGAAACCACCAAGGGTGATTATGGATTGGTTACAGAAACCACTAGCAGAAGAACCCGACACGTCTTCTATGATGATCCGAAACATTCCGAATAACTAGCAGTAGAACCCGACACAAACAAGTTCTCCACAGTTTGTTATTCAGATCTCTATTCGGTCATCTTTCCAAACTACAACACACGATAACTTTAAACTTTATATTGTGTGATTTGACCAGGAAATGATTGGAGGTGATTGCTACTTTTAATAAGCTGTCATAGTTGTCAAATTCGTTGCGTGCATTCATATTCTTTAGACAATAACAGATAATAAATGGATTGTTGGACTTGTTGTTCCAAATGCACGCCTGAATTCATCTTTTTTACTCTTTTCTTCGATTTCAACAAATCTTTTCCTTTTCCTTCAATTTCGAGAACATTCTCCTTAACATGAAGACGTGTCGGGTTCTTCTACTAGTGGTATTTTAAGGAAGTATTGAAGATTGAATGTGCAAACCACAACCGTTTTTTACTACGGAAACGGTGGCTATGCGAAATACAAACCGCAATCGTTTGTAACGTGTCGGCTAACACAAGTTTTCTTTTTGAACTTGATGGATGTCCGTTATCTCAGTTGAGGCGTGCATTGTTTAAATCTGAATCAGTTGGTATGTGTTCGTATCAGCGTTGTTTATCACCCTGTGTGAGCATTGGAACAAAAAGTCCAACAATCCGTGCAGTCATATGTGTTGAGACAACAACAGATAATGAACGGATTGTTGGAGTTCTTGTTCAAAATGCAGTTGTAGTACCGGGACCACTGGACCAGACACATGTCACATAGTTTGTCATGACAAAAGATATAGATGTAGGAATATAACTAGATATTACGTGTGTCAGGATCTTATGCATGTACGTGACAAAACAATGATCGTTCTAATAGATTAAAGATATTAAACAGTTGTCAAATTCGTTGCGGGTTGGTTTTAGGAAGAAAAGAAGGGGTTTACGGTGTTTTGGTAGGTTGAAAGAGGTGAATGGTCTTGAAAGATTTGTTGAAATCGAAGAAAAGAGTAACTAGCAGAAGACGTGTCGGGTTCTTCTGCTAGTTATTCGGAATGTTTCGAATCATCACAGAAGACGTGTCAGATCATCTTTAGTAGTGTTTGTTTGAGAACCTGATTCAGATTTAAACAATGCAAGCCTGATTCAGATCTATATTCGGTCATCTTTCCAAACTACAACACACGATAAGTTTACACTTTATAGTGTGTGATTTGACCATTTGTCAATTTCCTTGCGTGCATTCATATTGTTTAGACAACAACAGATAATGAACGGATTGTTGGACTTCTTGTTCCAAATGCAACATTAGGATCCGTACTTAAAGGTCTCTTTAAAATATGCAGCCGAGACCGCCTTGTTAATTTTAATGAAGCAATGAAGATTGAATGTGCAAACCGCAACCGTCTTTGACTACGGAAACGATGGCTATGAATGCTTGGAATGTTAGATTAAATATTATTTATTTAGTATTTAATCTTGTAGCCTATATAATCATTTATATTATATTAGATCAAAATATATTAATAACCTATTATAATTAGTTGGTAATTGTTGATGGACCATATTACCCTTATTAACTAATTAGGTTTCCTCTTGGGTGTATAAATAAGGGGCTTATTAGAGAGTTAAAGGGTTAGACAGTTAGACACTTTACACAATCACAACCCTCATTAACATCATAATTCGTGACTCTCTCCCTCAACCGAAACTCACCCTACTTTCGGTTTTCATCACCATCATCACTTTACACCCTAAGGAGGAACCGAATCATCCTGACAAAGATGTCGAACACTATGACTGGATTCTCTACTGCTTTGAATACTATAACAGGTATGTATTTTTCATGTTTTCCATTTAGTTTAAACATAACTGATCAACATGTGGTATCAGAGCATATGTTGATAAATCAGTTCTGTTTTTCGTATCCATTATTCTCGGATCAAAATCTGGAAAACGGAAGTTTTAAAGCCTTAAAATCAAAAACTGTTTTCGAGTTGTTTGTGACCGAAATCCCTGTTTTCGGAAGTTGTTAATTGATAAATCGACTCGAAATCATAAAGGATTAAACCTATTGTCACGAAATCCATTACAAAACCATTAAAATCAGGTTTCGGATTTCCAGATTATGTTCTTATTTTCTTAGGGTTCATCAACTGTTCTAAATAAAAACTCGAAAATTTCATTATTTTGGAATCTAATATGGATTGATGGGTGTTTTTTAATGTTTTTGATCTTAATTTTATCTATTAGAAATTTCGAAAACTGATAATAGATTTTAGTTATTAATTTCGAAATATTGTGATAAGTTTAGATCAAAATAAAATAGGAAACATTATCCCAAAAATCCCTTAATTTTCGAGTTTCAGTTATCACAATAACAGCCTTAATGAGAGGTTTCGAAATCATAATCGCACAAATTTTTTCCCTTTTGTCGCACAAGATCAGATCAGTTAAGATCTGGTCGCACAAGACATTTCGCACAAGATCAGAGAAAAAAAAAGGGTGTCTGATCGCACAAGGGAAAATCGCACAAGACTTGTGGATCGCACAAGACTTGTGGATCGCACAAGGCTGCATAAATCGCACAATAACTTATGGATCGCACAAGACTTGGGCCTTACATGATCGCACAAGTTATTGGGCCTTACATGATCGCACAAGTTATTGGGCCTAATTGATCGCACAAGACTTGGGCTTTATTTCGATCCGCGCTAACAGGTGGTTTGCTATTAAATACTTGGTTTTGTTAACACTTACTTAATTAATTTATCAGAATCAGATAATTTTTACAAAACCAAAATAGCTTAACTTGAATGAGCTTTTGATGTATTAATTCTGGCCAAAGCTGATTTAATACATCTATTTATTGTTCAAGTATTATTAAAAGCTATGTTAAGTATGCATTACAAACCTGAAATGTCTTAATTCTGGCCAAAGCTGATTTAATTCATTTATGTTTAGCATGACTTGACAAGTGCATAACTAAAGTGATTGTCTCATTTCTGGCCAAAGCTGATTTGTCACAATTACTTTGCACACATATTTAAATGATTACACTTCTGGCCAAAGCTGATTTGTCTTCATTTAAATAGAATTTTACTAAGTCTATTATTTTGATGTTAGTAATAGACATTATCACAGCTTCATAATTATAATGGTCATTACTTATGCCTGCCTTAATATAACATGCCCTTTAGATCACATTAAGACTTCTTTCTTAGTATCATAACTTGCTCATCTTATTTCCACTATCAGCACCCAATCAAGGGATTCCACCTTTGACTGGTGATAACTTTGCTGCATGGAAGGATGCCCTCATGCTTACACTTGGAGTGTTGGACTTTGATTATGCTCTAAGAGAGGATAAGCCAGCGGACCTTACTCCACAGAGTACTGCTCCTCAGCAGTTACTTCATGATAAGTGGACTAGAAGTAACCGCATGTCTCTCATGTTCATGAAGCAGTCCATTCATCACTCTATCAGAGGAGCTATTCCTGATTCTGACGATGCTAAAACCTATTTGGCTTCTGTGGAGGATCAATTCAAGGGAACATCAAAAGCACACGCTAGCACTCTTATCCTCAAGCTGGTGACGACTAAGTATGATGGGAGGAGCGGCATTCGCGAACACATCATGATGATGCATGACATGGCCAATAAATTGAAGGGCCTAGAGATGGAGATCAGTGATGGTTTTCTTGTTCACTTCATCATTACTTCGCTTCCTTCGTCCTATGAAGCATTCAAGATCAATTATAACACTCAGAAGGACAAATGGACGATGAGTGAGCTGATCGCCATGTGCGTGCAGGAGGAAGAGCGTATGAAGATGGATCGCCATACTGATGTTGCTAACTTCACCACCTCCAGCTCAAAGAAGAGGAAGAACAATTATCCAAGAAAGGATGCTTCTAAGGTTCACAAGCCAAATCCAACTCCTAATACAAGTGCACCTTCCAGCTCTAAGAACTCCTTAGGCAAACCCTATTGCAAGTTCTGTAAGAAGACAGGACATAAGCAAAAGAAATGCCCTGACTTCAAGGAGTGGCTGGCTAAGAAAGGTAACGATTTTTTCATGATACTTGAGTCCTTTAATTTAAATGTTCCTGCTAATTCTTGGTGGTTTGATTCTGGTTCTATGGTTCATGTTACCAATTCACTACAGGGATTCCTTACAATCCGGAAGCTGGGAAGAAACCAAAGAACACTTAAAGTTGGAGATGATCGAGAATTAGAAGTGAAGGCCATAGGAACATTACAATTATTTTTGAAAACTGGTTTATGTATTAAACTTTATGATACCTTATATGTTCCTGAGGTAACTCGGAACCTTGTATCAGGACCAAAGTTAGACATGGACGGTTTTGTCGTTTCTCATGGTCATCGCAAACTCTCTATTCTCTATGATTCCATTGTTTATGGTACTGGCATTCTGGATGGTGGTCTCTATAGATTAGAACTAGATGATAATTTTTCTAAATCTTTGTTGTCATATAATATTAATGAATCACTCACAAAGATGGAAAAGAAACAAATTCGAGACTTAGAGACTTCATCTATGTTGTGGCATCAACGTTTAGGCCACATCTCAAGAGAACGATTAAATCGTCTCGTAAAGGATGAAGTCTTACCTCCTCTCGATTTCACTGATTTTGGAACATGTGTCAAATGTCTCAAAGGCAAAATGACATTAGCAAATAAGAAAGGAGCCACTAGGAGCTCTAATTTATTAGAACTCATTCACACTGACATTAGTGGTCCTTATCAAATTGCTGGTATAACAGGACATACTTCATTTATCACTTTCATTGATGATTATTCTCGTTACATGTACTTGTATCTTATAAAGGAGAAATCTGAATCTCTAACAACTTTTAAAGATTATAAAGCTGAAGTTGAAAAGCAATTAGATCGTCAGATTAAAGTTGTGAGATCAAATAGAGGCGGTGAATATTATGGAAGACATATTGATGTGGGTCAAGCTCCTGGTCCATTTTATGAGTTTTGTAAGGGCCAGGGGATTGTGAACCAATACACCATGCCTGGTACACCTCATCAGAATGGTGTCGCTGAACGAAGAAATCGTACCCTTATGAACATGGTGCACAGTATGTTAGCCAACACTAATTTACCATTATTCCTCTGGACTGAAGCGTTAAAAGCAGCTGTTCATATACTCAATAGAGTTCCTTCTAAGTCTGTCCCTAAAACTCCTTATGAACTTTGGACAGGAAGGAAACCGAGTCTTAAATATATGAAAGTATGGGGCTGCATTGCTGAAGCAAAACTCTACAATCCTTTCCTAAGGAAACTTGACCCTAAAACAGTTACCTGCTTCTTTATTGGGTATCCTGATCACTCGAAGGGTTATCGTTTCTATTGTCCTTCCCATGTCACCCGTATTGTTGAAACCAAGCGTGCTGCGTTCTTGGAGGATTTCAAGGTCAGTGGGAGCAGTACTAACCCTTACGAAGAATTGCAAGAAGTACAAGACGCGGGGGGGAGAGACTCGTCGCTTACCATTACTCCGTTTACTCCTCTTGTACCCCATGCAACTGCACCTGAAGTCACTGCACAAAATCCATCTCCACAATCAGAACCCATTATACCTCATAACGAAGGCACATCAAACGCTCAAAACCAAGACAACGCTGAACCCGATAATCAACTCAGGAGGTCATCTAGGCAAAGAAGGCCTACTAATTGGGATGATTATGTTACCTACCTGACTGAAATGGATGCTGGAAAGCTCAATGATCCTATCTCTTATAACGAAGCCATTAGCAGCGATCAGTCTTCTGAATGGAACAAAGCAATGATTGATGAGCTTGAATCCATGAAGAAAAATGACGTTTGGGATTTAGTCGAATTACCCAATGGTGCCAAACCTGTAGGTTGTAAATGGGTGTTCAAAACAAAACTGGATCCGAATGGGAACGTTGAACGCTACAAAGCGAGATTGGTTGCAAAGGGCTACACTCAGAAAGAGGGAATTGATTATCAAGAGACGTTTTCACCTGTCTCTCGTAAAGATTCATTAAGGATCGTTATGGCCCTAGTAGCTCATTTTGATTTAGAGCTGCATCAGATGGACGTCAAAACTGCTTTCCTTAACGGAGACTTAGACGAAGATGTTTACATGAAACAACCTGAAGGCTTTAAACCTGAAGGTCAGGAGCATCTAGTCTGTAAGTTGAAGAAATCCATTTATGGGTTAAAACAAGCATCACGTCAATGGTACCTCAAGTTTGATGAAGTCATGAAGAGGCAAGGTTTTATGAAGAATCAAGTGGATCAATGCACCTACCTCAAGATGAGTGGGAGTAACTTTACTATACTTGTCCTTTACGTAGATGATATTCTATTGGCAAGTAATAGTTTAGACATGTTGCATGAGTCGAAGCGTTTACTCTCGCATAACTTCGACATGAAGGATCTCGGAGATGCTTCTTACGTCATTGGCATCGAAATTCACCGAGATAGACACAAAGGGATCTTAGGATTGTCTCAAAAGACTTACATAGATCGTGTCCTTACACGTTACAACATGCAACAGTGCAAACCCTCCGTCGCTCCAGTAGTTAAGGGAGATGTTTTCGGTTCATTCCAGTGTCCGACAACAGAGGTTGAAAAGGAGCAAATGAGCCAGATACCTTACGCGTCAGTAGTCGGGAGCCTGATGTATGCTCAAGTCTGTACTCGCCCAGATATCGCTTACATTGCTGGAATGCTAGGTCGTTATCAGACTAATCCTGGCCTGGATCACTGGAAAGCAGCTAAGAAGGTCCTCAGATATCTGCAAGGGACGAAAGACTATAAACTGACATATAGAATAAGTGATCATTTAGAAGTGGTAGGTTATTCTGATTCTGACTTTGCTAAATGCAAAGATGACAAGAAATCCACTTCGGGCTACATCTTTATGTTAGCAGGCGGACCTATCTCATGGAAGAGTCATAAACAACAGTTAACTACAACTTCCACAATGATGGCAGAGTACATTGCTGTTTACAACGCAACCTGTCATGGAATGTTGCTTAGAAATCTGATCACTGGACTCAAAATCGTTAATTCCATTTCTAGACCATTGAAGCTTTACTGTGATAATTCAGCTGCCGTTAGTTTCTCGAACAGTAACAGTTCGACTGGAGCTGGTTTATATCTTGATACGAAGTACTTGTTCGTACGTGAACGAGTTGAGGAAAATAATCTTTGTATTGAGTATATTAGTACTAAAGATATGCTTGCGGATCCGATGACTAAAGGTCTCCCACCTAAAGTTTTCGAAGAACATGTATCGAATATGGGACTTACTAAAGACCTTGTTTAATGGCATATTGTACTAGCTTATGTTTTAATTAATAAAATTTCCTCAGTTTGATTTTGTATGTCTCTAACATATGTTCTGCCGGTGTAATGACATATAGACTAATATAAATACAAATCAGACGCTAAAGGGCTTATACATATTTTGATCGTAACTGTTAGGTTTTAAATTGAGGCTATAGTATGACTAATGGGGGTCCTGAGTCGCATGATGATTCAACGGCTGTATTTCTCTGCTATAGTTCTTGGTTTAAGGCTAAAATGAGTGTTAACTCCTGGCCAGGCTTACCTAATACTCATGATAAATGATTACTTGGCTAAGTGGGAGAATGTTAGATTAAATATTATTTATTTAGTATTTAATCTTGTAGCCTATATAATCATTTATATTATATTAGATCAAAATATATTAATAACCTATTATAATTAGTTGGTAATTGTTGATGGACCATATTACCCTTATTAACTAATTAGGTTTCCTCTTGGGTGTATAAATAAGGGGCTTATTAGAGAGTTAAAGGGTTAGACAGTTAGACACTTTACACAATCACAACCCTCGTTAACATCATAATTCGTGACTCTCTCCCTCAACCGAAACTCACCCTACTTTCGGTTTTCATCACCATCATCACTTTACACCCTAAGGAGGAACCGAATCATCCTGACAAAGATGTCGAACACTATGACTGGATTCTCTACTGCTTTGAATACTATAACAGGTATGTATTTTTCATGTTTTCCATTTAGTTTAAACAGAACTGATCAACATGGAAAATTGCATCAACTCTCCTATATCAACATACTCTTTCTCCAGACGCTTAGTTGTTATGAATGACAACTTGAGGGGTCTAGTTAACTTTCAGATTCAGATTCAGGAAGCAGATGATTTGTCAAAAGACATGGCAGACTGACAGGTGCATGCATTTAATTCTTTAATCTATTAGAACGATCATTGTTTTGTCACGTACATATCGATATTCTAGTTCTCCTTTTCCTTCAATGTAGTAAAATGTGAGCTTTTACACCAACCATATCGATATTCTAGTTCTCCTTTTCCTTCAATGATTAATTTGTAATATATGAATAAGATACCTTCGAGATACTTCGTGTTAGTTTGATTTGAATTTTGAAAGTTGGAAGAATTGAGCTTGATAGATGTCCGTTATCTCAACGCTTCTCCTTACATTACTGATCTGGAATTGGACAACCGCAACCGTTTTAGTGCTTCTCAATCAGATATTATTTATTGAATCATAACTGAAACAGTCGGAAAAAAAACTAAACTGAACCAACATAGTTGAAGGTGCATGTCTGCAAAAGGTGCAAGAGAATGGCGAGTAATCATTTGTATTTTTACAGATTTTTTTCTTATTGGCCATTATTCGACCGAGTAATCAGTTGTATTTTTACAGATTTTTTTCTTATCGTGCATTGTATAAATCTGAATCAGGTTATCAAACAAACACAACTAGACAAAACAAGGATCGTTCTAATAGATTAAAGAAAATAAACCACATCCTAAATATAATATTTTTTTTACCATTTTTTACCCTAAGGATACGGGCCGTATACTATTATACGGCCCGTATACAATCATCGTATACATTGTATACGAGCTGGTAAATTTTTTTCACATGGTGTATACGGGCCGTATAAATTTATACGACCCGTATATAATTAAATAAACTGACAAAATTCTGCTGGAACAACTTTTATCATTCACATCATCCTTCTAGATCTCAACCGAAGGGAAATCCAAGAAACGAAAGAGATTTCGAGCAGTTGGAAAATTGCATCTCCTCTCCTATATTGTAACACCCGTTCTTATAAATCAAGGTTTAGCGTATTATTTACGAAAACAATCATGTAATTAAGATTACATATCCATCGGAAAAACGGGTTTACTAAAACCTTTTTACAATTTAAAAAGTTTAGAACATAATGTAATTAAGTTCGTCACTTAAAAGAAACAATGAAACGACATTCGTCATTTAACATAATAACGATACATAGTGCGGAAGCTTATTTCGTGATCGTGTTCGGTTCTTGCTCGTCGCTTGATCTTCATCCGGGCACTCATGGCAATCACCTATGATCAAAACCAACTTAAAAGTTAGTTTTGATAGTCAAATATGAAGTTCAAACAAGTACAGGGGTTAAATATGACAAAAAATAACATTTTCCGGGTTTGGGGGCGTCGCGTGACGCTAGCCCCCTTTTCAGCAGAATGTTGCTGCATATTCCCTGCACGATCTGATTTCACGGAAACGGCCATAACTTCTTCGTTATTGATCCGTTTTACCCGATTCTTTTTCCTACGCGTCCGTAATTTAATTCTCCATCTTATGGAGTTAAAATCCAACAACCTTCATAATAAAATTTCAGACTTTTAAGTCTTCGACTTATCGCCCTTTTACCAAATTTTGACCCGTTTATGCATTTTATCAAACGAACATATTTGTTTGATTCCTACATCACCTACACTTCTCAAATTGTTATTAACTACCATTTTAGGTTCTAATCACAAGTTTATTTCACAATTTAAACCCGTTTTCGCTCGTATGCTTATTTTGACCCGTTAAGGGTATTTAAGCATTTTCGAGCCTAAAATCGCTCTCGATTGTTTCTAGCATTTCATCACCACATTTCTTATCCTATAATCTCCCACCACAATTGTGTTTATGGCGGTTTGATGTGGTGATCTATATAAACCAAATTATACTTCTCGAATCATTATTTTACGGCAAAAACTCAAATAGTACCGTTTGACTAATATAATACCTCTTTCAACCTCTATACTTAATCTAAGTATTTACTTAATCATAAAACTTGTTTCCAAACAACCTTTAAGAGTTGTTTGTCCCATTTAGCCTACAAGGGCGTTTTGGTCGATTTTAGTCCTTTTATGACGAAGGACTCTCTCTCAAATTATTTGACCAAAATAGCACTTTTAACTACAACATAATTATGCGTACCTGGCCCAGATCACAAGTAGACCCGATTTATACCTCGTTTTCATTATCACACCATCAATGGTGACGCAATTATCCGATTTGCTAATCGGTCCTGTTAACATAAGACTTGACAAATGGTGTTATCACCACCATTCGACCCGTTTGGACTATAAGACCAAGTATTTTCGTGAGTAGCAAAACATGGTTATTAATTACCAATTTGTTCATCCGACCCATTTCGGATTTTTGCCACTAGACCCCTTTTTTTCTTATATTTTTACCCATTCGGCTTACGCTACGGGTGCCCCTTTTTAACTACAATTTGCTTTAGTCGATATTTGACTAAATTTCCATTTTTACTCGTTTTCTTGTTATTAGTTGCACTTTAAAATGATCTTAACGAAAACTCCTTAGTTATTAGTCATTACATGACTAAATTACCGTTTCGCCTCTTTTCACCATAACCCATGGTTTTTATCATTTATGTTTGTTCCGACTCATGTTAATAGCGTCGGAACCCTTAATTCGGATATTACACTAATCGCATTTGTAGTTTACAAAATAATGCATATTCTACAAAAAGGATGTAAGCGTCGCTTACCTTGCATCCGGTTATGCTCTTTTTCGCGTACACGAACCGTTTGACCCGTTCCTTGCCCAAGTCTCCATCTAGCTTGTCAAGAGTCAAACTATCATCATGATTCGTAAGACGGTTAGATTAGTCATCATTATTATGACTATTTCATCTTACGGATTCTATGTCGAAACTACTATTCGACTTCATCATTAGTTAACTTAACTTATCAAAGTCAACTAATTTCAATCACATGGCTTACACAATTAGTTCAATCAACATCACGTTTAAAACCCATATTATACCGTATTACACGTAGTTAGTCGAGTTAGCCAATTACGCGTTTCTTTCAAATTTTCATTATGTCAACATTCATTCGGGCATTTTAACAAACACCTAATGTGCATAATATTACTTATTTACTAACTAGTTCATAACTAGTTATCTTTATCAAGATTTACATCAACACATTCAAACCTCTAAGTCTAGTGTTCATGAACTACATAAAGAACTTGTATCATAACCTCAATATTCATCAATCTTACATTCTAATATGAGTGTTCATCATATTAACATAAAACCCACTTAGCACATAATAGGATAATTACCAAATCCCTAGTTTTGACAACAATTCATCAAATTTTCTACTAGGGTTTGTTTCTAAACCAAGATATAATCACAATAACACTCATAGATTCAAGATTCATTCCAGAATTTTGATTATGATTGTTCATCATAATCTCAAAGTATCACTAAATCATAAATTTCAACATACCTTGTGATCCCCACGACTAGGTGATCATTAATACGTGTTCATGCATCCGATTCGGGCTAGATTTGACCTTCAATTTTGTTGATTTGTTGAAGCTAGGGCTAAAGCTCCATGGGAGCTTTCTCCTGGCCTTACCCACGCACGCACACACTTGTGTGTGTTGTGTTTTTTTTTTTAAGTTTATAATTCCAATTTCAAGTTACCCGGCTTTGGTCCCTCGTGTTTGGTTAGTTATTAATTAGATCACAACCTAATTATGTTCAATAATATTCTCACTTATTAACTAGGTTTAATATTCCTAGTGAACTTAGCGGGTTCGGGAATATTTATGACTAAGTTTATTTTAGGTCCCGTTAACTCGGGCCTTTTATCCTTTTTTTTTTTCTTAAAAGGTTTTATTCACCTTTTAGTAAATATTAGGATTATTTATTTAAGTCCTAATATTCACCAGGTTAAATTTTACCACTAACGGTATTTTCCCCGTCTTTAGTATTAACGGGGTTTAATTACCAAACCCGTTTTCGGGGTGTTACATATATCAACATACTCTCCTATAAAATCCGAATATTTCAAACATTCTAAACCCTACTAAAGAAGAGTTGGTATTGAACCAACATTCATTCAAACATTCTAAACCCCACCTGGAAATCGGTGTATGTGCTTGTGCTGTAGAAACCGGTGGTGAGTTTGCATACACAACTGAAGGTTCAGTGCACGAATCATCTGCTTTCTGAATCTGAATCTGAATGTTAACTTTGACTCATAAACCCTTGAATCCTAATGCTGTTATTTTGGTTGTTCAGTACTTCCGAGACGATTCAAGTGAGTCCTATGAAACAAGTGACTGTCTATGGGAAACACAAGTTTTCTGAATCAGTACTTCCGTTGTGTATTTGCTTACTGATCTGGAATTGGAGAACGGTTGTGTATCTGAATCAGGTTCTCAAACAAACACTACTAAAGATGAGTTGGTATTGAACCAACAAAATCCGAATACTGAAAAACCGACATTCCTTCAAACATTCTAAACCCTACCTAGAAACAAACCAACAAAAGTCTGCTGGCAAGAATATTTTTTCACAAAAGTCTACCTGTCTATGTGCTTGTGCTGTAGAAACCAGTGGTGAATTTGCGTACACAATTGAAGGTTCAGTGCACGAAAAGTTTCTTACGAAATGTACGTGACAAAACAAAAATGTTTGGGAATTAAACACATATACGTGATAAAACAAGGATCGTTCTAATAGATTAAAGATATTAAACCACGTACAAATCATCTACTTCCTGAATCTGAATCTGAAAGTCAACTTTTTTTCTCATAAACCCTTGAATCCCTATGCTTATCTAAAAAAAATTTGTTTCTTTCATTTTCATGAGGTAAAACCGGTTTCAACATCAAGGGTTGTTTTTCACCCTGTATGAGCATTGGAAGCCCGACAAACAGTCTTGCAATTACGTCTTCAATCGAGACCGCATTGTTAATTTTAATGATGATTCGAAACATTCCGAATAACTAGCAGAAGAACCCGACACATCTTCTATGATGATTCAAAACATTCACGAACCACAATAGACTCAGACTCATACTACTCATCCTCCCCTGAGGAAAAGTTTTCTCGACGACTCAAAATAAAGCAGTTGGTTTGTGTTTATATAAGCGTTGTTATCACCCTGTGTGAGCATTGGAAGCCCGACCACTAGCAGAAGAACCCGACACGCCTTCTTAATCAAATATAGGAGAGTTGATGCAATTTTCCAAGTCATCTTTAGTGGTTTCTGTAAGGATGCATTTCACGGTAAACGATGCAGCTGATGAAACCGAAGCCGTTATTTCGGTTGTTCAGTACTTCAAAGACGATTCAAGTGAGTCCTATGAAGCAAGTGTCTGTCTATCCGAGCTCGACTCACTGCTACTAACATTCACATCTTGGACGTGGTTTAATCTCTTTAATTGTTCTTCAATCATTGTTACTTGTTAATGTTTTATTTTTTGGGTAAATTACACTTTTCGTCCTTTATGTTTGTATTGATTTACAATAGATGGCCTTTAAGTTCAATAATTACAGTCACAATCCTTTATTTGAAAACCTCATTACACCTTTCATCTTTAGCAGTAACCAAGTTAAAATTTTAAGTTAAGTCTGACCATGTACTTTGCACATGAGGGTAGATTGGTAATTTTATCCATTTGTTTTAAAAATTAAATTAAAAAATATTTATATAAATACACATATAACCTAACCACCACCACAACACCGCTACCTTATTCAACCAACCCCCACCACTTTTCGTCTCTCCACCCGCATCCTACCACCACAACCAATCCCCACCACATCTGAACCGTAACCCCAAAGTTTAACACTTAATCTGATGTGTTTATACTTTATGAGTATTCTCTCAAATCATATTCATTAATCTGATGCTACATCTGAACCACAACCCTCGCCTTATCCAAGCAGCCATTACCACCATCACCACCTGTCGGCTACTGCCACCACCACCACCACTTCTTCTCTGTCTAAACCCACCATACAAATATTACACTCTCTTTGGTTTGCATTCAATTTCAAGTTTCAATTTTCAATAATAAAATTAGTAGTTGTTATTTTCCAACCAAAACTAAATAATCAAGTGGTTGATCTTTTATCTAATTTATACCGGTCATTAATGGCCGCCACATTGTTGACCTCTTTCTTTCTCTTTATCATGTGTATTTCTTCCTTAAAACCCATAGGTAATAACCAGCAATCAGTAACAATCTGCCACAAACTAGTAATAATCTACCAGCTGGAAGCTTCAGATGACCATTAATAGGTGAAACCCTAAAATCTTTTTGTTCATAAATCGACGGAACATCGTTGCTCGATCGGCCACCTTATGACGGTCTTCTACAGACCGGAGGGGAACAAATTATTGTTCAGACATGAGAACAAACTGGTGGCTGAGGGAGACGAGCCACAGAGATGAAGCAAAATGGTTGAGGAAGACGATGTTGAGGTGTCTAGGGGCGTGTTTGGGATTCCTTCTCCATTTCTCCTTCTTCAAAAGTCCTTTTCAAAACAATAAGCAAGAAATTCTTACTTCTCCATTTTGACTTATTGAAGGCATAATTGGAGCTAGAAGAACTTATTTCATGGTGTTTGGGATTCCTTTTCTCTTCAAAAGGACTTCTCAGATGATGTTTGGGATTCCTTCTCCTCCTTAAAAGGACTTTTGGGGCTAAAAGGACTTTTGAAAAGGAATCCCAAACACCCACTAGGGCCGGATATTCACTTTGAATGTACAGCTTGTGGAAGAACCCTAATTTAGAATTAGGGGGTGAAAAGAGGGGTTTTAAAGGTTGGATGATATGGTAGATGGATGGACAGAAATGCCCTTATGTGATAATCACATGAGCCGATTTAACTTAAAATTTTAACCTGGTTATTCCTAAAGGACGAAAGATGTAATAAGTTTTTCAAATAAAGGATTGTGACTGTAATTATTGAAGTTAAAGGTCATCCATTGCAAATCAATACAAACATAAAGGACGAAAAATGTAATTTACCCTTATTTTTTTCTACTTTTAGAAAGGTTTGACCACCTCACGACTGTATGATAAAACCGCTTATTTTGCTAGTGGGTTTTATAAGTCAAAGTTAACGTTGCTATTCAGATTCAGGAAAGACATGTCGGCTTCCGTACCCATCCCCGCGTTGATAGCTTCCGTTTTATTACAGTCATACGACACAACTTTTTTTTTTCTTCAATCTTTGTTATTTGTTAATGTTTTATTTTTTTTTTCTACTTTTAGAAAGAAATGACCACCTCACGACTGTAAAATGTCTCGTATGATTGGCACCTTAAACCCCTTATATACTTTGAGAAAAATCCAATTTTTGAGGAATACGGGCCGTATAACATTATACGGCCCGTATACTACGTTCGTATACATTGTATACGACCAGGTAACTTATTTTCACATGGTGTATACGGGCCGTATAATGGTATACGGCCCGTATACAACATGTGAAAATAAGTTTTTTTCATGTATTAATATCAGGACCCATAATAAGTAGCTTGAAAGAATTGTTGATTAAAGAAAACAAGTAATGAGATTATGGTAAAGAAATATCATCAATTCATCACACATGATGTATAATTAATAATTGTACGAAAAGATATCAACTAATTCATATTTCATTCACTATTTTTTAAAAGAGTTATTTGCATTAACTTCTCTCTAAAGGTAGAAATCAAACTATACAATCTTCTTTATAATTCTAATGGATGTTATCCAATTTCTCCGTAACAAGGGATATTAGATTTAAATAACCTCAACTTTCACTAATTAATCGATATCATTTTTAACCTTCGATTTATACAACACCACTTTCAACTTTCAACTTATTTTCCTCTGACACTCTAAAACTAATTGAACCATAACCCAGTTAGTTTTTTGCTAATGTAGCATTTTGTTTGGTGACATGACAATTTTTGATGACGTGACGGCTGATGTGGCTGCTGACTAGGCATTTTTGTGATGTGGCAGGTGATGTGGCTGATGCCATGGCATTTTCAATGACGTGGAATCTGACATCAACTAACTCAGTTAGAGCCCAGTTATTTTGAGAGTGCTAGAGGAAAATAAGTTGAAAGTTGGGAGTGGTGTGATACAAATCGAAAGCTATAAGTGATATCGACCAATTGGTGAAAGTTAAGGTTATTTAAAGGGGAATTTACGAAAATGGCCAAGAATAAAGTTGACTTACCAAATTGGCCATCTCATGCGTCGGAGGAGCAGCGCATCACCGATTACGAGACACCTTTTGCGTCTGCAGGGCTCATTCATGCGTCCGCCAATATAGAAGTGACACGTGTCTCAATGACATCCATGCGTCCCATGCGTCCGTGACACATCCCATGTGTTGCCGACGCATCCAATGCGTCCGTGACTTATAAAATTTACTTTTAGCGAGATGTGAGGCATCCCATGCGTCCGTGACTCATCCCATGGACCCATGCGTCCGTGACTCATCCCATGTGTTGCCGACTCATCCCATGCGTCCATGACTCATCTCATGCGTCCGTGACTCATAAAACGACATGAAGACGCATCCCATTGAGACACGTGTCACTTCTATGTTTAAGGACGCATGAATGAGCCCTGCAGACGCAAAAGGTGTCTCATAATCGGTGATGCGCTTCTCCTCCGACACATGAGATGGCCATTTTGGTAAGTCAACATGATTCTTGGCCATTTTCGTAAATTTTCCTTATTTAAATCCAATGTACGCGTAATGAAGGTAAATAACTTTACAACTTATGTTGGTAAGTTACTAAATATGAAAGTATACATTAACTTTACGACTTCTCCCTAATATTATTGTTAGGCTGAGGGGTGTGGGAGTTATGGGTTAGGTCATCAATTGTCATGTAGAACCATTAATAGATTGCTATACTACCCCCTTATCTTATCCATCATGGTTGGCATGGATTAAACCATGACAACCATGAGCCTCCTTTTCTTTTTTAATATTTCCTTTTCCTTTAAACAAAAATTAATAAAAGAAAAGTGGTTTGGGTCATGACCACACACCCTTAGGGTAGCGGTTTTGAATGATGGATTAGAAGTGGGTGACATGGCGCTGATGTGGAGGGTCATGGTGACCATGAGGGTCATGACCAGTGACGGATCTAGCCCAAAAAATCAGGGGTATCCCAAATTTTTTTTTTTTGGAATCAGGGGTATCGTTTGTATAAAACCGGAAAAAATACCAATTTTACACTACGTAAACGGAGTTGATGGGTATTTTACACTACGAATACGAGGTTGAGCCGTAGCCCGTACTACCCTTACTAACACATTACTTCCGCCACTGGTCATGACCACACCTTATAGCCTTAGTGATTGTCAATATTTTTTTATGATTAAGTTAAGGATCACTTATTTCTTTTTAATTAAGGGAGATATCACAATCAGAACTTCTACCTATATTCTGTCAGGGATCACCACTCATTACATATACAAGTGTGTGAAAGAATATTTCTTTTTACAAGTATATGATATCACTTGTAAAGTATAAAGTGTTTAAAGATCCATATATCACTTATAAATGTATAGAAAAGGTGAAAGATTAAGTGTATGAATTAGTCCAAAACCTTAATTGATGAATTAATCAAAGTAACAGATAATTCAATAAACTTCTTTTGATAATTATCATTTGTTGGCACCGGTTACAACGATTAATTCAACTTATATACCAAAAATAAGATTTGCCCTAATATGTTTTTTAAACAGATTTCACAATGTAGCTAAATAAAACACAAGATTCTATTATAACTTCTATATAATCGTATTTTAATATCACCACCGATCTAAGATTATAATAATGTTAAGACTGTTTGTTGGGGTGTACATGTTGTGTTGAAGGTAGAATCAGGGAAGATCGCTAAATATGAAAAAACTGTTAAAAATTTTGTGAAAATAACATTTTTCACAAATATAGGAAATGCATATTTCCTAATTTTGGAATACAAATATATATTGGAAACTGAGGTTAATATGTATATTTCTTTGTGGATTTGTGTTCTATGTTGGAAGAGCTTCGCAATGAACCCAACCGCGTCCAAGACAAAGCTAAGATGAATGAGATATCGATGCTCAAAGTTTGGTGTTTGGAAAATTAAATGCTGAAATAATTGAAGTGGAATGGGAAACTGACACTTTGTCCCACATAGAAGGAGAGATGAAATATAATGAGGTATTTAACTGGGGACATTCCTTCATTATTGTTCCTTGGAAGCACACTAGTGTACTCGCGTAGGGGTTGCACCCTAACTCACACACGTGCGTTCACGTGGCGTGGGTGATGGGCACAATGTGACGCTTTGATGGCGCACTTTGTACGCTCGCAACGCCGCGAGCTGCCTTTATATTTTTTAGAGGTTGCAAGGACCAGGTGGCGGGTCAACCATGGCGGATGACATGGCATGACGGGTAGCATGAGAGTACATGGCGCATGGCAAGTGGCGGATGACTTGGCATGGTGGGTGGCGCATGAGTACATGGCGGATGACCAGGTGTTGTCCTGGTCAGTGTGGCGTACGAAAGTGAACCAATACGACGCGACTGTGTGGCGTGTTCGTATAGGTTCACTAGGGACGTGGCGTGTGCACACATGGGTGGCGCAAGCTAGTAGGGTAACGCGTGCCATTGGCGCAAGCGAGTAGAAATGACATGCGCGTGTCTCGCAACAGCTTCCAGATTTCAGCAACATATGAGTTTCGAATCTGCAGTAGAAACAGACAAGTCAAGAACATTGATTGAGAGTTAAAGAAACGAATTAAAAAGCATTAAAGACGTTTAATGCAATTTAATTCTCTCATTTTATTCAAGTTTTTGCTGTTTCAACACAGGTGCAGATAAATACTGCATCATACCTGCAGCAGAGGACACACCAAAAAAAATTTCACCATCACATGCTAATCTTTCTCTACAGATTTCTCTTAATCTTTCTTCTTGTTTCATGGTATACCTTCGGGGTTTTCGTCATCTCAAGAAGTGCAACTGCTTAGGTTGTTGTATCCTGGAAACAAACGAGTTCTTTTGGGAGACTCGAAATTTGTTTTAAGGGACCCGTGCCCAACATGATCCTCAGCCAAGAACAATAGTTTGATTAGATTTTTGTTCTTGTTTTTCTCTTATTTCAGTAATAGTATTGTAATTACTGCTTTCTTTGCTTCTGTATTGTAAGAGTGATTAATAAAAGTGTTTATTTTATTTTATGCGAACGGATTCCTACAAAAACTTGTGCTGAGAATCAAATGGTTTCATTCCCTTTGCCTTCGATAATTTCGGGTCTCTTGCCCCTGAAGCTGTCGGTTTCCTAGATATAGTGTAGAAGGCCATCCACAGCAATTTCACGTCGCCGAAGAAACAAAGTTTTTTTGGTAGAATTGGATTTGCTATTCGAAAGGGGATTACAACGTAGCTTGTTGCCCGTTTACATGCCATTGTTATGTAATTTCTCTTTCTTTGCTGAGACAAGGGCAACTTCTCTGAGTAGTGGCAAGCTGTTCATTAATGGCAACAATCTATAGTAGTTGTAACTCACACTTGTTGCAAGTCACCATTTGTAACTTGCATTAGTTGCAACTTGCAAGTCTTCTACCCATATTGGTTGTAACTTCTCTTCAAACATCACTTGCAACTTCCATACAGTGGTAACTTCAGTCAGTTGTCATCACTCTTTCCCAACCATTAACTCTAGTTGGATAAGCAGTTCACAAATCTCCATGGATTCACACTTGATGTAGAACTTCCACCTTAGCAAGAACTTCTGATAGACCGAAAACTATATCGTCATACATTAGTGGCAAGTGTTTTATATCATCAGTTGTTAAGATTGTTTATCCAAACAACGGTACAAGTGTGGGTGCGATCATTGCTTTAATAAACGAAATAAGAAACCTTCATAAAGTGTGGAGGGGACATAGGGGTGGCGACGCAACTTGTTGCCCGTCTACCTTCTGTATTGATGTAACTTGGCAAGTATTAATGATTAATATATATATTTAAAAGAAAAAAAATTGTAGTCTGTTTGGTGTTTAAAATTAATGTCATTAGTCATTACCCCTTTTACAAAAGATACGCATTTTTCATTTAAGATTAGAAAGGGTAAAAAACTTAGAATAATATACTTTGACTATACTTATTGATCAATTTAAATCATTTCATAAGATTGTAGCTCAAAATGTAAAGCAAGTAACAAGTTAGGATTTCTCTTTATATAAAGATTTCTTTCAACCATTTCTTGATAAATTAAACTTTCCTAAACCATACTATATTTTATAAAACTTTTTCTTACTTTAGAGAAAAAGTTTTTATAAAAAGTACATTAATCTTTAAGTGATAAAAACTTAATTTAAACACATTAACTTGAATTAAAAATAAGCTTATGACAAATATATCTTGAAGTATAACATTTAATATTTTAAAGGAAAAAGTATTCGAAAAGAAATTTTGATTCTCCTTCCACTCACACCACCCCTAACACATACAATAATTTATTCATTTGATATTACTACAAAAATTAAATATTAATATGTTTACATACTTATAGCTTATTTGATCCAGGTATAATATGGGTTTATTCAACCTATACAATACACGAATTGAATAAAAAAATTAATATAATATGTTAATATATATAGTCGTCATGATATGTTCTTATAAGAAATAAATTTTAACGTGACAGTCATAGTGAGGCTCCAAAGAAACCCCCGACTCCAAAGCAAACAATTATATTTATATATTAGATATCTAAAAATATTTTCTTTTAATCATCTATCTTCTATCTACTATAATAAAAGAAACCAACTTAGGGACACTTGTCATCATATTAGACCATCTCTTATAGATAATTATTATTTTAGTTTAATTTCTTCTAATTAATTATAGATAATCCTCCTACTAAATAATATTTAGTTAAATATCTTATATTATAGATAACCCACCTACTAAATATTATTAGTTTAATATCTTATAGATAATTATTATTAATTATAGATAATTATTATTTCATTTAAATTATTAAATTTAATATATATTTTAAACATTTAAGAAATATCAAAAGAAAGACTTTCGTACAGGTCTGAATTCAATTTAATCATTATATTATAATTAAAAAAATTAATTATTATATTATAATTAAAAGTAGTTTGACCGAAATTTTACAGTTTGCTTCATTAAATGACTAATTGTCTATGGACGTGTAACACCCCAAAAATGGGTTTGGTAATTTAAACCCGGTTAATATAAAGGAACGGGTAAAAAATACCATTAGGGGTAAAAATAAACCCGTAAATGAATAATAACTAGGAAAAATTAACCTAGTTGATTTTAATATCGTTGGTATCAAACGGAGAGTTGTAGCCCTAATTAATTAAAACGAAACAAGAGGGACCAAAGTGGGATAACTTGAAAGTGGTTTTAATAAATGAAAATAACACACACACACACACACACTTCGTGTGTGTTCTGTGCGTGATCAGGGGAAGGCTCTAGAGAGCCAAACCCTAGTTCATCATATATCACCTAATTGAAGGAGGAATCGGGGCTCAAATTCAATAAGGAACATGAATTAACGATCACCCAAGCTAGGGGATCATAAGGTATGTCGAATTTTGATGTTTAATGAAGTTGAGAAATCTGGATAATCATCACTAGTAGTGAATTATGTATGAATCATGAAGGTTATGCCCAAATTAGTGATGTATGCACGTTTAGGAACAAACCCTAAGCGAAGACTCTGAGTAAATTGCTAGAATTTAGGTGTTTGGATGAATTACCACACTTAGTTAAGTGGGTTTATGTTTAATCCATGAAATGGTATGAACTTGATTAGGGATATGTGTAGTATGTGATGGGTATTTGTATATAGAGTGATTATGGTATGGAATTTGTATGATGTTTACTTGTGTTGATAAATGAAGGTGATAATTAGGAAGAAACACATGAAATACTTGTACATTATGCTTAGGAAGTAGTACGCACACCAAGTGTTTGATGAAATGTCTAAATGACAATAATATGTGAAATTGTATGCAATTAATGGGTAAACATGTATAGAATGTGGTATTAATGAAATTGATAGTAAACAATCATGAGGAATGTATTTTAGATATAGTTCATGTGAAGATTATGTTAGGTTGATGTTGAGTATGTTATATGCTTGTTTGAATCGGCTAATGAAATACATATGTGAGATATGAACTTGATATGAATAATCATGTATGCTAATAAGGATATAAATGTAATGACATGAAAGTATAGGAATCATGCCAAGATGGATGGGAGCGTGGAAGGCTAACGGGACAAGAAGACTCAAGTAAGCGGATGCAAATACGGACGCATAAGGTAAGTAAATCCCGGACTTACACTTAGATGTAAAATATATTGTAGTATGATGATTCTTGTGATACATGTGAGAAAGCATTAAACAATGGAAGTAAATAGGTACGTTTACGGAAAAAGGAGTCGAATGTGATAGGAAAGTATAATGATGCTAATCGTTTTCTGTTAGAAATGAAATGGAAGTGCAGGTAAACTAATAATGGAGAATGAAGGTTAAGTATGGAGGTCAGACAAGAGTGTCCGAATGGATGGCCAAAATGGACTTATATGAACGAGAATAAGAGACGTTGATGCTTGATGATGCACCTTTTAAAGTATATATATTATGTCACTGGTTGCTAATGAACTAATTGGTTGTGGTGACTGCAGGTTGTACAGGTTTATGAATGATTGCTCAAGATGTGTACGCGATTGAAGATCGAGTCAAGACATGGATTGTACGTGGGTGTGTATGTGGTCACCTAATTCGATATACGTATGATAGTTTTTAATTAATTTATGAAAAGGGATTAATGTATTTAAGTGAAAGAAATAATATCATAAAAGAAATTTTTAGTATGTATTTTTCCGCTGCGTTAAATTTGATTAAAACGAGACAGGGCGTTACAGGACGAAATGATGTCCTGATTATATGAAAAGAGGATGGAAGATGATTTTTAGGAGCTCCTTGTGGTGAGTTATGGTACACATGAATAATGCCTCAATTTATGGGCATTGTGTGCTATATGACAGTCTAGTCAGCAATGAGGCATTTTTCTAAAATGAGTGTAGTGATGATATAGACATTATGTTAAAAAAGGGGTGTAAATAAAATTAAATAAATAAAATATCAAAAACCTTTATTGGACAAAGAAAAAGTAGAACAGCAGTGATTGGTCAAATCTTTTGAACACGATGCGGAAAAAACAATGCCTAAACGATTTTTTTTTTGAAAAAAACGCCCAGGGAGCGGGCTTGGTGGAGTTTTGGGGTGTGGAATTCAACAAAAACGCCCAAAATTTGACGACTACGGATGGTCTTAATATTCTAATACATTGGGAAATTTTACTATGCTTGCTATGATCACATGATAGAAATAAACACTATTATTTTAAGCTTAATTTAATTATTCGTATGATGTTTACCATGTGTGATCTTTCTTGAAATGAGCAGAAAACATAACGTAGTATTTCAAATTAATAAAATACAAACAACTATTTAAAATGCAAGAAGAATAATAACTACATTTATAATACTAATAAATTTATCCAAAAACAACTAATCTTTAAAGATGCAACTTACATTCAGATATTTAAATTTTAAAGGTATATAATTTATTAATTACCGATAATTTATACTTATCTAATTAATTTAAATATTAATTTGTACCTATAAGTTTATCTAATTGGCTAATTGCTATATGCCTAATTTGGACATTTCAACATTTTTTAGAACTAATAAATTAAGACCACTATTATGTAAATAAAACTTGGGTTATAAAATGTATGTTCACATGACTGTTAAAACTCGTGAGAAAGTCGATGATACAGTTTGTTTTCTAATCGATGGTTCAAATGGTTTCATATTTATAAACTTGACAAACATCACAAGTTTTGATCATACATGACACAAAATTTTGTTTGGATATAAGAAAAACGTCTTAAAAATATCGTTTTATCATTGTTAAATCTTCGTTTTTAACTATTTGATTTTTCATTTACTTAACCTGTGTAATACACGGGGTTATAACCTAGTTACTATTTAATAGGAGAGATGGGTGGGGAAACCAATTTTCTTAGACCCTTGGATGATGTTTCGTGTCCTCTAGTTTAGTTGTTTATCAAGTAGTATCGATAGATATTGATATATATACGATGGGGAAGGTTCATTTGAGAAGAAAATTTTATTAAGAATAAAAAGAACAAAAGGGTACCATGGTAAAACACTAAATAGTTTTTTCTCATCTCATTTATTATTATGTTTGACTAATTAATTAGTCATTAAGACAATCATCCTCCACACTAAAAAAATTTGCCTACACACATCAAAAGTTATCCTACACATTTCGAAATTTATCCTACACATATTGAAATTTATCCTACACAACTCGTAATTTATCCTACATGCCTCGTATTTATCCTACACTATAAATGAATTTTTATTTTTATTTTTTGAGAAAAATATATATCTTAAAAATAAGTTACAAATTTAATATAGTTAGTTATTAAAGATGAAACTACCAATTAATGATGTATGTAAGTTTACCAATATACCCTTATAGTTACATTAAGTACAAATATTAAATGAAGTCTAACGAAGCATTTCTATTGGTTGAAATTTCTTCTTTTTTCTTCTTATAAAGAATTTCTTCTCAGAACTCTCCACTATATACGATTTCAAACAACCATAACTAAATATAAAAATCTATATTAGCCCAAGTTCAAAATTCGGTTGAATGCTATTCAAGATTACAAAAGAGTAGTCTACCATCACTTTATTATATTCTTAAAGTATATGTGTCCCATAAACGGTCCACCAACCTTCATGGCCTCTGACACAACACCTAGCTAAAGTCACCATCGTTATAGCATCTAATGCACGCAATACACACTTGTGTAAGCTATAAAGGTTTTTGAGTTCACAAGTTTAGCTCAAAACATGTTTTTAAACAAAAATCAGTCATTAGTTAAGATGTATCATCCAACGCCAAGCTCTATAGTATGTATATTTTTATGCACATGATAATCGTCCCACAAATATATCCCTAATTTTTTTTTACCTAGATCCGTCATTGAGAATTTGAGGGCCCCTAAGGGCCCGCGGCTAGTAAAAATAGGCTATTAATTTTTTCTTTTACCTATGGTCATCCCTGAGAATTCGAAAGCCCTTGACCTTAGGGGCTTTGTGTGACTAGTAAATATATATATATAATGTTCATTTTTTTTTATTAATGGGTGTACCACTAGGGATGAGAATTGTACCCGTTTGGTACCGAAAGTGCTAGTTGCAATGCACTTGAATGGCATTCGATACACTCCAAAAGGCTATATGTTTTTCCACTATGAGTAGAACAATGCAATTTGAGCCACAATGAAGAGCATATAGTTTTAAATAGTAAACATAAGTATTGTGTTGGGATTCTTGTCTCAAATATGCGAAAAAACGAATAACACACAGGTTCCAGTCGTACACATTTTAAATTTAATTAGATAACTACAGTTGAATGCACGTTTACTGGTGATACGCGCTCGAAAATATTATACCTAACTTTTTATTAATTTACATAAAGTTCATAGCTTGTGGTTTAGAAATTTTCTTTTATGCAAAGTTTAGAATTAGTAATTAAAATAACATATCATTCATGCTAAATACGAAAGATATGAAATTTATCTTCACACTTTTTATCAAATCTAAAAAAAAAAAAAAACAAAACAAATATGAGTACCCACCGAACAATGAATCGTTGACTAAACGACGTCACTTCACACCTCTTTGACTAATTGACTCTTGACCCCCACCCCTTCAAAACACCCCCCACCTCTCTCTCTCTCTCTCTCTCTAAAAACACCCACTTTCACTTTCTCTCTCTAAAACACACACACATACACAATTGATTCCACACACAAATGGCGAGAGAAAAGAGCAACGGATTGTACCTGAGTGTTCCTAGTTTCTTCAAATGCCCGATTTCAATGGACGTGATGAAATCTCCGGTCAGTCTCTGCACCGGCGTCACCTACGACCGTCAAAGCATCCAAAAATGGCTCGATTCCGGCCACAACACGTGTCCTGCCACCATGCAGGTGCTACAATCAACCGACGTCGTTCCAAACCTCACGCTCCGCCGCCTCATTCGCGTGTGGTCCGATTCTTACCTTTTGCGACCGGAATCTCACGCCTCGTTCAACAACCACATCGCCTTTGAATCCTTGAAGCAATTGATTACCTCCGAATGTTCAGAACAGTCGGAACGCGTTTCGGTAGGTACGCTATCGAGTATTGTTAGTTTCGCGAAATTATCCGGTGAAAATAGAGAATCGGTTGCCAAAATTGACGGATTCGTTCCGTTGATTACGAAAATGTTTAAAAATTGCAATGAGACTGAAGTAATTGAACAGATTGAGCTTGTTATCATCTGTTTAGATCTGATTTTGCCTGAAAAAGGAGTTAGAGAACAATTAGTACAACATTTAGTCAATTCAACATCATCAACATCGTCATCGTTCACTCTCGTTCTTCAACGAGGCGGTTTAGATGCTAAAATTAGCGCCGCTAGGGTTTTGGAATCACTAGCGTCGTTCGATAACGAATCTCGCCGGATAATCACCGATCAAAGCGTGTTAATAAAGGAATTATACAACCTAACAGCCTCCGACGCCGGTTATCCGGCGGTAGACGCCGGACTAGCGGCGTTAATCGCCGTTTGCACATCTCGACAGTCGAAAAAGGAGATCGTACGGTTAGGAATCGTGAAAACCGCCGGAAAATTATTATCCTCGCCGGAGAATTCAGTTACGGTGGTGGAAAAGGCGATGAAGGTTCTGGAAATAATATCCACGTGTACAGAAGGACGAACGGCGATATGTGAAGATGAAAACTGTGTACCGGCGGTTGTTAAGCGGTTGATGAAAGTATCACCTGCAGCGACGGAGCACGGGATCGGAGTGATCTGGAGCGTTTGTTACATGTCACGAGATCGGACGGCTCAGGAAGCAGCAATGAGGAATAATGGATTGACGAAAGTGTTGTTGGTGATGCAGAGTAATTGTTCCGGTTCGGTGAGGCAAATGTGTGGTGAGTTGGTGAAGGTGTTCCGAGTTAACTCAAAGTCGTGTTTGGCGAGTTATGAAACTCGGACGACTCATATTACGCCGTATTGACTCGGTTTATAAAAAAAAGAAAAAAAAAGGTTTTTTTGTTTTGTTTTAGAGAAAGTCTGACTTGTTACGATTAGATTCAAAGATGTAAATCAAATTTGATTATAAAACGACAATTGATCCTTGTATTGTGCAGAAGAAATGGTCAACAAGAAACAAAATTATGTGTTTACCAATGTAGAAGGACTCCATAGTCTACACATGAAATTTTAAAAAATAGAGTAAATTACAAAAACCGTACTTTACGTATGCCACTTGTTGCAAACTATGTCCTTTGTTTTCAATAATTACAGAAAACGTACTCGATGTTTGCAAACCCTTGTAAGTTATGTCCTTTAGCCAATTAGCCCTAACTTACTTAATTTTGTGGTTAAATCTGACCAAATGGACCCCACATGAGGGTATTTTTGTGGTTAAATATGAACAAATGGACCTCACATGAGAGTTAAATGACCAAAATACCCTCATGTGGTGTCCATTTGGTCAGATTTAACCACAAAAAATTAACTGAGTTAGGGCTAAAGGACATAACTTACAAGGGTTTGCAAACATCGGGTACGTTTTCTGTAATTATTGAAGAAAAAGGAAACAGTTTGCAATAAGTGATATACATAAAGGATGATTTTTGTAATTTACTCATTTAAAAATTAAATAAAGAAAATAATTATAAATATCGGTAGTAAACAGGGGTGTGCATAGTTTGGTTCAGTTATTACCATTAAATATTACTATAACCGAAATTATCGATTAATCGGTTCGGTTAATTAAGTTAATTTGTCGGTTTTCGATTCGGTTAGGCTAATTTCGGTTAATAAAATTTGTCGGTTTTCGATTCGGTTCGGCTAATTTCGGTTAATAACCAAATCAAACAAGGGCTAATTTTTTTGCTTAAAAGTAATTGTAATGGAGGTATGTATAAATGAAATAAATGTATAAATACATGAAATAGATGTATACATAGATGCAATCAGGATATAAATACATGAAATTAAGGTATAAAATAAGAGATATATAACATGAAGGTATAAAAGCTAGAAATATATGAAAATACAAAGGTTCGGTTCAGTTCGGTTAACTGATGGTACAAAAAATAACCGATAACCGACTTTCGGTTAATTTCGGTTTAGTTTTGTCAGTTTTCCGTTCGGTTTCAATTAACGGTTCGATTATTACACATTAACTTCCTAGTAGTAAATTTTGTGTAGTTTGAAAGTTTTTAAGTAAAATCAAAATCATTAAAGTGCATGCAAGATATTACACAAAGTGGTTTTTAATTAAAACTAAATAAATATGTTATCTAAAAATGGGTTTGATACCATATTAAAGTTTGAAGAAATATATATGTGTTAAACTTTTATTGTTGTTTTGAGAGAAGAGAATAACAAAAGAATATGAGGTTTAAAAAGTGACAAATAAATAAATGTGAAGTCACATAAAGATAACCGAGTCAAAAGTATGCCCTTAAATGAGGCAAAGTCATACGAAAACAATGCAGAAAATATGCTCAACGGTGAGTTCTTAAAAAAAGAACAATAATACTAATATTTAAATAATAAATACTATTTTGATGTTTGATTATTCAGTATTAGTTATATTAGCTCAGATATATACTGAATTTAAAAAAGAAAAGACCCTGGGCTTATAGCTCAGTGGTTATGGAAATGAGGGAAGACTTCTGACCGAAAGGTCTCGAGTTCGATTCCTGATCCACCCGGGTTTTACCGGCTTTGCATTGTCGTGCCCTCGGGCGGGTGCAGGGTCGGGTTTTCCCCGAAACTGGTGGCATGGTGGGCTAAGGGCTCCGTGCTTGCAGGTTGGGCTGCCGCGGGCTACCTTTCGGCCAATGGGTGCCGCGTACGGAGTACCCGGCGATTCTTATGTTGGACGTTCAAAAAAAATTTTAAAAAGAAAATATACTTCAATAATAGTTGGTATTAAAACGGACGGACTGCTTATTTTGACTTTAAGTTTGACTTACTGAATTTTGACTTATTTAATTGGTATATTTAGGCTTACGCTTTTGACTCTCTTGGACATGATTTAAAGTTGTGGGCATAATTTCAACCGAACGTGCTTTTCATATACAAGAATATATGACGTTTGGTTAAAGGCATGATTTCTATTATTGGTTTCAAGAATATTGTCACAAAAATTGTTCTAAAAGTTAGCATCTTATATTCTACGTTCTATTTCAAGTTGATTTCTTTTGTTTTGTTTTTCTTATATTGCCATGTTACTATCGTAATTGGTGTTTAAACATTATAAGGGTGATATATGATTAATATAACCATCCACATGCAACACATACGATAATAGTAATGAAATTCGGTTAATGAAATAGTTAACAAGGAAGAACTGGCCGTCGCGTGGTGTTATGTCTACAATAAAGGGTAAAGGGGCATGGCAGAACAAGGAGGGTAGGCTTAAAATCATATACGATGCACGCTAAAAGGTCAGCATGATATACCAGTAGTAGGAATATTTCAAATACAGTTTCTTATGTCACTTATTGTGTATGCTAATGGTTACGTTCTTTAGTTTCGTATAAACATGTTACCAGATGAGTTGGAATATTTATTCTTCGTTCATCCAACATCATTGGAGTACTGGTGTGCATTCGTGTATGTGTTGATTATAGATGTCACCTACAAGACAGACGTGCATGATATCTCATTTCTTCATATTGTTGGTATAACTTTATCCAACAAGAACATATAAATGTATCTAGTAAAATCTCACTCATAGAAAAAACTACGGTCTGAGCAGGGTGGGAGTGAATGGGATGAGGGCAAACCTTTCCTCTATCCCGGAGGATGGAGAGGCGACTAACACACTCGGCTCTAAGAAAACTTCCTTTTGACATGTAAAGTGTAGTAAACCGGTCTACACAAGGTGTGGCTACAAGAATAAAAACAAAGAAGACATAGTACTATTCATAATGGTAGTAACTACCAATACAATGTAAAAAGTATAAAAATGAATAATTTTTTAAATGTAATGTCACTCTTTAGATACCTTTTGTTAAATAAAAGAAGAATGATAATCAAAAGCGATACATATACATATACACATATACAGAAAAAGATAAATAGTAAAAATAAAAATGCAAAGTGTATTATTAGAGCACTATAATGCAGTGGCGGACCCAAGAATTATTTGCTGTGGGTGCGTATGAGGTGTTCAACCATATTTTCAAAGGGTGCGGTCGAGGTTTTTAGCTAAAATATATACTAATTTTTTAAGCGGTGCGGCCGCCCACCTTGGCCAAAGGATGAGTCCGCCCCTGCTACAATGTGGATGAAAGGGTGTTGTTCGGATAATGTGGCACACAAACCGGAAAATGAGTGAAGTCCATAACATCGTGGAGAAAGTTTAGATTCGAAGCCTGAATTCACCCACCCACCCATCCTCCCACACATGCAATATTATAGTGACTTTATAGAGGTTTATACATTGTAGAAAAAGTAGTTTTCTAGAAAAGTTTGGGAATTAGATATGGCGCTGAGGTGACAGTTTGTTTGTGAAACACTTACATTGTGATGCTTTTTGGTGAATGATAAAAAAGTGACTTTTAAAAAAATTTGGAAATGGTAATACGGTAATGACTTATCATAGATGAATTCTAATCACTTTGTGTCGATGGGGTTTTACGCGTCTGCAACCACAAAACAAGAATAGAGGCTACAGTGCGCGATGGCATACGCCCTTGATGGTTTATTTGGTTAGCTCAAAATAATATGGTTTTCAAGAAATCTAAAACTCCAATCTCTTTTGTAGTTGATGGAATAAAGGTGCAATTATTCCCATGGATCCACCAAAGAACTAATCACAAAAACATATGTTGGAACACATGGTGCACGACCCCTCGTTCGTACTTTTCTTAAGCTCTTTAGTTTATGTTTGATGAATTGATGTAACGTCAATGTATTAATAGGCGAATCCTTATAAGTATTGTCATTTGCCCAACACCCTCACCCTGAAGGGTTGGTTTGTTAATAAAATTAGTTTTTAAAAAAATTTGAACGATTAATTGATAGATTAGATTTAATAGTAGATAGGGTTGATTAGTAATCTAGGAGAAATACCAATATAACTTAATTTATATTTGTGAGTTTTTTTTTTTGTTGTGTCACGACATTAAGTTTCTCCTTTCAACTTAACCACGTTCTTTTTATCGATTAAAATATATAATTTATTTGTTTTTCCTTTTGTTCTGGGTAAAACAAATAAAGACCTTTCAAACATCCATTGACATAGGAATATATACATTGAGTCATTTCATTAGTTGGTAACTACTATATAAAATTTTGAAGTATCCGATATGGGGTTTAGGGTGATTGGCACCCTTACCCCCCTAACGAAATAATTGCAATTTTACCCCCCTAACGTTTGCTGTTATGTCGCAACCTTACCCCCCGGCTTCAAATTTGTTGACTGATCTGTTGACTATAACTTGAAATGTCTATAATTGTAAGGACCTTCAAAAATGTCCCAAATTGATCCGTAAGTGCGAACCCGGACCCCTGAAACCCTAATCCATATCAAAAATCAAGAAATCAAGATTTTTGGTCTTCAGACGGGCCGCGTAAAGGATAGGCAGACCCTTACGCGGGCCGTGTCAACCCTAAGTTTGACCGGATAAGCATCCGGGCCACGTGTTGCATGCGTGGTAAGCCTACTGATGACACCGTAGCCCTAGTCTACGCCTAGCTGGCCCTCGCGGGCCGCGTAAAGATCAAGAGGGGGCTTACGCGGGCCGCGTAAACCCCAAATTTCACCTATAAATAGAACGGATCATGAGCTTTCATTCTGTGTCGAAAACTTTTCATAAAAACGAAGTTACACTGCTCTAATTCGAAAATTTCATTCACGGTAGTGAGGCGCTGCTACGATACAGGGTATTAACTCGATCGCTGCTACGATTCAATGTCCGATCGATTGAAACTATCCGATGGATGTTTGAGTGATGCCCACGTTAGGGCCATACTTTCTCATTAGTCGTGAATTCGACGGATGTTTAAGTATAGCACTTTGTCATTCGTTGTGAGGGTTTTAATCTCGTGAATTATCGTAAATGTTGTATTAGTTACAGACCTAGTTCGTGTGCATTGTTATTTAAATTAGGTTACAAGGCTAATCAGTAGGCAAAACTCTGCCCGTTTAAATCTGCAATGTGAGTCATTCTCTTTTTATCAACAGTATTTTACAATACTCCAAACATTTTAAAAAGTTATAATTACAGGGATTAAGTCATGGTTATCTTGAATCACTGGCTAATTGGGGTATTGTGCACATTACTAATCTCTCACGGTTAGGCTAATAAATCCTAACAGTGATAATCATCACTACTTGGGGAAAAAGACCCAATAGTGGTATGACCATCGTCACCAGGTGACACGACGCCAGATAAAAATAAGATAGAAGCCATTGTAATCGCTCTTATGCTGTAATTGATAACTAATGTGTCGTTTTATATACTTGAATGACTCGCCAGTATTTCCCCGCTGATAAAATATTTTTAAAACATGTTTCAGGCGACCTGCTGTAAATCAAGGAAAACGTGCTACGGAGCACTAACAAGCTTGAAGAGGTGGCTCAATAAAATGAATAAACATGTTTTGTAAATCAGGGAATTTACTTATGAAATTCCTCTTTTGTAAATTACGGGGCTTCTCCCAGATTATCTAATAAAATAATCGGGCATTTTCAAGTTTAAAAAGATCCTGTAAAATCTTCCGCTGTCAACTCAATTAATAAATACCACGGGATTTCTGTCCCGCGGCTCCTGGACCGGGTAAAACCGGGACGGGGGCCGTGACAGAAAAATGTGGTATCAGAGCCACTGATTTAAGCCAATTAATTATTTAAAAATACTTAATTTTCCTGATTGCCATTCTATGATTATGTGTTTCTATCTTGACTATCTGTTAATTTACAGTATGGGTAAGCAAAGAATTTCGGACATCTATCATAAATTAGATAGTTCACCGAAAGATAAGGGAACTTCATTCCAATCAAATTCCTCAAAATACTCAGCAGATACTGAGGAAGGAATATTTGTTCGAAAGGCACAGTTCGAGAAACCGCTTATCATTAAGAAAAGAAGTTGGATTAGTAGAAAAAGTCAAGAGAAAATAAGAAAGTCACAAACAAAAGAAGTAATAATTAATAAAGAGACTCAGGAAACAGGCAATAACCCACCATGGGAAGATGAGTTAGATGAACAATGGGCAAATCTCTATATGTTAGCCATTATAGCAGTAAATGCTAACTTATAGTTTAAATCGCCAAACCAGTACCAACACCAATATCACCTACAAGCCAGAAACTTTAATATAATAAATAACCACTAGTATATTTCAAAATTTCAGTTGTAATAAATATCTAGCAATAGTTTGTTTTAATCAAATGAGTTGTATTTAAGGTTCCTAAATTACTATTATGTGATTCTGTGAAAATTCTAGTTACAAAATTTTAACCTAGAATTTTGTGTGTTTCTTTATATCTGCTAAACAACATGAATGAATTGTCAGAAGCTCTTGAGAATCTCAATCTCTATTATGTTAATGTGGAAGTTTCCAGAGACTTTACCGGTTATTGTGCCGACGTTGAGGAACCTATGGAATTTCAAACCCAGCCACCGGAGAAACCCAAGCCAAAGAAGAGAAGAAGAATTGTGGGCTGGAAGCGTGTGCGCAGGAAGAAACCAGCGACAAGGAAAGTTACCAAAACAGAAGATCCCAAAGGTAAAGGCAAGGAAATAGAGATTGGGGAATGTTCCAGGCAAGGCCAGGAAATGCCACCCTGGGAAGAATTGGATCATAAACTAGCACTTAGTGACCTCATCGGACCTGCCGGTGAAAACCTTTTAAATTACCCAGTGGAAGCACAACTTCCAGTTGACCTAGAGCCTGAAATCCCAGATCCTATTATCCACTCCCAACCTCTACCAGCAGAGTTAGAAGAATGGTGGACCACCGACTGGCAGTTCCAGAATCTCCTAAATAACCCTGATACCTTTTTCCCTCAGTTTGACCCAGAGCCTCCACTACACCCACCTATGAGCTCTGAAAATTTGGCTAAACTACGCCACTATGGCGAGGAGCTGATTGATACGGGAAACCGAATTAGGGATGTGGGAGAACGAATCACCTGGAAATCAGACGAGAGGGAGCGTCGTTTCTGAAAAGCCAGCTGACGGGGTAGTATGTGGTTGTAGGAATGTGTGTTTAATAATAATAATATAATTATAAAAATATAATTATGTGTAATACTTAAAAATAAAACTTTTGTAAGATAACCAATGTGTACGGATGCCTATTATAATATATAAAATATCGAAAGTCGAAAGATCGACAATTTTGGCTATACGTGTTAACATGATTATGTGCAATTGTTTTGTTATATTTGGTTATTAATTATTTTATGCTAATCACTTATATAAATTAATTACCAGATGACAAATGCTGGTAATGAACCCGTTAATGAAGTTAATCAATCTGAGCAAAACAATGAGGATCAATTTCTGAATAGGCAAGATATCGAGAATATCGTTACTCAAGGAATAGCCAATGCTATTCCAGCAATACTTGCTGCTGCTTAAAATCCAGTTGAACCTCAACAAATTATTCCTAGCAAACGTACTCATGAAGACAACTTCAGTAATAGTGTAAACGGAGGCGGCAACAACAACAATAACAATAACGATGATGTACTGCAAGCCCCAATTCTCAAAAGAATGAAAGCTGCAGCGCCTGGTTGCACTTACAAGGAATTTCTTGCCTGTAAACCAGCTGAATTTGCAGGCAATGAAGGGGCGACTGCGGTGCTGCGTTGGTTGGAGAAAACCGAAGCAGTAATTATGATAAGTAAATGTGTCGAGGAAGACAAGTTCATGTATGCGTCGCATCTTTTTAAAGAAGGGGCGCTAGAATGGTGGAATACGGTACTTCAAGCCAAAGGAAGAAATATGGCCTATGCCATTGTAACACCCCGAAATTTTATAAAGGATTGAATAAACGAGAATAAGCTAACTAGGAAATAAATAACCCAGTTAGTTAGGAGTCTTGTAGTAACACATGAATGAATTAAAAAGCCTAAATCATAAACTAAATGAAAGTTGAGGGGCTTATGTGTAGAACTTGAAACTTAATTGAATTAAAACAAAATAACACACACCAAACACACACAAAGGTGTGTCTGGTCGATCAAACAACAGGGGCGAACAAGAGCTACCCCACCAAACCCTAACTTGTGCTAAATTGATCAAATTGGGGCTTCAAATCAGTTCCAAATCGATTCTCAAGCATGAAATAGTGATCTCCTCTAAAAAGGGATCATAAGGTATGTAATTTCTATGCAAGATCTTCACCCAAATTTCTGAGTGAATTCATGGAATTCAGGATTTATGTTGCATGTTAGTTGTTTTGAATAAAATAGTGTCTAGGGATAAACCCTAGTCAATTACTTGTTGAAATTTTGGCCTAATTCTTGTGAAATCCATAATCACCATTGAAAGTGATAGATGGGTTTGTAGGAGTATGATGAACATTAGGATTATGATGTTATCTTAGTATAATTGGGTTCTATGAAACAAGTTTAGATTGAGTAATATGAAAATTGATGTGAATTAGCCTAAATTGATATTTATCTTGGCTAAATAACAAGTGTTGAACTTCATTATAAATTGTGAAGAATTATGCCCTTAAGGTGTTTGTGAAAATGCCTAAAAGAGGATTAAAACTGGAAATTTGAGCTAAAAAGCGTGTTTGTATAGTTATGGCAAATTATGCGTATTATGTAAACAAAAGAGTTCTAAACAGGTTGTGATTTAACTCTATAGGAAAAGAAACCGGAGCGTCAAGTGGACAAGCCGGTGGTGACGCGCGCTTGAAAGGGGTGCTTGAAAGGTACGCGACCTATGGTTTCGTTATGTCATGTTATTTATTTATTTTAGACCGTTGTGTTGAAAAAAAATAGCTAAACAAGAAAACCCGTTAAGTCACGGAAGTGACGAAGTGCTTTAAACGAGTAAAACGGGTCAAAACATGTGATAGAAATGGACTTTTGAAATGTCTTGAAGGGTGGTCTGCATTTCGGCATCCAAACGGGTCAAAACAAGTTGAGTAGTAAACTTTGAAGTTAGTTACCATCACTTGATGAATGGTTATAAACAAGCGTAAGCCGTGTAGCGGACACGCTAAACTAGTTGCGAAATTTAGCCCTTAATACGGGAATTAAAGTTCGGAAACTTAAGCATGTCAAGTAGTATTAAAAAGCAAGTTTGAAACCTTGGAAACAAGCATGAAGGTTATTGCGTAAGCAAACCCTCGAGAGGGAAGCGAAACGCCATAGTTGGTAAAATCTAGATATGTGTAATTAGCCTTAGTCATGTGATAACTAATATACAAGTTGCGGAACTTGTAAACAAATGGGTCAAATAAACAAGAGGCAAATTATAGGACAACTGTTTTTGAAATGATATTTTTTTTATGCAAACCATGTTGATAAACGTGTTCGTAATTAAATTACGGTTACGTAGGAAAAGAATCGGCAAAACTGTAAAACAAGAAAGAATGCGCAGCAGCTACCGTAAGTTACGGTAGCTACCGTAACTTACGATAGCAAGTAAAATGATACGGTGGCTTTCTACTGCCTTACGGCAGACCACTGTTACCCAGTTGCCACCGTAACTTACGGTGGCTACCCCGCAAGTTACGGTAGCGCCCAGTCATGAATGCTGAATTTTGTATTTCTTAGTTACTCGAATTCGTTTCCTTTGAACATAGTTTCGATTATGTTAATTTAAGTGGTTTTGACCTTAGGTGACAAAGGGGACTTTCCGGATGGCGATCAAGCAACTTTTTGATGAACCGAACACAAATCTATCAAGCTTCCGCGTGAATTTAATCTATGTTTAAACAATGTTTTGGGATGTAAACAATTTGCTAATTTTGTTGTGAATATTTAAGCTAGTCGGTAGTTGACTAGTATGCGATTACTTTAGAATTTTGAATTGGTAACTTATGTTTTTAATTAAAGCACTTTTTATATAAAATCCAGTATATTATTATTAAATTCGAGTAGTAATTAGACGGGTGTTACAAGTTGGTAATCAGAGCTCAAGGTTATTAACAAGGTGTGTTCGGTTCAAGCTTGATCAAGCATCCGGTAAGAGCTAATTGTTTTAAGTAGACTCGGTAAATATAGAAAATGAATATGATTAGATGTGCATGGGAAGAGTGTGTAATACACTCAAACCCGGAAAGTGCACCAAACATGAATGGTTTAAGCAAGTTGTGAACTTGGTTAAACCAAAGCGAAAGATGCAAATGATACAAAATGAAATATTTAACAATTAATATAAATATCCAGATTTAAGATGACTAATAAAGGCAATGATGATGATAAGGTGCCGAAAGTCATCGAACAGATGAAAGAAATGCCCGGTGTAACCGGGGGCGAATTAGCATCTCAATTAACTAAAGAGATGGAAGCTAAAATTTCTGAGGAAGTCGGAAAGGTAATAGAAACCAGTCTACCGTAGTTCGCCGAGAGACTACAAACCACAATTTTGCTAGCAGTAGAGGATATGATAACATAATTAAAAGATAGTCTCTCACAAGAAAAAGATGACGGGAGTGAGTCGGATGTAGACCCAAGACCCGTAAAGAAACCAAAGCTTGATACCCCAAAAGAGAAGGCAATGTCTTCTCACATGACAGCCGCAGAGGCTAAAGCTGAACCTGACGTCATTTCAGGTATGTTTCTTGTAAATTAAAGTATAGCACAAAGATGATTTCGATACGAGTGCAAATAATAGTTGTATATGGGCGTATATGAGCAGTAAAATGAGTAAACTTTGTAAAAGAAATATACATATATATATGTATATATGCATAAACAGAAGTGATCATGTAAAAATCGAGGCAAAAGTAATCATGATAAATATTGTCATGGGAAGGGGTGCGCGCACACTCGAACCCGAGAACGTAATGAAAGATAAGCGTCATAATAAGGGGAAGTGTAATAACGCCCGAACCCAAGGAGTTTGCAATAGTAATAGATGACAAGGACATGGTTATAGACTAAGCCAAACCAAATGAAACATATAGAAACATCATTTATATCAACAAACGATGTGGATAAATGTTATACAATGATACGAAACAATAACATGAAATGAATTGAATTGTTATTGTAACAATGGATTAAGGTCAAAAAAAAATCAAGGGATTAAGATCTGGAAAGAAATATCCTCGAGAAAGAAACTAAATGGATAATATGTATTATTCGTTGCTGTAAATAATGAAATACCAATAGATTTGGAATTAAAAGCTCGGGTATGGATATATACCCAAGTAACATGTTATTAATAAAATCCTCCTGAGGAAGAACGATAAACACATTGATGGGGATGATTATATAAAAGAATTAGTAAGATAAACGTTATGAAAGTGGTAGAATAAGAACGAGTAAACCCCAAAAGCCGAATAACAATTGCAGTAGTTTACCAAATAAAACTTGAGAAAATGGGCCTTCGAGACATTAGTAAAAGAAACAGACCTAAGGGTCGCTAACAAAAGAAAGGTGGTGTTCGGATTAAATAAGTAAAGTGCTTGATAATAAAGGTAAACGAAAGCCGGATAATGGGAGCATATTACATTAAGATAATGAGCCCAATGGAAGGGATAAGAAATCAAAGTAAACAAAAATATAAATCGAAAATTTAGAGTGTCAAGGCATAAGAATAAAGATGACTGTCATAAGTGATGGAACTCACATGAACAAGTCAAACGAGACGAGTGAAAGAATTAAGGACTTGGTTGAGTAAAAGCGGTGGATTTTGCTAATACGACCAAATAAATCAAGAAACAAAGTCTCAATGAACGCCAGAAAGGTTGCTATGAAAATAATTTCGGTAAAATACCCAGTTGATAGGTATGTTTTTAGATATATGTGTAACCAACAGTAGAGAACGCGAAGTAAAAGTCAAAAGACTCGGATTAAGAGTTACGATTAAGAAGACGATAAAATTTTACAAAAAAAAAAAAACAGAAATTTCGATAGTCATGTTCAACTACTTTAATGTTGGGCGGGCTGAATAAAGTATAATAGTTGATATCCCAGGTAAACGCAACCCGAATAATGAAAGTGCGAAGTATTATTGAATCTATGTGGTAGGTCATGAAAGAGTATGGAAGAGAAAATGCAAACCAATGAAACCGAAGTGTTAAAAGCATCAAGATCAAGAACCCGGGTAACGAGTTGAAAGGAGATAGGGGTATAAACCAAATAACGGAATGAGTGGGATAAACCGACGCGAAAAACTATGTAAGAAGTCATAGAGTCGAAAAGATAATCCGAAAGAAAATGAGTGTAGTCTTAGACTACGGTCAAGGTCAAGCAAGTTTCAAAAGCGAAAATGAATTATTCTAAAAAAAATAAAAGGGTTTGCCTAGACGCCATATCTATAGATATATACCATTAAATAAAGACATGAGTAGAAGGTGATCTACGGGATCACTAGACCCTTCTGGGTTATAAGCAATATAAAGATCTACGGGACCAAAATGACCCTCGGGTCACAAATACAAAGAAACAAACAATAGGGTCTCACCTTAAAGAAAAAAAAAATGGGGGGGGGGGGGCGAAGATCTAATAAAATGGTCTATGGAGCTAAGTAAAGGAACCTACGAGTCGACAATATAGAAGCATGAGAACCAGTTATGATTTTCCACGTAAAATGATAACGGAGAAGAATAATTCTTGTCGTCAAATTTTGATATGATTGATTGGCATGTGTTTAAGAGAGAAAAAAATAAATGGTTTAGTAAGAAACGATGTTCTAACACATATAATTACTATGAGAGAAATTAGAAAATGGTTAATGCTAAAGAATATAGGTCTTAACGCCAAAAGATGTAAGGCGATGCATTCGAAGCAAAGATTCTTAATAATGAAAAGCCGATGTAAGACTAAACATGACGTGATATGATCACGGACACAAAAAGTAACATAGAATACAATCACATTGTAGCGTGAATGACTAGATATGAAATTATAAGCACGCAAAGGGCTAGTGACTGCAAAATAGTACACCCGAAAGTCGAGGTAAGAGGTAAAACGGTGACTAATTAGTCTAGACGGCAAAGTAAATTACAGTCAAGTAATGTTAAGCCCAAGGTTTATTGAGCCATTTAGAATTTTCGAAAGGATTGGTAAGATAGCATACCGTCTCAAAATGACCGAGAGATTGAGTGGGATACATAGCACGTTCCACGTATCACGTCTCCGGAAATGTTTGGCCGACGAAACAGCTTATATTCACTTCGATGATATCGAAGTGGATAATAGTCTTAATTACGCGATGAAGCTGATTTGCGATTTTAGATCGTAAACTAAAAAGCTTGAGGAACAGAGTGATTTATCAAGTAAAGATTAAACGGGAACACCAAAAAAGGGGGGGGGGTCGGATACCGCATGGGAAGCCGAAAAGGAGATGCAACGGCTTTACCCTACATTGTTTGGTACGTACTTTGGTTTCGAGGACGAAACCTTTGTAAGGGGGGTGGACTTGTAACACCCCGAAATTTTATAAAGTATTGAATAAACGAGAATAAGCTAACTAGGAAATAAATAACCCAGTTAGTTAGGAGTCTTGTAGTAACACATGAATGAATTAAAAAGCCTAAATCATAAACTAAATGAAAGTTGAGGGGCTTGTGTGTAGAACTTGAAACTTAATTGAATTAAAACAAAATAACACACACCAAACACACACAAAGGTGTGTCTGGTCGATCGAACAAGAGCTCCCCCACCAAACCCTAACTTGTGCTAAATTGATCAAATTGGGGCTTCAAATCAGTTCCAAATCGATTCTCAAGTACGAAATAGTGATCTCCTCTAAAAAGGGATCATAAGGTATGTAATTTCTATGCAAGATCTTCACCCAAATTTCTGAGTGAATTCATGGAATTCAGGATTTATGTTGCATGTTAGTTGTTTTGAATAAAATAGTGTCTAGGGATAAACCCTAGTCAATTACTTGATGAAATTTTGGCCTAATTCTTGTGAAATCCATAATCACCATTGAAAGTGATAGATGGGTTCGTAGGAGTATGATGAACATTAGGATTATGATGTTATCTTAGTAGAAATTGGGTTCTATGAAACAAGTTTAGATTGAGTAATATGAAAATTGATGTGAATTAGCCTAAATTGATATTTATCTTGGCTAAATAACAAGTGTTGAACTTCATTATAAATTGTGAAGAATTATGCCCTTAAGGTGTTTGTGAAAATGCCTAAAAGAGGATTAAAACTGGAAATTTGAGCTAAAACGCGTGTTTGTATAGTTATGGCAAATTATGCGTATTATGTAAACAAAAGAGTTCTAAACGGGTTGTGATTGAACTCTATAGGAAAAGAAACCGGAGCGTCAAGTGGACAAGCCGGCGGTGACGCGCGCTTGAAAGGGGTGCTTGAAAGGTACGCGACCTATGGTTTCGTTATGTCATGTTATTTATTTATTTTAGACTGTTGTGTTGAAAAAAAAATAGCTAAACAAGAAAACCCGTTAAGTCACGGAAGTGACGAAGTGCTTTAAACGAGTAAAACGGGTCAAAACATGTGATAGAAATGGACTTTTGAAATGTCTTGAATGGTGGTCTTCATTTCGGCATCCAAACGGGTCAAAACAAGTTGAGTAGTAAACTTTGAAGTTAGTTACCATCACTTGATGAATGGTTATAAACAAGCATAAGCCGTGTAGCGGACACGCTAAACTAGTTGTGAAATTTAGCCCTTAATACGGGAATTAAAGTTCGGAAACTTAAGCATGTCAAGAAGTATTAAAAAGCAAGTTTGAAACCTTGGAAACAAGCATGAAGGTTATTGCGTAAGCAAACCCTCGAGAGGGAAGCGAAACGCCATAGTTGGTAAAATCTAGATATGTGTAATTAGCCTTAGTCATGTGATAACTAATATACAAGTTGCGGAACTTGTAAACAAATGGGTCAAATAAACAAGAGGCAAATTATAGGACAACTGTTTTTGAAATGATATTTTTTTATGCAAACCATGTTGATAAACGTGTTCGTAATTAAATTACGGTTACGTAGGAAAAGAATCGGCAAAACTGTAAAACAAGAAAGAATGCGCAGCAGCTACCGTAAGTTACGGTAGCTACCGTAACTTACGGTAGCAAGTAAAATGATACGCTGGCTTTCTACTGCCTTACGGCAGACCACTGTTACCCAGTTACCAGCGTAACTTACGGTGGCTACCGTAAGTTACGGTAGCGCCCAGTCATGAATGCTGAATTTTGTATTTCTTAGTTACTCGAATTCGTTTCCTTTGAACATAGTTTCGATTATGTTAATTTAAGTGGTTTTGACCTTAGGTGACAAAGGGGACTTTCCGGATGGTGATCAAGCAACTTTTTGATGAACCGAACACAAAGCTTCCGCGTGAATTTAATCTATGTTTAAACAATGTTTTGGGATGTAAACAATTTGCTAATTTTGTTGTGAATATTTAAGCTAGTCGGTAGTTGACTAGTATGCGATTACTTTAGAATTTTGAATTGGTAACTTATGTTTTTAATTAAAGCACTTTTTATATAAAATCCAGTATATTATTATTAAATTCGAGTAGTAATTAGACGGGTGTTACAGCCATGAATTGGGAAGAATTTAAATGTCTGGTGGAAAGAATATTCTGTCCCGAATATGAAAAGGAACAAATGACAAATAAGTTCCTGAACCACCGGATGGTGGATGTAGACTGTCGAGGGTATACTTCGACATTCTTCGAGTATGCGAGAGTGGTACCAACCCTGGCTTCGCCAGAACCGGTACTTATTTCCCGTTATATTTGGGGATTGATTGGCGAAATTCGAGATATCGTCAAAGCTGCGAGACCCCGCACTATTGACGATGCTGTGGAATTAGCTAACACCCTAACTGACGGACTAGTACGCACAAGAGAAGAAACCCGGAAAAAGGAAGTGGCCCAAAAGATTACCCAGGGATTTTGTATGGGTAATCGAGGTAATTTCAAGAAAAAGGGAACTGGGCAATCTTCCACTATTCCATTTTGTAATACCTGTAAAAGAAAGCATTTTGGAAGATGCAAAGGGTATTGCAATTTCTGCAAAATTCTGGGGCATCAAGAAGAAGATTGCAGAATGAAGAAAGCAACAGTCTGCTACAACTGTGGAGAAGCTGGACACTTTAGGCCAGACTGCCCAAAACTGGTCAAACCAGCTAATAACAAAGCCTAACCTGCAGAAGGAACTACCAAAAAGAACGCAAGAGCCTTCCAACTGACTACTCAGGAAGCATAACTAATCCCTGATGTGATAGCTGGTACGTTCCTAGTTTGTGACGTCTATGCAATAGTATTATTTGACTCTGGTGCAAACCAAAGTTTTATAAATACTTCATTCTGCCAAGCTCTTAACTTACCCTTAACCAACCTTAGGCAGATTTTTACAGTCGAAACGGCAGATGGGAATTCTGTTAAAATAGATAAGGTTTTGCAAGAAGGAAAAATAGAACTTGTAGGCCATAAATTTTCTGCAAACCTGTTACCTATGAATTTAGCCGGATTCGATATTGTGTTAGGAATGGATTGGTTAGTAGCCAACCATGCTCGAATTCTTTGTGATAAGAATTCCATAGAAATTCATACGCCCACAGGAGAATTAGTGGTGATTACAGGAGATAAGCCACGTAAGCCAATGAAGTTCATTTCAGTAATGAAGTTAGCTAGTTATTCAAGAAAACAAGAAATGGTGTATATGATTTCGGTAATCATTAACACTAAAAATAAGGAACTTAAGGAAATTCCTGTAGTAGCCGAATACCCAGATGTATTCCCAGAAGAACTACCAGGGTTACCACCCGATAGGTAAGTAAAATTTAGAATTCATCTAATTCCTGGAACTATACCAATAGCCAAGGCACCTTATCGGTTAGCACCCACCGAAATGTTAGAATTGAAAAAGCAGTTAGATGAATTACTAAGCAAAGGATTCATACAACCTAGTTCATCCCCGTGGGGAGCTCCAGTGTTAAGAAAGATGGTTCGATGCGAATGTGTATCGATTATAGGGAATTAAATAAGGTTACAATTAAGAATCGATACCCATTACCTTGGATTGATGATCTTTTTGATCAACTTCAGGGAGCTAGATATTTTTCTAAGATAGATTTACGCTCCGGGTATCATCAATTGAAGGTACAGGAAGAAGACATACCTAAAACTGCTTTCAGAACTAGGTATGGTCACTACGAGTTTACAGTCATGCCCTTTGGGTTTACAAATGCTCCAGCATCATTTATGGACATGATGAATAGAATCTGTAAACCGTACTTGGATAAATTTGTAATTGTCTTCATAGACGATATACTTATTTATTCCAAAAGTCAGGAGGAATATTGTGAGCATCTGCATATACTCTTAACCTTGTTAAGAAAGGAGTAGCTTTATGCCAAATTCTCAAAGTGTGAATTTTGGCTACAAGAAGTACAATTTTTAGGACACATGGTGAATCACGAAGGTATTCATGTTGATCCTGCTAAGATAGAAGCGATCACCAAATGGAAGGTTCCACAATCAGCGATGGAAATTAGAAGTTTTCTAGGTTTAGCCGGATATTATAGACAGTTTATTAAGGATTTTTCCAAAATAGTTGTACCATTAACTAAGCTAACCTGTAAAGCAGTTAAGTTTGAATGGAGACCTAAACAAGAAGAGGCTTTTAGGATTTTGAAGCAAAAGCTAACAAATGCTCCAATTTTAGCGTTACCAGAAGGAACAGAAGATTTTGAAGTATACTGTGATGCATCAAAACTAGGATTAGGATGTGTGCTGATGCAACGCAAGAAGGTAATTGCGTATGCATCAAGGCAATTGAAAAAGCACGAGAAAAACTATACGACTCATGATTTAGAGTTAGGAGCCATAATTTTTGCCCTTAAGATTTGGAGACATTATCTGTACGGAAGTAAGTTTACGGTCTATACAGATCATAAGAGTTTAAGATACATATTTGGACAAAAAGAATTAAACATGAGGCAAAGGAGATGGATGGAAATACTAAGTGACTACGACTGTGATATTCAATATCACGAAGGAAAAGCAAACGTAGTTGCTGATGCCTTAAGTCGTAAGTATCATGAGAAACAACGACGAGTTCGTGCTCTTAGATTAAGTTTACAATTAGACTTAATGGATCAATTGAAAAACATTCAAGAAACAGCAATCAAGGATGATGCTGAAGGAATGAAAGGAAGAATAAAGGAATTAGAACAGGGAGCGGATGGAATTTGGAGATTCCATAAGAAACGAATTTGGGTTCCTAAACAGGGAGAATTAAGAAATAAGATTTTAGAGGAAGCCCATAAATCTAGGTATACCATGCATCCTGGTAACAATAAAATGTACCAAGATTTAAGAAATAACTTCTGGTGGATAGGAATGAAAAAGGACATAGCTAGATATGTTTCTAAGTGTCTTACTTGTTCACAAGTTAAGGCAGAACACCAGAAACCTTCAGGTCTACTACAACAATTAGAAATGCCTGTATGGAAATGGGAACTCATAACAATGGATTTTGTTACTAAGTTACCCAAAACCAGAAAGGGGAATGATGCGATTTGGGTAATTGTGGATCGATTAACCAAATCAGCTCATTTTCTACCCATGAAGGAAACCTTTAGCATGGAAAGGTTGGCAAAGTTGTATGTAGATGAAGTAGTATCCTTACATGGAGTCCCACTCTCCATTGTATCGGATAGAGATAGTCGTTTCACTTCCCATTTCTAGACAAGTTTCCAAAAAGCAATGGGAACTCGACTAAATTTAAGCACTGCATACCATCCTCAAACAGACGGATAAAGTGAAAGAACAATCCAAACCCTGGAAGACATGCTTAGAGCATGTGTAATAGATTTTGGTGGGAACTGGGACAACCATTTACCTTTGATTGAATTCTCCTATAATAATAGTTATCATTCAAGCATCGAAGCTGCCCCATTCGAAGCACTGTATGGACGAAAGTGCAGAACTCCAGTGTGTTGGGCAGAAATAGGAGAAAGTCAATTATCAGGTCCTGAAATTGTACAAGAAACTACCGACCAGATTACTCAAATCAAGGAAAGACTAAAGACGGCTCGAGATCGCCAGAAGAGTTATGCCAACAATCGACGCAAACCACTAGAATTTCAAGTTGGAGACAAGGTACTTTTGAAAGTTTCTCCTTGGAAAGGAGTAGTTCGATTTGGTAAGAAAGGAAAACTAAGTCCAAGATACGTAGGACCATTCCCAGGAATCCAACGTATAGGACCAGTTGCTTATCGCTTACAACTACTAGAGGAGCTAGCTGGGGTACATGACGTGTTTCATGTATCCAACCTCAAGAAATGTCTATCTGACGAATCACTGGTAGTACCTCTTCAAGATGTAGAGGTAAACGAAAAGTTAAAATTTGTTGAGAAGCCACTACAAATAGAAGACAGAAAGATTAAGTTTCTCAAACATAAAAGACTAGTACTGGTCAAAGTCAAGTGGGATTCAAAAAGAGGACCCGAATACACTTGGGAGCTGGAATCGGAGATGAAGCAAAAGTATCCTCACTTATTTCAGTAAATCTCGAGGACGAGATTTTAAATAAGATGGGGAGGGTGTAAGAACCTTAAAAAATGTCCCAAATTGACCCGTAAGTGCGAAACCGGACCCCTGAAACCCTAATCCATATCAAAAATCAAGAAATCAAGATTTTTGGTCTTCAGGCGGGCCGCGTAAAGGATATGCAGACCCTTACGCGGGATGCGTCAACCCTAAGTTTGATCGGATAAGCATCCGGGCCCCGTGTTGCACGCGTGGCAAGCCTACTGATGACACCGTAGCCCTAGTCTACGCCTAGCTGGCCCTCGCGGGCCGCGTAAAGATCAAGAGGGGGCTTACGCGGGCCGCGTAAACCCCAAATTTCACCTATAAATAGAACGGATCATGAACTTTCATTCTGTGTCGAAAACTTTTCATAAAAACGAAGTTACACTGCTCTAATTCGAAAATTTCATTCACGGTAGTGAGGCGCTGCTACGATACAGGGTATTAACTCGATCGCTGCTACGATTCAATGTCCGATCGATTGAAACTATCCGATGGATGTTTAAGTGCTGCCCACGTTAGGGCCATACTTTGTCATTAGTCGTGAATTCGACGGATGTTTAAGTATAGCACTTTGTCATTCGTTGTGAGGGTTTTAATCTCGTGAGTTATCGTAAATGCTGTATTAGTTACTGACCTAGTTCATGTGCATTGTTATTTAAATTAGGTTACAAGGCTAATCAGTAGGCTAAACTCTGCCCGTTTAAATCTGCAATGTGAGTCATTCTCTTTTTATCAACAGTATTTTACAATACTCCAAGCATTTTCAAAAGTTATAATTACAGGGATTAAGTCATGGTTATCTTGAATCACTGGCTAATTGGGGTATTGTGCACATTACTAATCTCTCACGGTTAGGCTAATAAATCCTAACAGTGATAATCATCACTACTTGGGGAAAAGACCCAATAGTGGTATGACCATCGTCACCAGGTGACACGGCGCCAGATAAAAATAAGATAGAAGCCATTGTAATCGCTCTTATGCTGTAATTGATAACTAATGTGTCGTTTTATATACTTGAATGACTCGCCAGTATTTCCCCGCTGATAAAATATTTTTAAAACATGTTTCAGGCGACCTGCTGTAAATCAAGGAAAACGTGCTACGGGGCACTAACAAGCTTGAAGAGGTGGCTCAATAAAATGAATAAACATGTTTTGTAAATCAGGGAATTTACTTATGAAATTCCTCTTTTGTAAATTACGGGGCTTGTCCCAGATTATCTAATAAAATAATCGGGCATTTTCAAGTTTAAAAAGATCCTGTAAAATCTTCCGCTGTTAACTCAATTAATAAATACCACGGGATTTCAGTCCCGCGGCTCCTGGACCGGGTAAAACCGGGACGGGGGCCGTGATAATAATGCCCTTTCATATTACCTCCTGTGTTTTGTTCACTCTGTGATATTACCCCCTGCCACCACTGCCACCGCTATTCACCACCACAACCACCACTGCCACCTCCAGTTGTCTACATGTCCAAAGGTCTCAACTCATCAAGGTTTCGACTTGTAAGTTTTTGAGTCGCAACCCCCACAGTTGCAACCACAGTTCTGAGTCCGACGTATTCGAGTCGCAACCTCCACAGTCCAACGCACCTTCACGGTTTCGATTTGTGGTTTCGAGTCACTGTTTTCACATGAAGTTCATTACTGCCGTAACCTCCACGTCGAAACACAACCATCATCTTCTTCTTCTTGTCCGATAACCGTCGCCGGAAACCTGCAACTCCAGTTATCTTCTCCAACGACTATCTTCATCACAGATAACACCACCACTACTTCCATCACCGACCGCCGTCCTCCCATCATCTTTTTCGTTTACCGATCACCTTCACCTCTGTTTTTCTTCCACCGCACCACCGCACCATCAGGTTTCAAGGAAGTGAACGTGTGTAGACTTGGGGAACAAGTGAATCTTGAAGTAGTTCTAATCACTAGATTCAACAAGACCTTTATAACAATTAACAAAGTAGCTGGATAGTCCACTCTAGGAGTCGATGAATGTATGAGAAAGATAGCAAAACAAAACAACATAAGTTGAAACAGAAAATGCAAGTTAAATTGTTAGTATTATTAATATTAATGGATCAATAAGATTCAAGAGCTAAATGAGAATTTTGCAACTTCCAGACTTGGTTTTGAATATTGCTGATTAGACTTTTGTTTAAGGTTTTGAATGGCGCGGTGGTGGTTGCGATGGTTGGGGTGGTGATAAAGAACAGATAGGCAAAGATGGGGATAGAGAGGGGGTGAGAAAGAGTATATATGAAAGGGATATTAAGTTGTGGTGGTGGCTGGAGGTGGCAGTGGTGGTTGTGATGGTGAATGGCGGTGGCAGTGGTGGCAGGGGGTAATATCACAGAGTGAACAAAACACAGGGGGTAATATGAAAGGGCATTATAGTCATTTCAAGTTATAGTCAACAAATCAGTCAACAAATTTGAAGCCGGGGGGTAACGTTGCGACATAACAGCAAACGTTAGGGGGGTAAAATTGCAATTATTTCGTTAGGGGGGGTAAGGGTGCCAATCACCCTAAACCCTAGGGGGTAAAATTGCAGTTTACTAATATATATATATAGGGTGGGGTTCTAGAGTGAACACTAGTGTATTTGCGAACTGAGTGAACAAATCCTAGCTATTGATCTACACACGTGTATGGCCATGATCTCATCATCAAATCGTAAAATACACTAGTGTATTTCAATATCAAATCCTGGCCATTGATCTACACACGTGTAAGGCCAGGATTAGTTCACTCAGTTCGCAAGCTACACTAGTGTTCACTCTTGAACCTAATCCTATATATATATATAGAGTAGGAGTTGGGTAGAAAGTGTATTTTTCCTAGAAAGTCTAGGAAGCAATGAGAATTGGACATGTGGCATTGAGTTATTTTAACTAAAAGGGCAACTATGTAATTTCACATTTTAATTTTATTTTTTGAATTTATTTTTCATTAACTAACATTCCATGATTTTCGGAATTTTTGTTGTTTTCGAATTCAAATCTGCAAGTCAATGTGTTTATCTGGAAAACTATCAGCATGTTCTTGGTGATGTGTTTTACCAGTCAGAGAGGTTGAAGTCAGTGTGTTTTAACACTCTGAAGTCAATATATAATCAGGTTGTGTTTTAACAGTTCTTTTGCAATTTAACTCTCTGAATGTGTTTTATGTTATTGTCTATGTCACATTACATCACATTGTGTTTTTTGATGATTACATTACATCATAATGTTACATCATATTGTGTTTTCGAAATCTAAACCAATCGCATATTCCATTGTTCAGAAGATTACTGGAAATTATCAGCATGTTCTTGGTGCTGTGTTTTAACAATTTACAGGGCTAAAGTCAATTTTTTATAGATCCCACAATATAAAGATGGTAAAACACAGGGTATGAATCTGCTTGCTGTTAAAACACAACTGTATGAATCTGAATGCTAAAACACAACTGTATGAATTTGCTTGCTGTTAAAACACAACTGTATGAATCTGAATGCTAAAACACAGCTGTATGAATCTGCTTGCTGTTAAAACACAACTGTATGAATCTGAATGCTAAAACACAACTGTATGAATCTGCTTGCTGTTAAAACACAACTGTATGAATCTGAATGCTAAAACACAACTGTATGAATCTGCTTGCTGCTAAAACACAACTGTATTAATTTGCTTGCTGTTAAAACACATCGTCAAGAAAACGGAGATGATAAGAACAGTATTTGAATGGTGATGATGAACTCGGAGATGGTGGAGATGGAGAAGTGTTTTAATTTGATCCGGTGCTCTCCATCCTTTATAAAGTTATCTTCTTCCATGATTGTAGTTATTTTTGGTAGGGATTGGGGTTTCTAAGATGGGTTTGGAGAGAGAGAGGGAAAATCACGTGAAATTAGGGACTGGGTTTGACTGACAGTTATCTAATTGATTTAAAACACGATATATTGACAAAATTGCCCCTAGTCTTTTAAAACAATGAATTAAATAAACTAAAAAATTACAAGATTGCCATTGACTTCATCTTAACCATTAAACACACCCATTAGATGGCCCAGATCGCTTCCTAGACTTTCTAGGAAAAACACACTTTCCGCAGGATCCCTACTATATATATATATATATATATATATATATATATATATAGTGGAAGGTTCAAATGAGAAGAATTTTTTTGTAAGAAGAAAATAGAAGAAGTTTCAACCAATAAGAATGATTCATTTTACTTCATTTAATATTTGCATTTAATTTTAATATAAGGGTATATTGGTAAACTTATATAAATCATTAATTTGTATTCTTCCACTTTAATAACTAACTAAATTAAATTTGTAACTACTTTTCAAAATATATAATTTTTCAAAATAAAAAAAACAACTTAATTTAAAGTGTAGAATAAATTACTAGTTGTGTAGGATAAATTACGAGTTGTGTAGGATATATTTCGAGGTGTGTAGGATAAATTTTGGCTGTGCAGGATAAAATTCTATAATGTGTAGGGTATATGTAGGAAAATTTTTATATGTGTAGGTTTTGTAGATTATATGTAGAATATTTAATGATTAGTTGACTAATTAATTAAAGAGAGAAAAAATTAATGATATGGGTTATAAATGAAATAGTATTTTACTAATATGCCCTTTCTTCTTTTTCTTCTCACATTAAATTTCTTCTCAAATTGGGGAAAACCCTCACCTAGGGCCGAAGCCTGTGAACACTCGCCCGAAGGCATGACAGTGTGGTGAGGTAAAACTCGCTCAGTTCTAGGATCGAACTAGTGATGTCCACATATTCGCCTAGTCTCCCATCATCACCAGATGCCGTAGAAAATAATGGAGATGACAAGAATTGAACATGCGTCTCTCCCTTACCACTTTTCACGACCCCCGACCACACCCTGGACGGGAGCCGCGAGCAGTCAAGTGGTACCGGTGGTTATTTTGAAAATATTGCAGCGGAAAAATTTCATCAGGACCGTGAGTTAGGAAAATACCAGACTTTAGAAACACCGGATTTTGTTTATTAAACAGATGGGAATAAACCCATGTTTAACAAAGGTAGCTTTAATATGGGATAAACCCGAATATATAAAAATAACATTTAATTCATTTGATAAAATAAGCCACTTCTTTAAGCCGTTCGGTGTCGTGTCACAACCCTTATTCCAATCTACCGTAATCACCTGAAACATGTTTAAAAAGATTTTATCAGCGGGGAAATACTGGCGAGTCATTCATTTGGTACAAAACGACACATTGTTATAAATTACAGTATTAAGGGCGATTACAATGTTTATATCAACCAATTACCCAACGGTATTTGTCACTCGACCCGTTCTGTGACTATGGTCATATCACCCATTGGCTAACTCGTTGTCCAATGGTGACGATTATCAAGTAATGTATACAAAACCCCACATACCGGCTGTAATTGAAGACTACAAAGACTTAATCCCTGTAATTATAACTTTGAATATAAATAGGGTTTTGGAAAGCATTTGGTAAAAAGAGAATGACTCACCTTGTTAGCATATAGTCTTGATTTAACAGGCCTTCTGATTCTAAGTCTTCTGATAACTAAGCATCTATTTTGATTGTAAGTGTATAGTGCAGAGTTTCTGGTAGTTAAACATTTAGTTTAACAGAGTGGAATACGTATTAGTGTTAAACCCAATCAAACCTAACGATGGTCACGATATCAGAACCTTAACGAAATTCACAAAGTATTGTCTTATTTAGACAGCACTTTGGCATTCGTTAGTTGGTTTCCGAATCGATCGGACATAATATCGTATCGGTGATTTTTGGTTAGAACACCAACGTATAGAGAGAAGAATAGAAGAAATAAGCAAAGAAAAATGAATCCTAAGCTTCCTATTTATAGGTAGGAAATATGAAATTTCCAGGAAGTTTTCTATATACTTTTCTAGAAAGTTACCTATACATTTTCTAGGAAGCTTCTTACCCACATGTATATCTTCTTATACCTTCCTTGCACCTTCCTTTCATGTATATCTATTTAGGTGTTTAATTAACTTTAGTTAATTAATCATACTTAGCTTAATTAATCTTGCTTAACTGATTAATTAATCTTACTTAGCTTAATTAATCTTGCTTAATTAATTAATCTTACTTAGCTTAATTAATCTTGCTTAACTGATTAATTAATCTTACTTAATTAATTAATTAATCTTACTTAGCTGTTTAACTGATTACTTTTCCTTAACTGTTTAATTAAGTAATTTACTTAGCCGATTAATTAATTAACTTAATTAGCTTACTTAGCTTGCTTAACTGTTAAGTTTTCTTAGCTATTAAGTTTTCTTTAACCGCTAAGTTTTCTTAACTGCTAAGTTTTACATAACCATTAAGTTTACTTAACTACAAAGTTGACTTAATTGCTAAGTATTATTAGTTTAACAGCTTCCTGATTATGAGTTCTAATTCTAGATACAATGGAACTCGTATTAGCGTATTAATCCAATTCAACTTTAACGATAATCACGAGATCAAAACTCACAACGAATGACAAAGTATAGCCGTATACAGGCAACACTTAAACATCCATTGGATCAGTTTCAATCAATCGGATATAGTATCGTACCAGTGATTAGAGTTATTACCCTAATAACGGGCAGAGTTTAGAAGTTCTGACATTAGAATGACAGAACAAGAGAGGAACAGAAAGAAAAGAATTGAACGATTTGAAATGAAGCTGAAAACCTCAATATATAGGCTGATATTGGGGCGAGTCGCGGCCCGCGAGGGAGTCTAGGTCGGCTGAGTCATCGAGTAGTCTTGACACGTGTAACGACACGTGTCCCACATACTTATCCGGAGATTCCAGGCCTGTCGCGCCCCGCGAAGACTTTCCTTAACTCTGTCGCACCCCGCGACAAACTAAATTTTCTTGTTTTCTTGGATTTTTATGGAAAATAAGGTTTTATGAGTTCGGGTTTTCACTTACGGAGCATTTTAGGACATTTTGGTGCGAGTCGTTACACCACTCCACCACCACCTCATTGGCCTACAACTATATTATAACTAATAAAATGTCAAATACTTTTGCAGCCTTTCAATACCCTTGATAGGTTTGATAAATTATAAAAACAACGATTTTATTAAACCTTCAAGTCAATGAGAAATGCCTACACACTTTAACTTTTAAGGCCTTAAAAAGTGTTTGAAATGTGGTGTTATACCCAATTTGTAGAAGATGGCTCATACAAACTCATTGATTGTTCTCATGATGACTATATTGTATATTTTTGTATAAATTAAATCCACAAGAAACAGCCCCCCACCCCCAAATACACACACGAGACATATATAACATTTCATAATTGTTAGGGATCAACACACATGATGACAATCAACTACACATGGAATAGTGGTTGTATTTATTATATTAAATTCACTTTATTATGGTATTCAATGTTCTTGTGATTGGGTTTCATATGACTACTTCTGAAAAAATATTCGTTTGTTTTTATTTTATATGCACAAAAAAATATTATAAAACCTATTGATTTGACATTTTAACCGACAAAGTCAAACTTCAAAATTGTTTTATATGTAATACTTTTTTTTGAACGGCGATTGACTCCAACAGTCGAGAGGATCACACCCACATTGCATGGGTCCCTAGTCCCCCTCGGGCGAGGCATCCGAGGTTGACCATAGGCGCTCCACGAGAAAATTTTCAGCCGACAACCACTTGACTGCCGTTGCAGCCTCCGCACTCAAGAGCCGAAGTAACCGCACTGTAATAGAAAACTCGTGTGCGGCTCAAGACTCGAACCCGGGCTATTACGCACTCAAGGCTCTTATCCATCATTGCCATGACCCCTCAACCAAGGTTGGGGTCATTTACCCCCAAATGCAACAGGTGGGGATCGAACCTGGGTCTCCAAGGAAACCCAAAGTTCTTTCCACCAAATCAAACTGAATTAAAGACACTTATATGGTTAATGAATTGAAAAATAACTAGGTTTATCACCCTAGCCGCGTTGCGTCGAACTTCTTTTGTTATTTAGTCTGTGTTTACATGTGTTTTGAAATCACTACGAGCGCGTTGCTCACTGAACCACTAACAAGAATTAAAAGAAAATGTAAAAAGCAGTAAAAAATAATCGAAAGAAAATCAACAAAAAAAGTTGTATGTTAATGATGTTGTTTGTATGAAACCCGTGGTTAGAGATGAACAAATAATACTGGGTACCGGTACCGAATTTTCCGAACCGAAGGATCCTAAGTACCAGTTCGGTACCGACTTTTGGCGTTCCTGGTACCTGTTCGCTACCAATTTTTACCTTCATATACCGGTACCATAACCAGTATTTTCGGTATCGGTTGCCACCGAGCTCATCCCTACCCCTGAAACTAAAAAAAGAAAATCATTAAAAGTTGAAGAAAATCAAGAAAAAGTTGTACGATACCGTTGTTGTTTGTACGGCACCCGTGATCAGGGATGAGCAAATGGTACTGTGTAGCAGTACCGAATTTCCCGAACTAAAAGATTTTCAAACTCAATCCGATACCGACTTTTGGCTTTTTCTGTATCAGCCTGGTGCCGATTTTTACCTTCATGTACCGATAATGAACCGGACGGTACCGGTATTTTCGATACCAGTATTGATTGACACCAAGCTTATCCAACTTAGAAAGTAAAGAAAATAATAATTATTATTACCTATATATTACCTTTACCTATATATTAATTTTAGAAGTGAATGAATAGTAACTTCATTAAGGGATAAAAAAATAGTATTGGGTACCGGTATCGGTACCTGCTTTTACTAAATCGGGTGTATTTTAGGTACCGTTTCGTCACCGATATTTACCGATTTTTACCCTCAAATACCGGTGCCGTACCAGTACCGACCGGTACCGAGCCGTACCATACCATACCAGGTATATTCGGTACCGGTATACACTTTTGGGGATTTCGGTAATTATATTAAAATAGTAAATTTTAAAATAGTAAAGGTATTAAAAAAGGTATTAAAAATATATACCATACCATACCAGGTATATTCGGTACCGGTATACACTTTTGGGGATTTCGGTAATTATATTAAAATAGTAAAGGTATTAAAAATATATATTATTATAATAGAATAAAACCACTGTTCATTTCCTTTCAATTATTAACATATAGTAATTATTAACATACAGTAATTATTAACATATAGTAAGACCATGTGTAGTGGTTAAATAAAATAATGCCCCCACCATGGGGCATTATTCGACACGTGACAGTCCAGTTAGCATGGGACATTATTCCAAAAGTGGCGTAGTGGGGCATTATTCCAATAACGCCCATGCATTCATTTCACAAATTTTTTTTTAATTTAAAACATAAAAATCTTCATTAATTTAAAATAAAAATTACACTACTTGAAATAAGGGGGGTCGGAATGGATGCATGTTTGTATAAAATATAAAACAAGTAGGAGAGAAAGTGAGAGTTTTTTTATAAAAAAGTAGCAGAAAGTGGGTGATATATATATAGTGGGTAAATTTTAGAATTAAAAAAAAATAAACACACGAAATAGGTGATGCCATGTATCATGTTTCGTGTGTGTGTATACAATGCTATGTATCATGTTTCGTGTGTGTGTGTAAATTTTAGAATTTAAAAAAAAGAAAAAGAAACTACTAGTCAGCATGGGATTGGCTAGTCAAACATGGTTGCATGCAATGTTGCCGTTGTTTTAAAAACGCTGAACTAATTTTTTTTCAAAAATAATGCCAAACAACGCCCTATGTAATGGGGGTGGGGGCGTTTTTTTTGAAATTTTTTTAAAAATACCGCCCCACTACGGGTGGTCTAGTAATATTAACATATAGTAATAATAGTAATAAACAGTCGGTGAATTAAATATAAAGATTCCATAATCTTCTAACATATGTTTGTAGAATTCTAATTTTTTAGAATATAAAGATTCCATAATCTTCTAACATATATTTTTTTTTAGAATTAGTAGTAACAAGTACATCAAGACAATAGAAGAACTTATTTTTTTTGAAAGATAGAGTATTCATTATAGATTGTTGGATAACCTCTTGATCATAGTTCATAGGACATTTTTAACTTCACATGACTCTTTATTAAAGTTTGTTTGAGGCATGTACATAATCAATTATTAGTAGAAGCTATAAAACACGCATAACAAACTTGTACATAGATTATCTATGAACTATATAAAGTTTGTCGTCAACTTTTTAGTTGTTTTTTTTTCTATCTTATATCTTATCATGACTAAGATTTAAATGACCTTATGTATACGTGACAGGTAAAATCTTAGTCTAGGGGTGTGTGTTGGGTGGAAATTGGACGGAACCTAAATGAATCGAGCCGTATCCCTAATCCCTATCCAAAAATTCTAACATAATAAAACCGAAGATGGAATCGATAAAAAATGGGTCTCTTTCGGTCTTTTGGGGGGTGGATTGATTTTAGAATTTGGCCAGGAAAGATGTAGAGTTTTTATGCTCGATATATTTCTTAATATATATTTCTTAATAGAGGAACTTGTTTGGTTTATTAATTATGACGTTTAATTCTATTTGAATAGACGAAAAAAAAAAAAAACAGTTGTTCTTTTTTAAATCAATCTACTTTGTTTGTCACTAGAATATGATGGCCTAAAATAACACCGGACCTAAGATAGCGCAAAAGTTTGGTTTCCGGTCCAATACACTTTTAAATCATCATCATCATAATCATATTTAGTATATCCCACCAATAACAAAATTGAGGTAAGGTCAGAGGAGGTTGAGGTGTAGACAACCTTACCTATACCCCGTAGGAATAGAGAGGTTGCTTCCAATGAGACCCCCCGGCTCGATTGTAGCTTTGCATCAAGCCTTGGACATAAGGCACATAACACTTAGCAATTGAGACAAACACCGATTAGTGCATGTACCCCCTTGTCTTTCGGCTATCAACGCCACCACATGATGCATGATTAATCATCTTTCTCTTTTAACGTTATTTTCACGAAATTAGTAAAATAACGTTAAAATTAGTGCACTTTCACCTTTGCCCCTGAACGCCCTCACATATATACATTATATAAACATACCGTGAATCATAAATCATACACAAAAAGAACTTTGCTTGTCCTTTAAGCTATTAAAATTGGTCCCATAGAGCAATCGTGACAAACTTAGAACTTTGGACCTCTTACAACTTTACCACAAATTGAATTGTTTTCATGTTTTCCTTTCAACTTATTTCCCTTATTTTAGCTGCAACAAATTGAAATTTGTCCGCCTCCTAATTTTGATTGTTGCGTCTCATCTTTTTGACTTTATTTGTCCTCTTTAAACTTTTATTAGATTAGTAACTACTTTAAATTTTTTACATTATCAAACAAAACTAACCCAAATTAACTCATTTTCATATAAATAATTATCTGCTTGGCGAGTGAGCCAAGGTTTATTATTATTTATCAACGAGCTGAAATTTGAGTTTGATCTCCACTTGTAAAAAGCTCGAATTAGCACAATTAAACTAAGATCAATATCTAATATCTAAGTAAAAATTAATATTAAATTTAACATATTATGTAGCCTAATTTAAAAATGAAAATGAGTTATAACTTATTAGTATAGAGTTATACGGGCCGTATAACTGATTGTTGCATAAAAAAATGTGAGGGAATGTTTTTTTGTCCATGTATACGAGCATTATAACATTATACGACCCGTATAGAATGTTATACGACCCAAACCTCATATAATGTTATGCGACCTAATATTTTCTCTATGTATACGGGCCGTATAACTTTATACGAGCCATATAACATTATACGACCAAATATTTGTCGTGTTAAATTATTCTATACGGGTCGTATAACATTGTACGACCACTATACAGGGTGTAAAATTAAGATTTTAGGGTGTGAGATTATTAGACCCTATTGTAATAAAACATTTCATGGGTTGAAGGTGCTAAAAGTCTACTTCATGTGACAAAATTAGGCCGAAAGAATTGTTTTTTAATCAATCAAACCCATAAAAAAACACCTTTTAAACCCATACCCAACCCATCCGGCCGGCCCACTTTGTTGCCTCTACTTGTAATTGTATACTTACCACTTTTGAGTTTTGACACGTTTTCTTGAACTACAAAAAGGGGTATTTTAGTGGAATCTTAACATGTATTAACGGGTACTTAACATCTAAACAGGTAATTTACATGTTTAGACACGAAAATTAACAGGTTCTATTGTGTCTACTTGTTTAGTACATGAAACCTGTTAAGGTCATACACGAAACCTGTTAAGGTCGTGTAGGTTCGTGTCGTGTAATCGTGTCTGTGTTTAAAGTTGCCAGCCCTACTCACTAGATGGACATTATGTGACATTCTACTAGCAAAATGTCCGGGATTACCACATTTGAAACAAACTACGACACTACCACTTAACCATAGGGCTATCTATGAGTATAGCCGAATCAAGGTCAACTCAAGCTAAAAAATAAACGAGCCAGCTGTCGAATACCCAAATCCCGGCTGACGTTCAATGGATCTTCGCTGACGTCCAGATATCCCGTTCCTTGTGGCTACAAAAGAATAAATCGTTAGCCTCGTCACGGAGGGCCCCGGGAGGGGGATCCGTGACCAAGCTCCGGCGTGAGAGTAAGTAAACTTGCCGGGGAGTGAGAGGAGCTTCTTCTGATGAGTGTGATCACCGGAATGTTTCCTCTTTGGTGTGAATCCAATAAATACGTGTGTGTATTGAATGTATAGGAATGTTGGTCGGAATTAATGAGAGAAGAGTAAATGAGAGAATATTAAATGTGATACCTCCGATCTGCCTTATGGTCGTCCTCTTGGCTCTTATATAATCCCTAGCCCTTATCCCACATGTGAGATATTTTATCAAGGTGATCCAACGGATTCTGCGGGCTTTCGAGGGGTTCAGACACGTGTCTGACCCCTAACGGTATGATGGCAACCTTATTTAATGTTCTGGCCGGAGAAGTACGATTGCCAGCCAAGATCCTCTGTTTATCAAACATTAAATGAGGCCTGCTCCTTCTGATTATGGTTTCCCGCTCATTTCTAACGAAGGGATCCTTAATGGGCAAGGCAACTTGCTATTTGGGCTTGTACCTTGTTGGGCCCTTCATGAAGTCAGCCCAAAGTGGGTAAAATGGGATCTCCCATTGGCCCGTCGTCAAGTCATCTTTAGTCCCTGGTTCTGAGACCCGAGGCTCATGATCCGGGGCTGAATCATAACTGTACAAGAGGGGGTTTAATTTTCTTAAACTATGAGTGTGGACCCATTCCTGACTAGCCATTAATTATTACCTTTTCTCGCTAGACCCATCATTCCTCCGTAGACTAGTGGCGGGGGTTTAACCCCTTAAATGCACGTGTCCCCTTTTTTGAATTTCGAAAGGACGAATGATTTGACGGTTACTCGCCCTGTCAGTTTTCTTTTTTAAATACCCCCATTCCTTCCCAACTTCTTCCTTATTTCCTCTGGTTTTTTCTTTCTCTCCCCCATATTTCTCCGATTACCGCTTTTTTCTTTCTGAATATGAGTCGTTCTGGTCGTCTTGCTATCAGATCAGTCTTGACGACGAAGGACTTGAGGTCTTTTGTCGAGACATACAACATTCCTGAGCAATTTTCCCCCACCTTGCCGGGCCCCAACGAACTGGCAGAATGTACACTGGACAGAATTCCCCTTTATACTTTGGCATTTTCTTCTTGCGGGGTCCGGTATCCCCTTTCTCCTTTCAAGGTTGCTTTGCTTCGCCACTTTGGGGTTCACTTTTCTCAGTTGCATCCTCTAGGGTTGATGAGGGTGGTGCACTTTAAGTTATCCTGTGCGGCCGTTTCTGGTGAACCTTCCGTCCCTTTGTTTTGTATGTTCTATAAACTAATCTCTGATGGAGATTGGTTTACTTTCGCTAAGAGACAGAACAGTGTGTCGAAACCCTGTTATACCTTCATGCCAACCTCCACTTACCCGAAGGATTGGAAGAGCAGGTTCATCTTTGTCTCCGCTGCCATGTTACCCGAATCCCCATTGCCTAAAGATGTCGACGCCGCCATTGAAGATACCGTCCCCACCCTGTTGGCTAACGAGACTGTTCAGTGGAAACGCATGTACGAAAACCCTACGAGGGCTTTTACTTTTTCTGAAGGAATTTTAGCCACGGTAAAAAAGGTATCTTTTTGCCTTGGGACCGCATTTGTTTGTTTTTGTTTCTTGATATTTGTGTAGTCATCTTTAGTGTCTCTCTTTCACAGAGTTGACTTTGTGGAGGCTGCTTCAGGGAGATTCTAGGGATGTCAAGTTTGTAGTTGGTGATGAGGTTGATCCGGGGTTGAACCGGAGTGTAGGGATGCAGGTCTCTGGGGGGTCTGTCCAGGCGGGGGGCCCCGTTGCTGTGGAAGGGGGCGAGAAAACCTCTTCTGATGGGGAGGAGAGTTCTCCTGATCCCACCCCTGTTAAGCATTCTGATCAAAGTGATGATGAAGCTGTGGAGGTTCGTTTGGTTCGTAAGAGGAAAGCCACGAGCCCTAAGCCAGCCCCTGCTCCTCGTGATATCCGGCAAAGGCTCCGGAGTGCCAGTGGACAGAAGCCCCCTCCTTCATCGAAGGCTGCTTCCAAACTTCCCCCTGTTGGGGTCAAGGGTTCTTTGTCCAAACACCTGAGATCTTCGAGTTTTGTGAGTGCACCTTTGCTGGTGAGTTCTTTTTTCTTCTTGTTTATCTGCCCCATCTCTGTTTTATTTCTGATGTTCTTTTTCTTCTTGTGCAGGGGAGTTCTCATGATCCCATAGAGATCCCTACTGGTCCCTCCTCTTCCCGTGTTCGGGACAAAACCCCGGAAGTAGGCATGGCTCATTTTACCTCGGCCTTTGAACTCTCACCTCTTCATGCTACGGGGACCAGTAGACCCACTCAACCTGAGGGTTCTGCTCATCGGTCCCCTTTGGCTCCTCTGTTTGCCGATGCTATCCCCTTCACCTATGTCCCCAAATGGATGGTAACTCACTCCTCGGTGATAGGAACTCCTGAGGCTGCTAGGGACTTCCTGAGTCATGCTGTCCCTCCCTCCCATAAATTTGTGAACTCTGCATTGAGGGATGATCTTTTCGAGGATCAGTATAGCATGTCTCTTTGTGAGAGTTTTTTCAGGGGTGCTGGTATGTTGCAGCGGATTGATGATTTGAGGAGGGCGAATGATGGTCTCAAGGGTGAGCTTAAGACCTCCCAGTCTGTTGCTGCCGAACTTAGGTGCCAAGTGGTCGAAGCTGAGAGAAAGTTGCAAGAGGAGAAGGTACTTAGCCTTTCTCCCCCCTCTCCCCCCCCCCCCCCCCCCCTTTTTTTTACTTTCCAACTGTTTTTTGGATTTTTCATGATATTTCTTGTCCAGGGGGCTGGAGCCATGTTGGAGAGGAAGGAGCGAGCCTGGGAAAAGGAGATGGCGGTGTTGGTGGAAGAGAAGGAAGAGTTGGCCGCTGAGTTAAAGTATCTGAAGGAAGTTGGCTCCGTTTCTCAGGAGCAACTAAACACTATGTATGCGGATTATGGGATAACCTCTGACGATAACCAGCGGTTGGCAAAGGAGAAACATTGGTTAATCACTGAAGGTTTCGGAGCCTTCCTTACCGCCGTTGCTCAGTCAGAGGAGTTTAAAAGTGGCTTGGAGGAGGTGTATAGGGCGTACCGGGATGTTGGCTATCAGGCTGGACTGAAGGATGGCTATATCTATTCTGCTCAGGGCCTAGGTAGAAAGGAGACTCCGCTTTACAACTCCAAAGCAAAGAAAAGATTATCCAAGCTGGATGAGGAGTTTGGGAGTAAAACCCCGGCCATTCTCAAGAAAATCCTGGAGCATCCCATGGTATCAATTGATGAGTTGAAAGCCCTGTTTTCCTCCGCTGGCCCTTCGTCTCCACCGTCTTTGTCAGGGGGTGATCCCCAGTGATTTCTAAACATTGATCTCTTTCGATATGGTTGTAATCTGGATAACTTGTTTACCCTACGATACTTAGACTTTTTTGGTTGTTTGGAAGGAGGTCCTTTGTGTTGGGGGCCTCTGATGGAGAGTGTAAGACATGAGTGTTTAAGGGTTTATTTTACATGTTTTGTGCGGTTTGATGTGATTATATGCTTTGAATAGATTTATTGCGAGTGGTTGTATGTTTGCAGGTTAAACGCGTGAAATGGATGAAGTTACGGCGTTTAACGATGAAACTGAACATTGAAAGAAAGGCAGCCATTATCTCGATTTTTGGCAGCAACAAGAAACGAATTTTGGGCAACAACTTCATTACTTGGGGGTTCTCTTATTCCCATCGATCATAGGCAGACAAGACTTTTATTATTTTGGGAGAGCTCCAAACTCATGATTTAACAATATCATCTAGACTCCTAAAAGACACCATCTTTGGTGGCAGCTTTGAGGGCATCAAAAGTCAACAAAAATGACATCAACATTAGACTTCTTGTGAGAAGCACAAGACACAAAAAGCTTGACATCATTATAAAAACACATGCAATAATTGAAAAAAGGTGAGAGACATTTATTTTTGATCATCATCAATTATCACATGTGGGGGAGGCATGCAATTGATTTAAGTATGAATTTAAACAACAAAAGATACAGCAGAATGCACATGTGGGTTACGGAGTCATGACCGTGACTTACGGTTATTGTCAGGTGTCAAAAAAAAAAAAAAAAGGAAACAGTGACATTGAGTTGGGGTTTACGGAATTATGCATGGGACTTACGGTGCGGAGAAAAGAGGTGCACGTGATTTTGTTGTGGAACAACTAGTAGCAGCCATTAAACATTGATTGGGCTTCTGGTGGGCTACGAGAATCAGCAGCAACTTTCATTAATGGGCAGCCAACATTGATTATTTTATTTTGGGCTCATATAACCATATGTCATGATCATCGAATTTTGGGAGACTTCCTTTATGAGGATTGGCAGCAAACATTAGTGAACATGGGCTGCACGTGGTTTTTGGGGCCCACTATCATGATTATTGGCAGCAACTTTGGAGCGAGAGGATACAACTGGGGGGAAGGTCGAAGATTGGGAGCCGTACACTATACGGTTTGTCTCTAATCATTCATCCTCAACATCATCCGTCCACAACCACTTGTCGAATCACTCATGCAATCATTCTCTTCTCAAGCTTTTGATCGGACAAGCATCATGAGCGGCTAAATCATACGTGGCTTCCTCCAGACAGATGGTTCAGTTAGGTTTTATTTAATTTCAGTTTTATTCATGTTTGGAATTACTTTTGGATTGACAAACCTTTATAAGTAATTTGATGTGTTGATTTTGTTTGAACTATTTGCTTGTGTTTTTGAGTCCTTACTTTACAATTTGTTCGGTTGATGACAAAACCTTGTAGCGGATTGGGTGACATAGAGTAGGTTGATTCACGCTAGTGAATAGGGTTAATTGACTTATAAGAGATCTGATGACAAAGACCCGTTTTCATTAACCAATCAAACTAATCAACTTTCCCACGCTATGTCTAAGTGGTGTCAATTATTGAATTAAACTGAGATTTTGTAAACCTAGAACCTGAAGTTTGGAGGAGGTTACTTTTACCACTATTGTTTTCTATATCACGTTAGTTTAGACTTTATTTTCTAAAAAACAACCAAACCAATCAATTAATTATTTTATTTAGTTAATTTAGATAGAAAACCAATTCTGACCACATACTCCTCGTGGACCGACACCCTACTTACCCTAACTAGTTAAGGTATTTAGGAACTTTTTAATTATATTTTTGACCGACCTTACGACATCGATCAGCCTCCTTGGTATCTAATCATGTAACTTTATGACTGTGTGTTGTTTTCTTGTTCTTTGCTTGTTTCCTGTTGTGGTTTTTTTTTTGTGCTGCATGAGCCTTTGCTAAGGACCGAGTTGGCGTTTCCCTGAAGACCCTTGGGCTGTTTTTTAAGAAGCCGTGCCTTGGTCTGACTTTGCTGTGTTTGTTGTTTTGCATGCTACTTTCTTTGGCCGAAGTAATTAAGGCTTTTCTTTGTACATTTATTTTGTAAATAAATAAAGAAAGACTTCTTTTTTGTAGCTTGTTTACAGAAGTGCGTTGTATTTATGGTTTGTTTGATATGTGACAACCCTCACTAAACCAGGTATCTGTATGACTTAATTAATAATTAATTACTGCTTAATTACTGTGCTTGTTTTTACTGATGAACTGCTACTTGATTTCTGATACATGCATATACCTGCATCATACTTTACTTACCGTCACTACATTATTTACATGCTGAACCTTAGTGACAAACATGATGCACAAAAAGCACAGTAGCACTATAAACGGATAACCTATTGAACATGCTGATAAAGCCAGCATCAGGCAGACACTGCCTCTAAGGCCTGTATGAGCCAGAAATATTTTACTACACTAGTGGTGAGTGTAGGGATACAAGGGTTGTAGAACTGCGTCTCTAGGAATAAGTTACAATGACTGGATGTGCCTAAAACGTGCTCTAAGCACAAAAACTCAGCACTTTAATAAACAATCCAGCTTTTAGCTAACTAATAAAGTGCCAAAACATGAGGAAAATATTCCCGACACTCTGGAGGAATAAGTTGTGTCACTAAAAATAATAATAACGACACTTTAAAGCTTGTTTAACGCTTTAACGGATTACTATCCAACCGAACAACCGGACTATACCCGGAACATGAAAATATTGTTAATAACATTATTTATCCTTTTCTGAGCCAGTTAGGGTCCCTGAATACCCTAACACCCGCAATAGAGCACAACACACTACTAACCGGGTTAATCCCTAAACTTAACTAGATTAACCTAACTAATACTTAGTGTTTAGTTGAAATGGAACCGGATTACCCCCCCCCCCCCTAACCGAACCGTCCCCTTGGGGGACACCCTTGTACTTTTGTTGATTATAAAAATCTAGTGTGCTTAATATCTAGATAGCACATGATCCATTGGTTAATTATGTTGGAATTGTCTATAAGTAGGATCATTAAACCACCATAAGCATCCAACACTCAAACTCAACTTCACACCTCTCTCTCCCTCTCTATCAACTCTCGGCCGAACACCCCCTTGAGCACCCATCCATTTTCGGTTTTGATCACCTCATCTCAAGACCATTCAAGTGTTAAGGATCACCTACAAGGAAGCTCGGTGCAATCGGAAGGCGAAGGACCTCACTCTATTGCTTTTATCCTCTCATTTTGCGCTTAGATTCTTCCCTAGCCTTGGGCTAGTAGTAAGTTGCTATAATCACCCTCTCGAACTATTTTGAAGTGGTTAATATGATTTGTAACGGTTAAAAGTCGCAAACATACAAGATGACACACAAAAGTTTACTAAAAACACTTAAAATGATGGTTAAAAGCTCATATGTTGTGTAAATCTTGTAGTAATTGATTTGTGTGATTATTTGGACCCGATCTATGTTGTGGTAGCTCGGATCGTCATTTAACCCGGGTTGGTCATGACCTTGGATCATGACATAAGGTTGTTTTGGAAGTAACAAGGGTTAAAAGATGAAACTCTACCACACACGAAACATGAACTTGTGTAAAAGCGATTTTGCTTGTAAAATAATGTTTAAAACTAGTAGATCTACGTATCTACAAGCGGTATTTTCAAAGAACCAAGTATCAAAGAAGTCATGTTTTCTAAAGACGGATCTTACACTAACCCGAATGATTTTTAGAACACACAAGTGTGTAAACACTTGTGTAGCACACACTTTCGACAAAATAACTATTTTTGAGAAAGATGACGAGAAGTTGTAAAGATGGAATTTCTTTAAAAACGGGGTTTTTACGAAACCGGATTGATTTATATAAAGATCCACTAAAAGTAATGGAATTTACTTTATGTTCTTGGATAAAACGCAAGTTCATGTAATTTATGCGATATACATATTTATTTACTAGTTTGATGCTTTGAACATTGTTTTGATTGAATAAGAAGATTGTTGGTTTGATTTATAAAAGAAAATGATACGCTTAAAAGCGTGGCCACCTCCAGTTACAGGGGAAACTCTGGCGAAATTTTCCAAAAACCTAACACTTAGAAATATTTTCACCACAAGTGTTAGAAATACATTTTTTTCGACTTGTTTTCAAAACACAAGTTTCGCCACGACTTATTTACAAAATATCGGAGGTGGGATTTCACAAAATAAAACGTGATAAATATATGTATTTAGTAAATATATATTTTTCACAACATCACTTGTGTAAATGTTTATGATTATTTTGTAAACTACGTAAATATTATTTTTAGAGTAAAAATAATATTACTAAGTATTATTTTGGGAGAATCACATGTATTAAAATATAATATTTTTGGGAAGAATATTTATATTTTGGAGTTAGAAATAAAATATATTAAGTAAGACTTAATAGTGTAATTCGAATGATTACGAACACGCATGTATTAAATCCCCCATCCTTGGGAAGGAAAATAATTACCAAGTATTTACAAAAATATAAACACGAAATAGTTGCCTAACTATTTCCCAAAAACTTAAACCTTAAGCTAAGACACGGCCATCCGTCTAATAGAATTAGTACGTGTAGGTCGTCACACAGCTGCTTGATCAGGAGACATACTTGGTAGAGACGCACCACTGTGAGTTCATGTCCCCCTTTTCTCTAAACTGTTTTCAGTTTTTAAACTGCGGGGGTGAAATACATGTTACTTTGATTACAAGTACTTTATACATGGTATGGTTAGCGTAAGGAGGTTTACTACTTAGATCATGTGAGTGGGTAGGAGCAACATGAGGCCATTAGTCCTCATGGTAGGACCGAGGGACAGGAGCGGTAGATCTATCTGGGTGTAGCGAGCCCAGCCCCAGGCCAAACTAGAAACGGACCTCGGGGTGACTTCGTGCCCGACGCATAAATCTGCTAGGTTTGAGTCTCCCTACTTGCACTTCACACATATCAGTGGCCTTGCAAACCATTGGTGATCTCAATTCCCTTATGTGCTACATACCAGGATTTTTATACTTACAAAGGTTTATTTACCCACTTACACATGAACTCGCTCAACATTATTGTTGATTTTTCAACTTACATGTATTTCAGGGAATTAAAGGATCTGGCGCGGTATGATACGTTTTCCCGCTGCACTAGTTACGAGGTCATCCGGGTTTGGGGAATGTGACTCTTTCCTGGACAAGTCATAGTCCTTAAACTATGTTTATGTCATGTTGATGTTCGTGTTTGTTGAACAATGTTTATGTCGTTAGGATGTGTTCCCGTTAAGACAATGTTATGTATTTGGTTTTTAAAACTTAATCGAATGGATGATCTTGCATGGTTTTTATTTCACATAGCTTTGTTATGGTTAAGCTATGGTATTAAGAAGTCACACCAAATTAACCACGCTTCCGCAAAGCCAGGGTGTGACAGCTTGGTATCAGAGCTCTGATCATATCGAACTAGGATTCCTACTCGAGTCTAGACTATGATCACTAGGGCTCTCACGAAAACATTTTTACTGCATACCACTTAAGTCCAGATCCAAAACGTTTTTACAAACAAATGTTGAGCACATTTTATTTATTATTTATAGGCTCAGTCTTGGAGGCTGAGGCTCGGTCTGGGAGGTCGAGGTAGTTGGCTAGTGGGACTAGGAGAATTGGCTAGTGGGACTAGGAGAATTGGCTAGTGGGACTAGGAAGAGCAGTCTGGGAGGCTGGGAGGCTAGTGGGACTAGGAGAATTATTTGATTGCTTACTTGGTGACTAATGTGCTTATCTGATTGTATGACTGATTAATTGTGCACATTTGTGTTTATGTTACAGACACATGGACTCGACCGGCACTGGTGATTCAGACACCACATGCCCTAGACCTATAGTATCAGACGACCTCGAGTCTTCAGAGCGCGAGGTCCACACATCCGACGTTACTAGCACGGACGAGGACGACTTTCAGCCCTTTGCTTTACCTGATGGTGCTGATGAGCTCGCTGATGGCCCTTTGGCCGGGGACCTACCACTTGTAGAGATCCCTGCTCCCATACCACTTGCTTCATATCCTGCTTACGATTTGCTTCTCGACGCCGACGATGATGACGACGTCGATCTGTATGATGATGAGCCCTTAGAGGAGGATGTTCAGGGAGAGGCCCTTCTTGCTGCTGGTGATCTCTTGATGATCGCAGATGCTCCCGCCGAGGAGTCACCCGCTCACTCTCCGGTCCCAGACTCTTTCGAGTCTGTGGCCTCCGCACCTTCACACACCCAGAGTGCGCAGCACTTCTCACCTGGATCAGATCCCGACCAGGCATCCTCTGTTGCCCCTATTCCTAGTTTTGCTTTCTACCACGATGATGTGGAGGATTCCGATCCTGTCTTTCCCCCAGGATTCGACCCAGATCAGGATTTAGAGTTTATACCCATGGATCAGCCTATGGAGGATCCAGTCGACCCAGTAGACCCAGTTGATCCCATCGATCCCGAGTTTGATTTTGGGATGGCCTTTGATGACCCCGAGCCTGTCATGGCCCCTGAGCAGGTAGCTGCTCCTGACCCAGTGTTTGAGCATGACCCTGCTCATGCTGGCATGCCTATTGAGCCTGTCATTGCTGACCCACCTATTGATGATCACCCAGTGGATGCTCCGTTGTTGGAGGGCGATCATGTCATTGCTGCTGATCATGTTGATCCCCCACTTATTGCTGATGCACCAGTTGACCCTCTTGTTGCACCTCACCATGATCCTATGCCTGTACAGTTTGATCGAGCACTTTTTGAGGCACAGATTGACCCACGAGATGAGCACGCCCAGTGTGGGTGGATTCCTGCAGATGATGAGGTTCCACCTATTACTCCTCATACCACTGATGCCCGCCACGTTGATTTCTCTTTCTCATTTGCACAGTACATACCTCCAGCTCGACCTAGAGAGGGTTCTTCGGCTCATCCTTTTGGACATATGCCGACATCTATTCCAGTTATGCCACAGTCTTCATCTGCTATTCCCCCTGTACCACCATTCTTTGTGCCACCTTTTGATCCAGCCAGTGAGCCGTTTCTCTGGACGTCACCGTTTGTTATGCCACTGACCGACCCCTACCATCCTTTCCATGTGGGGTATACTATTGAGGACGTTTTGATATCGATTGTTGTCCAGCAGGAGGCACTCACACGGCGCATCCAGGAGCTTGAGAGAGCTCAGCCGCCGCCGTGCCAGTGTCAGGGTCAGACCCACCCTGCTTCTTCGCAGCACTCTCGACCATTGTTACCTGACTATGTTGCACGCCTTTTGGCACTTGAGCAGCAGGTTGCTTCTTGGTTGCGTACCCAGAGAGCCATGGAGGAGGACTGGCTCCATTTGCGTCGTTTGTTTTACACTCACTTTCCCCCTCCTCCACCGCCATCCGTGTAGAGCTCTTCAGTACTGTATGGGTAGACGTTGGTGAGAAGACGATGAATGCTTTTGACTGCACAGCATTTTTGGAGACTACATTATGATTCTGACTTTTGTTGACATGTATTTGATGTATTGACACTGATTTGATATAGTTTTTGGACTAGGGTGATGTAGCCCCTAGTCGACTGATGTTGTATGACACTGTGATGTACTTGTACGCTTACTATGTGGTCTCAATATATGGCAATCGCAGTATTCTCATCATATTTGATGCTTGATTTGGTTATTTATATTCTATAACATGAGATGTTGTGTGATTGATATGATTATAACATGAGATGTTATGTACTATTACTATCATAATAAAGCGTATGTATTATAACATGGGATCTTTATTATGGCCTGACCGACGTAAACCCATCTTTTAGAAGATGCCGCCGAGACGTCAAACGCCGTTGCCTACCAATGAGGCAGAACTCCAACAAGTCATCGCTGCTGCCATCGCGCAATACGCCGCCTCGCAAGGAGGACCCAGCGGAAGCAGCTCAAACAACAATGGCAACAACAATCCACCTCATGGTAATACTAAGTCATTAAGACATACCATGACCTAATTGGATATCTATAGCAAAGATGCTAATGCCGTTCACATGTTACAATGTGTGTGTGCAGGGTGCACCTACAAGCAGTTTCTAGACTGCAAACCGGTCAACTTTGATGGCACAGGAGGTGCTGTCGCCTTTGTTCGTTGGGCTGAGAAAACTGAATCTGTTCTTCGCATGAGCAAATGCGCACTAGATCAGCAAGTCACCTATATCTCGGGGCTATTTTTGGATGGAGCCCTATCTTGGTGGAATTTGCAAGTACAGACACTTGGTGAAGCTGCTGCCTACGCACTAACCTGGACCGAACTGAAGGAACTTATGCGCAAAAAGTACTGCTCTCGCGCGGAAATCCAAAGATTGGAAACTGAGTTCTGGCATTTGAAAATGGAAGGTCCAAAGATCGCAGAATACGTTCAGAGGTTCCATGACTTATCGCATGTGGTACCCTACATGGTCACTCCGGAGTTCAAGCGGATTGAACGTTTCATTTGGGGATTAGCTCCTCAAATCATAAGCATGGTGACCTCATCCAAGCCTGCGACAATTACTGAGGCAATTGATCTGAGCGTGGCTCTCACAGAGGAGGCTATTCGCCTGAACAAGTTCGATGATGCTGAGCCTAAGAAGAAAGAGACTCACGTCGAGTCATCAGGAGGTAACAAACGGAAGTTCTCGAACTTCAAGCAGGGCGCTAGTGTGGTGGTTAAGAAAGGAGGATCGGGCACGCCAGCTCAGGTTACAGCTGGTAGTGGAAAGAAAGGAAAAGGATATATGGGCACCCAGCCCAAGTGTAATACCTGCCAACGCCACCATTCTGGCCATTGTAGTATGAAAGTATGTGAAGCGTGTGGAAAACCGGGCCACTTGAAGGACACTTGTTGGGCCACTGCTGGCCAGGGAAGCCAGGGAGGATTCGGAAACAGAAATAACAACCGGGGTGGGAATGGAAATCGCCCACAAGGAAACAATGGAGGTAATGGGAATCGAGGCAACAATGCTAATCAAGCGGGCGCCGTGAATCATAACCAGAGGAATAATCAAGCTGGTGGAAACGGGCAGAGACCCGGATTCTTCAACTGTGGTGATCTTGGGCATTACAAGAGGAACTGCCCAGAGTTAAACCAAGCCCGTGGAAGAGTGTTTAATATTGAAGCGAGGGAGGCGCGCCAGGATCCCAATGTTGTCACTGGTACGTTCCCTGTAAACCAACGCTATGCATCCGTTTTATTTGATACTGGTGCCGACTATAGCTTCGTATCGTTAGAATTTAAGAATATGCTTGGTTTAACCGCTAGTAAGTTAGATATTCCCTACTCAATCGAATTGGCCAATGGGAAGTTAGTAGAAGCCAGTGAAGTGATCAGAGGTTGTGCAATCGAATTGGGAGAACGTGAGTTTACTCTGGATCTACTACCAGTCCAGCTAGGGAGCTTTGACGTAGTAGTAGGAATGGATTGGTTATCAGGCAACAAGGCTGAGATAGTTTGTCACGAAAAGGTCGTTCGTATCCCAACCGAAGATGGCGAAACAATTGTGGTACATGGCGAAAAGCGCGATACGCCGTTAAGAATTATCAGCTGCCTGAAAGCACGGAAGTGTTTGCAAAAAGGGTGTGCTGCCTTCCTGGCACACATTGTAGACAAGAAAGCTGCAAAACCGAAGATCGAAGACATCCCTATCGTGAGGGAATATCCAGAAGTCTTCCCAGAGGACTTACCTGGACTGCCACCTCAGAGGTAAGTAGAGTTTCACATCGATTTAGTTCCAGGCGCCGCGCCTGTGGCTAAGGCTCCTTATAGACTTGCTCCGTCTGAGATGCAAGAATTATCGACACAACTTCAAGAGTTGTTAGACAAGGGATTTATCCGACCAAGCTTCTCGCCTTGGGGAACTCCGGTCCTGTTTGTCAAGAAGAAGGATGGTAGTTTTCGTATGTGCATAGACTACCGGGAGCTGAACAAGCTGACGATCAAGAATAGGTATCCTTTGCCAAGAATTAATGATCTGTTTGATCAACTGCAAGGTTCAAGCTTTTACTCAAAGATCGATCTTCGATCTGGATACCATCAGTTAAGGATACAAGAGGAAAGTATCCCAAAGACAACCTTCATAACTCGTTATGGGCACTACGAGTTCCTAGTTATGCCGTTTGGGTTAACAAACGCACCTGCAGTGTTCATGGATTTGATGAATAGAGTTTGGAAGCCATACTTGGATAAGTTCGTGATAGTGTTCATCGATGATATCTTGATTTATTCAAAGACGAAGGCTGAGCATGAGCAACACCTAAGAGCTATTTTGGAGCTGCTGAAGAAGGAACAGTTGTATGCCAAGTTCTCTAAGTGCGAGTTTTGGCTACGTGAAGTCCAATTTCTTGGACATGTGGTTAATGGAAATGGAATCCATGTTGATCCCACAAAGATCGAAGCGATCAAGAATTGGGAAACGCCTAAGACGCCAACCGAGATTCGACAATTCTTGGGTTTGGCTGGCTACTATCGAAGGTTCATTGAGGATTTTTCAAAGATCGCTCAACCATTGACGCTCCTCACCCAGAAAGATAAGAGGTTTGATTGGGGAATCAAACAGGAAGAAGCGTTCCAGATATTGAAGGATAAGCTCTGCAATGCGCCAATCTTAGCACTACCGGAAGGTACAGATGATTTTGTGGTATACTGTGACGCCTCGCGTCAAGGATTGGGTTGTGTGTTGATGCAACGCCAAAAGGTTATTGCTTACGCATCACGTCAATTGAAAGTGCACGAAAAGAACTATACCACACATGATTTGGAACTTGGCACAGTGGTTTTTGCATTAAAGATCTGGAGACACTACCTTTATGGTACAAAGTGTACAATTTTTATAGATCACAAGAGCCTACAACACATATTCAACCAGAAGGAGCTGAATATGAGGCAAAGACGATGGGTTGAGTTGTTAAACGATTACGACTGTGAGATAAAGTATCATCCAGGGAAGGCGAATGTGGTCGCCGATACCCTAAGTCGAAAGGAGAGGATCAAGCCCATAAGGGTTAGGGCTTTAGAAATGATTATCCGAACCGATCTTTCCTTGCGCATTCGTGCCGCGCAGAAAGAAGCTCTTAAGGAAAGAAATCTTGAAGAAGAATATCTCCGTGGGATGGAGAAGCTACTGGTACCAAACGAGGAATGAACGTTATGTTTTGAGAAAAGGATTTGGGTTCCTTTGTTTGGAAGTTTAAGGAAGGTTATTTTCGATGAAGCTCACAAGTCGCGGTACTCTATCCACCCTGGAGCGGATAAGATGTACCAGGATCTCAAAGATTATTATTGGTGGCCTAGGATGAAAGGCGATGTTGCTGTGTATGTGAGCAAATGTTTAACATGCGCTAAGGTTAAAGCTGAATATCAGAAGCCTTCAGGACTTCTGCAACAACCGGAGATTCCCAAGTGGAAATGGGAACAAATCTCCATGGATTTTATTACAAAGTTGCCAAGAACGCCAAGAGGTCATGACACTATTTGGGTGATAGTTGACCGCCTAACAAAGTCAGCACACTTCTTACCTATCAGAGAGAAGGATAACACTAGCAAACTGGCTGAAATTTACATGAGAGAGATCGTCGCACGTCATGGAGTGCCTCTCTCGATCATCTCTGATAGAGACGGAAGGTTTGTGTCTAGGATATGGCAATCCTTCCAAGAAGCTTTTGGCTCACAATTAAATCTGAGCACTGCGTTTCACCCGCAAACTGACGGTCAAAGCGAGCGAACGATACAGACTTTGGAAGACATGCTGAGAGCGTGTGTTATGGATTTGGGCGGTAGCTGGGATAAGCATTTGCCTTTGGTCGAATTTTCATACAACAACAACTACCACACCAGTATTGGTGCCGCGCCATTCGAAGCTCTTTACGGACGCAAGTGCCGATCACCCCTATGCTGGGCTGACGCAGGTGATAGGCAACTTGCTGGTCCCGAAATCGTCCGAGAGACGACAGACAAGAATGCGCAGATTCGAAAACGCATCGAAGCAGCTCGCCACAGACAGAAAGCCTATGCTGATCCAAACCGGAAACACTTGGAATTCCAAGTTGGAGATATGGTTTTATTGAAAGTTTCACCCTGGAAGGGTGTGGCACGCTTCGGAAAGCGTGGAAAGTTAAATCCGCGCTACATTGGTCCTTTCAGAGTTTTGGAAAGAATAGGACTAGTAGCTTACAAGTTGGACCTACCTGCTGAACTCCATTCAGTTCACGATACATTTCATGTATCCAACCTGAAGAAAAGTCCAACTCAAGATACCATTGCCATTCCCATCGACGAGATTCATGTTGACGACACGCTCCATTTCGTTGAAGAACCGGTTGAGGTTACGGATTGGAAGGTAAACAAGACCCGCCGGAGCAGTGTCAAGCTCGTCAAAGTTCGTTGGAATGCCAGACATGGTCCTGAATACACCTGGGAGCGTGAGGACCGGATGAAAGAGAAATACCCCCACTTATTTCCTAAGAACCCTGCATCTACAAGCAGAACTTAAAATTTCGGGACGAAATTTTTCTAACGGGGGGAGAATGTGACAACCCTCACTAAACCAGGTATCCGTACGACTTAATTAATAATTAATTACTGCTTAATTACTGTGCTTGTTTTTACTGATGAACTACTACTTGATTTTTGATACATGCATATACCTGCATCATACTTTACTTACCGTCACTAAATTATTTACATGCTGAACCTTAGTGACAAACATGATGCATAAAAAGCACAGTAGCACTATAAACGGATAACCTATTGAACATGCTGATAAAGCCAGCATCAGGCAGACACTGCCTCTAAGGCCTGTATGAGCCAGAAATATTTTACTACACTAGTGGTGAGTGTAGGGATACAAGGGTTGTAGAACTGCGTCTCTAGGAATAAGTTACAATGACTGGATGTGCCTAAAACGTGCTCTAAGCACAAAAACTCAGCACTTTAATAAACAATCCAGCTTTTAGCTAACTAATAAAGTGCCAAAACATGAGGAAAATATTCCCGACACTCTGGAGGAATAAGTTGTGTCACTAAAAATAATAATAACGACACTTTAAAGCTTGTTTAACGCTTTAACGGATTACTATCCAACCAAACAACCGGACTATACCCGGAACATGAAAATATTGTTAATAACATTATTTATCCTTTTCTGAGCCAGTTAGGGTCCCTGAATACCCTAACACCCGCAATAGCGCACAACACACTACTAACCGGGTTAATCCCTAAACTTAACTAGATTAACCTAACTAATACTTAGTGTTTAGTTGAAATGGAACCGGATTACCCCCCCCCCCCCCCTAACCGAACCGTCCCCTTGGGGGACACCCTTGTACTTTTGTTGATTATAAAAATCTAGTGTGCTTAATATCTAGATAGCACATGATCCATTGGTTAATTATGTTGGAATTGTCTATAAGTAGGATCATTAAACCACCATAAGCATCCAACACTCAAACTCAACTTCACACCTCTCTCTCCCTCTCTATCAACTCTCGGCCGAACACCCCCTTGAGCACCCATCCATTTTCGGTTTTGATCACCTCATCTCAAGACCATTCAAGTGTTAAGGATCACCTAAAAGGAAGCTCGGTGCAATCGGAAGGCGAAGGACCTCACTCTATTGCTTTTATCCTCTCATTTTGCGCTTAGATTCTTCCCTAGCCTTGGGCTAGTAGTAAGTTGCTATAATCACCCTCTCGAACTATTTTGAAGTGGTTAATATGATTTGTAACGGTTAAAAGTCGCAAACATACAAGATGACACACAAAAGTTTACTAAAAACACTTAAAATGATGGTTAAAAGCTCATATGTTGTGTAAATCTTGTAGTAATTGATTTGTGTGATTATTTGGACCCGATCTATGTTGTGGTAGCTCGGATCGTCATTTAACCCGGGTTGGTCATGACCTTGGATCATGACATAAGGTTGTTTTGGAAGTAACAAGGGTTAAAAGATGAAACTCTACCACACACGAAACATGAACTTGTGTAAAAGCGATTTTGCTTGTAAAATAATGTTTAAAACTAGTAGATCTACGTATCTACAAGCGGTATTTTCAAAGAACCAAGTATCAAAGAAGTCATGTTTTCTAAAGACGGATCTTACACTAACCCGAATGATTTTTAGAACACACAAGTGTGTAAACACTTGTGTAGCACACACTTTCGACAAAATAACTATTTTTGAGAAAGATGACGAGAAGTTGTAAAGATGGAATTTCTTTAGAAACGGGGTTTTTACGAAACCGGATTGATTTATATAAAGATCCACTAAAAGTAATGGAATTTACTTTATGTTCTTGGATAAAACGCAAGTTCATGTAATTTATGCGATATACATATTTATTTACTAGTTTGATGCTTTGAACATTGTTTTGATTGAATAAGAAGATTGTTGGTTTGATTTATAAAAGAAAATGATACGCTTAAAAGCGTGGCCACCTCCAGTTACAGGGGAAACTCTGGCGAAATTTTCCAAAAACCTAACACTTAGAAATATTTTCACCACAAGTGTTAGAAATACATTTTTTTCGACTTGTTTTCAAAACACAAGTTTCGCCACGACTTATTTACAAAATATCGGAGGTGGGATTTCACAAAATAAAACGTGATAAATATATGTATTTAGTAAATATATATTTTTCACAACATCACTTGTGTAAATGTTTATGATTATTTTGTGAACTACGTAAATATTATTTTTAGAGTAAAAATAATATTACTAAGTATTATTTTGGGAGAATCACATGTATTAAAATATAATATTTTTGGGAAGAATATTTATATTTTGGAGTTAGAAATAAAATATATTAAGTGAGACTTAATAGTGTAATTCGAATGATTACGAACACGCATGTATTAAATCCCCCATCCTTGGGAAGGTAAATAATTACCAAGTATTTACAAAAATATAAACACGAAATAGTTGCCTAACTATTTCCCGAAAACTTAAACCTTAAGCTAAGGCACGGCCATCCGTCTAATAGAATTAGTACGTGTAGGTCGTCACACAGCTGCTTGATCAGGAGACATACTTGGTAGAGACGCACCACTGTGAGTTCATGTCCCCCTTTTCTCTTAACTGTTTTCAGTTTTTAAACTGCGGGGGTGAAATACATGTTACTTTGATTACATGTACTTTATACATGGTATGGTTAGCGTAAGGAGGTTTACTACTTAGATCATGTGAGTGGGTAGGAGCAACATGAGGCCATTAGTCCTCATGGTAGGACCGAGGGACAGGAGCGGTAGATCTATCTGGGTGTAGCGAGCCCAGCCCCAGGCCAAACTAGAAACGGACCTCGGGGTGACTTCGTGCCCGACGCATAAATCTGCTAGGTTTGAGTCTCCCTACTTCCACTTCACACATATCCGTGGCCTTGCAAACCATTGGTGATCTCAATTCCCTTATGTGCTACATACCAGGATTTTTATACTTACAAAGGTTTATTTACTCACTTACACATGAACTCGCTCAACATTATTGTTGATTTTTCAACTTACATGTATTTCAGGGAATTAAAGGATCTGGCGCGGTATGATACGTTTTCCCGCTGCACTAGTTACGAGGTCATCCGGGTTTGGGGAATGTGACTCTTTCCTGGACAAGTCACAGTCCTTAAACTATGTTTATGTCATGTTGATGTTCGTGTTTGTTGAACAATGTTTATGTCGTTAGGATGTGTTCCCGTTAAGACAATGTTATGTATTTGGTTTTTAAAACTTAATCGAATGGATGATCTTGCATGGTTTTTATTTCACATAGCTTTGTTATGGTTAAGCTATGGTATTAAGAAGTCACACCAAATTAACCACGCTTCCGCAAAGCCAGGGTGTGACATGATAAACCAGGATTGTCTGTTCGAGGCCAATCGTTGGACAAGTTTATAATGCGAGATTATGTTTTTGGTTAATTTTGTCCGCTTTCTTTGGGTTAGCTAGGCCCTATTTTGCCTCACAGCCGGGCTTTTGGTATGCTTGATATACCTTATACACGTGTGTTCATTTGTTAGTTAGGTTTATAGTGTTTCTGGGCACGTCTGCCCAGATATAATACCTGTTACTTTGCCAAAAGGGGACAAGCTAGTTGTCCATTTGTCATTCATTTCTTGGGGATTAAACTTCCCAGCATAGGTTATTACAAAAGATCTGTTCTTGGGGTAGCCCCAGACTAATAGTTAAATATTACAATAGTGGCTCTTGGCCGTTTTTCCTGGGGATAGACCCCTCATATCTAGTACTTCCTAAGTTGCATGATGTTCCACGTCCTCGGGACCTCCTTACCTTGGAGAATTTCCAATTTGCAGCTTCCTTTGCCGTTTGCCCATACGACCCGGTAGGGCCCTTCCCAATTGGGACCTAGCTTTCGTGTGCTCTCCTGTAGGCTGGCTTCGTTTGCTCTCAGTACCAAATCTCCCAGGATGAGGTTAAGCTTTTTCATCTTGGCATTGTAATAGCTTTCCAGCTGCTTCTTATACTTAGCCTCCCTGACCGCCGCCACTTCTCTCCTTTCTTCCAGTAAGTTCAGGTTCATTCGGAGGTCCTGTTCATTCTCCGCCTCCCTGAGCTTCATCCTTGCAGTCGGGGATCCTATTTCAGCTGGGATGACTGCCTTCGTCCCGTAAGTCAAGCTAAAAGGAGTTTCCCCGTTGCAGTCCTTAGGGGTGGTCTTGTATGCCCATAGTACAAACGGTAGCTCCTCCAGCCATCCATTTTGTTTCCTCCCTAGTCTTCCCTTCATCCCTTTGATAACACTTTGGTTCGCTCTTTCTACCAGTCGATTGCTTTGGGCATGAGTGACGGAGGTAAACACCTGCTGTATGTGCATCTGCTCGCACCATGGCTTGAAGGGTCTTCCAGCAAATTGGACACCGTTATCACTTACCAGCTCTTTTGGGACCCCGTACCTGCAAATGATGTTATCTAACACAAATCGCCTCATCTGTTCCCCGGTTATTTTTGCCAAGGGCCTTGCTTCGATCCACTTGGTGAAATAATCGATAGCGACCACCACATACTTGACTCCTCCTGGGCCTTCCGGAAATGGCCCGATTATGTCGATGGCCAACTTCTGGAAGGGCCAGGACGTTGAGACTGGTATCATAGGGTGTTTGTGTCGATGAGTCATATGTGCATGCACCTGGCAATTGTCACACCTCTTGATCTATTCGGATGCTGTTTCGTACATTCGAGGCTAATAGAATCCCGCATTCATTGCCTTTGCTACTATCGTCCTTGGCCCCGAATGCATTCCACAAATTCCCTCATGCATCTCCCTAATCACATACTCAGCTTCTTCCATGTCAACACACTTCAGGGATGGGCCCAGGTATGACCTCCGGTATAGTTCTTCATCAACCATCTCATATTGCAAGGCCTTTACCCTTATCTTCCTGGCTGCCCAGTCTCCCTCGGGTAGTGTCCCGTCCCGGAGGAACTTTACGATTGGTGTCATCCATGTTTCTTGTACATTCTCAACCGCAGCTACCTCCTTTGTGCTGAGGGAGGGAGAAGTCAGGACTTCCACTTTGACTTCTCTTGCTAGATGGTCGAATGCTACTGAGGCCAGCTTACTGAGGGCATCAGATTTTCTGTTTCTTCCTCGGGGGATGTATTCTAGCTTGAAAGTTTTAAATGCTTCAGCTGTCTCCTTTACTTTTGACACATATTGAGCCATGGTGTTGTCTTTAGCCTCATATTCTCCTTGGTACTGCTTGACCACCAGCTGTGAATCGGTGCTGGCTTCCACATGTTTTGCTTTCATCCTTTGTGCCAACCTCATCCCTACTAAGAGGGCCTCATATTCTGCCGTGTTGTTGGTGTTCTCGAAATCCAGTCTTATGGTGTAGGTTAACTCCACTCCTTCAGGGCTTATCAATGTAATGCCTGCCCCGCTCCCCTCTTCACTGGAGGCTCCATCTGTGAGTAGCTTCCACATAGCCTCGTCTTCCTTCTCTTTTTCTTCTTTTTCCTCTTTTTCCAAGGCTTCCCATTTTAGAAGTTCTTTTCCTCATCCTCAGGGACTTCTGCTAAGAAATCGGCCAGAATTTGTCCTTTCATGGCTGTTCTGGGTTTGAACTCCAAGGAGTGTTCCCCCAATTCGACGGCCCATTTAGCCAACCGTCCCGACAGCTCTGGCCTCCTGAGTACCTTCTGGAGGGGTTGATCAGTCATCAAGGTGATCTTATGCCCTTGGAAATACCTCCTAAGTCTCCGGGACGCGAAAACAAGGGCTAGTGCTAACTTCTCCAGAGGCATATAGCGTTCTTCGGGGCCTTTAAGTGTTCTACTGATGAAATATATCGGTATCTGCTTTCCCTCCCGTTCCACCATCATGACCGCACTTATGGTTGTTTTTGAGGCGGACAGATATAAGAGCAGTTGCTCTCCGGGTACTGGGGTGGCCAATGTTGGGAGTTTGCAGATATAAGCTTTCATTTCTTGAAAGGCAGCCTCTGCCTCGGAGGTCCACTTAAACCTGTCTGTCTGGAGGCAGTCCTTCAGCACCTTCATGAAGGGGAGAGTCCCGTCAGCTACTTTTGACAAAAAAACGGTTTAGTGCGATTAGCCTCCCGTTCAGCTGCTGGATGTCTTTCAGGGACCTGGGAGATCGCATTTCAGCCACAGCTTGAGTTTTCTCCGGGTTAGCTTTGATTCCGCCCTTAGTGACTACTACCCCCAAGAACTTTCCCTCTTCTACCCCAAAACAGCACTTCTCGGGGTTTAGCTTCATATTCACATCTTGCATAGTGCGGAGGGTCTCGGCTATGTCATCTATCATGGCCATCTCGGTCAGGCTCTTGATAACGATGTCATCAACGTATACCTCCAAGTTCCTCCCCCGTTGTTCCCTGAAGAGTCACACTAACAACCTGACTCCGTTCCGTCCATGAATGCACCTTGGAATTCTACAGCACCTTTGAATTCGCTTCAAGGTGCGACCCGTTCGATAATAATGGGGTGTCATTCCGGTGTGGCGGAACAAGGTACTCGATCTCTATGGCACAATTTGGGTCGATTATCGGGTTGTATGCGGAAGAGGATGCGGGAGACGAAGAAAATACTGGGGGATTGAGAGAGGTTGAAGACAACGAACGCCAAGCCATGTGGGCTCAGATTGGGGAAGGGTTCTACAATCCGAGCAGCACTAAGAGTACCAAGCTGAGGGATCCGCTTTACAGATACATTCATAGGCTCCTCGGCTACTCTCTTAGCCAAAGGCATGACAGTGGTGGCGTCGTTGGGTTAAGAGATTTGCTTGTCCTCCATTGCATTCACAACCGCAGGCCGCTCGATGTTCCGTTCCTCATGCTCCGAAACATGCATCACAACCGCCTTGCTAGCGCACCGACTCCTATTTTCTTCGGGGGTTGGGTGCACCGTCTCTTCAAGCATTTCGCACACATACCTAGGTCATTTGAGAGGAGCCCATGGTCGGGCACGGTGGATATTAACATATGCCGCTCAATGAACCTGATTTATGAGGCAGAAGACGGGACGGTAACCTTTCAAAGGATGCAAGGTCATGCATGGAACCCGCAAGAAGCACTTGTCCTCCCAGCTCCTCAACATCATCAGTACCAATACCCACCCCACGGTGATCCGGGCCAATCATCCTCTTCGGGAGGTGGTTTTCCTAATTTTCAAAGTTTGCATGATTTGTTGTAGGAAAACCTCATGTGTACTCGGAACACCTATAACATGGCGAGCAACACCTACCACCGGGTCGGAGCTATTGAAAGAAACCTATCCGAGATACAAGAGGATGTCGGATACATACGAGACCACATTGCACGCCATGGAGGGGATGATGACGATGATGATGATGATGATGATGATGCTATGGAGTAGGCGGGAGGAGCATAGGAGGAAGCGGTTGATTGATGACTCCCCAGGTTAACCCTTTGCAATCTTGAACAATTGATGGCCTGCGTGCCAAGTGTCAGACAATTTACTTTTCCTAACTATTTCCTGCATTTTATTTTTCTTTTTCTTTTACTTTATGCCTGGAACAATTAACTGTGGTAATGTAGGATGTTTGTGTTGCTTGGTGTGGTATTAAGTGATGAAACAGGTACAAACCAAGGCTTGGGGTGCTAAGCCTCAGCACTTATAGAGCCAGGATGGAAAAACCGGAGGAAGAAACCTGTTTTTCAGGCTTTCAGACTGTCCACACGGGGACGTGCCCAGCCAGCACGCCCCCGTGCTCACCTCCCAGACCTGCTGTTTGGCTCTGTCCTGCAGATTTTTGTCAAACACGTGGACGTGTCCAGTGGACACGGGGCCGTGTTCACCTTCTGTAAGTTCTCGTTACTGGCAGTTCGCCACGGGGTCGTGTCCAGTGGACACGGGGCCGTGTCCAGTCAACCAGTAACATAAATCTTTGCTTTTTACACCATTTTACACATCTAATCAACCTAAAAATTTATTTTTGGGACACATTGAGGACAATGTGTAATTTAAGTGTGGGGGGGATGCTAAAACCTTGAATTTTTTGCAAGTCCTAAACACAAGCCTTACACAAAACTCTATTGGAACCGCTAATCACCCCAATTTTTTTCAAAAAATTCATTTTTCTTACTTGTCTAGGTTAATTCGGGAAATTCAAGTTCTCAAAAAGGTTATATTTTTACGAGTTTACAACCGATAGCGTAGTGATAAAAAGAACCAACATAAGAAAATTATGAAAAGGCATGACAAACTTAGTTAAAATTTGATTATATATACTTGATCACATAAAAACCCATTCCCACAAAAGTGAGTTTTGAGCCTTTATTAAGCATACAAATTTACATCTTTAGACTAAATGCTCATTTTTCGTTTCTTGTGTGAATAGCCGCTTGGTTCTTACAACTCTAGAACTTGCCATGACGATACATTCCCGGTCCTTATCAACTTAAACCCGAGTAAGTAAATGATGGAGGCATTAGGACTAACCCCTTTTATTTCTACACCATTATTTTTCTTTTTCTTTTACCACCTACCCAAAAATCCCCCTAGTTAGCCCCTTTGAGCCTAAACCTTTTCATTTCATCACCCAAACAAAAACAAAAAAACCCTTTTACCCACCAAAACCTTTTTCATTTTTAACCCTTTGTTTTAGTAACAAGTTCGGTTTTTCGTATGATCAAAAAAAAAAATGTGTTGATGATGAAGCAAAAAGAAAAATAAACAAACAAGTTCATCAAAAATAACTTTGTTTGAATAAAAGCTTCATCAAAATAAAAAGTTACAAAAATAGAAAGTCTTACGAAAACCGACACTTGTTACGCTTTTTCGCCCTTTTTCTACTAACCACTATCCCAACCACCTACCTTTAACCCAAGCCTAACCCTTAACCCACAAAGTCCTCTTGATATTTACAAAGGTATAAAAGTTAAAAAGGAGGAGGATTGATTGCTTGGCAAGCTTATGGTAGGAATAAGTTCCATGCCGCTCTCGAGTGATTCACTAAAAAAAATACACCTTCGGCCGAGTGTGAGTGATTTCTCCCGTGAGGTATGTGAACTTGTATATAAATAGAATTTTAAAAAGGCATGTTATGCCCAAATAAGTAATTTCTCCTATGAAACGTTCTAAATAAATCATTACGAATAGGATTGTAAATAAATAAAAATAAAACCCAAAAAGATCTTGGACATCCCGACACTCTACGACAAGCCCAAAAACCTTCTCTTCTACCTATTCCATTTGGGAGTGTAAGCCACATATTAAAGGGTTTTGCTTGAGGACAAGCAAAAGTTCAAGTGTGGGGGTATTTGATGTGTGCAAAATGCAACATATAAATTACATCAATTAAGGCAATAAACTAACCCTTTTTAAGTACTAATATTGGAAAAAGAGTGTTTTTGTCTTCCTTTTGTATTTTCAGGATTAAATGAGCTCAAAAACATAAAAGAAGCAAAAAGACAGCTGATTCCAACATAAATACAAGGAAAGGAACACTAGTGGACTGCCCGACCCCTCAATGGCACCTTCCAAAGCAAAATAGAGAAGGCAGAAGTCTGAACACGCCCCGTGCTCAGCCAGCACGGGGCCGTGCCCAAGAAGCAGCAGAAAAGACAAACCTATAGAAGCTTCTATTGCCCACCACGGGGCGTGCCCAGCGGACACGGGGGCGTGTCGAAAGTACTGCAGGCGCATTAATTGTAATTGCGAATTACAATTAATGAAGAGAGAGAGTGTCAGACGGGCACGGGGCCGTGTTCAGCGGACACGGGGCCGTGCCCAGCTCTCTGTTCAGCCTATAAATAGGAGTGTTTGGATTCATTTCAACTCATCCCTTGGCACACCACCTCTCTCACACTTTATCCACCACCCACCACCACCATAACACCATCATCCACCACCATCATCCATTGTCCATCGTAGAGTGTGTGAGTCGTCTCGGGATCCAAGATTGATCGTAAGAGTTCTTGACAATCAAGGCCATGTTTGCCTAAGTCTCTTACATCACTTGGTGAAGACAAAGTGTCTAGTATAATACTTTTTATTTCTAATCTTTTGCACTTTTTATTTGGTTTTGTATTAATGACTTTAATAACTAGTTACTTATGTTGAAGGTGATCTTTCCTTATCGTTTGTCCGTGGTGTCTTGGCATTATTTTACTGTCTATATAAAATAAAAGATTTTCACCATTCATATCTCCACGGTCTATATGGAGGTATGTTGGCAACCTGGTCGGGGGTTAAGGGAACGGTTTGGTAAAGGTCTTGCCATTGTTCAGCGTTTAGAGGTCCTGCAATGGACCTGGGTCAAATTTAGTAGGACCTCCTTCAATGCTTCACGGTATTGGATGGCGGGGGTCCAAACTCTTTGATCCCCTCATAAGTTAACTACTATTAATACTATAACCCGGCTATTTAGGACTGTATCCCTGCTGACTCAGACTACTTAGCCGAGGGTAACGTCGCCGCCAAAAGCGGGGCCTACCACAATACTGCATTAATAACTTAATTCATTATCTTCCAATAATCCACCCCTTTAGGATTGTATCCTTGCTGACTCAAACTACTGGGGTGAGGGTAACGTCACCTTCAAAAGAGGGGCCTACTACAATAACTAAGATAATCTCTTAATTATGTGCAAAAGTGCGGAAATAATCAAAGGTTATACTAGATACGAGTCGGAACCAAGTGATTCATCTTGTCTATCTGTTTTTCTTTTATTTTTATTTTCAGCATTTTAGTTAGTTTTATTTTTCTTAGTTTAAAACCTTTTTTCTAAACTTTTTATTTTGATTAGACGTTGAGGATAAACCGGTACTAAAAGCTCTTGTGTCCTTGGACGACCTCGGTATCTTACCAACGCTATACTACACTCAACGATGGGTGCACTTGCCCATATGTGTGTTTAGTGTTAGTGAAATATCGTGTTTTATAAATTTAAAACTTGGCTAAAATAAGTGTTAAAAAGGGCTTAAAATATACACCTAATATATACGACACTTAAACGCGCATCAAGTTTTTGGCGCCGTTGCCGGGGACACAAGGATTTTAAGAAAGCTTAAAATCGACGGCCTAATTAGTTTTTCAAAACCTTTTTAAAAGCGCGCACATTTTTCTGCATTTTAGTTTAGCTTTGCATTTACAGTAGCCTGTACACGGGGCCGTGTTCGCTGAACACGGGGCCGTGCTGCACATTTTCATAAAAACACCCAGTAACAGAAGTTTGAACACGGGCCGTGCTCACTGAACACGCCCCGTGCTCAACGAAATCAGTAAATTTAATTAAAACGCCCAGATACAGATCCTGAACACGGGGCCGTGCTCACTGAACACGGGGCCGTGTCCAGCCTCTGTTTCCGTTTTTATTTTTGTTTTCTGATCTCGAGACTTAATTGTGGTCTGCTGAGTGATTCTTATGGATCAATACTCAGGAGGTTACAACTACACCTATGATGAGGATGATTATAGGGGTAATTATTGCACTAATTGTCGTAATGCACGTTCGATTCAAAATAATCACTCATATCAACCATCCAATTCATACACCTACTATGAGGAGCCCAGGTACGAGCCATCAACTTCATATACATCCTATGAAGACCAAAGGTATGAACCTCCTCCCTCATACTCATATTTTGATGAACCAAGGTATGAGCCCTCATACTCACACTTTGAGGAACCAAGATATGAGCCACCACCCTCGTATGCTTATTATGAGGAACCTTGGCGTGAACAACCCACCTCATATGAGTATTATGGAGAACAAAATTACGAACCTTATCCATCATATGCTTACAATGAAGAACAATGGTGCGAACCATCGACTTCATATGAGTATTATGAGGAACAAAGGGTCGAACAACCGGATTCAAGCTTAGGAAATGATGATTCTTTTTCTATAACCGAAGTGACCGATAGGATATTAGAACACATTAGAGTTATCGATCGATGTATAAAAGAAGCTCGCGCAAGGGAAGAGGAGTCCCGCGCAAGAGAAGAACTAAAAAAGGAAGAGATAACTAAAAGTGTTAAAATGGAAGAACAAATAAGTGAAAAACCGACACATGAGTTAAACAACGAAAAAGGTGAGTCCGACAACGTTAAAATTCAAGAAGAGTCTAATTTTGAAGAAATTAATCTCTTGTCACCTTCTTTTGAAAATCATTGTTTAGTACCCACTCATGCTAAGTTTTTAAAAGAGTTAAATACTAACGCTAAAATTGACGAAATGGTAAGTGTTAAGTTAACTAATGATCAAACTACACTAATAAAAGAAGACCCATTTGAAATTAACATTACACCGGTTCCATGTTTCTTTCAAAATTCGTTTATTAGTAATGTCACCATCGATAAAGATCTTTGTGTTAACATAATGCCTAACTACATTTTCGAAAAATTAAGTATTAGTGATTTTTCTCCACTTCAAATACCCATTTTTCTATCCAATCGGAAAGTAATAAAATCAATAAGTATAGTTGAAGATGTCTTGGTTCAAGCAAATCAAATGGTAATCCCAACCGACTTTGTCATCCTCGATGACGCTCCTCTAGTGTTGGGATGACCATTTGTAAAAACTCACGAAGCTTTGAAAAACCGGAAGTTCAATAATCTACCTCTTCAATTAGGGGCATTTAAAAGAAGTGTCGATCTCGAACGATCAATGAAATATCCATTCGGCAATAATGACCCCCTAATTGAAGATGAAGATGAACCACCCGATACAAGTGAAGAGATTGACCACTTTGTTGAAGAAGAGGTCGCCATAGAACAAACTTTTAAAGTTCTTGATCGATATGAGCAACCAAATAAGGAGTCTCCTAAAGACCCACCACTTGAGCTCAAAGAACTTCCAAAAGGTTTGGAATATGCTTTTCTAGACAAAGGTGGTAAGTTACCTGTAATTATTTCATCTAAATTAGATAACTTAGAAAAAGAAAAATTAATTAATCTTTTGAAAAAACACAAAAATGCAATAGCTTGGAAACTTGTAGACATAAAAGGAATTAGTCCTTCTATGTGCACACACAAAATTTTGATGAATGATGACTACAAATCGGTCATACAACCACAACGTCGAGTAAATCCAAATGTTCAAGAAGTGGTTAAAAACGAAGTCATCAGGCTACTTGACGCCGGACTTATCTATCCTATCTCCGATAGTCCTTGGGTGAGTCCCGTCCAAGTAGTTCCAAAGAAAGGAGGTATGACGGTAATTACTAACGAAAAGAATGAACTAATACCAACGAGAACCGTCACAGGATGGAGAGTATGTATAGATTATAGACGATTAAATGAAGCAACAAGAAAGGATCACTTTCCTTTACCCTTCATTGATCAAATGTTAGAAAGATTATCCGGTCATAAATTTTACTGTTTCTTGGATGGTTTTTCAGGTTACTTTCAAATCCCGATAGCACCCGAAGACCAAGAAAAGACAACTTTCACATGTCCCTATGGAACTTTTGCTTATCGACGCATGCCGTTTGGTCTATGTAATGCCCCAGCAACATTCCAACGTTGCATGGTAGCCATTTTCCTTGACATGATAGAAAAGACAATGGAAGTCTTTATGGATGACTTTTCTATCTTTGGGGATTCATATGACCAATGCCTCGATAATCTTGAACGAATGCTATCCCGATGTGAGGAAACTAACCTCGCCCTTAATTGGGAAAAATGCCATTTCATGGTAACGGAGGGAATAGTACTCGGTCACAAGATCTCAAGCGAAGGAATGGAGGTGGATCGAGCCAAAATAGATACCATTTCTAGATTACCACCCCCATCCTCCGTACGAGCTATCAGAAGTTTCCTAGGGCATGCCGGATTTTATAGGCGATTTATCAAAGACTTTTCAAAAATCTCAAGGCCTCTAACGAAGTTACTTGAAAAAGATGCTCCATTCATCTTTGACAAGGATTGCAATCAAGCATTTCTTACCCTAAAAGAAATGCTAGTCAATGCACCTATCATGATAGCGCCTGATTGGAAATTTCCTTTCGAAATCATGTGTGATGCCAGTGACTTTGCAGTTGGAGCTGTCTTGGGACAGAGAAAAGAAAAGCATTTCCACCCAATCTATTATGCTAGTAAAACACTTAATGATGCACAAGAAAATTACACAACAACTGAAAAAGAATTACTAGCTGTGGTATTTGCTTTTGATAAATTTCGTTCTTATCTTGTTCTTTCTAAAACTATAGTCTATACAGACCATGCAGCCATTCGATATCTCTTCAAGAAGCAAGACGCAAAACCACGTTTGATTAGGTGGATTCTACTCCTCCAAGAATTTGACATTGAAATCAAGGACAAAAGAGGAGCAGAAAATACCGCAGCAGATCATCTTTCACGCTTAGAAGACCCAGCTTTAGAAGCAACCAGGGAAGAGCAAATCAACGAAAAATTTCCAACTGAGTCCCTGGAAATGGTGGAATACAAGGAAGAACCATGGTATGCCGACTATGCTAACTACCTAGCTAGCGGTATAGTCGCAAAAGGATGGCCACATCATCAAAGAAAAAAATTCTTTGCTAATGTGAAACACTACTTTTGGGAAGATCCATATCTTTTCAAAATGTGTGCCGACCAACTCGTCAGACGATGCGTACATGGTAGTGAAGCACGAAGAATTCTCCGCCATTGTCATGAAGGTCTATACGGAGGACATCATGGTGCTGCTAGTACCGCACGGAAGGTATTCGATTCAGGATTTTATTGGCCAACCATTTACAAAGACGCTCAAAGTCTTGTAAAAACATGTGATGCTTGCCAAAGAACAGGTATATTTCTTCCAAAAACGAAATGCCACAAAATGGCATTCTTGTTTGTGAAATTTTTGATGTGTGGGGACTAGACTTTATGGGACCTTTCCCACCATCGAAAGGAAACAAATATATACTTGTGGCAGTAGATTACTTGTCTAAATGGGCCGAGGCCGAGGCACTTCCAACAAATGATGGAAGAGTCGTGGTAAGATTTCTGAAAAAATTATTCTCTCGTTTTGGCACACCTAAAGCTTTAATAAGTGATAGAGGTACCCATTTTTGCAACCACCAACTTGAAAATTTTTTAACAAGATATGGGGTCTATCACCGGGTTTCAACAGCATATCACCCTCAAACAAACGGACAAGCCGAAGTGACTAATAGAGGTTTAAAACGAATACTCGAAAAAACCGTAGGTTTAAATAAAAAAGAATGGGCTGATAAATTAGATGATGCTTTATGGGCTTTTCGAACTGCTTATAAAACAACAATAGGAACAACCCCATATAAGCTAGTCTATGGAAAAAGTTGTCATTTGCCAGTGGAAATTGCGCACAAAGCCTACTGGGCAATCAAAAATGTAAACTTGGATTTAGAATTTGCTGGTAAAAATCGATTTTGTCAATTAAACGAATTAGACGAGCATAGGAATTATGCATACTCAAACTCTGAAATTTATAAGGAAAGAATGAAAAATTTGCATGACAAACATATTAAACCTAATGAATTTCGGGTAGGGGATCTAGTCCTTTTGTTTAATTCACGACTTCGATTATTTCCTGGTAAATTAAAGTCTAGGTGGTCAAGACCTTTTTCCATCACCCATATTTTTCCACACGGTGCAGTAGAAATTAAATCTCGAAATGGGCCACCATTTAAAGTCAATGGCCAACGGCTGAAACTCTATCAAGGATTTATTGAGGATGAGGAAGAAGAGATCTCGCTTCAAACGGTGGAAGAATAAAAACATCATGCCTGGTAAGTTACGAACGATTGAGACGACAAAATAAAGTGGTAAGTTTTCTAACCATAGCTTATGGGAAAAAGGGGCACTCACACGCGCACTAAAAAAAAAAAAAAAAAAAACCGCTCGGCACGAGGCCGTGTCCGCAGGACATGGGGCCGTGTTCGCGCTGCAGACGGGATAAAACCCCTTTTTCAAAACAGTTTCTTCATTCCACACGCCCCGTTTCCCCACAAAAGCTCTGGTTTCAGGCGATTTTTCGCAAAATTTCGACGTCTCCTATCGATCTAACAACGTCAAGGTATGAATCTATCACTCTTAGTAGTTAGATTAGTTACTTGCATGTAGTTAAAACACCACAAATTTGGGGAAAAATCTAGGGTTCTTGAAGTTCATCCGGATCGAACCTCAAATTTTTGCCTAAATCTGTTTGCATGTAGTTAGATTAGTGTTAAGGGAAGTAAATACACTTGTATTGTTCATAGATTTAACCGATTTCTCACAAAAATCCCAAACCCTTGTTCTTGAACCGAAAAAGATAAATTTGATAGGGTAAACGGGATGTTTTGGGAAAAACGGTGTTTAGGGTTTCATTTTCGAGGGAAACCGCACCTATTGGACAAAAAAATTTTCAAGTTTTCGAAACCGGGTCGAAAAATGGGATTTTTGAGTAACAGACCCCTGGACACGGGGCCGTGTTCGCTGAACACGGGGTCGTGTCCAGGCCGCTGTTTGCAGTTTTTGTCCGAAAATATTTCTGTTTCATGCTAACTTTTGGTGTATTCTTGCAGATGGCCAGGAAGTTTACAAGATTCAACGCCAATGAGCTAGATGCAAGAGCTCGATACGAGCTTCTTCAAACAAGGCCGGAGGAATACCCGAGGCAGGCTTGCACAGAACTGCTAACCATGGTGAATCAAATTGACCGTTTCAACAACATTGTCACGGGACCACTCAGAGTCGCACTAACAACCTGACTCCGTTCCGTCCATGAATGCACCTTGGAATTCTACAGCACCTTTGAATTCGCTTCAAGGTGCGACCCGTTCGATAATAATGGGGTGTCATTCCGGTGTGGCGGAACAAGGTACTCGATCTCTATGGCACAATTTGGGTCGATTATCGGGTTGTATGCGGAAGAGGATGCGGGAGACGAAGAAAATACTGGGGGATTGAGAGAGGTTGAAGACAACGAACGCCAAGCCATGTGGGCTCAGATTGGGGAAGGGTTCTACAATCCGAGCAGCACTAAGAGTACCAAGCTGAGGGATCCGCTTTACAGATACATTCATAGGCTCCTCGGCTACTCTCTTAGCCAAAGGCATGACAGTGGTGGCGTCGTTGGGTTAAGAGATTTGCTTGTCCTCCATTGCATTCACAACCGCAGGCCGCTCGATGTTCCGTTCCTCATGCTCCGAAACATGCATCACAACCGCCTTGCTAGCGCACCGACTCCTATTTTCTTCGGGGGTTGGGTGCACCGTCTCTTCAAGCATTTCGCACACATACCTAGGTCATTTGAGAGGAGCCCATGGTCGGGCACGGTGGATATTAACATATGCTGCTCAATGAACCTGATTTATGAGGCAGAAGACGGGACAGTAACCTTTCAAAGGATGCAAGGTCATGCATGGAACCCGCAAGAAGCACTTGTCCTCCCAGCTCCTCAACATCATCAGTACCAATACCCACCCCACGGTGATCCGGGCCAATCATCCTCCTCGGGAGGTGGTTTTCCTAATTTTCAAAGTTTGCATGATTTGTTGCAGGAAAACCTCATGTGTACTCGGAACACCTATAACATGGCGAGCAACACCTACCACCGGGTCGGAGCTATTGAAAGAAACCTATCCGAGATACAAGAGGATGTCGGATACATACGAGACCACATTGCACGCCATGGAGGGGATGATGACGATGATGATGATGATGATGCTATGGAGTAGGCGGGAGGAGCATAGGAGGAAGCGGTTGATTGATGACTCCCCAGGTTAACCCTTTGCAATCTTGAACAATTGATGGCCTGCGTGCCAAGTGTCAGACAATTTACTTTTCCTAACTATTTCCTGCATTTTATTTTTCTTTTTCTTTTACTTTATGCCTGGAACAATTAACTGTGGTAATGTAGGATGTTTGTGTTGCTTGGTGTGGTATTAAGTGATGAAACAGGTACAAACCAAGGCTTGGGGTGCTAAGCCTCAGCACTTATAGAGCCAGGATGGAAAAACCGGAGGAAGAAACCTGTTTTTCAGGCTTTCAGACTGTCCACACGGGGACGTGCCCAGCCAGCACGCCCCCGTGCTCACCTCCCAGACCTGCTGTTTGGCTCTGTCCTGCAGATTTTTGTCAAACACGTGGACGTGTCCAGTGGACACGGGGCCGTGTTCACCTTCTGTAAGTTCTCGTTACTGGCAGTTCGCCACGGGGTCGTGTCCAGTGGACATGGGGCCGTGTCCAGTCAACCAGTAACATAAATCTTTGCTTTTTACACCATTTTACACATCTAATCAACCTAAAAATTTATTTTTGGGACACATTGAGGACAATGTGTAATTTAAGTGTGGGGGGGATGCTAAAACCTTGAATTTTTTGCAAGTCCTAAACACAAGCCTTACACAAAACTCTATTGGAACCGCTAATCACCCCAAATTTTTTCAAAAATTTCATTTTTCTTACTTGTCTAGGTTAATTCGGGAAATTCAAGTTCTCAAAAAGGTTATATTTTTTACGAGTTTACAACCGATAGCGTAGTGATAAAAAGAACCAACATAAGAAAATTATGAAAAGGCATGACAAACTTAGTTAAAATTTGATTATATATACTTGATCACATAAAAACCCATTCCCACAAAAGTGAGTTTTGAGCCTTTATTGAGCATACAAATTTACATCTTTAGACTAAATGCTCATTTTTCGTTTCTTGTGTGAATAGCCGCTTGGTTCTTACAACTCTAGAACTTGCCATGACGATACATTCCCGGTCCTTATCAACTTAAACCCGAGTAAGTAAATGATGGAGGCATTAGGACTAACCCCTTTTATTTCTACACCATTATTTTTCTTTTTCTTTTACCACCTACCCAAAAATCCCCCTAGTTAGCCCCTTTGAGCCTAAACCTTTTCATTTCATCACCCAAACAAAAACAAAAAAACCCTTTTACCCACCAAAACCTTTTTCATTTTTAACCCTTTGTTTTAGTAACAAGTTCGGTTTTTCGTATGATAAAAAAAAAAATGTGTTGATGATGAAGCAAAAAGAAAAATAAACAAACAAGTTCATCAAAAATAACTTTGTTTGAATAAAAGCTTCATCAAAATAAAAAGTTACAAAAATAGAAAGTCTTACGAAAACCGACACTTGTTACGCTTTTTCGCCCTTTTTCTACTAACCACTATCCCAACCACCTACCTTTAACCCAAGCCTAACCCTTAACCCACAAAGTCCTCTTGATATTTACAAAGGTATAAAAGTTAAAAAGGAGGAGGATTGATTGCTTGGCAAGCTTATGGTAGGAATAAGTTCCATGCCGCTCTCGAGTGATTCACTAAAAAAAATACACCTTCGGCCGAGTGTGAGTGATTTCTCCCGTGAGGTATGTGAACTTGTATATAAATAGAATTTTAAAAAGGCATGTTATGCCCAAATAAGTAATTTCTCCTATGAAACGTTCTAAATAAATCATTACGAATAGGATTGTAAATAAATAAAAATAAAACCCAAAAAGATCTTGGACATCCCGACACTCTACGACAAGCCCAAAAACCTTCTCTTCTACCTATTCCATTTGGGAGTGTAAGCCACATATTAAAGGGTTTTGCTTGAGGACAAGCAAAAGTTCAAGTGTGGGGGTATTTGATGTGTGCAAAATGCAACATATAAATTACATCAATTAAGGCAATAAACTAACCCTTTTTAAGTACTAATATTGGAAAAAGAGTGTTTTTGTCTTCCTTTTGTATTTTCAGGATTAAATGAGCTCAAAAACACAAAAGAAGCAAAAAGACAGCTGATTCCAACATAAATACAAGGAAAGGAACACTAGTGGACTGCCCGACCCCTCAACGGCACCTTCCAAAGCAAAATAGAGAAGACAGAAGTCTGAAGACGCCCCGTGCTCAGCCAGCACGGGGCCGTGCCCAAGAAGCAGCAGAAAAGACAAACCTATAGAAGCTTCTATTGCCCACCACGGGGCGTGCCCAGCGGACACGGGGGCGTGTCGAAAGTACTGCAGGCGCATTAATTGTAATTGCGAATTACAATTAATGAAGAGAGAGAGTGTCAGACGGGCACGGGGCCGTGTTCAGCGGACACGGGGCCGTGCCCAGCTCTCTGTTCAGCCTATAAATAGGAGTGTTTGGATTCATTTCAACTCATCCCTTGGCACACCACCTCTCTCACACTTTATCCACCACCCACCACCACCATAACACCATCATCCACCACCATCATCCATTGTCCATCGTAGAGTGTGTGAGTCGTCTCGGGATCCAAGATTGATCGTAAGAGTTCTTGACAATCAAGGCCATGTTTGCCTAAGTCTCTTACATCACTTGGTGAAGACAAAGTGTCTAGTATAATACTTTTTATTTCTAATCTTTTGCACTTTTTATTTGGTTTTGTATTAATGACTTTAATAACTAGTTACTTATGTTGAAGGTGATCTTTCCTTATCGTTTGTCCGTGGTGTCTTGGCATTATTTTACTGTCTATATAAAATAAAAGATTTTCACCATTCATATCTCCACGGTCTATATGGAGGTATGTTGGCTACCTGGTTGGGGGTTAAGGGAACGGTTTGGTAAAGGTCTTGCCATTGTTCAGCGTTTAGAGGTCCTGCAATGGACCTGGGTCAAATTTAGTAGGACCTCCTTCAATGCTTCACGGTATTGGATGGCGGGGGTCCAAACTCTTTGATCCCCTCATAAGTTAACTACTATTAATACTATAACCCGGCTATTTAGGATTGTATCCCTGCTGACTCAGACTACTTAGCCGAGGGTAACGTCGCCGCCAAAAGCGGGGCCTACCACAATACTGCATTAATAACTTAATTCATTATCTTCTAATAATCCACCCCTTTAGGATTGTATCCTTGCTGACTCAAACTACTGGGGTGAGGGTAACGTCACCTTCAAAAGAGGGGCCTACTACAATAACTAAGATAATCTCTTAATTATGTGCAAAAGTGCGGAAATAATCAAAGGTTATACTAGATACGAGTCGGAACCAAGTGATTCATCTTGTCTATCTGTTTTTCTTTTATTTTTATTTTCAGCATTTTAGTTAGTTTTATTTTTCTTAGTTTAAAACCTTTTTTCTAAACTTTTTATTTTGATTAGACGTTGAGGATAAACCGGTACTAAAAGCTCTTGTGTCCTTGGACGACCTCGGTATCTTACCAACGCTATACTACACTCAACGATGGGTGCACTTGCCCATATGTGTGTTTAGTGTTAGTGAAATATCGTGTTTTATAAATTTAAAACTTGGCTAAAATAAGTGTTAAAAAGGGCTTAAAATATACACCTAATATATACGACACTTAAACGCGCATCAAGTTTTTGGCGCCGTTGCCGGGGACACAAGGATTTTAAGAAAGCTTAAAATCGACGGCCTAATCAGTTTTTCAAAACCTTTTTAAAAGCGCGCACATTTTTCTGCATTTTAGTTTAGCTTTGCATTTACAGTAGCCTGTACACGGGGCCGTGTTCGCTGAACACGGGGCCGTGCTGCACATTTTCATAAAAACACCCAGTAACAGAAGTTTGAACACGGGCCGTGCTCACTGAACACGCCCCGTGCTCAACGAAATCAGTAAATTTAATTAAAACGCCCAGATACAGATCCTGAACACGGGGCCGTGCTCACTGAACACGGGGCCGTGTCCAGCCTCTGTTTCCGTTTTTATTTTTGTTTTCTGATCTCGAGACTTAATTGTGGTCTGCTGAGTGATTCTTATGGATCAATACTCAGGAGGTTACAACTACACCTATGATGAGGATGATTATAGGGGTAATTATTGCACTAATTGTCGTAATGCACGTTCGATTCAAAATAATCACTCATATCAACCATCCAATTCATACACCTACTATGAGGAGCCCAGGTACGAGCCATCAACTTCATATACATCCTATGAAGACCAAAGGTATGAACCTCCTCCCTCATACTCATATTTTGATGAACCAAGGTATGAGCCCTCATACTCACACTTTGAGGAACCAAGATATGAGCCACCACCTTCGTATGCTTATTATGAGGAACCTTGGCGTGAACAACCCACCTCATATGAGTATTATGGAGAACAAAATTACGAACCTTATCCATCATATGCTTACAATGAAGAACAATGGTGCGAACCATCGACTTCATATGAGTATTATGAGGAACAAAGGGTCGAACAACCGGATTCAAGCTTAGGAAATGATGATTCTTTTTCTATAACCGAAGTGACCGATAGGATATTAGAACACATTAGAGTTATCGATCGATGTATAAAAGAAGCTCGCGCAAGGGAAGAGGAGTCCCGCGCAAGAGAAGAACTAAAAAAGGAAGAGATAACTAAAAGTGTTAAAATGGAAGAACAAATAAGTGAAAAACCGACACATGAGTTAAACAACGAAAAAGGTGAGTCCGACAACGTTAAAATTCAAGAAGAGTCTAATTTTGAAGAAATTAATCTCTTGTCACCTTCTTTTGAAAATCATTGTTTAGTACCCACTCATGCTAAGTTTTTAAAAGAGTTAAATACTAACGCTAAAATTGACGAAATGGTAAGTGTTAAGTTAACTAATGATCAAACTACACTAATAAAAGAAGACCCATTTGAAATTAACATTACACCGGTTCCATGTTTCTTTCAAAATTCGTTTATTAGTAATGTCACCATCGATAAAGATCTTTGTGTTAACATAATGCCTAACTACATTTTCGAAAAATTAAGTATTAGTGATTTTTCTCCACTTCAAATACCCATTTTTCTATCCAATCGGAAAGTAATAAAATCAATCGGTATAGTTGAAGATGTCTTGGTTCAAGCAAATCAAATGGTAATCCCAACCGACTTTGTCATCCTCGATGACGCTCCTCTAGTGTTGGGACGACCATTTGTAAAAACTCACGAAGCTTTGAAAAACCGGAAGTTCAATAATCTACCTCTTCAATTAGGGGCATTTAAAAGAAGTGTCGATCTCGAACGATCAATGAAATATCCATTCGGCAATAATGACCCCCTAATTGAAGATGAAGATGAACCACCCGATACAAGTGAAGAGATTGACCACTTTGTTGAAGAAGAGGTCGCCATAGAACAAACTTTTAAAGTTCTTGATCGATATGAGCAACCAAATAAGAAGTCTCCTAAAGACCCACCACTTGAGCTCAAAGAACTTCCAAAAGGTTTGGAATATGCTTTTCTAGACAAAGGTGGTAAGTTACCTGTAATTATTTCATCTAAATTAGATAACTTAGAAAAAGAAAAATTAATTAATCTTTTGAAAAAACACAAAAATGCAATAGCTTGGAAACTTGTAGACATAAAAGGAATTAGTCCTTCTATGTGCACACACAAAATTTTGATGAATGATGACTACAAATCGGTCATACAACCACAACGTCGAGTAAATCCAAATGTTCAAGAAGTGGTTAAAAACGAAGTCATCAGGCTACTTGACGCCGGACTTATCTATCCTATCTCCGATAGTCCTTGGGTGAGTCCCGTCCAAGTAGTTCCAAAGAAAGGAGGCATGACGGTAATTACTAACGAAAAGAATGAACTAATACCAACGAGAACCGTCACAGGATGGAGAGTATGTATAGATTATAGACGATTAAATGAAGCAACAAGAAAGGATCACTTTCCTTTACCCTTCATTGATCAAATGTTAGAAAGATTATCCGGTCATAAATTTTACTGTTTCTTGGATGGTTTTTCAGGTTACTTTCAAATCCCGATAGCACCCGAAGACCAAGAAAAGACAACTTTCACATGTCCCTATGGAACTTTTGCTTATCGACGCATGCCGTTTGGTCTATGTAATGCCCCAGCAACATTCCAACGTTGCATGGTAGCCATTTTCCTTGACATGATAGAAAAGACAATGGAAGTCTTTATGGATGACTTTTCTATCTTTGGGGATTCATATGACCAATGCCTCGATAATCTTGAACGAATGCTATCCCGATGTGAGGAAACTAACCTCGCCCTTAATTGGGAAAAATGCCATTTCATGGTAACGGAGGGAATAGTACTCGGTCACAAGATCTCAAGCGAAGGAATGGAGGTGGATCGAGCCAAAATAGATACCATTTCTAGATTACCACCCCCATCCTCCGTACGAGCTATCAGAAGTTTCCTAGGGCATGCCGGATTTTATAGGCGATTTATCAAAGACTTTTCAAAAATCTCAAGGCCTCTAACGAAGTTACTTGAAAAAGATGCTCCATTCATCTTTGACAAGGATTGCAATCAAGCATTTCTTACCCTAAAAGAAATGCTAGTCAATGCACCTATCATGATAGCGCCTGATTGGAAATTTCCTTTCGAAATCATGTGTGATGCCAGTGACTTTGCAGTTGGAGCTGTCTTGGGACAGAGAAAAGAAAAGCATTTCCACCCAATCTATTATGCTAGTAAAACACTTAATGATGCACAAGAAAATTACACAACAACTGAAAAAGAATTACTAGCTGTGGTATTTGCTTTTGATAAATTTCGTTCTTATCTTGTTCTTTCTAAAACTATAGTCTATACAGACCATGCAGCCATTCGATATCTCTTCAAGAAGCAAGACGCAAAACCACGTTTGATTAGGTGGATTCTACTCCTCCAAGAATTTGACATTGAAATCAAGGACAAAAGAGGAGCAGAAAATACCGCAGCAGATCATCTTTCACGCTTAGAAGACCCAGCTTTAGAAGCAACCAGGGAAGAGCAAATCAACGAAAAATTTCCAACTGAGTCCCTGGAAATGGTGGAATACAAGGAAGAACCATGGTATGCCGACTATGCTAACTACCTAGCTAGCGGTATAGTCGCAAAAGGATGGCCACATCATCAAAGAAAAAAATTCTTTGCTAATGTGAAACACTACTTTTGGGAAGATCCATATCTTTTCAAAATGTGTGCCGACCAACTCGTCAGACGATGCGTACATGGTAGTGAAGCACGAAGAATTCTCCGCCATTGTCATGAAGGTCTATACGGAGGACATCATGGTGCTGCTAGTACCGCACGGAAGGTATTCGATTCAGGATTTTATTGGCCAACCATTTACAAAGACGCTCAAAGTCTTGTAAAAACATGTGATGCTTGCCAAAGAACAGGTATATTTCTTCCAAAAACGAAATGCCACAAAATGGCATTCTTGTTTGTGAAATTTTTGATGTGTGGGGACTAGACTTTATGGGACCTTTCCCACCATCGAAAGGAAACAAATATATACTTGTGGCAGTAGATTACTTGTCTAAATGGGCCGAGGCCGAGGCACTTCCAACAAATGATGGAAGAGTCGTGGTAAGATTTCTGAAAAAATTATTCTCTCGTTTTGGCACACCTAAAGCTTTAATAAGTGATAGAGGTACCCATTTTTGCAACCACCAACTTGAAATTTTTTTAACAAGATATGGGGTCTATCACCGGGTTTCAACAGCATATCACCCTCAAACAAACGGACAAGCCGAAGTGACTAATAGAGGTTTAAAACGAATACTCGAAAAAACCGTAGGTTTAAATAAAAAAGAATGGGCTGATAAATTAGATGATGCTTTATGGGCTTTTCGAACTGCTTATAAAACAACAATAGGAACAACCCCATATAAGCTAGTCTATGGAAAAAGTTGTCATTTGCCAGTGGAAATTGCGCACAAAGCCTACTGGGCAATCAAAAATGTAAACTTGGATTTAGAATTTGCTGGTAAAAATCGATTTTGTCAATTAAACGAATTAGACGAGCATAGGAATTATGCATACTCAAACTCTGAAATTTATAAGGAAAGAATGAAAAATTTGCATGACAAACATATTAAACCTAATGAATTTCGGGTAGGGGATCTAGTCCTTTTGTTTAATTCACGACTTCGATTATTTCCTGGTAAATTAAAGTCTAGGTGGTCAAGACCTTTTTCCATCACCCATATTTTTCCACACGGTGCAGTAGAAATTAAATCTCGAAATGGGCCACCATTTAAAGTCAATGGCCAACGGCTGAAACTCTATCAAGGATTTATTGAGGATGAGGAAGAAGAGATCTCGCTTCAAACGGTGGAAGAATAAAAACATCATGCCTGGTAAGTTACGAACGATTGAGACGACAAAATAAAGTGGTAAGTTTTCTAACCATAGCTTATGGGAAAAAGGGGCACTCACACGCGCACTAAAAAAAAAAAAAAAAAAAACCGCTCGGCACGAGGCCGTGTCCGCAGGACATGGGGCCGTGTTCGCGCTGCAGACGGGATAAAACCCCTTTTTCAAAACAGTTTCTTCATTCCACACGCCCCGTTTCCCCACAAAAGCTCTGGTTTCAGGCGATTTTTCGCAAAATTTCGACGTCTCCTATCGATCTAAACAGCACTTCTCGGGGTTTAGCTTCATATTCACATCTTGCATAGTGCGGAGGGTCTCGGCTATGTCATCTATCATGGCCATCTCGGTCAGGCTCTTGATAACGATGTCATCAACGTATACCTCCAAGTTCCTCCCCCGTTGTTCCCTGAAGAGTCACACTAACAACCTGACTCCGTTCCGTCCATGAATGCACCTTGGAATTCTACAGCACCTTTGAATTCGCTTCAAGGTGCGACCCGTTCGATAATAATGGGGTGTCATTCCGGTGTGGCGGAACAAGGTACTCGATCTCTATGGCACAATTTGGGTCGATTATCGGGTTGTATGCGGAAGAGGATGCGGGAGACGAAGAAAATACTGGGGGATTGAGAGAGGTTGAAGACAACGAACGCCAAGCCATGTGGGCTCAGATTGGGGAAGGGTTCTACAATCCGAGCAGCACTAAGAGTACCAAGCTGAGGGATCCGCTTTACAGATACATTCATAGGCTCCTCGGCTACTCTCTTAGCCAAAGGCATGACAGTGGTGGCGTCGTTGGGTTAAGAGATTTGCTTGTCCTCCATTGCATTCACAACCGCAGGCCGCTCGATGTTCCGTTCCTCATGCTCCGAAACATGCATCACAACCGCCTTGCTAGCGCACCGACTCCTATTTTCTTCGGGGGTTGGGTGCACCGTCTCTTCAAGCATTTCGCACACATACCTAGGTCATTTGAGAGGAGCCCATGGTCGGGCACGGTGGATATTAACATATGCTGCTCAATGAACCTGATTTATGAGGCAGAAGACGGGACAGTAACCTTTCAAAGGATGCAAGGTCATGCATGGAACCCGCAAGAAGCACTTGTCCTCCCAGCTCCTCAACATCATCAGTACCAATACCCACCCCACGGTGATCCGGGCCAATCATCCTCCTCGGGAGGTGGTTTTCCTAATTTTCAAAGTTTGCATGATTTGTTGCAGGAAAACCTCATGTGTACTCGGAACACCTATAACATGGCGAGCAACACCTACCACCGGGTCGGAGCTATTGAAAGAAACCTATCCGAGATACAAGAGGATGTCGGATACATACGAGACCACATTGCACGCCATGGAGGGGATGATGACGATGATGATGATGATGATGCTATGGAGTAGGCGGGAGGAGCATAGGAGGAAGCGGTTGATTGATGACTCCCCAGGTTAACCCTTTGCAATCTTGAACAATTGATGGCCTGCGTGCCAAGTGTCAGACAATTTACTTTTCCTAACTATTTCCTGCATTTTATTTTTCTTTTTCTTTTACTTTATGCCTGGAACAATTAACTGTGGTAATGTAGGATGTTTGTGTTGCTTGGTGTGGTATTAAGTGATGAAACAGGTACAAACCAAGGCTTGGGGTGCTAAGCCTCAGCACTTATAGAGCCAGGATGGAAAAACCGGAGGAAGAAACCTGTTTTTCAGGCTTTCAGACTGTCCACACGGGGACGTGCCCAGCCAGCACGCCCCCGTGCTCACCTCCCAGACCTGCTGTTTGGCTCTGTCCTGCAGATTTTTGTCAAACACGTGGACGTGTCCAGTGGACACGGGGCCGTGTTCACCTTCTGTAAGTTCTCGTTACTGGCAGTTCGCCACGGGGTCGTGTCCAGTGGACATGGGGCCGTGTCCAGTCAACCAGTAACATAAATCTTTGCTTTTTACACCATTTTACACATCTAATCAACCTAAAAATTTATTTTTGGGACACATTGAGGACAATGTGTAATTTAAGTGTGGGGGGGATGCTAAAACCTTGAATTTTTTGCAAGTCCTAAACACAAGCCTTACACAAAACTCTATTGGAACCGCTAATCACCCCAAATTTTTTCAAAAATTTCATTTTTCTTACTTGTCTAGGTTAATTCGGGAAATTCAAGTTCTCAAAAAGGTTATATTTTTTACGAGTTTACAACCGATAGCGTAGTGATAAAAAGAACCAACATAAGAAAATTATGAAAAGGCATGACAAACTTAGTTAAAATTTGATTATATATACTTGATCACATAAAAACCCATTCCCACAAAAGTGAGTTTTGAGCCTTTATTGAGCATACAAATTTACATCTTTAGACTAAATGCTCATTTTTCGTTTCTTGTGTGAATAGCCGCTTGGTTCTTACAACTCTAGAACTTGCCATGACGATACATTCCCGGTCCTTATCAACTTAAACCCGAGTAAGTAAATGATGGAGGCATTAGGACTAACCCCTTTTATTTCTACACCATTATTTTTCTTTTTCTTTTACCACCTACCCAAAAATCCCCCTAGTTAGCCCCTTTGAGCCTAAACCTTTTCATTTCATCACCCAAACAAAAACAAAAAAACCCTTTTACCCACCAAAACCTTTTTCATTTTTAACCCTTTGTTTTAGTAACAAGTTCGGTTTTTCGTATGATAAAAAAAAAAATGTGTTGATGATGAAGCAAAAAGAAAAATAAACAAACAAGTTCATCAAAAATAACTTTGTTTGAATAAAAGCTTCATCAAAATAAAAAGTTACAAAAATAGAAAGTCTTACGAAAACCGACACTTGTTACGCTTTTTCGCCCTTTTTCTACTAACCACTATCCCAACCACCTACCTTTAACCCAAGCCTAACCCTTAACCCACAAAGTCCTCTTGATATTTACAAAGGTATAAAAGTTAAAAAGGAGGAGGATTGATTGCTTGGCAAGCTTATGGTAGGAATAAGTTCCATGCCGCTCTCGAGTGATTCACTAAAAAAAATACACCTTCGGCCGAGTGTGAGTGATTTCTCCCGTGAGGTATGTGAACTTGTATATAAATAGAATTTTAAAAAGGCATGTTATGCCCAAATAAGTAATTTCTCCTATGAAACGTTCTAAATAAATCATTACGAATAGGATTGTAAATAAATAAAAATAAAACCCAAAAAGATCTTGGACATCCCGACACTCTACGACAAGCCCAAAAACCTTCTCTTCTACCTATTCCATTTGGGAGTGTAAGCCACATATTAAAGGGTTTTGCTTGAGGACAAGCAAAAGTTCAAGTGTGGGGGTATTTGATGTGTGCAAAATGCAACATATAAATTACATCAATTAAGGCAATAAACTAACCCTTTTTAAGTACTAATATTGGAAAAAGAGTGTTTTTGTCTTCCTTTTGTATTTTCAGGATTAAATGAGCTCAAAAACACAAAAGAAGCAAAAAGACAGCTGATTCCAACATAAATACAAGGAAAGGAACACTAGTGGACTGCCCGACCCCTCAACGACACCTTCCAAAGCAAAATAGAGAAGGCAGAAGTCTGAACACGCCCCGTGCTCAGCCAGCACGGGGCCGTGCCCAAGAAGCAGCAGAAAAGACAAACCTATAGAAGCTTCTATTGCCCACCACGGGGCGTGCCCAGCGGACACGGGGGCGTGTCGAAAGTACTGCAGGCGCATTAATTGTAATTGCGAATTACAATTAATGAAGAGAGAGAGTGTCAGACGGGCACGGGGCCGTGTTCAGTGGACACGGGGCCGTGCCCAGCTCTCTGTTCAGCCTATAAATAGGAGTGTTTGGATTCATTTCAACTCATCCCTTGGCACACCACCTCTCTCACACTTCATCCACCACCCACCACCACCATAACACCATCATCCACCACCATCATCCATTGTCCATCGTAGAGTGTGTGAGTCGTCTCGGGATCCAAGATTGATCGTAAGAGTTCTTGACAATCAAGGCCATGTTTGCCTAAGTCTCTTACATCACTTGGTGAAGACAAAGTGTCTAGTATAATACTTTTTATTTCTAATCTTTTGCACTTTTTATTTGGTTTTGTATTAATGACTTTAATAACTAGTTACTTATGTTGAAGGTGATCTTTCCTTATCGTTTGTCCGTGGTGTCTTGGCATTATTTTACTGTCTATATAAAATAAAAGATTTTCACCATTCATATCTCCACGGTCTATATGGAGGTATGTTGGCTACCTGGTTGGGGGTTAAGGGAACGGTTTGGTAAAGGTCTTGCCATTGTTCAGCGTTTAGAGGTCCTGCAATGGACCTGGGTCAAATTTAGTAGGACCTCCTTCAATGCTTCACGGTATTGGATGGCGGGGGTCCAAACTCTTTGATCCCCTCATAAGTTAACTACTATTAATACTATAACCCGGCTATTTAGGATTGTATCCCTGCTGACTCAGACTACTTAGCCGAGGGTAACGTCGCCGCCAAAAGCGGGGCCTACCACAATACTGCATTAATAACTTAATTCATTATCTTCCAATAATCCACCCCTTTAGGATTGTATCCTTGCTGACTCAAACTACTGGGGTGAGGGTAACGTCACCTTCAAAAGAGGGGCCTACTACAATAACTAAGATAATCTCTTAATTATGTGCAAAAGTGCGGAAATAATCAAAGGTTATACTAGATACGAGTCGGAACCAAGTGATTCATCTTGTCTATCTGTTTTTCTTTTATTTTTATTTTCAGCATTTTAGTTAGTTTTTATTTTTCTTAGTTTAAAACCTTTTTTCTAAACTTTTTATTTTGATTAGACGTTGAGGATAAACCGGTACTAAAAGCTCTTGTGTCCTTGGACGACCTCGGTATCTTACCAACGCTATACTACACTCAACGATGGGTGCACTTGCCCATATGTGTGTTTAGTGTTAGTGAAATATCGTGTTTTATAAATTTAAAACTTGGCTAAAATAAGTGTTAAAAGGGCTTAAAATATACACCTAATATATACGACACTTAAACGCGCATCAGCGGCCCTCCTTTTATTAGGGCCCATGCTCCGTTTTTTCTGCTTTATTGGCTTTGCCCAGGTGTACGTATTGAGCCGGTGTTCAGTCAGGCTTATTGGGATTCCTGTCATATCCCCATGTTGAAATGCAAACACATCAATGTTGAGAAGGAGCAATTCCTTAAGAGCACTCTTGCACTTGTCGCTCAGGTGACTCCCTACTTTAATCGTCTGCTCCGGGAACCTGTCGCAAAGGACCCGTTCCTCGACCCCCACCTTCTGGGGCTTCTCAGATGCTTCCCCCTCGGACACGGAAGAAACTACTTCGTATGCGGACTTTACCCAAGCCAAGCCCTTTGGCGTTTGGAACACTAAGGCTCCGTGTGGGGTGGATGCTTGTGCTTGCAAGTCCCCAATTCCAGGTCTTCCCAGGATTGCGTTGTATTTTGAGGGTGCTCGGAGCACCGTAAAAGTTAGGTTTATAGTTCGAACGCGATCTCCTACCCCAACTGTGAATGGGAGTCTGATCTTTCCCAGGGGGTGTGACACACTGTTGTTGAATCCTACTAGAGGGATGGAGTCCTCCTCAAGCCTGTCTCTTACATCCCTGTCAAACCTGAGGAAACAGTGCTCGTATATAACTTCTACCCCAGATCCCCCGTCCACGTGTATTCTGGCCACTTTGTGGCCAGCTATTATGGCTGAGATGTTTAGTGGGAGCCACTGCACCTCACTTTCCTCCAAGTGTGGCATTAGAATGGGAGCTTTCATGCAGTCCGGGGAGCCCAGGATTCTGGCCTTTACGCTTCTGGTGGTATCAAATTCATTCCTCCTTCTAATCATATCTACATCTGCCCTCCCAGGCTCCCTTGCATCTTTCCCTCTGCGATCCCCCCTCCTTCTTTAATTTCCTTAACCAAATGGGCCAGTTTTCCTGTTTTCACCGCGGCTTCTATTTCCCTCTTTAGGTACATGCAATCATCGGTCTTATGGCCAAATCCTTTGTGAAAGTCACAATATTCGCTTGGTTGTGCCTTTGGCCCAGGCTTTATGGGAGGTGGCCTTGGGAAGGAGTTCTTCACCCTCTCAGTGGACAATATTTCAATAGGGGTCTTGGTGAGAGGGGTGAAGCTGTCAGAGTGGGGGGATGGGCCTCTCCCCCGAGGTCTATATGGGGAGTACGAGGGTCTTGCCATATCATGCAACATTCTATCAAAAGCAGGTTTTTTGGAATAAAGTGTACCTTTATCAAGAGGTTTAGCGAACGGGTTGACCCTTCGGGGTAGGGTATCTGTCTCCTTAGCCTTGCTGATTGTGTCTTTGCCTCTGACAAAGGCTCTGACCCTGTCCATGAGATTGTCAAATGAGTGTGGGAATTCTTCCCCCAGTTTCTCGCATAGTTGTGCATGTTTTAATCCGTTTATGAAGCTGCTGATCTTCATGACCTCCGGGACATCCTTTATGTTCATGCTTTCCTTGACAAACCTCTCCATGTATTGGTCTATCCGTTCGTTGTTCCTTTGCCTAATGTGCAAAATTTCGTTTGGGTTCTTGACCACCTTCCTTTGTTGACCAAAGTTTCTCAGGAACTTTTCACTCAGTTCTTCGTAGCTATCAATCCCCCCAGGAGGGAGGCTGTCGAACCAGAGCCGGGCCCCCTCCGTCAAGGTCTGTACAAACATGTGGCACCAAACTGGCATGGGCCACCGCCCCAGTTGTCCCGCTCCCCTGAAAGCATGGAGATGATCTTCAGGGTCTCTCGTCCCATCATACCGGTCAAAGTTTGGGGGTAACTTCGTCTTAGGGGGCATTGGTGCTTCCGCAATCCTCCGGGTAAACTTTGAGACTTCAGCTAAGTCTCGTGGGAGGTAGGGCTGGTCCAGACCGTCACCGCTTTGGTTCTCCTTCTCTTTTCCTTTTCCCTTCGGCTTCTTTCCTGTGATGAGATCTTCCCTCTCTTCTGAAGACATCTGTCTGAGGGCAGTCATGAATGTTTCTAGTGGGTCACTGCCACTGCTCTTGCTCTTAGGGTTCACCTCGTCCTGGTTGGAAGGTGTGTCGAAAGACAGTCTAGCCCTGAGGCTGTTAAGCTTTTCTTGTCTTTCTAAATCCTCAAGACACCTTTTTAACTTGTCTTTGTGCATGGCGACAAAATCTGGGGTGATGGTCTCTTCTTTTTCCAGAATTTCCACCCGATCCTCGTTCTCTTCCTCGTGGGTTATGTCTTCTACTGTGACCTTGTCATGATCATTTTGCACCGTCTGGGTGACATGTGAACCGGGTGTAACGTCCATGTCGTCGTTTCTGGAACGGGTTGTCTTTAACGTCGGAGTTTAGTGTGGAGACACCGGTCAGGCTGGTGTCCCACGGATGGCGCCAATGTCGAATACCCAAATCCCGGCTGAAGTTCAATGGATCTTCGCTGACGTCTAGATATCCTGTTCCTTGTGGCTACAAAAGAATAAACCGTTAGCCTCGTCACGGAGGGCCCCGGGAGGGGGATCCGTGACCAAGCTCCGGCGTGAGAGTAAGTAAACTTGCCGGGGAGTGAGAGGAGCTTCTTCCGATGAGTGTGATCACCGGAATGTTTCCTCTTTGGTGTGAATCCAATAAATACGTGTGTGTATTGAATGTATAGGAATGTTGGTCGGAATTAATGAGAGAAGAGTAAATGAGAGAATATTAAATGTGATACCTCCGATCTGCCTTATGGTCGTCCTCTTGGCTCTTATATAATCCCTAGCCCTTATCCCACATGTGAGATATTTTATCAAGGTGATCCAACGGATTCTGTGGGCTTTCGAGGGGTTCAGACACGTGTCTGACCCCTAACGGTATGATGGCAACCTTATTTAATGTTCTGGCCGGAGAAGTACGATTGCCAGCCAAGATCCTCTGTTTATCAAACATTAAATGAGGCCTGCTCCTTCTGATTATGGTTTCCCGCTCATTTCTAACGAAGGGATCCTTAATGGGCAAGGCAACTTGCTATTTGGGCTTGTACCTTGTTGGGCCCTTCATGAAGTCAGCCCAAAGTGGGTAAAATGGGATCTCCCATTGGCCCGTCGTCACCAGCTAGGCTTGACTCAAAATACTCGGCTGAAAACTTAAACACAAACTTGGATAGTGGCTTGAATTAAGAAAGAAATTGAAGTTGATGTTCAAAATTATAGAGTACAGAAAATTAAATTACTAAAAGTTATAAAACACAAAAGAACATAGATCTTCTATAGTTCTACTCAATTTCTTACTTGATATCTCTCTTTTGCTTTCTCTAGTATATGTTTTTACAACATTTTTTTTTTGGCAAAAGAGATAAAAAAGTTTGCATCTACAAGATGGTTGATGCTGCTACAACCAACAATCGATTGGCCTAAGAAAATAGAAAGGAACTTGATAGAATTTTAGAGAGAATCTTAAGACTATTTTTCTTCATATCTTTAATAAACTCATGAACTTCCCTTTTATAGGGATACAAAACAGTCATCATCATCATACTCGGTATAAAAGTATAAAAGATACCTAAGAAATACAAGAAATAAAAAAAGAAACATTAAAACATTGGAAGCTTCGCGGATTACCCACGTACAAGTGCATGGGCTAAGGCTAAGTCATATTGGGCCTAGTCTTAGGAACATAAAAATGGTTAACCTCTATAAAGTTAAAAATCGTTGTCAGGTGTTGACCCCGAATCGATAGTAGTTTTGCATCAAACCTTGGATATAAGACATATAACACTCAACAATCGGGACAAAGGCCGATTAGTGGATGTACCATTTTGTCATTCGGCTATCAACCCCACCATATGATGCATGATTAACCGTCCGTCGCTTTTAACGATATTTTCCCGAAATTAGTAAAATAACGTTAAAATTAGTGCAATTTTACTTTTGACCCCAATGACCCACACATATATAGCACACCGCAGGATATACCGTTTCTGATAACAAAAAATGAAGTGTGTCACAAGTGATAACAGATAAACACATCTATCTCTTCCAGCAAAAGCATATACACTCTATAATACTTGATGTTAAATCACATGTTTCAGGTTTATAGTACAAAAATTTTAACATCTTGAGAATAGATTAATAACTTTGTTAAAACGAGCCAACACATGCATTAATTAGTTATGCATTCCTACCAATAACTAGTAAAAGACCTGAATTACATTACATTGTATTTTATTAACAAAAACATAGGTGAAATGCAATATCTTAAAGAATGTCATTGACCACAGTCCAGGATGAAAGCTAACAATAGTAAGATTTTAAGAAAATTTTATAAATTAAGTCAATTTTATAGAAATTCATGAAACTAGCCTTTTTCCTGAGCGTGTTATACCTCTTTAGCCATGTTAGAAAGAAACAATCATGTCGATCTATTCAATCCCAAAGTCAAGTATATATATCACCCTTTCACTCGCATATCAGACATCAACCCCAGAAAGGCATACGTAAGTGAGTGTTCTACACGACTAGAACTCGCCATTCAGCCTTTTGATCTAAAGATGATATATTGCAAGTAAAGTAGCGAATCCAAGTGCTTACAGGATTTTCGGAAACCACTTTGTGTGTATTCGCTTGTTCTCTTCACGTTAACAAAACCATATTCATCGTTAAGTATTGTTATAAATAGTCTCATTGTTGTGGATTTATTTATATCGTCTAATTTCTAGAGTAATTGTTATTTTTTAGAGTATTTCAACTAAGTATAACTAACCTAATCACTTTGGAAAGTAATAGGTGAAATGTCTATATGGGCATAGAGGCACTCATCTAGCTCAACTCATTACCTAATCCCAATTCGCTTGCAGCACTCCCCTCGCCCCCCCCCCCCCCCCCCCCCCCTCTAACGCGATCCAACAACTCGGGTTGATTGCAATGGTGTACCCACCCAACTTGCAACAACTCAGGAGGTTTAAATTTTTTGGATGAACAAACCGAGTACAAAAACGTAGTGAAAATACAATACACATTTAAACTACTTTAACTACGCCTTACTAAAATGAGACGGTGGTGTTCCCCACGACGTCCAACCATCATCACCACCACACTTCACCACAACCTCCGGCGACCTCTCCGCCGTAACCACCACAACCGGCTTCACCTCCGGCAGAACCGGCACCACCTCACCTCTCAACATCCTCACCACCTCCTTCATCGTCGGCCGCATCTCAAAATCCGGAACCACACAACTCAACCCCACCATCAACACCCTCTCCATCTCACAACAATCAAACTCCCCACCCAACCCACCGTCCGCCGCCGCCACCACCCGTTTCTCCTCCCACATATCCCACACCCAATCCGCCACCCCCACTCCGTTCCCATCCACCGCTGCCCGCCCCGTCGCCACCTCCAACACCACCACACCGAAACTATACACATCCGTTTTCACCGTCGGAACCCTAGAGTATACATACTCCGGCGCCATATACCCCATCGCAAGTGCCGTAACCGTCACGTCACGTGAGTCACGTGCTATTCCAAAATCCCCTAACTTTGGCGCCAAATCTAGATCTAACAAAATATTACTTGTTTTCACATTCCGGTGAACAATTATCCGGTCACATTCTTCGTGTAAGTAACATAACGCCGATGAAACTCCGATTAACACGTTTAATCGAGCTTCAAAGCTGAAATTGAAACTGAAATTTGAACTGTTTTGAAGAAATTTATCGAGTGATCCGTTTGGCATGTAATCGTACACGAGAATTAGCTCGTTACGTTCGCAACACCATGCTTGAAGCTTCATTATGTTCTTGTGTTGTAACGAACTCGCCATTGTTACGAACTCTGTAGCGATTTGGCTTCCGAACGACGCCGTTTTGAACCGTTTTACCGCTTGATTCCGGTCGGTTTTGTACACGACGGCCGATACTCCGTCGCCGATGATCAAATTCCCGTTGAATCCTTTTGTTAACGATCGGATTTCAGATAGTTTCAATCTTTTCGGCATTCTGTTCGTGATCGTCATGTTCGAATTAGGGTTTGTACGAGTTAGGGTTTGTGCAGGTTGATTTTGACTTTCTTTTTTGGTCAAATAGATGTACAAAACGACGCCGCTTAGAGTTGAAATAACCAGAATCAGATTCACAACTAATAATCCGATAGCTAATTTGAGTCCTTTTGTGTTATGATTTTTGGTCAAACCCGGATCGGTTTCGGGTCGGGTATTTTTATGTGGCTCCGGAAAACAAATCAAACAGTTTTCCAACCCGACTTCAACATCCATATCCGGATACATTGAACCACCCGAAGACCCGGAAGACCCGGATTCGAATGTTCTAAATCCCCAACTGTCGATCAAATGAACCGACGATCCATCCCCGTTAGAAGCCGAGAATCCGACATACATAAACCCGTTAAACCTCTTCGAAAGATCGATTGGCGCGGTTAAAATCGGACTATCCGGTTTGGTATCCGGGTACCCGACCCATATCTCAATTACCCTTTTTGAACCGTTGTATTCAATCCATGAGTTGACTTTTTTCCCGCCATTTAAATCTATCCCAATCGACATCAAATCGATCGACGCGATGGAAAAGATGGAATCCGAATCGATTCCCACGTGATTACCGTTGATGTCGTTAAACCTTTGATCATAATTCGTATCGAATTCAACCGCCAAGAATGTTGTGTCGAGTGAATTCGTGTGAACGGATTGTGGTAAGCCGATTGACCCGAGAGAATATGGTAATGAATTGGTGTGGGATGTGATCAAGAACGCGATACCTTCGCCGTTGAGGCAGTTTAGGGGAGGGGGGATGATGGTGAAGGAGAATTTGGTGGAGAAAGAGAGGGTGGAGTTGAAGTTGGAGTCAAGAAAGCGAATCGGGTGTTTGTAGAAGATTCGGCCGGTGTTTGAGAATGGTGGGTGTGTGGTGCAATTGGTGAGGGGTTGAGTGAGGGTGATGGCGGTTTGGTTGATGCGGGCGGTGCCGTAGAGGGTGAAGTTTGATGGGGGAGATGATGATGATGATACGGTGGTGAAGATGAAGATGAAGAGGATATGGGGAATTTGGAGCTTTATAATCATAGCATCCATGGAGGTTTGTTCATGGAAACAAGAAGATGTATACTGCTGTGTGTGTTTATGTGTGTGTGTGTGTGTGTGAGAGAGAGAGAGAGAGAGAGAGAGAGAGTTATTGCCAGAAATTTATCCAGGGGATGAAGATGAAGATGGAGTTACTCTTTATACACGGCTATGAGATTTAGTTACATAGTCATGTGTTTTGTTATCTCAAAAACATTTTTTTACATCAAGTTACAACGCTATGTAAATGTAAACACATAGCGAATCGAACAGTTAACCAATGGTTCGGTTAAGCTATAACCGAATAACCGGAAATTATTGTTCGGTTATGGTTTTGGTGTGTGGCATAACCAATTAGATAACACAACCGGTTAGCATTCCAAAGTTTATTCTTAACATGTGTTGTATATCCAAATTTAAGGTCAATGGAGGGAATAAGTGGAATTATTTGTCTTTTGAACATCACAAAAAATAATTAAACATCTATTCAAGCCATGATGTCTAAACAGGATGGGATTTATACATGAGAGAGCCGTGGTTTATAAATGGGACCGGAAAAGTGCTCTGACCGATGTTATCTTCATGAGAGAGCCGTGGTTTATAAATGGGACCGGAAAAGTGCTCTTAGAGGATCAGAGGTAGAGGCAGGATTGGGGAGTTTATTGGCAAACATGCACAGCAGGTTCCAATGGGAAAAGACAAATGGTAATGGCTCGGATGCAATTCGGGGTCCTTTTCTGTTGCGTCAATGAAGAAGGTGTTATCAGGTTCCAATCCGGCTCCAAGTAGAAGAATATTGAGGTGGAATAACCGGATACCACTGAGTAAATGTTCTTGGTTGGAGGGTTCTCTTAAACAGGATCCCTATACGGACTCCTCCCTATGTGTTGTGAAGAATGGCGTACAACCTTTTATTGCCATACTGAGTGTCAGTACCGTTGCGATATTGTAACGAAACAAACTGACCGTGGGGGGATTTTACAAGTTTAATATTCAAAACTAAGACATACCAATTGACAATTCCCATAATTTAATCTTGTATATTTAGAAGGATCTAATAATACAATAAGTACATGAAACAGTGTCCAAACTACACAAAAAACAGAAACAATTGCACATTCTCTACCATAAAAACTATATATGAACCAAAGAAATTACACTTTAAACCTTCTAAACTCAAACCAAATCTCATAATGGTTAAAAAGTAAACTATCATGTGTATGTTTTCCCATATACTTAAGCCTTAAACTTTTAAGCCTCTTACCACACTCATCACTTCCCAATCTTGAACAAAACTTCACATTATGCGACACAAATATCCTTCCATCCAACGGTTTCAATCTACCAACCAATCTTTCTAACCCGACCCACACAAGTTTATCCGGCATATGAAGAAACACCGCACTAGCATATATCAAATCATAATCAAAACCCGACCCGAATCTCCCAAAATCCATATCTTCACCTTTTACAATCAACGGGCGTTTTTGGAGTAACCCGTGCGACGGGAGTTCATACCGAAATGCGGCCATAAGAGAAAGCTCGTCTCTTTCGAGGCAATGAAAGTGTTCTGGATTTAAGTAACTGATAAAGTGTAGGCCGACGCGAAGGGTGCCGCAACCGATTTCGAGAACGCGTGATTCGGGGGTGATTTTGGAAGATTCTGCGAGAAATTCGAAGACGTCTCGACCACCGGCCCAGGGCTCGCCGTAGTTACTGTGGTGCTCTTCTACTAAGAGTTCGTTAGGGCATGGTAAAGATGTGTGGTTCTTTGCTACTTCTTCTTCGTAGTGTGATATCCCTTTGTACCTGTTGATAATAAGTTTTTAGTTTTTGAATAAATCGATTATGATTATGTTTCTGAATATTCAGGATCATAACGGTCAGATCTATTGGCTGTTACTGTTAAAAAATGGTTATTAAGATAAACACAAACAGCAGATTGATTGTATTCTCAGATTTTTTATCATTCTGAAATGGCAGTATGGCACCTTTATCATTTAGAAAGAGTCGAGCTAAACGTACTCCCTCTCCATTATATATTGAAAGTACCCTTGTCAAATCAGTCTGTATACGGGCTGCATGAAAGGGCGAACATTACTTATATGGGCCCTTATACAGACCGTATCAAAAAGCCATGCTCGTATGCTACATCTTATACAAGCTGTTTAAAATGACGAACATTTGTTATTCGAGTCGTATAAAAGATCCACATTTGTATGCTACATCTTATATGGGCTCTATAAAGGGGCAACATCTGAATGCTACATCTTAAACGGACCATATAAAAGGGCAATGTTTGTATGCTGCACCTTATACTGGCCATATAAAAGGGCAACGTTCATACGCTACATCTTAATCAGGCCTCATAAAAATGCAACGTTTGTATGCTACATCTTATACGGGCCATATAAAAAGGCAATATTTATATGCTACATCTTATACTGACCATATAAAAGGGCAACGTTCATACGCTACATCTTAATCAGGCCGCATAAAAAGGCAATGTTTGTATGCTACATCTTATAGGCCATATAAAAGGGCAATATTTATATTCTACATCTTATACTCGCCATATAAAAGGGCAACGTTCATACGCTACATCTTAATCGGGCCACATAAAAAGGCAATGTTTGTATGCTACATCTTATACTGGCCATATAAAAGGGCAATACTTATATGCTACATCTTATACTGGCCATATAAAAGTGCAACGTTCATACGCCACATCTTAAACGGTCCGCATCAAAAGGCAATGTCTGTATGCCACATCTTATACGGGCCATATAAAAGGGCAATACTTATACGCTACATCTTATACTCGCCATATAAAAGTGCAACGTTCATACGCCACATCTTAATCAGGCCGCATAAAAAGCAACGTTTTATGCTACATCTTACACGGGCCATATAAAAGGACAATATTTATATTCTACATCTTATACCGACCATATAAAAGTGCAACGTTCACACGCCACATCTTAATCAGGCCGCATAAAAAGGCAATGTTTGTATGCCACGTCTTATACGGCCCATATAAAAGGGCAATATTTATATGCTACATCTTATACTGGCCATATAAAAGTGCAACGCTCATATGCCACATCTTAAACGGGCCGCATAAAAAGGCAATGTTTGTATGCTACATCTTATACAGGCCATATAAAAGGGCAATATTTATATTCCACATCTTATACTCGCCATATAAAAGGGCAACGTTCATACGCTACATCTTAATCGGGCCACATAAAAAGGCAATGTTTGTATGCTACATCTTATACGGGCCATATAAAAGGGCAATACTTATATGCTACATCTTATACTGGCCATATAAAAGTGCAACGTTCATACGCCACATCTTAATCAGGCCGCATCAAAAGGCAATGTTTGTATGCTACATCTTATACGAGCTGTATAAAACGACAACTTTCATACGCGACAACTATTAAAGGCCGTAAAACGTATATCATAACTTATACAGGCCGTATAGACTCTCTTATATAAACTAAAATCAGTCAAATCGATAGATAGCGGGTGCATTGATTCAGTAACATAACAAGGTACATATTTGGGGGCACATTTACAATTCAAACCCTAACAATATGCATTAATCTGAAACAAATTAAACAACAAATCAATAATCTTACTGGATCAAATCCTGGAGCTGTTGAGCACGAGTACGAGGATTAATGCCCTTACGAAGAACATTATCTTGCATATGAAGTCCGTTAACTTCGATCTGGGATTTAACCCACTGTATATCCTCTAATGTCGGTGAGATCTGTTGTTGTTGGGTTGTAGTTTGGACGGTGGATCTTGTGGGGCAAGAACAAGGGGGAGGAGAGTATGAAAGAGAGGACATGAGGAAGATGAGGAAGATGACGGCGCCGGCGACGGAGAGGATTAACGACGGAACGGTTATGACGATGGTTCTTGACGGAGCCATGGTAGTGTGAGAGTGGAAAGAATGGATAATTGTTTGTTTTAAGTTTTAAGAGTAAACTGCCATTTTGGTCCCTGTGGTTTGGCCAGTTTTGCCACTTTAGTCCAAATCTGAAACTTATTACATCCAGGGCCATGTGGTTTGCATTTTGTTGCCATTTTAGTCCAAAATCCAAAAACCCTAGTTTTTTGACTGTTGCAACATCCTATTTTGTCCTGTAGTGCAGGGCATTTTGGTCATTTTGTTTTTCATTTAACATTTTATTAACCCAGAAAATCCAGAAAATCATCATCAAGAACATCATCATCATCAACCCAGAAAATCCAGAAAATCAAGAACATGAACATCATCATCATCAACCTAGAAAATCCAGAAAATCAAAATCCAGAAAATCAAAACCCAGAAAATCGAAGCTCAAACGCTCGAAATCGAAGCTCAAAATCCAGAAAATCCAGAAAATCAAGAACATGAACATCATCATCATCAACCCAGAAAATCCAGAAAATCAAAATCCAGAAAATCAAAACCCAGAAAATCGAAGCTCAAACGCTCGAAATCGAAGCTCAAACGCTGCTGGTGCTCAAATCGAAGCTCAAACGCTCAAAATCGAAGCTCAAACGCTGCTGGTTCTCAAATCGAAGCTCAAACGCTCAAAATCGAAGCGCAAATCTGGAACTAACTAACGACATCTCTCTCACCGGAAAACTGAGATCTGATTGAACCTTCTCTTTCGATATCCCAAATTTATCTTCAGCTTCAATAACCGGCGGTTCAACCTCATACACCACGAGACTCCCTTCAGTTTCCCTATCTTCCGTCTCGTAAACCACCGCCGGAGTTTCAATCTCATACGCCACCGGTTGAATCAATAACCGGCGGTTCAACCTCATCCACACAATCAAACATCAATCTCTACAAACACCACCAAATCAATCTTTCGAGTTTTGTTTCGAGTTTCATCTGCACCTCCAACATCATCTTCATCGCTAACCGCAAACAGAGAAATAAAGATGATGATGGTGTGCAATTTCATGGGTCTGATTTCGAACGAGAATGATGGAGGGTTTATGTGGCGGCGGTGGTTTATGTAGAGAGAGAAAGAGAGAAAGAGAGAGAGGTTGGTGATGGTGGTGAGAAGGGGGAGGAGGTGGCGGTGGTGGTGGTGCATGTGGCAGCATAGTGGTGGTGGTGGCGGCGGTAGTTCAGAGAGAGAGATGATGAACTGTTGAAGTCTTGAAGATGAAGGGTAGGGTTATGGTTTAGGGTATTATATATATATAATTGAGTTATAATAATTTCAAAATGACTAAAATACCCTGAGGGTAAAGACAAAATATCATGGTCATTAGTGAGGAATCTGACCAAAATTGAAATTTGGACCAAAATGGCAACAAAATGTAAACCACAGGGCCCTGGATGTAATAAGTTTCAGATTTGGACTAAAGTGGCAAAACTGGCCAAACCACAGGGACCAAAATGGCAGTTTACTCAAGTTTTAAAATTGTTTTTTTGTTGCAAATCTTAACTTGGTTTGAGTTGGTTCCGTTAGTTCCGTTAACTGAAGCTGCGGCGTGTTAATATGTATAAATTAGACGGAAACGTAAAACACAGAAAATAATAACTAAGTCAATTTAGGAACCCGTGCGTTGCGACGAACTTGTTAAACGAGGAAAATAGACAAAGTATAAACGTTGAACCACACACGCACATTGCGCCATGTTAATTCGCAAAATTTAGAACGAAGCGTAAAGTAAAACGAAAAAACGTTGAACCCCACACAAACTTTGCACCGTGTTTACTTGAAAAATTTACAACAAAACGTAAAACGGAAATTTTGCGAAATATGAAAAGTATTGGGGATCAAAGTTAAAAGTAAAAGATTTGTGAGGTTAAATTGGAAAAGATGAAAATTTTTGGGTTAAAAGTAAAAAAAAATTAACTAGTCTTGGTTAAAAGTTTAATATCAATTTTTTTTAAAAACCTCCCTAAGCATAGGATACAACACCTCTATGCATCAAAATGTTGCTAATTTATAGTTGGTAAATGGTAAATTATAAGTGGCAAACTGGCAATTAATACATTATTTATAACAAAAACGAGAATAAAAAACATATAACATATCCGTTAGACCATGTGTAGTGTGGCTTTAAACTAATGCCCATCCCTTGGGCATGAAGCGACATGTGACAGTTCAGTCAGCATTGGGGCATTAGTTTAACATGGGTCTAGTGATATAATACCCCATCCAATAATTACCTATTTTTATTTTCTAATTTCCTATTGGCCCATTCAATTAACTTTTTGATCAAGAGGCGTTTTAAATGAAATGCTCAAGCCAATTTTTGAAAGAAAACGCCTAGGGGCGGTGTGGTAGGCGTGGTTAGGCATTATGGGGCAAAAAAACGCCCAATTCGTTTTCTACTACACATGGTCTTAGAGTAAAGTATCATTTTGCCAATTTTGTCTGATTGACTAACCCCGTCCATGTTTAACCATCAAGTTAGGAGCAATTTCATCCATTCCTGCAATTTATTATTCATTTATATATATCTTTTCACCTTACCCCTTTTAACCCCCTTTATTAGCGGCCCTAAATTTACACCAATGTTCTTATAACATCGATCAGAATCCCCTCGATTGATCAAAATCCATTCCGAAGCTTGGGAAAATGCCGTTTGATACCTGTAAGCAGAAAGAAAATAACAGAAGAACTTGCAGCAAGTGTAAGGGGGATGGAAAAACAAGTTGAATGAACACAAGTTGGTTAGTAATCGGTTTGGTCATGGTCTTTTGGTAACCTGTCACATTTTTTATTGTAATATGTCATGGTAATCGGTTAGTAATCGGTTTGGTCATGGTCTTTTGGTCATGGTCTAGAGTGAACACTAGTGTATTTGTGTGCTGAGTGAACAAATCCTGGCCATTGATTTACATAATCAAATCGTAGAATACACTAGTGTATTTTCATCATCAAATCCTGACCATTGATTTACACTTCTGTATTAATAATCAAGAACTAGGATTAGTTTACTTGAGTCAAGGTCAGGCACCAACCTAATAGAGAATCAAGATCAAGAATGCAAGGTTTAGAGTTTTTTAGGCTTATTTTTCTATTAGTATTTGGGCTTTGTATTGTTTTAGATTTATTTTGTGGGCCTTATATGGATTGGGCTTTTGTTTTATGATTTTGGTTCTTAGATTTTGGATGACAATCCTTTGGGCCGGTTAGTTTGTAGGCCGAAGGTAGGTTTTTATTTTGTATTTTTTATTCTTTATTAAAAAAAGTTGGTCGAGGTTCCGCCCTCTTTTCCTAAAAAATGTATATAAGACTAATGACATCACTAAAATGAAACACGTCAAGAAAATTAATTATGAACTATAATGTAAACTTTACATATATTTTAAGACATATTTTTGTAAGGATGTAAATGAAATTGCGAGCAAAAAAGTCTCCTTACACTTTAACTTGTGACAAGGAAAAAATAGTTGGACACAAAAGATATGGATTTTATCATGGTTTTATATGAAATATTAATTATTATACAAATAAATATGCAAGATTAAATATATTATGTATTAATATTTAATCTTGTAGCCATCATAATCATTTACATTATATGGATCAAAATATATAATACCCTATTAAATAATTAGTTGGTAATTGTTGATGGATCATATTACCCTTATTAACTAATTAGGTTTCATCCTGAGTGCTTATATAAAAGAGTCTTATGTAGAGGTTGGGGGTTACACAGTTAGACACAAAACCCATAAGCATAACATCATTATCATCGACCTCCTCTCCTATACCGATTCCCTTGTCGGTTTTCTTAGTCCCCATCATCAGTTAGCACCCTAAGGAGGAACCGGATCACACTGACAAGTATGTCGAACTCGATGTCATCTTCTCTGACTGGATTCTCCACTGCATTGAATGCTGTAACAGGTATGTTTTCATGTTTTCCTTCATGTTTGCACAGAACCGATCCAACATGTGGTATCAGAGCATATGTTGATTAGTCGGTTCTGTTTTATATCCGAAATCCGCGCTAACGGGTGGTTTGCTACTAAATAATTGGTTTTGTAATTACTTAGTTAATTAATCAGAATCAGATAATGTTTTACAAAACCAAAATGGCTTGACTTGAATGAGTTTTTGATGTATCATTTCTGGCCAAAGCTGATTTAATACATCTACTTATCATTCAAGTATTACGAAAGCTATGTTAAGTGTGCATCATAAACATGAATGTCTTAATATCTGGCCAAAGTTGATTTAATTCTTTCATAGATGGCATACTTAACAATTGCATAACTAAAGTGATTGTCTCAATTTCTGGCCAAAGCTGATTTGTTACAACCACTTTGCACATATGCTTAAATGATTACACTTCTGGCCAAAGCTGATTTGTCTTCGTTTAAGTAGAATTTTAACTAAGTCTATTATTTTGATGTTAGTAATAGACGATATCACAGCTTCATAATGTAAAATGGTCATTATTTATGCCTGCCTTAGTTTAACGTGCCCTTAGATCACATTAGGACTTCTTCCTTAGTATCATAACTTGCTCATCTTATTTCCACTATCAGCGCCCAATTGCGGGATTCCACCTTTGACTGGTGATAACTTTATGGTACTGGTGTTCTGGATGGTGGTCTCTATAGATTAGAACTAGATGATGGCTTTTCCAAATCTTTGTTGTCATATAACGTTAATGAATCACTCACAAAGATGAAAGAGAAACGAGACTTAGAGACTTCATCCATGTTGTGGCATCAACGTTTAGGCCACATCTCAAGAGAACGATTAAATCGTCTCGTAAAGGATGAAGTTTTACCTCCTCTCGATTTCTCTGATTTTGGAACATGTGTCAAATGTCTTAAAGGTAAAATGACATTAGCGAATAAGAAAGGTGCCACTAGGAGCTCTAATTTATTAGAACTCATTCACACTGACATTAGTGGTCCCTACCAAATCGCTGGCATAACAGGACATACTTCATTTATCACTTTTATTGATGATTATTCTCGTTACATGTACTTGTATCTTATTAAGGAGAAGTATGAATCTCTTACAACTTTTAAAGATTATAAGGCTGAAGTTGAAAAGCAATTAGATCGTCAGATTAAAGTTGTGAGATCAGATAGAGGCGGTGAATATTATGGAAGACATACTGATATGGGTCAAGCTCCTGGTCCATTTTATGAGTTTTGTAAGGGCCAGGGGATTGTGAACCAATACACCATGCCTGGTACACCTCAGCAGAATGGTGTCGCTGAAAGAAGAAACCGTACCCTTATGAACATGGTGCGCAGTATGTTAGCCAACACTAATTTACCATTATTCCTCTGGACTGAAGCGTTAAAAACAACTGTTCATATACTCAATAGAGTTCCTTCTAAGTCTGTCCCTAAAACTCCTTATGAACTTTGGACATGGAGGAAACCGAGTCTTAAATATATGAAAGTATAGGGCTGCATTGCTGAAGCAAAACTTTACAATCATTTCTTAAGGAAACTTGACCCTAAAACAGTTACCTGTTTCTTTATCGGGTATCCTGAGAACTCAAAGGGTTATCGTTTCTATTGTCCTTCCCATGTCACCCGTATTGTTGAAACCAAGCGTGCTACGTTCCTGGAGGATTTCAAGGTCAGTGGGAGTAGTACCAACCCTTACGAAGAATTGCAAGAAGTACAAGACGCGGGGGGGGGGGGGGGGGAGACTCGTCGCTTACCATTACTCCGATTACTCCTCTTGTACCCAATGCAACTACTGTACCTGAAGCTACTGCACCAACTGCAAATTCACCTCTACAATCAGAACCCAATATACCTCATGACGAAGGCACATCAAACGCTCAAAACCAAGACAACGCTGAACCCGATAATCCACTCAGGAGGTCATCTAGGCAAAGAAGGCCTACTAATTGGGATGATTATGTTATCTACCTGACTGAAATGGATCCCGGAAAGCTCAATGATCCTATCTCTTACAATGAAGCCATTAGCAGTGATCAGTCTTCTGAATGGAATAAAGCAATGATTGAAGAGCTTGAATCCATGAAGAAAAATGACGTTTGGGATTTGGTAGAATTACCCAACGGTGTCAAACCCGTAGGATGTAAATGGGTGTTCAAAACAAAACTGGATCCGAATGGGAACGTTGAACGCTACAAAGCGAGATTGGTTGCAAAGGGCTACACTCAGAAAGAGGGAATTGATTATCAAGAGACGTTTTCACCTGTCTCTCGTAAAGATTCATTAAGGATCGTCATGGCCCTAGTAGCTCATTTTGATTTAGAGTTACATCAGATGGACGTTAAAACCGCTTTCCTTAACGGAGACTTGGACGAAGATGTTTACATGAAACAACCTGAAGGCTTTAAACCTGAAGGTCAGTAGCATCTAGTCTGTAAGCTGAAGAAATCCATTTACGGGTTAAAACAAGCATCACGTCAGTGGTACCTTAAGTTTGATGAAGTCATGAAGAAACAAGGTTTTATGAAGAATCAAGTGGATCAATGCACCTACCTCAAGATCAGTGGGAGCAACTTTACTATACTTGTCCTTTACGTAGATGATATTCTATTGGCAAGTAATAGTTTAGACATGTTGCATGAGTCGAAGCGGTTACTCTCGCATAACTTTGACATGAAGGATCTCGGAGATGCTTCTTACGTCATTGGCATCGAAATTCACCGAGATAGACACAAGGGGATTTTAGGATTATCCCAAAAAGCTTACATAGATCGTGTCCTTACACGTTACAACATGCAACAGTGCAAACCCTCAATCGCTCCAGTAGTTAAGGGAGATGTTTTCGGTTCATTCCAGTGTCCGACAACAGAGGTTGAGAAGGAGCAAATGAGCCAGATACCTTACGCGTCAGTAGTCGGGAGCCTGATGTATGCTCAAGTCTGTACACGCCCAGATATCGCTTATATTGCTGGAATGCTAGGCCGTTATCAGACTAATCCTGGCCTAGATCACTGGAAAGCAGCTAAGAAGGTACTTCGATATCTGCAAGGGACGAAAGACTATAAACTGACTTATAGAAGAAGTGATCATTTAGAAGTGGTGGGCTATTCTGATTCTGACTTTGCCAAATGAAAAGATGACAAGAAATCCACTTCGGGCTATATCTTTATGTTAGCAGACGGCCCTATCTCATGGAAGAGTCATAAACAACAGTTGACCACAACTTCCACCATGATGGCAGAGTACATTGCTGTTTATAATGCAACCTGTCATGGAATGTTGCTTAGAAATCTGATCACTGGACTCAAAATCGTTAATTCCATTTCTAGACCATTGAAGCTTTATTGTGATAATTCAGCTGCCGTTAGTTTCTCGAACAGTAACAGTTCGACTGGAGCTGGTTTATATCTCGATACAAAATATCTGTTCGTACGAGAACGAGTTGAGGAAAATAATCTTTGTATCGAGTATATTAGTACTAAAGATATGCTTGCGGATCCGATGACTAAAGGTCTCCCTCCTAAAGTTACCGAAGAACATGTTCGGAATATGGGATTTAGTAAAGACCTTATTTAAGTATATTGTACTAGCTTATGTTTTATGATTAATGAAATTTCCTCAGTTTGATTTTGTATGTCTCTTAGAATATGTTCAACCGGTATAATGGCATATAGACAAATAAAGTTACAAATCAAACAAAGGGCTTATGCGTATTTTGATCATGATGATTAGGTTTTAAATTAAGGCTATAGTATGATTAATGGGCATAATGATTCAACGGCTGTATTTCTCTGCTATAGTACTTGTTTAAGGCTAAAATGAGTGTTAACTCCTGATCAGACTTATCTAATACTCATAGTAAATGATTACTCGGCTAAGTGGGAGAATGTAAGATTAAATATATTATGTATTAATATTTAATCTTGTAGCCATCATAATCATTTACATTATATGGATCAAAATATATAATAACCTATTAAATAATTAGTTGGTAATTGTTGATGGACCATATTACCCTTATTAACTAATTAGGTTTCCTCCTGAGTGCTTATATAAAGGAGTCTTATGTAGAGGTTGGGGGTTACACAGTTAGACACAAAACCCATAAGCATAACATCATTATCATCGACCTCCTCTCCTATACCGATTCCCTTGTCGGTTTTCTTAGTCCCCATCATCAGTTAGCACCCTAAGGAGGAACCGGATCACACTGACAAGTATGTCGAACTCGATGTCATCTTCTCTGACTGGATTCTCCACTGCATTGAATGCTGTAACAGGTATGTTTTCATGTTTTCCTTCATGTTTGCACAGAACCGATCCAACAAAATATTCAATATACTAGATGAAAAATACACAAATAACATACCAGTCCAAGCCAGGACCTAGTCCCTAGTCAAACTTTGATATATGAATCTCAAGGTTGTTAATTTAAGGAATAATGAATTTTAATAATCCAAACTATTAGCCGTTGGCCGGTAACGGTCCCAATTTCAAAAATAACCAGTGGTGGTTCCACATTTTCACATATTGTAAACTAATGGACTTTTACTAAAGAACCTTAATTTCTTTTAATCCTTTTATCCTTTTCTGTTTAGTAAAGGTCCATTGATTTACAATATATGAAAAAGTGGGACCACCACTGGTAATTTTTTAAGTTGAGACCGTTGCCAGCCAACGGCTAATAGTTAGGATTATTAAAATCCATTATTCCTTAATTAAAAGAAGCTTAAACTCGTTTTCCGGCTCAACCTTTTTGATGGCCTAAAGCAAAGTCTAAAAGCGGGGCCCTTTTGTTAAAAAAATATGCTTTTACTTATGATTTTAATAAATAATATTATGGTTGTTCGATGCATTCGAGGGATTGGATTTATGATTATAAAGCGGTGAAATAGTTGACCCGAAGCCTTGCAACATTATGAGAACATGAATTTAAAGGGGTTATTGGATTTAATCACCCCAACTATTGGTTATTGGCCGTTACCACCCTCAACAATCACTTTGACGCCCGTCACCCCCAACTTAACACTTAGTGTGTTCTGTCACCACGTCGTTAACTGGTCACTAACTTTTGATGTTGTTTTTATACTTTTGGGGGGTGTCATAGGGATCTTAGGAAGGTTTTAGGGATCTTTGGACACCCCCAAAAGTATAGTAACAAGCTCAAAAGTTAATGATCAATTAACGACGTGGTGACAGAACAAAGTAAGTGTTAAGTTGAGAGTGACGGACGTCAAAGTGATAGTTGGGGATGGCAGCGGCTAATAGCCAATAGTTAGGGGGTGATAAAATCTAATAACCCAATTTAAAGTACCTAGTGGTTAATACATTGATATCATAAGCATGTACATACACTAGAGAACATTTGTGTTCCTGGAAATGTTAATTCACTGCCAATAACAAAATAACAAATTGAAACATTTTTTAGAAAGTGAACTTAAGCAATGGTGTTGAAAAAAAAAAACTCATGATAATAGTGCATAAAAAAACTCATAATTTGGAAAAGAGCATATTAAAAAAAGCCTGCATGCTGGTTTGGAACAGAAAGACTTAAAACTTCTACTTTTTTTTTTTTCCAAAAAACAAAACTATAATTTTGTATTTTTTCACCCAAATGCGGCTCAAAAAGAAACAAACCTTAGCCAGTTACATAAATATCATAACTCGAGCATCAAAATAAATTATAATATTATTAGAATGTGGTTGGTTCCTACGTCAAAAGAAAAAGATAATGTTATCTCTGAATAGCATGTGCATTTGGGTTTCAACTAGAATCTAAACAAACTCAAAATGAGCATGAAATAATAGTGTACCTTTAAGTCTTAATTTTGGGGCCTAAAGCCCTAGCTTGACTTTACTGGCCTATGGGCCGGCCCTGGTTTAAACTCGAATCGATTGCAGTCAAACTTTGAGATGTTAATCTCAAGGTTGTTAGTTAAAAGAGGCGAGTTCCAACATAAGCTCATACCCGTTTAAGCTCGACTCGATCGTAGCTAGACAATGTCGAGTATCTCACGCACAGTTTAACTCATAAAAATAAACACCATACAGATAATAACAGACAGTTCAATCAATTTAAGTATAAACCTTAAAATCAAAGAAGATCAACCCTAGGGTTTTGGAGAATGGATAATGACCTGTGAAATTGGATGATGGTCAAATGTAAACGTATAAAGTGTCGAGAAGATAAGACTAAAGCATAGTTAGATTCAAAATCAATACATATTTTTACGTTTATGTGCCTTTTTTCATAAATATGAAGAACTATATGAAATGTTTCGAATATTTATAAGAAAAACTGGATTTTAATAATTCAAACTATGAATTATTTATCGATTTTAATCCATGCTAATAATCTAATATGTGACTTGTGAGACTTAAGACTCTAAACCTTCAACTTTCTACAATAATAAAAAGGTTAATAATGAAGTCACTGTCAATAATATGGCTGAGACTTCTAATGGGTATATATTTAAGTCTTGATCTAAACATATTATGAACATGTTATATGACATGAGGTTAACAATAATGGGAAGACTAGCTAAAATGCAGAAAGAAATGGGTGAGAAGGATGTCATTATTTGCCTTAGGACACAAATGAAACTTGAAGATGTGATGTATAGTTGAATACCGATCATCATTTAATGTGTTTCAAGCAGTGTTGCAAAAATCGGCCTAGGCGGCCGGTTAATCGGCGCCTAGGCGCTAGGCGGCTACTTACTGACTAATTTTGAGCTAGTCGGTCAATTAATCGGAGTCGGTCAAAGTCGGTCAAAATCGGTCCTAGGTGGTCAAAAATCGGATTAATCGGACTATATTAATCGGTGAAAATCGGTCAAAATCGGTCCTAGGCGGTCAAAATTGGTCAGAATCAGTCAAAATCGGTCAAAATCGAACCATACTATCTGAAACTTGAAGTATTTATGTGAATTTTGAAGTATTATTTTTATATTATTGGGTATATATATATAATTTTGAAAAAATACATATAACAATCCCATTCCGATTAATCCCTAGGCGGTACCTCACCGCCCGACTAGCGCCTAGCGCCTTCTACAACATTGGTTTCAAGTGAAGGACTTATATTGGTCTACTATTAAGAGCATACAAAGTGGGTGTGGAAATACAATGTTGTGGCCTCTTCATGCCGAGCACACTGGCCCACTAACGGCGTGGAGGGCGGTGTTGTGCGTGGGGCAGCAACATCTCCACTAGCGTGGAGTGAAATGGTGTGATGAGGTGGCGTGGTTCAATTGGTTTGGATTATAGCTGCTAGACCCCAACGGCCAGTTAATTTTTTTTTTAATTTTAAAAAATTAATTAACTCACCATAAAAAAACCCAACCTATTCCACTAATTTTACCATATTCTCTTCTACCCAACTCTAAAAATATATAACGTCTTTTATAAAAAAAGATACATCCACACAACTGCACATTCGATCCGAACAACCCCTATGGTGTAGGCGAAAAACCGAACACTACTTCGCCCACAAAGAAAACGTTCTCGAGGTTTTCGAACGAAAATTAAATTTGAAAAACAAAGACTTGGTGAAAGAAAAACGATCGGATATGAAATTCTTACTATGAAAACCGATCACCTTGGAGGCGAAGACAGAGAAATGTACGAGGAGTTGAAAGAAGAAATCAAGGCAAAATATCGTAGTTAGTTTCGTTTTTTTTTAAATTCCATTTTTCAAAACCATGTAAATTATCATTATTATTATCATTATCATACTATTAAAAAACAAAGTTTAGGAATAGTAATCTGTTCCACGTGGCACTTCTTGATTTGTTCTTTTTTCCTTTTCTGCCTTTATGATTGTGTATATATAGAGATTATGTCTCTTCTTCACCATGTGATTTTGTTTGGTAAAGTGGTTTAGTTTCTAGATGTTTACACATTGCTTACCATTTTTGTTTTTCCTTGGCTCATTTATTTCACCATTTTTGTTTTTCCCCTTCTCCCCTAAAATCCCTAATCAGCTACGCGTCTCCATCAACACCTATCTTCATCATCCTCTACACCAACATGATTCCTTTCTTTTTCTCCACCTCCCATTTTCGCCCATCTACTGTTCGTTAATCGGTGTTGTCCTTAAATCTCCCGCCGCAAGCTTCGCCATCAACAGTGGAGATTTTAGGATTGCGCGACATAGAGAGGAGTGAGACAGAGCACGTCGGTGTAATGACCCGGTCGTTCCTTCCCTACGGCAATGGCGGTGTTAGGGACGACGACTGTATTGTTTGCGGTGATGCCTCTCAGACGACAACGACTGTTAAATGGACCATGATATGTTCTGATTCAGAGACTTGAAAACTTAATATCAGATAATCAATTTCAAGATTGCAAGGTTGTGTCTATAATCTAATTATTAACTCAATTATTATTGATTGTGGTTTCAGAAACTAAGTCAGACCAACGATTTTGTGGTTGCAGAGGGTAAAGGAGTGGTATTCCAGTTCTTCGGAATGACCTGGCCTCAGGCATCAGACGATGGCGGCACATCCTAGAGTCTTGATCTGTCGATCGGGTGTTACATTAGCAGGACAAGGGATCCGAACATTGATCCGGCGACAAGGAAGGTGAAAAATGAACTTTTTTGTTTTAGAGTCGCTTTTTTGGAGGTATTGAATTCGACAAACAAACCACATTGTTTTGCGAATATTTTGGTCCTTAATTCATGTTAAATACTTTGGAATTTTGATGTGTATTTATGCCCACTAGATGTTTGATGTTTGGATCCTTTTCAATAGTAATACATATTTTAATCTGTTTGTTTTGCTTCTTATGAATATGCAAATGCTTTATTTCTGATAAAACCTAAATCATAGAATATTGTGAGAACCGAAAAGAAATGTCGTTAGCGAGGTTGTTTGTATATACCAGAAAAGATAAACAAGAAATCCCAATAGTGAGGTTATTTTGGTCCTATTCTGATTACTGCTTTAGTTGAAAGGGCATTATGGTTTTTGTTCTTAGAATTAACTCTTAATCGTCATTTGCTTGGATACTAATCGTTGAATTCATGTCGTCTTCTCAATTTTGTTTGTTGTTTCGTCTTCTTCAGGTATGCTATGTTGACATTTAGGCGTGTTGCTTTTATCAATTTCTTACACACTTCTGCTAGGTTCTGGCTTTTCTTGACAACACGTGTATTGTGACGTGTTATCTCTTGAACATATAAATCCTTTTACTCTAGGAGTATTTATCTACATGTTGTTTTTGTTTGATTTCCAGGTTAGTATCTTCCAGGAAGCTTTTAAATTTGTGCTTCTTTGTTTTTGGATTTGTTAATTAGGTGTGCAAATTGCTGTTTTTGTGTGATTGGGTTAAGCATTTCGTTCGTATTTTGTTTGTTTTTCGTTGTGCAGCGCTACGATTACTTTTAGATTAGTCAATCTTTGGGCTTTGATGTGGTAATTGTGTCCGCGATTTCCTTTTTTTGTGTGTTTGGTGTACGGTTGGTGACTCGCATTGGTAGTTCAATGCCCAAATTCGATAACTGCTTCTCTATTATCTTCTTTTTGTGTGTGTTTTGTTAAGTGTCAGAAAAGAGGGTGTTATAAGTAGCCCCCAACCTTAGACCTCAAAACTATGTTCTTGATGGTTCTGAACTCAAACTTTCAAAATCGATTATTGATGATAAAAGGATAGTCTTTTAAAAAATATTAAAGATGATATTTGCATTGTAAGAACTTTCTTTGATAGGGGCTGTTTAGTTTAAGTTGATTAGTGGTAATTAGGAGTATAAATTGTTGTTTAAAAGAAACAACAAAACCTGTAACTATCTGTACAAACCCAACAGAAAGTTGCTTTTATTTTACTCTTTGAATCTCTTATCACTGCAGTATATCCTAACATTTCCATATTATACAAACTGTAGGAGTTATGTCCTTGAAAAAAGAAAGTATATTTTTAAGTCTAGAAGGGAACATATAATATTTTCTTGTACCGATTTGTATAGCAATTAAAGAATAAAGTTGTTTATGACAAGGAGCAAGTATTTAGGGGTGAACACTATTTGATTTGAGTTAACTTTGTTTTATATTACAATTAGTCCTACTTCTGTTCATTTGGTTATTGGTCAAAACTTTTGGCTTGGCCTTTACATTTCTTCATCTTATAGTTCCTATTAAAAAAGGAAAATTTAGTGACAGTGGTTTTGTTTCTGACATACTAACTTAATTCGAACCACTGTCGAAATAAATTAGATGAGCCTCAAAGGAGGTTATTAATTAGAACACCAAATGGACTCCTTCCACATAAAAGGTGGACTTAGTTACTTTCTTCCTTTGTTTTCAATCAAACTTTCTCATACTTAAAGGAGCTTTTAAATCTATTCTAAGTACTCGTGTCTATGAAACATGGTCTGTTTTAAAAACTAATATATCAAGTACTACTCGGTGTGTTCGAATTAGTGTTTATCAATTCTGTTATGATTTTGTTGTTGAAATAATTGTTGTGTGGAAATATAGATATGCGGGTGTGTGTGTGTATATGTGGGGAGGATGAGCCAAAGTGTTAATGGTAACTGCTATGAAGGGTAGGTGGGCAAATGTGTTTTATGCTATTGTTGTATATGATTGAAGCACTTCTTAGTCATTTCAGTTTCAACCAGCTCACAAAAGAAAGAGCACAGGGAATGATCAAGGGGAAATCACCTTTTTTGCAGTTGCAAACTTGGACAAAAATGCAACTGCAATCCATTTGTTAAGCAGCCATATCAACTAACAACATCTCTTTTGCACAGGTTATGAAACGAACATACCCGATGTTAGTCCCAAAACTGGCGACCACAACAATTGTATGATTCTATATACCTAAGACCTTATCAACTGAAGGATGTTCTTTATGTCTATTTCTGTAACGAATATATGTGTTATTTTCTATGATCATATTCCCAGATGTTTTTAAGCCGCACCAACGCACGATGGGCAAAAATTCTATCGTTTGTATAACTTGGGCCTTAATTTTTAAGCCCCCGCCGCAACGCGGCGGGTTTAAAACCTAGCTTTTTTAAATTATGTAATGTTTTTTATTGATGTTATTTATTATATTAGTATTAGTGATTATTTTTAAAATTAATATATTTTATATAATTTTTAAATATAAAATAAGAATAAAAAGTGTGTGCCACGTGTCGAATAACACCACTCTTTCACGCCCCGTCCTACTTCTCCCTTTTTTGCACCACACCACTTTTCTGACGCATACTAACGTGGCCGCCACATGTCATATAACACCCACTTTTCATGCCCTCTCACTTCGTATAGTCTAATTTTCCTTTGTACCATTCTCCAATCTTCATGCCCTCCCACTTCGTATAGTTTAATTTTCCTTTGGACCATTCTCCAATCAAAGATAGAGAAATGTACGAGAAATTGAAAGAAGAAATCAAGCCAAAATATCGTAGTTAGTTTCGGTTTTTTTTAAGTTCCAATTTTTTAAATCATGTAATTTTTTAAAAATTATGTAATGTTTTTTTATTGATGTTATTTATTATATCAGTATTATATTTTATATAATTTTTAAATATAAAATAAGAATAAAAAGTGTGTGCCACGTGTCGAATAACACCACTCTTTCACGCCCCGTCCCACTCCTCTCTTTTTTGCACCACGCCACTTTTCTGACGCATACTAACGTGGCCGCCACATATCATTTAACGCCCACTTTTCAAACCCTCCCACTTCGTATAGTCTAATTTTCCTTCGTACCATTCTCCAATCTTTATGCCATCCCACTTTGTACAGTCTAATTTTCCTTTGAACCATTCTCCAATCAAAGCTACTCCTCATAAACCAAAGAAGAATAGGAAGGAGTCATATGTGGATCCAACATGGGGTGTTAATGAGGTGCAGCTGCATTGATTCTGTTGTGTTTAGATGCTTGAACAATTTATTGATTTTGGCATTTGGGATGTTGAGTTTGTTCTTCAGCTTTCTGTTTAGTATATTCAGTAATATGTAATAATTGACTATTTTGTAACATTTGGATGTTTAAACAACTTACTCATTATGATTTTGGGATGTTTGATTTCATCTTCATGTTTGAAGGGGTATGGTCCCAAATCTCGCACCGAAGCAGTCACGAGTGACCATCACCCTTATCAAACACTCCCACCAGCAAGCACTTATCTGCGTCCGTGTGGGCACGGGCGAACGCAGTTGGCGATTCCAATCGGTCAAGTGATGAGAAGACTTACCTTGTGTACGAAAACGGATGTTTTCGTCACGACAAGGGATGTGGTAACAACAACAGTTACCCCACATAGCGACGTGGCTTATCACCGCATCCTGTACACATCTTCGTCAAAGCAAGGGACGTAGAAACAACCGCAGTTACCGCAGATAGCGATGCGGCCCAGCACCGCATCCTATTGACGACGCAAGTGGGAGTGACACCTTGACTTAAGTGGCCAAAACAGCAAGTGGCACTGATAGCAGTTATAACAACTCTCCTAAAAACCTATAACACCCTTATACATCCTAAAATACACCCCGTATACGAAAAATAGGCCCGAAATACCTTAAATTTTACAAAAATCAAATAAAACGAGTTTTATCGGCCGCTCGCGGGGCGCGACACACTCTTGTGTGTCTGTCGCGGGCCACGACCTCATGACACCAGACGCAATCCTAGGCCGCCACGTGTCCCAGTCGTGTCGAGCCTATACCCTTGAGTCGACAACCCTAGATCCTACCCTACCTAGCTCGCGGGCCGCGAAGGCCAATTCCTTCTTTCTCGCGGGCCGCGAGAGAATGGTCGACGAGACCTATAAATAGGGGCCTCAGGCTTTAGTTGTTTCTCGTTCAAATTTTCGATCTCTCTCTCAATTCTCTAAATAGTAAAAGTAATCCTCGGGCATAATACCCACTAAAAAGCAAAGCTCTGCCTCGTTGTAAGTATTATAACCCCCGGTTACGTATTAGTTACTCTGCCCGATTGATCTAGAGCTCCGTAACGCATGTCTAGACTCTGCCCGACTCAGTCGTTGGAGTTCTGTCTCGGGGGGAGGGTATAGCTAATGTAAATTTGGGTTATTATACTAACGCGTGTGCATTGTTTAAATTAATAGATTATAACCAGGACGTCACAATGAAATACCTAAATTAGCAATGTGAGTTAATCCTTCTTTCTATAAACCCTTTTTCTGAGTAATTCCTCTTTTTGTAAATTGTTTTTACAAAACCTTAAATGTTTTAAATTACAATTCACAGTGATTGAGTATTTGTAAATCTACAATTATCGTCGGTATGTTGGGGTTTTGTATACATAACTTGTTACTACAATGTGAGTAGTAACATTACTACAAGGCAGGATTGACAGTACTGTGGGTGGTAATTAAAGTAGATGTAAACAAATGTAATTGCGGGTTGCCCTCAATGTTGTAAAATGATAAAACTTGTTTTGATTAAACTGGGATTCACTCGCTAGTATTTCTTGCTGATAAAATGTTTTTAAACGCGTTTCAGGTAATAAAATGTGAAAGGCAATTAGAAGCCAGCTGGAGAGCACTGAAGGCTTGGAAAAGTGGCTATAAAAGTTACCAAAATAAAGAAGAAGTTTTATTTCAATAAATTAGGGTTTATCTCTATAAAAATGTTTGTAATGGAAACTTGAGAATTTCCCATGTATTTATTAATTATAAAAGTGTGGTGTTTTACTCTGATAAACTATTTCCTAACTACGGTCCTGATGTAATTTCCGCTGCCAAATTAATAAACACCGATACCACCAGCTCTGTGAGCTCGCGGCCGCCCGCCTCCCGGGGCAGGGGTCGGGGGTTGCGACAGAAGGTGGTATCAGAGCTACAGCCACTGATTTTAGCCACATAAGTGTTCTGCTGATACCAAAATTTTATTCATTATGTTAGGAAATAATCTACGTGATTACGTGCATATCTGTATATTATTGTTTTGTGTTATTTGACAATTTGTTAGTTTACAGTATGAGTAATCAAGGTCCATCGAACGCCTATCGTCACCTGTCTAGTTCTCCTAGAGATGAAGGAACTTCCTCCCAACCTACTCCTTCGGGGTATTCAGCTGACACAGAAGATGGGATCTTCATATTTAAGGCGCAATCCGAAGAACCATTCCCTACGAAAAAGAGAGGATGGTTCAGTCGGGGAGCACATGAGCGTAAGAAGCGAATGAGGAAGTTACAGCAACAAAGGGCACTAGTAGCAGCAAATAGGGAGATGAATGCCCAGACCCAAGACATAGTCAATAGGCGATGGGCCAAGTTTCACATACTAGCTACCACTGGTGCAGACCCAAACTTAGACCAAATCATTGCACCACAACCACTACCACTGTTCCCAACCCAACCCATGGAAATAGAACCTAACCCAGGAGACCAGATTCCATACCCGCCTTCGACCCAAACGAAATCCCCAGAGTCCCAGCACCAAATCCTCTAGCTTATGACCCATGGGAGGATGAACATAGGGATAATCGAGAACTCTACCCACAGGAGGAACCCATACCAAACCCATTAGCACCATACCCCAACCTTGACCCTCTAGATGTCACACCCCGACCGCGTAAAACAACAAATCACGGCGGAAACGTCGGGGAGTGTTGTAACAGAATCATTGTTTCACAACGCATGGAATTTAAAGTTTGATTTCATTATTTAAAGTGTTTACATTGAATAATAATTTACAGAAACATAACATAAATTAAGCTGTCTTTCATAGTTTTAAGTCACTAAGGCCCAAATCCGCCTAAGTGTATCACGAACATCATTATGCAGTAGTTCCTGAAACACATGTGAAAATAGGTACGTCAGCATAAAAATGCCTGTGAGATACATAGGTTTTTTGGTTGTAGGAATCATGACTTGTAAGTAAAAAGAAGTGTTTAAACAAAGATAGTCATGAATCTTGTAAAACGTTTTCTTTTATAAAATCTTATGAAATTCGAAAAGGAAATCATATGTTATAAAAGAATAATGCATGATTTAATAAATAACCAAGTAAAAATAAGTTTGTATAAGATATGTCGTTTGTAAAACAATGTTTTGTATAAATATGTTGTTTGTATAAATGTATCATGTCTTTGTTTCTGTCAAAGTGGTTTAGATAACGTTGCGATATGTAATACCATAAAAGCACTTATATATAGGAAGTACTAGCGGCGTATCCACCATGCTTTTATCATATTACACACGCCTCGTTATTTAAATCACTTACCATAACCCAATCGTTTAGTAGTTCAAATAGTTCACATAGATCAAATAGTTCCAGTGGTTCAAATAGTTCAAATAGTTCACATAGATCAAATAGTTCCAGTGGTTCAAATAGTTATAATAGTTCAATAGTTCCAGTGGTTCGTGTTTAATGTTATGTATGGTGAATAAAAGAATTTACTCAACCCCATAGGTAAAATGCACAAAACAATGTAGAATCAAATGCCCTATGAAAACCATGTACTATATGCGTACTAATGAATTTAGTATACGTCATGAAAGCACGAAAATAACAACTAGGTACATGTGTTTCACCCCAAAATGTTTGAAAACAGTAAAAGAGGGGACTATGTACTCACTTGAGATAGCAAGGTATCCTCGATTTAAGTGAACTAATAAGCTCGGGCAATCAAGGAATCAAGTGGCACCTAGTAATCGAATCGCTATGTTAATAAATCGGCACCTAAATCGGAAGATCGGGTAGGATGAGGTTTCGTAAACCAAATGAGTATTGGAACTCATGTGATATGGTTTAACAAAGCCTATATCCTAAATTGGAACATATCCTAAGTGCTTATGACTCGTTATGACCCGTTTTAGGTAGGTTACGCTACTTTAACGCGTCATTTGCGCAAAAGCGCAAACGAGTAGCCTAACTAGTCCTATGACAAGTATTATATGCCCTAACATGTTTAAATATGTTGTTTAATTAGTTTAAGTGACAAAAATTAAGTTACATATGCTTAAAATCAAATTATGCATGAAAAGGGCATTTTGGTCATTTACCTAAGGCATATAAACTACCTATCATACAACTAATTAAACTAAGTGACCATAAGGTATAACCTCGGAAGGTTATTCCCTATACAACTATGGTCACATAATATGCTTGGTCGGATCCTAACGATCGACCAAACGGGTCGGGTTCGAAAGTCTAAGTGGTTGTCAAGACTGCTTGACTTACGACCCTATACAAGCACTAGACTAAAAGTGACGAGTTAAACATGTTGAAACATGCTTAACTAAGTTAGAAAACAAGTTTGACATCAAAACAAAGGGTTTTGATACCCGAAAATAGATTCGTTGCAAAATACGCATAAATACGTATTTTGACCGAAACTATGACTCGTCACTACGCCTAATCAACGTGGTAATCAGTAGGTATAGTCACAAGGGACTATAACCATCGTGATTACGCTCACGTTGCAAAGTTCAAACGAACTTTGTGTTGACCAAAGACTGGTCAAAGCAGAAAGTCAAACACTATTTGACTTTCATGCTTGAAATGCATAAAAAGCATGAAAGAAACTTACAAAAGGTCCAAGCCTAAAGATTTGAACTCAAAATACTCAGGTATGAAGCTTCACAAGTGAGAGCTTCAACTTAGAGCAAAATTGAGAGCAAATGAGCAAGTTGGAGAATGAAATTGAGTGGGTTTATATACATTTTCAAGAACTGTTAAGATCGTTCCTCGTAATTTGAGCTTTGATCTTGGCGATCCATGTGTTGCACATGGTTTTGAATACTATGGGGGCTCTAAAACCAGCTCAAGGTATTAAAAAAGTTGCATAAAAGACCCTGGAAATCAAGCTGGTTGCTGAAAATGGAGTTTCTGTCAATTTAGGGCCGTCGCGTGCCGCCACGGCACCACCCTTTTGCTGTGGCATGACGCGACCACCGCCCAGATACAGAAACTTTCAAAAAATGGCAAAAATGGTCCCTGCAGCATGTTTAAGCCATTTTCGACGCGTTTGAACACCGTTAACCCATTTTCAAGGCTCAATAATGAAGTTAAAGTATAGGGGACAAGAAATATGCTCGAAAATATCTCGGATGTCTGTTCGTTTGGTCGTACGGTTGCGTTATTCGGTTAATTACGACGAAAACTCGAACGGACGCGAAAACGATCCAAATTACGCGACGAGTGGTATTTTTGCATCCCAATCACTAAAATAAAATATTTTAATGATTACAAAAATTTTTGGATGTCCGGATATGTTCAGAACGTAAGATATGCGTGTAAATGCAAACTTATGCACTTTTTGAAACTTTTAGTCCCTATTGATCAAAGCATATTTTCGCATACCGAACCCCTCAAACCTATTTCTAAACTATGTAAATGATATTTAGGGTATGTTTAGCTTATGATCAAGTTCCGGAATGTTCATTACTATACGAATCGGCATACTTTCGCAGTTTGACACAAATAGTCCATGCGATCGAATAAACTTGTTTTCGACACACCAAACCCTCAAAAACTTATTTCTAAGTTATGTAAAGGTTATTTAAGGTATGTTAAGCCTATGTCCCTGTTCCGGAGTGTTTATCGCGTTAAACTGATTACGTTTATGCATCAGTTCGCGTATAATTTTCTAGAAAGCGATTTAAAGCTCGAAATTGAAAAAAGAATTGATATGTGCAAATGATACACATATTTATACAAATACCAAGTATGAAACACAAGATTTCATTGGTTTTGTATTTGTATGATGGTCGTAGAGGCAGAGATGTCACAATCTCCCCTACTTTAGGAAATTTCGTCCCGAAATTTATTCGTAGGCGTCTGTCTATAACGTTGTGTTAAAAAATTGTCTTGCATGGAATCTAGGGTGTTATCTATTTGCATAGAGTAACCCATCAAATATTTTCATGTAAGGCATAACTTTGTCATTCCCCAGTGGATATACTTCGAAGCGAAAATGAATGGATGATTCACTTTCTCCAATGGGTTCTTCGTCAGACGTGGAAATGAAAGATGAATAGGTTATTTATTTCCGATGGGTATTTCTTCAAAAGCGGAAATGAATGGATAATTCATTTTCTCGAATGCATACTTTTATCAGAAATGGAAATGAAAGAATGGATAAGCTGTTTATTTCTCAATGGTTATTTCTTCAGAAGCGAAAATGAATGGATGATTCATTTTCCGCAGTGGATACTTCATCAGAAGTAGAAATGAAGGATTATTGAAAAAGATATTCATTTCCTCCGATGGATATTTCTTCAGAAGTGAAAATGAATGGGTGGTTCATATTCCTCAGTGGGTACTTCATTAGAAACGAAGATGACAGAATTAACGCAGGATTATTCATTCCCTCAGTGGGTATTTCTTTAGAAGTGAAAATGAATGATCAATTCATTTTCCTCAGCGGGTAGTTCGTCGAAAATGGAATGAATTTAATCATTTTCCTCAGTTGGTATTTCTTCAAAAGTGAAAATGAACGGATGATTTATTTTTCCTCAGTGGGTACTTTATCAGAAATGAAAATGAATTTGTTCATTTTCCTCAGTGGATATGTCTCAGAAGCGAAAATGAATGGATAATTGATTTTCCTCAGGGGGTACTTCATAAGAAATGAAAATGAACATGGTTCATGAATAGATTATTCATTTCCCTCAGCGGGTATTTCTTTCAGAAGTGAAGAATGAATAGCAGTTCATTTTTCCTCAGCGGGTACTTCATCGGAAATGGAAATGAATAGAGTTAACTTTAGTTTCTTGTTTATGTTGATACATGACAAAACTTGCTGTGGTTTCTGTGCACTAGATTTCATAATTATGTATGCATCCATAATTACATAATTCCTTGCACAGTCCGCACAGTTTGCTTTATAATGTGTAGGGGATAGAATTTGTTGAATAATCTTGAGATAACTTTGATTAGGTCAACACATAAACATATAAGCACATAATTGTTCACTTGGTTATTAATTTGTTATCAGTTTGTTATTAATTGTTATTAGCTTGTTGTCGATTTGTACATGTGTGTTCAAAGTACACCAGGAATCCAGTTAATGGACTTCAATATCCTCAAGAATCTATCTGTAAAGATAGGATGATCTTATAAGAATTCGATTTTGTTTACAAGGAATCGTAACATTCGTATTAAAGCACACAAAGAATCCAATTAAGGGCTTAAATTCCGTGCTTTGAATATCCACGAGGATTTAATTATGAAGAAGATCCTATAAGGATTTGGAATTCGTAGCGAGAGAAGTTTAGGAACCTTGCACTAAGTATGCTAAGACCACATACGAAGTATAGTGTTTATGGAAATCGTATACCACGTATGCTAAGACAACATACGGGCGGATTGTTTTTGAAAGCTATGCTTGGAATCGTTAAAAATACGTTTTTGAAAACCTTTTGTAATACTTTTGAAATCATGTATTAAGTATATTAGATAAACATTTTTATAAAATGTTTTAAAACCATATGAGATGATTTTGAAAACATGTATGAGGTTTTTGAAAAGATGCACAATCTTTTGAAATAATATGCTGTGTAAAATATCGGGAAGTCGGGAAGATATGATATGTAAGACCAATCAAGGGCTTACGGGAGTACCCTTGGGTATCCTATTTAAGGATTTAAAGTGGTACTTTGGGTATTCGTACCGAGTTGTAACTCGCACCTTGTACTTTGTTTCTTAGAAGAGACGAGTACTTAGGATTTTCGTGGAGATCGCAAGCGATCACAAAATGGAAGAATTTCGTGAGTACTTTGACTTGCAAGGAATACGGTTCCTTGGTATCGGTATCGTATGGGATATGTCGTTCATACATGTAACCACATTTGTTTTTGTACATCGTATTGCAAATAAAGATTTATTTATAAACAAAAATACTTCTTTCATGGTTCTAGGATTACAAAAGGAAAGTAATACATAAAGTCCGATCGTTTCAAAACAACATTGTTTTCCAGTCAGTCGAAATGCTCATCCATGTGGTGGATTTGCATTAGCAAGCTTTGGGCAATTATTTCGGAAATGGCCCATCTCGCCACAGTTGTAGCCAGAACCTGGTGGAAAACGAGCTTGAGCAGGATTGTTGTCAGCTTGATTTTGTGTAGCTGCAGCTCGGCAAACCCTAGCTGTATAACCAGCAAGTCCACAATATAGGCATTTGCGGCATTTCACACTGGCATGATGATGAAGGTTACATTGGTTTCACATAGGTGCAGTTCCGTTGTATGGATTCTTAGCAGGGGTTGAGCTGGTTGGTTAGGGACAGCTTGATCGTTTTGAGCAACCATGGCGAAATTCTGAGAAGCCTTACGCTTCTCTGACTTTTTGGAGGACTCAGTGTGCTTATCTTTTGGTTTCGTTTCATCGGTTGGTTTCTTGTCGCCTTTTCGGAAGAGTTTACCCTTCCTGATCTGAGATTCAGTCAGGGTAGCGGATAACTCAATGGCCTCTCTAACTGTAGTAGGGTTGCTACCAGTAACAATGTCTTGTAATGAGTCAGGGAGGCCATCAATATACTTTTCGATTGCCTTATCCAAAGGCGTAACCATGGTTGGGCATAACAGACTTAATTCCTCATATCGATCCGTGTAGGCTCGATACTCACCACTATCTTGCTTAAGATCGTTGAATTCCCTTTCCAATGCCCTGATTTCATGACGAGGACAGAATTCCTTTATCATTAGAGCTCGAAGTTCTTCCCAGGTTTGAGCCAATGCCACATCAGCACCCCTATCTCTCATCACACCATTCCACCATGTTAATGCTCATTTCTCAAAGACACTAGATGCAAATTCAACCTTTCGCTCGTTCGGACACTGAACATGTCTGAATGTGCTTTCTAGACTCTCGAACCATTGCAGGAGTGTAATTGCTCCTTGAGACCCAGAAAATTTCGATGGCTTAGCTGAATTGAATGTTTTGAAGTTACACGGAGCATTGTTATTGTTGTTATTGTTATTTGCTTGGTTTACTTGGGTAATGAGGTTCGGAAGCACAGCAGCCATCTGCTGAACGATTGTGGTTGCGAGGGCTGCATCCTGTTCTGGATCACGTCTAGGTGGCATATTCTAAAAAGAACAAGGAAACATGAGAAACGAGTGAGATTGACGATTGGATAAACAAAAGAGGTATTGAAGATATCAACGAAGCATAAGGAAGGCGATCATTTGTTTGTTACTTCGAACAAACAAACGACGCAAAATGGCTGAACAAAGTCAATAGGTCCTTATAATGTATCGCGAAGACATGCTTTAGCCTATAAGTGGACACTCATCCCAAGAGTTCCCAGGTAAGAGTGACTGGTCTGATTATGTGGATTTGTACGAACACTCTAGCCTTAGACAGAAAACTCAGGATACAGGCACCCACCCTTCCAGATTACACGTGTTCACATTAATAAGACCCAAACTTTGACGAGATTTTGAAAACTTTGAAGGTTCAAAACCTTATAATAAATTATCTAAGAGGAGATGATTAGTTTTCAAGTCGGATTCGTAATTCGTGTTCTTGTTGTGGTTGTCACCTAAAGATAGGCAACGGTATTGTTTTAAGACTAAACACAAGGTAACTTGTGTTAGGGTCCTAGGAAGGTTATAGACTAGGTCAAAGCATTACTAATAACCTAATTCCCTATAACCATGAGCTCTGATACCAACTTTTCTGTCACACCCCGACCGCGTAAAACAACAAATCGCGACGGAAACGTCGGGGAGTGTTGTAACAGAATCATTGTTTCACAACACATGGAATTTAAAGTTTGATTTCATTATTTAAAGTGTTTACATTGACTACGAATTTACAGAAACATAACATAAATTAAGCTGTCTTTCATAGTTTTAAGTCACTAAGGCCCAAGTCCGCCTAAGTGTATCACGAACATCATCATGTAGTAGTTCCTGAAACACATGTGAAAATAGGTACGTCAGCATAAAAATGCCTGTGAGATACATAGGTTTTGTTGTTGTAGGAATCATGACTTGTAAGTAAAAAGAAGTGTTTAAACAAAGATAGTCATGAATCTTGTAAAACGTTTTCTTTTATAAAATCTTATGAAATTCTATAAGGAAATCAGATGTTATAAAAGAATAATGCATGATTTAATAAATAACCAAGTAAAAATAAGTTTGTATAAGATATGTCGTTTGTAAAACAATGTTTTGTATAAATATGTTGTTTGTATAAATGTATCAGGTCTTTGTTTCTGTCAAAGTGGTTTAGATAACGCTGCGATATGTAATACCATCAAGCACTTATATATAGGAAGTACCAGCGGCGTATCCACCATGCTTTTATCTTATTACACACGCCTCGTTATTTAAATCACTTACCATAACCCAATCGTTTAGTAGTTCAAATAGTTCACATAGATCAAATAGTTCCAGTGGTTCAAATAGTTCACATAGATCAAATAGTTCCAGTGGTTCAAATAGTTCAATAGTTCCAGTGGTTCGTGTTTAATGTTATGTACGGTGAATAAAAGAATTTACTCAACCCCATAGGTAAAATGCACAAAACAATGTAGAATCAAATGCCGTATGAAAACCATGTACTATATGCGTACTAATGAATTTAGTATACGTCATGAAAGCACGAAAATAACAACTAGGCACATGTGTTTCACCCCAAAATGTTTGAAAAAAGTAAAAGAGGGGACTATGTACTCACTTGAGATAGCAAGGTATCCTCGATTTAAGTGAACTAATAAGCTCGGGCAATCAAGTAATCAAGTGGCACCTAGTAATCGGATCGCTATGTTAATAAATCGGCACCTAAATCGGAAGATCAGGTAGGATGAGGTCTCGTAAACCAAATGAGTATTGGAACTCATGTGATATGGTTTAACAAAGCCTATATCCTAAATCGGAACCTATCCTAAGTGCTTATGACCCGTTTTAGGTAGCTAACGCTACTTTAACGCGTCATTTGCGCAAAAGCACAAACGAGTAGCCTAACTAGTCCTATGGCAAGTATTATATGCCCTAACATGTTTAAATATGTTGTTTAATTAGTTTAAGTGACAAAAATTAAGTTACATATGCTTAAAATCAAATTATGCATGAAAAGGGCATTTTGGTCATTTACCTAAGGCATATAAACTACCTATCATACAACTAATTAAACTAAGTGACCATAAGGTATAACCTCGGAAGGTTATTCCCTATACAACTATGGTCACATAATATGCTTGGTCGGATCCTAACGATCGACCAAACGGTTCAGGTTCGAAAGTCTAAGCGGTTGTCTAGACTGCTTGACTTACGACCCTATACAAGCACTAGACTAAAAGTGACGAGTTAAACATGTTGAAACATGTTTAACTAAGTTAGAAAACAAGTTTGATATCAAAACAAAGGGTTTTGATACCCGAAAATAGCTTCGTTGCAAAATACGCATAAATACGTATTTTAACCGAAACTATGACTCGTCACTACGCCTAATCAACGTGGTAATCAGTAGGAATAGTCACAAGGGACTATAACCATCGTGATTACGCTCACGTTGCAAAGTTCAAACGCACTTTGTGTTGACCAAAGACTGGTCAAAGCAGAAAGTCAAATATTGTTTGACTTTCATGCTTGAAATGCATAAAAAGCATGAAAGAAACTTACAAAAGGTCCAAGCTTGAAGATTTGAACTCAAAATACTCAGGTATGAAGCTTCACAAGTGAGAGCTTCAACTTAGAGCAAAATTGAGAGCAAATGAGCAAGTTGGAGAATGAAATTGAGTGGGTTTATATATATTTTCAAGAACCGTTAAGATCGTTCCTCGTAATTTAAGCTTTGATCTTGGCCATCCATGTGTTGCACATGGTTTTGAATACTATGGGGGCTCTAAAACCAGCTCAAGGTATTGAAAAAGTTGTATAAAAGACCCTGGAAATCAAGCTGGTTGCTGAAAATGGAGTTTCTGTTAATTTAGGGTCGTCGCGTGCCGCCACGGCACCACCCTTTTGCTGTGGCGTGACGCCACCACCTCCCAGATACAGAAACTTTCAAAAATTGGCAAAAATGGTTCCTGGAGCATGTTTAAGCCATTTTCAACGCGTTTAAACCTTGTTAACCCATTTTCAAGGCTCAATAATGAAGTTAAAGTATAAGGGACATGAAATATGCTCGAAAATATCTCGGATGCCGGTTCGTTTGGTCGTACGATTGCGTTATTCGGTTAATTACGACGAAAACTCGAACGGACGCGAAAACGATCCAAATTATGCGACGAGTGGTATTTTTGCATCCAAATCACTAAAATAAAATATTTTAATGATTACAAAAATTCTTGGATTTCCGGATATGTTCAGAACGTAAGATATGCGCGTAAATGCAAACTTATGCATTTTTTGATGCTTTTAGTCCCTATTGATCAAATAAGTATATTTGCGCATACCGAACCCCTCAAAGCCTATTTCTAAACTATGTAAAGGATATTTAGGGTATGTTTAGCTTATGATCAAGTTCCGGAATGTTCGTTACTATACGAATCGGCATACTTTCGCTGTTTGACACAAATAGTCCCTGCGATCGAATAAGGTATATTAAGCCTATATCCCTGTTCCGGGGTGTAACACCTGTGCCTTCACGGCCATCAAACAAATACCGAACCAATGAAATATTATATTTCATACTTGGGATTGGTAAAAATATGTGTATCTTTTGCACATATCAACTCTTGTTCGATTTCAAACTCTAAATCGCTTTCTGGAAGGTTATACGCGCACTAATGCGTAAATATAACCAGTTTAATGCAACAAACACTCCGGAATAGTGAAATAGGTTTAACATACCTAAAATAACCTTTACATAACTTAGATATAAGTTTTGGAAGGTTTGGTGTGGTGAAATCAAAGTTAATTCGCTTACAGGGACTAAACTTGACAAACTACGAAAGTATGCCAATTTGAACTGTAACAGACATTCCGGAACATGACCATAAGTTAAACATACCATAAAAATCCTTTACATAGCTTAGAAATAGGCTTTGAGGGGTTCGGTGTGCTAAAATAAACTTTTGTGTCATTCAGGGACTAAAAGTGTCAAAAAGTGCACAAGTTTGCATTTTCGCGCATAACTTACGTTCTGAATACATCTGGACATCCAAAAATTTATGTAAGCATGAATACATTATATTTTAGTGTTCGCCTTAAGAAAAATCCATTCGTCGCGTCATTTGGATCGTTTTTCGCGCTTATGCGCATTCCGTCGTAATTAAGCGAACATCGCGTTTGTACGGCCAAACGAACCAACCTCCGGCATATTTTTGAGCATGTTTTGAGTTCCCTATACTTTAACTTCATTTTAGAGCCTTGAAATGAGGTTAACGGGGTTCAAACGCATCGAAAAAGGGCTTAAAACACAACAGGGACCATTTCTGCCAATTTAGAAACATTTCTGAATCAGATGGGTCAGTGGCGTAGCGCGATGCCTAAAGCCTTACCAGTCGCGCTATGCGACTGCCTATTCTGGACCAGATTCCATGTTCTAAACACAAGTTGCAACTAATTGATTCTTAACCACATGTTTTAAGTTGATGTGTCACTAAGATAAGGAGCATATGTGGCTCCATAACCTTTACGACAAGTGTACGGTTCCGATTAAGGCACGTTATTCAAGAAACGATCTTAACGGTTACCCGAAATCTATAAATACCCCACCCCCTTTTCTTCATTTCTCACAAATCTGATCATTTGGGCTCTAAGTTGGAACCTTCGTTTCATACCTGAGCTATTTTGATCTGGGTTAGCATTCGGGGACCCTTCGTGCCGTTCGATTCCGTGATCTCTAGCTTTGCTTGGTGGTTATCCTAGGACTTCTGAGCAATCTCAAGTGAGTACATAGACCCCTCTTTTACTGTTTTCCAAACTGTTTTGGGGTGAAACACATGTGCCTACTTGTTACTTTCATGCTTTCCTGTTTTCGCATCATATACTGCTATGTTCGTTAGTACATTATAGTACATGATCTCATTGTGTTTTATGCTATGTATGTCCATTTAGTTCATACTTAGTACATCGTTTTACATTTACATTTTATGCTATGTATGTCCATTGCGTGCATACTTAGTACATTGTTTTCATCACATGCTTACATTTTGGTATGACATTTGGTTTGTTTACATGGGACAATACATTCATTAACACCGATCATGCCGTTCGTTAGTAGGTAGTGGTACCATAGGAATTGACAACTCCCGTTCCGGACGTCCCAGGGAAAGGGGATGAAAGGAATGACCGAATTCGTTGATATAAGACAGATAGACCTTTAATTTGTTTAAAGGGTTTATCACCACAGTCGCCAGGCTTGGATGTATGCATATTCACAATACCGCATAAATGTTCATATTAAATATTTGCATGCATTTACACAAAACATAGCTTTGATTTAAACCAAGTTTTACTTCAATACTTTGTTTTTGTGCATATGGTTTAGTTGAGACCTTTCACTTGCCATACATGACATTTTGACATAGACATTTCGGCATAGACATTTTAACATGATTGACATTTGATCATGCATTTACACAAAACATAGCTTTGATTTAAACCAAGTTTTACTTCAACACTTTGTTTTTGTGCATATGGTTTAGTTGAGACCTTTCACTTGCCATACATGACATTTTGACATAGACATTTGACTTGGATATTTGACATAGACATTTGACATGGATATTTGACATAGACATTTGACATGGATATTTGACATAGACATTTTGACATGATTTACATCTTGACATGAACATTTTACATTGTTTGGTTTGGTTTGATTAAGTGATTAAGTAACGATGCGTGTGTAATATGATACAAGCATGGTGGATACGCCGCTGGTACTTCCTATATATAAGTGTTTGTATGGTATTACATGTCGTAACGTTATTTGAATCATTTCAGTTTGAGACATAGAACATTTCATACAAATAACATACTTTTCACAAGACATTGATTTATAAACAACTTATCTTATGCAAACACATTTTACTTGGTTATTCATTTAACCTTACATTTATTTATACTTATCATCTGATCTTATCGTTTTTCAAATGATTTAAAAGACAAAGCAAATAACAAGGTTCATGACTAAACATTTTCTCAAACATAAGTCATGAATCTTATTTTCACAAAACCTATGTATCTCACAGGCATTTTTATGCTGACGTACCTATTTTCACATGTGTTTTTCAGGAGCTGTTGCATAAGATGTTCAAGATACACATAGACAGACTTGGGCTTTAGTGACAATAAAAGATGCAAGACTAGTTAATTATGTTGTATTTCTTTGTTTGTTAAGGCATAGTAACACTTTTAATCAATAAAACGAAACTTCAATATCCATGGTTGTGAAACATTAATTCTGTTACAACACTCCCCGATGTTTCCGCCACGTTTTGTATGTTCTACGTGGTCGGGGTGTGACAGAAAAGATGGTATCAGAGCCAATGGTTATAGGGAATTAGGTTATTAGTAATTAGTAATGCTTTGACCTAGTCTATAACCTTCTTAGGACCCTAACGCGAGTTTACTTGCGTTTAGTCATAAAACGATACTGTCGCCTATCCTTAGGCGACAACCGCAACAAAAACATAAATTTCAAAACCGCTTTGAAAACTAATCATCTGTTCTAGGATGATTGATTACTAGGTTTTGAACCCTCTATTGTAAGGTTTTGAACTCTCTATTATATGGTTTTGAACCCCTTTGAGTTTTCAAAACTTCGTCAAGGTTTTGGGTTTTAAATAATGTGAACACGTGCAAACTGGAAGGGTGAATGCTTGTATTCTGGGTTTTCTGGCTAGGCAAGCACTTCGTATACATCTCATCAGACGCGAGACCAGTTGTGCTTACCTGGGAATTCTTGGGATGAGTGTTCACTTATAGGCGAGCATGTCTTCGCGATACATTATTTTTAACCTATTTACTTTGATTTGTCACCATCTCATTTGTTTGCCTTAGGTAACAAACAAATGATCACAATTTTCATTCGTTACCATTCTGTATTGATTATCCAATAACCTTTCACTCGTTTCTTCCTCTGTCTTTCATTTTCTTCTAGAATGTCTATTCCTCTTGGCACTGGTCAAATGCCCGAGCGAACAGCCAAATTTGTCCAGCAAATTGGCGAAGTGATTCAGAGGACTGTGGATTTAGGTATTGCCATGGCTCGTCTTAACAATGAAGCCTCTCGTCTCGACAATGAAGCCACTCAAGAGACACCAAAGGAAGCAGTAGTCAGGCTTGCAACAACATCAAGGAAGCGTAAGGCTTCAAGGAAACCCGCAGCGGTTACACCTAATCAAGCTGGACCTAGCCAAGTGGCAAGGCCACCAACTAGGAAGCCGTACTTAGGAACTGCTCCTAGGTGCAAGCGATGCAACGGTCATCATTCAAACCTCATACCCTGCTGGAAATGTACCTACTGTGGACGGCGGGGACATTTGGTCAACACATGCCGCTTTGCTATCCAGAACAAAGCTGTTGCAAATCTTGCTGCTACCCAACTCCAAGTCAACCCTACTCAAGCTCGTTTCCCGCGTGGTACTTGCTACAACTGTGGCAATACGAGCCATTTCAGGAATAACTGCCCGAAGATAGTCAGTGCAAATCCAACCCTCGGATGAGCATTTGGCTGAACAAAGGATGTTGCTGTCTTATGCCTTTGTTTCGTGTATTGTGAAACAATATGTCTTGTTCATAAATAAAAAAATCGTTGTTCACAAATTCTGATATACAAGTATAGTTACATATGTGTATGATTTTCCTATGATACCTGCATTAAGGAACTATGTTCCTTACAAACTACTCTTGTGATTCTCACTTTCAAGTGATCGCTCATAATTTCCTCGAAAGTTCTAAGTACTCGTTTCATTCTAAGAAACGAAGTACAGGAAATAAAGTGAAATTATGAGTAATCGTGCTTTTTACACATCTGTATTTTTGAATCCTTGGTTAGATAACTAAGGATATTTTCAAATCTCATACCCATTACGTTTTGATTTTTTTCAACATTCACAGTACAAGTATTTCAAATCCATCTTCATGATCTCAAAATATTTCATATAGTTTGAAAACAATTTTTCTAGATGCATTGTCTATGTTATTTCAAAAACATTGGCCATGTTATCAAAACCAACCTTTCTAATTTCAAAATATTTCATATAGTCTGAAGACAATATTAACACAATACATTTTCTGATCAAGTGCATGATTTCGAAAAGCATCATTCATGTCTTTCAAAAACCTTATACATAATTTCAAAATTCATCTCGCATGATTTTAAAACATTTTTGTAAATATATCTACCTAATACACCTACTTTTTGTAAATATATGGAGAACCGATATCCCAGTACCCTGACCCAATACCCGCACCACCACCACCCATGAGTACCGAGAACGTGCAAGAACTCTGCTCATTCGGTGAGGTGTTAGTGGATGAAGGAGAAAGAATAAGGCAAATAGGGGAAAGGCTCGTTTAGAAATACGACGAGCGAAATATGCAGTACTCGATGAACCCCTAGTAATAATAGTAATAATATATATATATATATATATATATATATATATATATATATATGCGTGTAGTTTGGAAAAAAAATATAGATAACCTAATACTTACTGATGCATAACTAGTAGTGTATTTTAAATTATCAGTTGTAGCTTGTAATATATATATATATATATATATATATATATATATATATATATATATATATACATATGAAATAGAGTAAATGTCGCAATGCATGACGATTTTGATCAATGTGTTTGTTTGTGTGATTATTCGCATTAAATCTTGTTCTGTGATATTAATACTTGGTAAATGTTTATAATCCAGATGGACAACGAAGTGAATCAGGAAAACCCAAATAACGATAATAACAGGAATCAATTAGATAACAGTGCCATCCAACACATAGTGGCACAGGGGATTATAGACGCTATGCCATATATTATCAAAACGGTTAAGGAAGTGGAAAATAATAACACTAACAGTGGAAGTAAACGACCACCTACTGAGCCCAATCACAGCGTACACAATGGACCCTTACAATTGCCTATTCCAAAAATAAGAAGAACCATGTCATATGGTTGTTCTTACAAAGAATTCTGGTCTTGTAAACCAATGAAATTCTCTGGCAATGAAGGAGCCATTGCAACTCTACGTTGGATAGAAAAGACTGAGGCAGTCTTAAAAATAAGCAAATATGCAGAAGAGGATAAAATCATGTTTGCTTCCAATCTTTTTAAAAATGCTGCTTTAGAATGGTGGAATACTATTCTCCAGTCTAGGGGAAGTGATAGAGTTTATAATATGGAATAGACTGAGTTTAAGAATATGGTTGAAAGAAAATTTTGTCCTCCCAATGAAAAAGAACAAATAGCTAATAAGCTCTTAAACCTTAGAATGATCGGAGTAGACTGTAAGGGTTACACTACCGTATTCTTTGAATATGCTAGAATAGTGCCAACCCTAGCATCACCGGAACCAGTATTAATCTCCTGTTACATCTGGGGATTAATCAGTGAGATTAGACATGTAGTCAAGGCAGATAGACCACAAACCATAGAAGAAGCTGTAGAACTAGCAAATACCTTCACTGATGAACTAGTACGTACGCAAGAAGAAAACCAGAGAAAGAACCTAGTCCCAAAGCTTACCCAGGAATTTCACTACGGTAATTCCAACCGTGGAAAAAACATAGGTCCTACTTCTGCACCTTACTGTAAGTCCTGCAAGAAAAAGCATTCGGGAAGATGTGCCACGTACTAAAACTTTTGCAAAATACCGAGACACAAGGAAGAAGACTGTAGGAAGAAACCCAGTAATGGAGTATGCTTCAATTGTGGAGAAAAGGGGCATATTAGTTACTCTGCCCGATTGATCTAGAGCTTCGTAACGCATGTCTAGGCTCTACCCGACTCAGTCGTTGGAGTTCTGTCTCGGGGGGAGGGATAGCTAATGTAAATTTGGGTTATTATACTAACGCGTGTGCATTGTTTAAATTAATAGATTATAACCAGGAAGTCACATGGAAATACCTAAATTAGCAATGTGAGTTAATCCTTCTTTTTATAAACCCTTTTTGTGAGTAATTCCTCTTTTTGTAAATTGTTTTTACAAAACCTCAAATGTTTTAAATTACAATCAGTGATTGAGTATTTGTAAATCTACAATTATCGTCGGTATGTTGGGGTTTTGTATACATAACTTGTTACTACACTGTGAGTAGTAACATTACGACAAGTCAGGATTGACAGTACCGTGGGTGGTAATTAAAGTAGATGTAAACAAATGTAATTGCGAGTTGCCCTTAATGCTGTAAAATGATAAAACTTGTTTTGATTAAATTGGGATTCACTCGCCAGTATTTCCTGCTGATAAAATGTTTTTAAACGCGTTCCAGGTAACAAAATGTGAAAGCCAATTAGAAGCCAACTGGAGAGCACTAAAGGCTTGGAAAAGTGGCTATAAAAGTTACCTAAATAAAGAAGAAGTTTTATTTCATTAAATTAGGGTTTATCCCTATAAACATGTTTGTAATGGAAACTTGGGAATTTCCCATGTATTTATTAATTATAAAAGTGTGGTGTTTTACTCTGATAAACTATTTTCTAACTACGGTCCTGATGTAATTTCCGCTGCCAATTTAATAAACACCGATACCACCAGCTCTGTGAGCTCGCGGCCGCCCGCCTCCCGGGGCAGGGGTTGGGGGTTGCGACAGCAGTCGTCTGTCAGCCCACACGTAAGCAACGCTGGCACACAGACTGACAGCCACAGCGGGACGTGGTGTCACCTCCATGACCTACGCGCCTGACATACCTCCAAGGGGCGGCGCGTTGTCAGTCTAGCTACTCAATTACCCTCATTCACTCTTTGGCTATATATACCCATCTCGGGCCAGGTTTGAGGTATCGCATATCAACTCTCTCACTCTTACTACTATCACACACTTTGCTCTCAAGCAAATTTCTGATTCTCACGCCGGAGAGTGGTAACAAGGAGCACCACCCACCCCATCCTCCTTGTTACGAGTCACGGTGTGTTTTCCTTGTGCAGGAGACAGATCAACGGACGATCCAGCCATCGATCCTCGGAAAGAAGGGATTAACCGTACTTGACGAGACCAGTGAATTAACCTCCATTGGTTAACCACTGTTTCATCAATGTTTTTGCGTATTGTATGAGATAACATTAGTGACATAATAACATAAATTTGTTTATAAGCTTTGTTCAAGGTATTGTATCATCTATATCTCTCTCTGTCAACATCTATTTTATTATTTTTCTCTTTCTTAGATATTAGAAAAATCATTATTCATATAAATGTTCTAATTTCAGCCAATGTGTTAGACCATCCATAATCTTCAAAATTGGGCCTTTTTTGGTTGAAAACGCCGGAGCACGCCCCGGAAGCCACCCCCGTGGGAGTTTTTATTGCAAAAATCGTTTGGAGCGTGCTTTATTCCACGCCGAAGAAGGGGATGAAGTGGCCAATCACAGTTAATCTCCTTTTTTTGGCCAATAAGATTTTTGATGGTTTTTTTATTTATTTAATTGTTTAACACCACTTTTAACATAATGCACCACTTCTCCACTACACCCATTTTAGAAAACACCCCATAATGCCCCATTGCTGACTTGGCTGCCACATGGCGCAAAACGCTCAAGGGTAGGGGCATTACCACTACACATGGTCTTATAATTTAGAATATTAGAATCCGTCCATGGCACTGTAACATAGTGGCATCTAGGGTTGGGAAAAGGCATAGGACCATGGCACTATAACATAGTGGCATCTTAGGGTTGGGAAAAGGCATAGGACCGTCCGTAGCATTATAACTGGCATCTTAGGGTTGGGAAAATGCATATAACCATTAAGTTCTGGGTTCGATTCTCACAAGGAGGTTTTTCTTAGATTTATTGAGTTTTCTCCTAAATTTACGTATAGACATTATTTTCTAGTTAGGGATGGAAATGGATCGAGTTCGAGTATTGGTAATCTCATACTCATACCTATACCCAATTATAAAATCGTGTTCTATACCCGACTCAATACGCGTCGGATATCTGGTATACCCGCAGATATCGGGTATACCTATTAGTTTATTAAAAGATATCCGTTGGGATTCTCAAATACATTTTTTACTATTATAAATTAAAAATATACAGTACATAAATATAAGTTTTATCATAAATAAATAATCACTTTATGATATATATACACTTCACAACATACCAAATATAAATAATACTACTAAATACATACAGTAAAAGAAAAATTATTTTTTCACATAATGAAAATACTAAAATAAATCACTAGTGAATGGAAAATAAAAAGATAAATTAAAACATACAGGTATATAGTTCAAGTAAACGGGTATGTGTTTCAGGTAATCGGGTCGGGTATCACCTAATCCAATACCTGTGAAAATTTTCAAAACTAGTTCCACACCCATCGGGTTTTGGGTATATCCGTCTCATTTGTTTCGGGTATACTCGTCGGACTCGAGCATTTTTTGTGATCGCTATGCCTAGTGAAGATGGATATGATCGAGTGGTTACGCTCGTGACACGATCAGAAAGCAAAAAAAGAAAGAAAAGAGGAACCATCAGAAACCAAATATTAATCCCCAGAAGCTTATAAAAAGCTGTGCAGTCGGCATCATGGTTTGATCTCTGAAAACAGAGATCCCATCATCTGGATCATCCTCTTCTCATATAAAAGATAGAAAATAAAATGCAATAATTAAAAAAAGAATAAAAAGTAGACACGTAACTGAAATAAAAGTAACTCAATGTGTATGTGTTGTTGAAGTGGAGTTGATGGTATTTATAGTGGAAAGTGATGGCGATGGAGAGAGAAGCGATGAAACCCTAGTCATATTTGGGGGTAATTCGTCATATTTGATTTTTAATAATTATGGCAATTGTTAGGGATAGATTTTTAATAATTATGGATCACATATCCTTGGGTTAGCTTGGATCATTGATCCTTAGCGAATGGTGCAGGAAGACTGAGGATCACGGATCCATATTGCTATCCTAATTAACTAACAATTGTTTCCTGTTTCATTAGCTTCATTTCGCAGGTATGTTACCATTTGAGCACGTGCATGAGGCTGATGACCGTTAATAGTGAGCGTGGGTGGCTTGCTTGAATATCAGATAGTTTGTTAGCTAGGATATTCTAGATATTTGAATGGGATATTGAGCTTGATTAGATAACAACATTGCACTACACACACTCGCATACAATACTCTCTCGAACACAGCTCTCAAACACATTAGAATTCTCTTGTAACAAGCTCAATATCATCCAAATTTGTAACCTTTTGTGTGCAATATAGTTGGTGATCGGTAGTTTCCATCACCCGAGGTTTTTTGTGCCGGAGATCAATCATTGATCAAGGGCTTTTTCCTCGTATAAATCTCCATGTTCATTGTTGTTTACATTTCATACTTGTTCATCCAGTTGTTCAACACATCAAGCACTCTACCTCACAATCAAAGTTTGGTTACATTATCCTTAATCAGATTTTTGACCAAAACAAACACCAGATATAGTCAAAAAGTTATAACTTTTATTAAAACCCTGATTAGAAGTTACCAAAATGCTCAACTCGAGCTTTACTAGCAATCCATGGCCCAGCCACTCGGGTTGATGCAGGGTGTCCGGTACTAACTGTTCATAAAGTGCAGGAAATTAAAGGCGAGGGGTGTAAAGGCTTCATCCTCCATAAAAAGGACCCGTCCACCTTTTCCATCCCCTATTGTTTTAAGGATCAGTGATCCTTAACCTAGAAAACTATTGTTCAAAAATTATTACAGACCATATTGTTCGAGACCAAAACACCATTAAAACAAAAACAAAAACCATAAAAAGTGGGCTCGGGGCTAGGCATCAATATCCTTCATCGCCCACTTTAGCAGCATCACCATCTGCTGCTCCTTCACCTCCGGCTTCACCACTTGTCACCTCCTTTACCCCACTCGGACCAGCCTCCACTGCCTGCACCAGCTCCGGTTCAGCATCACTACCAAGCTCGAGAAGGGCCTGCTTCCAGCTAGCCACGCCCCATGCTGACTGATCAAAGCCAGGATCCATAGCCTCTTGGGCTATTTTGATCCTAGCCTGCAGGATGGCACGAGCATCATAGACTTTGGCTTCGTCAGTGGCCTCCATTTCAGCTTTGTTAGCCTGCATCTCAGCCACAAGGATTTGCTTCTCCATGCCTTTGACCTCCTTCTCCAGCTTTGATATGGTCTTGTCCTTGGCAGCAGCAATGGAGCGAAGACCGACCAGGTTCTCCTTAGCTTCAGCAAGGCTCTTGTCCTGGTGAGCCTTCAGAAGGACAAACCTCTACAAGTCACAAGACAAGAAAATAAGGATCAGTGATCCTTCACTATGTACAAGGCTACCAATGAGGATCAAGGATCCTTACCTCGGCGACAAATTCATGAATTTGCCATTCAACCTCGAAGTTGTCCTCGTCCAACTCAAAATGCTTCTACCATTTAGACCCAGCCTTGGCCCTGGTGGTCACCATCTTGGGCTCCGACAAGCTTTGGCCCTTGGCCAGCTCTTTCTTTATGGAGCGAGGAGAGATCATGATGTCAATGTCATCCAGTCCGAACTTGGAGGCTGATTTGCTGGTGGATCGTGGAGCACCTGTTCCAGAAACAAATATATAAGTCTTCTTATTTCATACATTTAATTCAATATAAATTATATTATTCAAATATATACAAGTACTTACTCGACATCGTGTAGAAAGTGGAGGTATTCTCTTCTGATTCCTTTATCCTTGGCTTGAATGTCCTGATTTTTGAATCGATAGCCCAGAACGCATCAATCCTCTCTTCAGTACCGGGTAGATTAGCAAGGCAGGAAAAATTGGTCGCTACATGCAAATAGAGAAAAAAGGATAAGTCAGAGAAATAATAATAATCTCTTCAGTGGTTATCTAAGGGTCCTATATCCTACCCTTCAAGATCCACTTTTTGGGCAGACTATCCCCCTAGAGGAATAGAATCCTTTCGCACAAAGAAAAATTGATTCTTCCATATGGAATCATTCTGAGTGGTCTTAAGGATGGGAAGTGGCTGATGGGGTTTGGCTTCGAATAGGAGCCGGTGGGAGCCATGGGTGAAAAGAGAATAAAGATAGGAAAGTTCAGACATGTTGAAATCGATTCCTTCATTGTTGATAATCTGCTCAATGGTATGCAAGACCCTCCAAAGCATAGGCATTGGCTGACTATAGCTAATGCCGGTGAGAGTGAAGAATCTTTGGGTTAGGTCATGAAAAGGATAGGTATAGCTGAAAAGGAAGGGAAAAACAGAGAAGCACACCCAAGTGGGTGAAACAACGTCGTTCTTCATCGAAGAATCAAACGGATGGAAGACAGTACCCGACGGGAAGCAAGTGAACAAACCATCAATTTCAGGATAGGTGAACTTGCAGAGTTCCTAAGAAGGATTCATCAATAGGTTTTGGCTTTAGGGCACACTATCCATATCAAGGATTTTGCCGGGTGAGGATCTAGAAACCATTTTAGCCATGATCGGAAGAGAGGGGATGAAGAAGTTTGAAAGAAAAGATTGAAGAGAGAAGAAGAATACCTGATTTGGTTCCGGAATTGAGATTTAAATGAGGATTTCGTGATCTTTAAATGGTTTTTCAATCCTATCTCCACCCTATATAGTGTGATGATTGTTGTAGTTTATCCCATCAATGACGTCAGATTTGTAACTGCTAGTTACATGCAGCAACGGCTAGTCCGCTTCTAACGGAAATATGACAGATTTGATTCATGTCATATCCGCCATATTGGGGGCAATTGTTAGGGCATGGGTTCTATTAAGTCTGGATCATGTATCCCGAGACCTTGCCTGGATCACTTATCCTTAGCGGATGGTGCAGGGAGTCTGAGGATCAAGGATCCTTATTATTACTTATGTTATCTAACAATTGTTCTCTATGTTTCTAATGTTTATACGTAGGTTATGGACAACATGGACTTAGTCTAAGATGGAATCTCGGTGAATATGTTTTGAATAACGCACATGGACAATGAATAGTAGTCGTTATGGATGATCATGGGGGACTTGCACTTTTTTCGTGTAGTTAGTTAACTAGATATTTCTAATTATATTAAGGTGATATTGAGCTCATTAGACACAACAACAATTAACAACTCGCACACTTAGCTATACCCGAATACTCTCTCTGTAACACAAACTAGCGATCACTTGAGCTCAATCGTCATCCGAAGTTGTATTGATTGTTACATTGTTCTTTGTTCAATATAGTTGGTGATACGTAGTTTCCATCACCCGAGGTTTTTTATGCCGGAGATCTTATAAAGATCAAGGGCGTTTTTCTCGTATAAATCATGGTGTTCATTGCCATTTACATTTTACAATCGTTTACATCATTGTTTTACACTCAAGCACTCTACCTCACAAATCAAATTTGGTTACATTATTCTTAAACCGATTTTTGACCAAAACAATACTATATAGAATAGCTACGGTAGTCAGGACCCCAAGGAAAAAAAACTTGAATAGTTGATGAGCTCTTTATGCATTATCTTCGAAGAAGGTTGTTTAATACAATACTAATTTTATATAAAACACATTTACAAAGTGAAACTATGGTACATGAAGACTGTATAGCTGCATAAACACTATATCTTGCAACAACACTTACAAGTGTTTATATTATTCTCAGGGTTCTCTACGGTACATATTAAGCGTATGTCACACATATAAAAAGATAATTTTACAATCATTCATGTATAGATCACTACTCCTCAGTTGCCTCCTTGACTCTAATCAGAAGACAGTCGCGCAACGAGTGGCTATATTTGATCATTTGATGTATAGCTTCTAACCTTCCTAAAAAGTTAAAAACCAATTCGTTTCGCACCCTTAACACAAACCATAACATAGAATAGAATATAACACAGAGAAATTTTTTCCTCACCTTCGATGTCCCGATCCGATGCAATGTTGCATGCCATCTGATTCACCTCCACCCTAGCTGTTAAATCCTAGACACACCATGTATTAACCTGCATCCATACCTCCAAGTGTACAATTTAAGACTTTAAAAAATTTATAGCAGAGGGTTCTCAATCTCCTAAAAAAGTATACAAAATATTAATAGGAATAAAGAAGATAGACACCATTTTAAAGAATATTAACAAAAGATTACAGCAAGAAAGAAATACCAACATCAATAAATTTCAAGTTATCGTTGTGTGATTACCCGTTCACCGGAATCTTCACCTACGCGTTCACTAGAACCTCATCGGACGTTACCTACTATAACAACCCTCCAAAATTATTTTCGACACCCCTAAAATATTTAGAATGTCCCTAGACGTCCTGAAATACACCCCGAATACGAGAAATGGCCCTAAATACCTTTAATTTTATAAAAATAAAATAAAAATAATAAAAATGAGTCTGTCGCGGTCCGCGACAGACTACTTGTGATCCTACGCGGGCCGCGAGTGTCTGGATAGCAGGCCGCACCCTGAGCCGCCACGTGTCATATACGCGGCAAACCTATACGTATGACCTGCCATAGCTACACCGTAGACCCCCTATGTCGCGGGGCGCGTAAGCCCCTTGAGGGGCTTTCGCGGGGCGTGATAAACCCGTCGACCAGCCCTATAAAAGGGCCATCGGCTTTCAATTTCAATTCGTTCATTCTCTTGATCTATCTCTCAATATTCTGCTTAGCAAAAATAATATCGGGCATAATACCCCCCTAAATAATGAAGTTCTGCCTCGTTGTAAGTATCATAACCCCCGGTTACGTATTAGATACGCTGCCCGATTAATCTAGGATTCTGTAACGGCTGTTGAGGCTCTGCCCGACGTAGTCATTGGAGTTCTGTCTCGGGGAGGGTATTACTAATGTAAATGTTGGATTATTATACTAACGCGTGTGCATTGTGTAATTAATAGATAATCACCAGGAAATCACAAAGGAAAACCCTAAGAGAGCAATGTGAGTAATCTCCTTTTTGCAAACTGTTTTTACAAAACCTCAAATGTTTTACATTATGTTCAACAGTGATTGAGTATTTGTATTCTACAATTATCGTCGGTATGTGTCACGGCCCCCGGCCCGATTTGACCCGGTCCAGGAGCCGCGGGACAGAAAATCCCGTGGTATTTATTTAATTGAGTTGACAACGGAAGATTTTAGCAGGATCTTTTAAAACTGAAAATGCCTGATTATTTTATTTCATAATTCGGGATAAAACCCCGGTAGTTTACATTAAGGTGATTTCACTGGGAAATCTTTATTTTACAAAACATGTTTCTTTATTTATATTGAGCCACTTCCTTAAGCTTGTAGTGCTTCGCGGCACTTTTCCTGGATCACAACAGATCACCTGAAACATGTTTGAAAAATGTTTTGTCAGCGGGGAAATACTGGTGAATCATTCTTTTTACTAAAAACGACTCGTTGTTATAATTTACAGTATTAAGAGCGATTACAATGTTTATACATATCAACCATCAACCCACGGTATTTATCACTCGACCACCTATTGGCTATCTCGTTGTCCAATGATGTCTGTGATTATGGTCATATCACCCCTTGGCTAACCCATTGTCCAATGGTGACGGTTATCAAGTATTGTATACAAACCCCACATACCGGCTGTAATTTGGAGATTACAAAGACTTAATCCCTGTAATTATAACTTTGAAAATAACATGATTTTGTGAAATACTTTGATAAAAAGAGAATGACTCACATTGCAGATTTATTCGGGCAGAGTTTAGTCTACTGATAAGCCTGTTAACCTAATTTAACAATAATGCACACGAAACTAGGTCAGTAACTAATACAGCATTTACGATAACTCACGAGATTAAATCCTCACAATGAATGACAAAGTGCGATACTTAAACATCCATCGAGTTCACGACGAATGACAAAGCATAACCCTAATGTGGGCAGCACTTAAACATCCATTGGATAGTTTCAATCGATCGGACATTGAATCGTAGCAGCGATCGAGTTATTACCCTGTTTTGCGGCAGCGTTTCGTGCTGTGTGTGTGTTTTGTAATAATCAGACCATAACTCAGTGTGTATAACGAATTTTTTCGTCGAACAAGTGCCAGAATTCAAGTCCCAAACTCCTATATTTATACTTAAAATTTGACACCATCGCGTGACGCGAGGGGTCCACGTTGGGGCGTCGCGTGACGCGAGGGGCACCACCGTATTATAGGGTAGCCCCGTGTGTTTGTAGCTCAGGTGAGTCAGCGGATTTTTAAAATTCGATTTCGACAGCAAGTTATTAGGATAATCTTAAATAGGGAATACCCCCCTGAGTTTTAGGGGCCTTGATCCTGATTCTGATTGTTCTGAAAATTTTAGGGTTTATACAGAATCACTTGGGGGTCTCAATTAGGGTTTCCTATTGGACAAAATAAAATAATAATTAGGACTTTTGAGGAGAGTTGTTACATCCTCCCCACCTTAATAAAAATCCCGTCCTCGAGATTCACTGGAATAATTGAGGATATTTTCGCTTCATTTCTGATTCCAGCTCCCAAGTATATTCAGGTCCTCTTTTTGACTCCCACTTGACTTTGACTAGTATTAGTCGTTTGTGTTTGAGAAACTTGATCTTTCGGTCTTCTATTTGTAGTGGTTTCTCAACAAATTTTAGTTTTTTATTTACCTCGACATCTTGAAGAGGTACTACCAGGGATTCGTCAGATAGACATTTCTTAAGATTGGATACATGAAATACATCATGTATTCCAGCTAGCTCTTCTGGTAGTTGTAAGCGATAAGCAACTGGTCCTATACGTTGGATTACTGGAAATGGTCCTACGTATCGTGGACTTAGCTTTCCTTTCTTACCGAACCGAACTACTCCTTTCCAAGGAGAAACTTTCAAAAGTACCTTGTCTCCTACTTGGAATTCCAACGGCTTTCGTCTATTGTCTGCATAACTCTTCTGGAGATCTCGAGCTGCTTTCAGTCTTTCCTTGATTTGATTGATCTTATCAGTGGTTTCTTGTACTATTTCAGGACCGGATAATTGACTTTCTCCTATTTCTGCCAAACAAACCGGAGTTATGCACTTTCGTCCATACAGTGCATTGAATGGGGCAACTTCAATGCTCGTATGATAACTATTATTATAGGAGAATTCAATTAAAGGTAGGTGGTCGTCCCAGTTTCCACCAAAATCGATCACACATGCCCGGAGCATGTCCTCCAGAGTTTGTATCGTCCTTTCACTTTGTCCGTCTGTTTGTGGATGATATGCCGTACTTAAATTTAGTCGTGTTCTCATTGCTTTCTGGAAACCTGTCCAGAAGTGAGAAGTGAAACGACTATCCCTATCCGATACAATGGAGAGTGGAACTCCATGTAAGGATACTACTTCGTCTACATACAACTTGGCTAACCTTTCCATACTAAAGGTTTCCTTTATGGGTATAAAATGAGCTGACTTGGTTAATCGATCCACAATTACCCAAATCGCGTCATTACCTTTTCTGGTTTTGGGTAACTTAGTAACAAAATCCATTGTTATGAGTTCCCATTTCCATACAGGCATTTCTAATTGTTGAAGTAGACCTGAGGGTTTCTGGTGTTCCGCCTTAACTTGTGAACAAGTAAGACACTTAGAAACATATCTGGCTATGTCCTTTTTCATGCCTATCCACCAGAAATTATTCCTTAAATCTTGGTACATTTTATTATTTCCAGGGTGCATGGTATACCTAGATTTATGGGCTTCCTCTAAGATCTTATTTCTTTATTCTCCTTGCTTAGGAACCCAGATTCTCTTCTTATGGAATTTCCAAATTCCATCATTTCCTTGCTCTAATTCTTTTATTCGTCCTTTCATTCCTTCAGCATCATCCTTGATTGCTGTTTCCTGAATATTCTATAGTTGTTTCATTAAATCTAACTGTAGATTTAATCTAAGAGCACGAACCCGTCGTTGTTTCTCATGATACTTACGACTTAAGGCATCAGCAACTACATTTGCCTTTCCTTCGTGATACTGAATATTACAGTCGTAGTCGCTTAGTATTTCCATCCATCTCCTTTGTCTCATGTTTAATTCTTTTTGCCCAAATATGTACCTTAAACTTTTATGATCCGTATAGACAGTAAACTTACTTCCATACAGATAATGTCTCCAAATCTTAAGAGCAAAAATTATGGCTCCTAATTCTAAGTCGTGAGTTGTATAGTTTTCCTCGTGCTTTTTCAATTGTCTTGAAGCATACGCAATTACCTTCTTGCGTTGCATTAGCACACATCCTAATCCTAGCTTAGAGGCATCACAATATACTTCAAAATCTTCAGTTCCTTCTGGTAAGGCTAGAATTGGGGCATTGGTTAACTTTTGCTTCAAAATCCTAAAAGCCTCTTCTTGCCTTGGTCCCATTCAAACTTAACCGCTTTACAGGTTAGCTTAGTTAATGGTACAACTATCTTGGAAAAATCCTTAATAAACCGTCTATAGTATCCAGCTAATCCTAAGAAGCTTCTAATTTCCATAGCTGTTTGTGGAACCTTCCATTTGGTGATTGCTTCTATTTTGGAGGGATCTACATGAATACCTTCATGATTCACCATATGTCCTAAAAATTGCACTTCCTATAGCCAGAATTCACATTTCGAGAATTTGGCATAAAGCTTTTCTTTTCTTAACAAAGTTAAGAGTGCATGTAGGTGCTGACAGTGTTCATCCTGGCTTTTGGAATAAATAAGTATATCGTCGATGAAGACAATTACAAATTTATCCAAGTACGGTTTACAGATTCTATTCATCATGTCCATGAATGCTGCAGGTGCATTCATTAGTCCGAAGGGCATGACTGTAAACTCATAATGTCCATACCTAGTTCTAAAAGCAGTCTTAGGTATATCTTCCTCTTGAAATTTCAACTGATGGTATCCGGAGCGTAAGTCGATCTTAGAAAAATATCTAGCTCCTTGAAGTTGATCGAAAAGATCATCAATCCTAGGTAATAGGTATTGATTCTTAATTGTAATCTTATTCAGTTCTCTATAATCGATACACATTCGCATTGACCCATCTTTCTTCTTTACGAACAACACTGGTGCTCCCCACGGGGAGGAACTAGGTTGTATAAAACCTTTACTTAGTAATTCATCTAATTGCCTTTTCAGTTCTAACATTTCTGTGGGTGCCAACCGATAAGGTGCCTTGGCTATCGGTGTAGTTCCGGGAATTAGATGAATCATAAATTCTACTTCCCTGTCGGGTGGTAATCCTGGGAGTTCTTCTGGGAATACATCTGGGTATTCTGAAACTACAGGAATTTCCTTAAGTTCCTTACCCTTAGTGCTAATGATTACCGAAATCATATACACTATTCCTTGTTTCCGTTCATAACTAGCAACTTTCATTACGGAAATGAACTTCATGGGTTTTTGTGGCTTATCTCCTGTAACCATGATTACTTCTCCGGTAGGTGCTCGAATTTCTATAGAGTTCTTATCACAAAGGATTCGAGCATGGTTGGCTACTAACCAATCCATTCCTAACACAACATCGAATCCAGCTAAATCCATGGGTAATAGGTTTGCAGAAAATTTATGACCTGAAAGTTCTATATTTTATTTTTGCAAAACCTTATCTATGTTAATAGAATTCCCATCTGCCGTTTCGACTGTAAAAATCTGCCTAAGGTTGGTTAAGGGTAAGTTAAGAGCTTGGCAGAATGAAGTATTTATAAAACTTTGATTTGAACCAGAGTCAAATAATACTTTTGCGTAAACGTTGTGAACTAGGAACGTACCAGCTATCACATCTGGAATGAGTTCTGCCTCCTGAGTAGTTAATTGGAATGCTCGAACATTCTTCTTGGTAGCTCCGTCGGTCGGTTTGGCTTTATTGTCTGCTGGTTTGACCAACTTAGGGCATTCGGGTTTGAAATGTCCCGCTTCTCCACAGTTATAGCAGACCCTTGTTTTCTTTCTGCAATCTTCTTCACGATGTCCTACAACTTTGCAAAAGTTGCAGGTTACATTACATTTTCCAAAATGTTTCTTTCTGCAATTCCTGCAGAATGGCGGAGTTGAGGATTGTCCCGTTCCTCTTTTCTTGAAGTTGCTATTATTACCCACACGAAATCCTTGGGTAATTTTCTGAGCCAGTTCCTTTTTCCTATTTTCATCTCTTGTGCGTACCAGCTCGTCAGTTAGGGTGTTAGCTAATTCTACCGCATCGTCAATAGTGCGTGGTCTCGCAGCTTTAACGATATTACGGATTTCGCCAATCAATCCCCAAATATAGCGAGAAATAAGTACCGGTTCTGGCGAAGCCAGTGTTGGTACCACTCTAGCATATTCTAAGAATGTCGAAGTATATCCTCGACAATCTACACCCACCATCCGATGGTTCAGGAATTTATTTTCCATTTGTTCTTTTTCGTATTCAGGACATAATTTTCTTTCTATTAGCTGCTTAAATTCCTCCCAATTCATGACATAGGCCATATTTCTTCCTTTGGCTTGAAGTACCGTATTCCACCATTCTAGCGCCCCTTCTTTAAAAAGATGCGACGCATACATAACCTTGTCTTCCTCAGCACATTTACTTATCATGAGTACTGCTTCAGTTTTCTCCAACCAACGCAGTGCCGCAGTCGCCCCTTCATTGCCTGCGAACTCAGCAGGTTTACAGGCAAGGAATTCTTTATAAGTGCAAGCAGGCGTTGCAGCTTTCATTTTCTTAAGGAGCGGGGCCTGTCGTGGATCATTATCGTGATTAGTATGATTATTGCCTCCATTTACACTATTACTGAAGCCATCTTCATGAGTACGTTTGCTCGGAATAATTTGTTGAGGTTCAACAGGTTTCTGGGCAGCGGTAAGGATTGCTGGAATAGCATTGGCTATTCCTTGAGCAACGATATTTTCTATATCTTGCCTAGTCATAAATTGATCCTCCTGGTGTTGCTCAGATTGATTAACCTCGTTAACTGGTTCATTATTGGCGTTTTCCATCTGATAATTAGTATATATAATTTATTAGTATAGAGTAAATAACAATTATACACAAAACAATCATACAAATTTCACAACACACATATATATGTTCAAAATTATCGATTCCTCGATTTCCCTTTTTATATATCATATTATGCATCCGTACACACCGTTATCTTACAAAGGTTTTTATTTGTAGGTTATTTTACAGACTTATTTTATTATTACTATTACTATTATACAATCACAGCTTCACCACCATCCTATCCCTAGGTACTTTAGAAGCGACGTTCCCTCTCGTCGTATTTCCAGGAGATCTGTTCTCCTACCTCCCGAATCCTATTCCCCGCACCTATCAGCTCCTCGCCAAAATGGCGGAGTTCAGCTAAGTTTTCATTGCTCATTGGTGGGTTTGGTATAGGTTCTGGGTCGAACTGAGGGAAAAAGGTATAAGGGTTATTTAAGAGGTTTTGAAACTGCCAGTCATTGGTCCACCATTCGTCCATTTCTCCTAGAGGTTGGGTGTGGATCAAAGGTTCTGGGATGGCTGGTTCCAAATTTATTGGAAGTTGAGTCTCGGTAGGATAAGGGTAAAGGTTGGTATTGATAGGTCTAATGATATCACAGCTTGCCAATATGCGATCCAACTCCTCTTGTAATGGCAACTCCCCGATTTGTTTAGAACTTTCCCCAATTTCCATTTCTGTTTGCCTAACACTTTCTCCGATTTCAATCCCTTTTCCTTTATCTACGGGATTCTCTATTTTGGGAACCTTTCTAGTTGCTGGTTTCCTTCTGCGTACACGTCTCCATCCTACGAATCTTCTCCTTTTCTTAGGCTTTGGTTTCTCCGGTGGTGGAGCGTGGAATTCCATAGGTTCTTCTATATCGGGTATGTAACCAGTAAAGTCCCTGGAAACTTCTATTTTCACCGGATAAAGATTGAGATTCTGAAGGGCTTCAGATAACTCATTCATGCTGTTTAGCATATATGCAAAAATGTACACAAAATGCTAAGTTAAAATTTTATAACAAAATTTCTCAGATAAATATTCAAGTATTATTGCATACCATGTGACTAATTTAATACAAAGGACAACTGTCAATTTAAAACATACTAGGGTTTATTGTAACTTATTTATTTACTGGGTAAAGTTTTCTTTTAGAGTTTCTGGATTGTAGATGATATGGGTGCTAATACTAGGTCAAAGTATTTAAAATTTTGCATTTACTGCTACAGTGGCTAACATATAGAGATCTGCCCATTTTTCATCTAATTCGTCTTCCCATGGTGGTTTATTGCCTATTTTCTGTGTCTCTTTAGACATCGTTACTTCCTTTGGTTGTGGTTTCTTTCTTTTCTTCTGACTTTTCCTAATAATCAAACTTCTTTTATTAGGAGAAAGTGGTTCCTCAAACTGTGCCTTACGGACAAATATTCATTCCTCAGTATCTGTTGGGTATTTTGAGGATGAAATTCCTTTTTCTTTTGGTGAAGTATCTAATTTATGATAGATATCCGAAAGTCTTTGCTTACCCATACTGTAAACAAATATTCAAATAATAAAACACGTAATCAAAAATGGCAATCAGTAAAATTAAGTATTTTCTAAATACTTAATTGGCTTAAATCAGTGGCTCTGATACCACCTTTTTCTGTCACGGCCCCCGGCCCGGTTTGACCCGGTCCAGGAGCCGCGGGACAGAAAATCCCGTGGTATTTATTTAATTGAGTTGACAGCGGAAGATTTTAGCAGGATCTTTTAAAACTGAAAATGACCGATTATTTTATTTCATAATTCGGGATAAAACCCCGGTAGTTTACATTAAGGTGATTTCACTGGGAAATCTTTATTTTACAAAACATGTTTCTTTATTTATATTGAGCCACTTCCTTAAGCTTGTAGTGCTTCACGGCACTTTTCCTGGATCACAACAGATCACCTGAAACATGTTTGAAAAAGGTTTTGTCAGCGGGGAAATACTGGTGAATCATTCTTTTTACTAAAAACGACTCGTTGTTATAATTTACAGTATTAAGAGCGATTACAATGTTTATACATATCAACCATCTACCCACGGTATTTATCACTCGACCACCTATTGGCTATCTCGTTGTCCAATAGTGTCTGTGATTATGGTCATATCACCCCTTGGCTAACCCGTTGTCCAATGGTGACGGTTATCAAGTATTGTATACAAACCCCACATACCGGCTGTAATTTGGAGATTACAAAGACTTAATCCCTGTAATTATAACTTTGAAAATAACATGATTTTGTGAAATACTTTGATAAAAAGAGAATGACTCACATTGCAGATTTATTCGGGCAGAGTTTAGCCTACTGATAAGCCTGTTAACCTAATTTAACAATAATGCACACGAAACTAGGCCAGTAACTAATACAACATTTACGATAACTCACGAGATTAAATCCTCACAATGAATGACAAAGTGCGATACTTAAACATCCATCGAGTTCACGACGAATGACAAAGCATAACCCTAATGTGGGCAGCACTTAAACATCCATTGGATAGTTTCAATCGATCGGACATTGAATCGTAGCAGCGATCGAGTTATTACCCTGTTTTGCGGCAGCGTTTCGTGCTGTGTGTGTGTTTTGTAATAATCAGACCATAACTCAGTGTGTATAGCGAATTTTTTCGTCGAACAAGTGCCAGAATTCAAGTCCCAAACTCCTCTATTTATACTTAAAATTTGACACCCTCGCGTGACGCGAGGGGTCCACGTTGGGGCGTCGCGTGACGCGAGGGGCACCACCCTATTATAGGGTAGCCCCGTGTGTTTGTAGCTCAGGTGAGTCAGCGGATTTTTAAAATTCGATTTCGAAAGCAAGTTATTAGGATAATCGTAAATAGGGAATACCCCCCCCCCCCCCTGAGTTTTAGGGGCCCTGATCCTGATTCTGATTGTTCTGAAAATTTTAGGGTTTATACAGAATCACTTGGGGGTCTCAATTAGGGTTTCCTATTGGACAAAATAAAATAATAATTAGGACTTTTGAGGAGAGTTGTTACAGTATGTTGGGGTTTTGTATAGAAAATTTGTTACTACACTGTGAGTAGTAACATGACCACAAGTCGGGTTGACAGTACCGTGGGTGGTAATTAAAGTAGAAAATAAACAAATGTGTTGCGCGACCGCCCTCAATGCTGTAAACGGTTTTATCTGTCTTGATTAAACTGGGACTCACTCATCAGCATTTCCCACTGACAAAATGTTTTTAAACGCGTTTCGGGTAACCAAATGTGAAAGCCAAATAGAAGCCAGCCGGACAGCACTGAAGGCTTGGAAAAATGGCTATAAAAATTACCTAAATAAAGAGATGTTTTATTTAAATAAAATAGGGTTTATCCCTATGAAAATGTGTGTACTGAAAACTTAGGATTTTCCCATTTGTTCGATATTATAAAAGTGTGGTATTTTACTCTGATAAAATATTTCCTAACTACGGTCCTGATGTAAATTCCGCTGTCAAACTGATAAACACCGATACCACTGATACTGGCCGCGGCCGCCCGTTCCCGGGTAATTAGGGGACGGGGGTTGTGACACCTACTCATCAGATCAACATTAGTCGTCGGATTACGGTTCAGGGACAACCGATCTAACCAAATAGCGAACATGCAATAGAAAAGGGTTTACCGAAAGTTGATCGAAACCCTAACTACTGGCAGCATCCGATCTAACATATCTCGGTGCTCTCCGTCACCAACATGTTGCCGCCACCAAAGGCTACCACCACGACATTTATATCGTCACAAACCCTACTCTGCGCCACCAAAGACTACAACCACGACAGTTATATCGTCACGAAACCTACTATGCGCTACTAAAGACTACCGCCACCACAATGATCAAAGGTCGTCGTCGTCGAGTAGGTTGAAACACCGACGGAACCATCGTCGTCATCGGTCTCTCTCTCCCTAACACAGTGCCACAACAATAATCAAAGGTTGTCATTGTCGAGCAGGTTGAAACACCGGCGGAACAATCGTTGTCATCAGCCTCTCTCTTTAACACAACTTTCTCTCTCTCTCTACCGTGTTCTTAGTTAACCATATTCTCTCTATTCTCTCTATTCTCCATCTTATAATAAGCTGATTAGAAAAGGAACTTACAAACATCCCCTTCTTTTACTATTTACAAGGTTTGTAAATTAATAGTAGGTATAATTTGTAAATTAATAGTAGGTATAATTAGTTGTAAAAAGAAATGAATGCTTAATTGATAGATTAGATTCGATAGTAGATAGGGTTGATTAATAACCTAGTAGAAATATCAATATAACTTCGTTTATATTTGTGAGTTTTTTTTTATCGGTTAAAATATTTTTTTTGTTTTTCCTTTTAATTTGTAAAACAAATGAAAGCCTTTCAACCATCCATTGACTTAGGACCATAAATATCTTGAGTCTAGTTACTTTTTTTTTGACGGCGATTGACTCCAACAGACGAGAGGATCACACCCACATTGCATGGGTCCCTAGTCCCCCTCGGGCGAGGCATCCGAGGTTGACCATAGGCGCTCCACGAGAAAATTTCCCCCCGGCAGCCACTTGACTGCAGTTGCGGCCTCCGCACTCAAGAGCCGGAGTAACCGCTGGGTAATAGAAAACTCGTGTGCGGCTCAAGACTCGAACCCGGGCTATTACGCGCTCAAGGCTCTTATCCATCATTGCCATGACCCCTCATCTAAGATTGGGGTCATTTTTCCCCAAATGCAGCGGGTGGGGATCGAACCTGGGTCTCCAAAGAAACCCAAACTCTTTCCACCACTCCGCCACTTCACTAGTTGGTAACTATTATTTAAAATATTTCGCTATCTGATACTTGTGAATTGTGATTCAATCTACAACTATATTATAACTAACAAAATGTCAATTTCAATACCCTTAATAGGTGGTTTTTTTTGAAAGGCGACTTTCTTTTATTAGACTACCGCACTCCCTAAATTGTAGAGCCCCGTTGCCTCATTCCGGTCAAACCATATTGTCTTAACTGGGCACACGCTGGCTTCAGAGTTTGGCTTGGGCGTTTTCCTAGGTAACCATACCGCCGGCTGCCACTTGACAATCGTTGTGCCACCATATGAGCAGAACTCTCTAGGGTAACACACGGTAGTACGAAAACCCGGGTGGGCTCAGGATAGAGCCTGACACCTCTGCAAGGAGGCTAGGCTCTACCCATCATTACCTAGGTTTGAAGAATTAATAAAAACGATTTTTATTAAACTTTCAAGTCAATGAGAAATGCCTACACACTTTAACTTTTAAGGCCTTAAAAGGTGTTTGAAATGTGGTGCATACCCTGTATAGTATAGGGTTATACAATCTCTTTGATTGTTCTCATGATGACTATATTGTATATTTTTTTGTATAAATTAAATTCACAAGAAACAGCCCCCCCACCCTCAACACACACGAGACATATATTTCATAATTGTCAGGAAGGGATGAGCACGGTACCCGTTCGGTAACGAATTGATACCGGTACCGAAAAACAGAAAAAATATATACTGGTAATGAATATACCGGTACCGATATTTACCGGTGTTTTACCCGTAAATACCGGTACCGTACCGGTATGGATACCAAAAAAGCAAAGAATAGGTACCAGTATCAAAATCGAATATACCCGATACGATTCAGTATAGATACGATACCGATCATCCCTATTGTGAGGGATCAACTTCACATGGAATAGTGGTTGTATTTATTATATTAAATTCACTTAATTATTGGTTATTTAATGTTCTTGTGATTGGGTTTCGTATGACTTCTCTAAAAAAATATTCGTTTGTTTTTATTTTATTTTGAGTTAATTGTCATTTTAGTCCCTGAGGTTTGTCCAAATTTGCCATTTTAGTTCAAATAGTTTTTTTTTTGCATCTGGGTCCCTGACTTTTCTCTTTTGTTGCCATTTTGATCACATACCCTAACTCTATCCAAAAACCCCATTTTTAACCAGGGGTATTTTGGGAATTTTCATTTTAAATTTTTTCAATTGCCATTTTGATCCAATTCTAAAAAATCAAAATAATTCTAAAAAATCCAAAAAATTCTAAAAGATCAAAAAAAAAAAAAAAAAAAAAAATTCTAAAAAATCCAAAAAATTCAAAATAATAAAAAAATTCTAAAAAATTAAAAAATCACAAATAGATGGTCCATTGGTGGATTGAGTGGTGATTGTTTGAAGGAGAGTGCTGAAGATAATGGGGGTTGTTGATGAAAAGGATTTTGTAGAGTAAGTTTTTTTTAGATCTGGGTTTTAGAGGAGATGAAGAGGATTTTTGGAGAGAGAGAGTTCTTTTGAATTTTGAAGATAAATAACAATTTTGTATTCTGCAAATTGGGTGTTTGAAGATGAACATAACAATAACAAGATCTAAACCAGTTTAGAGAGTTGGTGATCTGGATGGAGGCGGAGGTGGTGGCGTGGTGTGGCGGATCTGGTGGTGGTGATGTTATACGTCGGCTGGATTTGGTGGTGGTGGGTTTGTGGTGGCCGGATCTGGTGGTGGTGGCTGGGATAAGGAGGTGGCTGCGATAAGGAGGTGGGTGGTGGTGGAGGTTGATTAAAGTGAGTGGGGGGATAGTTGACCCGGGATTTACGTGAACTATATATATATATTTTTTACTTTTTTAAATAAACGAGTAAAATTACTGATTTACCCTCATGTGTAAGTCGCATGACCAGACTTAACTTAAATTTTTAACCTGGTTAGTGTTAAATGACGAAAGATGTAATGAGTTTTCCAAATAAAGGATTGTGAATGTAATTATTGAAGTTAAAGGCTATCCGTTGCAATCCGGTACAAACATAAAGGACGAAAAGTGTAATTTTTCCTATAAAGATTCCATAATCTTTCAACATATGTTTGTAGAATTCTAATTTTTTTAGAATTAGTAGTAACAAGTACATCATCAACAAGACAATAGAAGAACTTATTTTTTTTTTTTGAAAGATGGAGTATTCATTATAGATTGTTGGATAACCTCTTGATCATAGTTCATAGGACATTTTTAACTTCACATAACTCTTTATTAAGGTTTTTTTAAGGTCATGTACATAAGCAATTATCAGTAGAAAACTATAAAACGGGCATATTAAACTTGCACATAGATTATCTATGGACTATATGAAGTTTGTCGTCAACTTTTTAGTTGTTTTTTTTTCTATCTCATATCTTATCATGACTAAGTTATAAATGACCTTATGTATACGTGACAAGTAAAATCTTAGTCTAGGGGTGTGCGTTAAGTGAAAATTAGACGAGACCTAAACGAACCGAAACGCACCCCTAATCCCTATCCAAAATTTCTAACATAATAAAACCGAAGACGGGACCGATATAAAATGGGTCGCCCTCGGTCTTTTCGGGCTAGGTTGATTTTAGAGTTTGGCCAGGAAAGATGTAGAATTTTTATGCCCGAGATATTTCATAATAGAGGAATTTATTTGGTTGATTAATTTTGACGTGTAATTCTATTTGAATAGACAGAAAAACAATTATTCTTTTTTAAATCAACAATCTACTTTGTTTGTAACTAGAATAAGATGTCCTAAAATAACACCGGACGTGAGATAGCGCAAACGATATAATAATTTTCTAGGAACACAAAGATGACAATCAAACAACAAAATTACTCATCATTTACCTCAGAAAGATGCCCCAAATCCAGTCTTAACCCCAAATTAGGTCAAACAATAGTCAAATACCTAAATATTCACTGTTAAAAGATGAAATCATGAGCAGTTTTTTCCTGTTTTGCATAACCTGAAAAGGAGTTGCATAAACCGAGAATTATTAGCACACACTCAGAATGACGTTCAGAACAAAGCCACGCTTTCCTCTTTAGTGACCATGCCCTATGTATGTGTTTCTCCTGTATTTTTTTTTTGGATTTAAAAGTTTAGGATTTTCATTCCAATCAACGCAAATTACATAAGGATAGCAGGTAGACGGGCAACAAACTGCGCCGCCATCCCCTTCTGAATAGAAAACCCTAATCTACTAAAAACAAAGCCTCGCCCCTGAGGGGTCGAAAAGTTGCTATGGACCACACGCTGAACTCTAGTCAAGAACCGAACCGCCTCCGGCGCCAAGTAGCCGAACGTGTCAAACGCTAGGGGGACAAAGGCATGCTGATTATCCTTACAAGCTTTCGCGTGCTTTTCCACCTTCTTTAACTCTGTTTTCAGTACCACTTGCCCCGCCACAAACCCATTTTCCCGGAACCCGGCCAGGGGATACACCTGTGAGATCGACACAAGCATGTTTACCGCCCTCCCAACCAAAAACTTGCACGTCAGCCGGACGTAGGGTGAACACCTCCCTAGGAATAAGACGAACTTAGGACAAGGTACATGGTTCACAACCTCTATTTGTATAAAGGACTATCAAAGATAAACATCGTGGGTGTAACGATTTCTTCAATCGAGTATTGAGTCGCGTGTAGATAGAGGTGACAGAAGGGAAGCACGAGATGAGAGGTACATACATGAACCAATTGGGAATAAAAAAAATGTTCATTTCAACTTCAGTTTTGTATACAACTAGTGGGATTTCCCGCGCTCTGCGGCGGGATTTCCGTCGATATTGGTACGGTTTCTTAAAGTATCGGCTCGGTTCTTATAGCAGTTAGAAGAAATACACCTAAAAGAATATTGACATGTGTTTTACATTGATCGAGAACTATAGAAACAAATAACGATACTGGTAGCGATGTTTTTCGGGCAGGGCATCAATTTGGTCACCAACACTTGCTAGAGCATACGATACTAAAAATACTATATTGCCAATACAACTTTATTTTCAATCACTTTTATAATGCCACGTCGAGAAAACATCAAAACGCATACGATACCAATACCGATATAGTTCGAACAGTATTGTTTCGGTTCGTCACATTAAAGAACAAAAAGAAACAACTATATTTACCCATTTGATTAAAATATTTATCGAATCGTAGATAAAAATAAAGATGTAGCAATAGTGTATTCAAAATTTTATATTATGTTATTCAAATAACAAAAAAGGTAAACGGTATAACTATGTATAAAGAAACTCAACGATTTTTATATCCATGTGTCGAAAAAACCATGAAACCAAAATTTTATAACAAATATATTAAAAATAAGTATAAAATTCAATAGAAACCATATAATTTACTTTAGAATATAACTAAAAAATTAAAAAGAAAATGAAAATATGTAAAATGGAAAGTACTGTTCAAGTACTTTGAAAATGTAAGGTAAAAGAATTAACTAACAATTAAACAAATGCCACTTTACACAAAATAACAATAATCTATCTATATTGTATACGAGTGCATGTTTATATGTTCTCTTCTTAAAGATGCCCATTGTATACGAGTGCATGTTTATATATGCTGTTCTTAAAGATACCCATGAACAAAAAGACAAATGAAAACTTTAAATGTATATTTAAGACTATTTAAATAAATGAGTAATAAATAAAAAAAACTTTGACACACTCAATAATTTTTTTTGAACGGCCAACAAAATCAATCTTGAGCACTCTCGGGACACCCACAGGACAAACGAAGTACTCCGAGAGTAACCCGAGTCCACCACCAATTCCGGGGAAAACCCAGTAACCCACCCGCCCGTAGGCACGACGGTGAAATTACCAGTAAAACCCGTTTGGCTCAAGGATCCAACTCAGGTTTCTCTGAGTCTTCTATCATTGCCCACCAGTGTCTCACTCTGCACCAAGTGGAAGTCGAACCTGCATCCCTTAAAAGAAATGCAAGCCTTCCATCACTTGATCTAGAGATCATTGGCTGAAACACTCAATAATACATTTATATAATGGAATGCATCACAATTAAAAAATATACTCGTTATCAAAGTCAGTAATAAATAATACAAAATTTTGAAACACTCAATAATACATTTATATAATGGAATGCATCACAATCACAATTAAAAAATGTACTCGTTATAAAAGTCAACAAGTTTGGATCTACACGATCTAATTTTAAAACATTTTGTTATGATATAATATAAAAAAAGGCATCGCATGATTCACGATATCTATCTACCCTGCGATGATCTTCCCAACGATTATTTTGATTATTGAAACCACATTTTAACAAAGCTTATTGAATATAATTTGAATATAATGAGGTTAAACGGATGATTAATATCAGTTAATTAATTTAGCATTTATCATTAGTTTATTAAGACATTTCACTAAATATACATTTTAGACTATATGGTGCGGTGGATAAGGACAAGGGGGCAAATCCCTGCTAGTAGACGTCACCTTCCAAAGCACGAAAGGTTGGGACTAAAAAAATCAAGTTGGAAGAGTGGAGGAGACAATTCAATCATTCATGGGTTGTATTTTTCCCATAAAACATGTGATAATTAATTATTGAGTTAAATGTCATTTTAGTCAATTATTCATGGGTTGTATTTTTTCCATAAAATATGTGATAATTAATTATTGAGTTAAATGTCATTTTACTACTTGTGGTTTGAGTCATTTTACCACTTTAGTCTAAATGTTTCATTTTTCGCATGTAGGTCCAAAAATGTTTCATTGTTGTCATTTTAGTCTACTGGGTTAACTTCATCCATTATTTCTGTTAACGAGAATGACGATTCGATCATTTTATATGGCCGAATTGCCTATTTATTTAACAGAATTACATATAAAATGACCGAATTGCCCTTATGTTAATAGAAAAAATGGATGAATTTAAACCAGTGGACTAAAATGGCAACGGTGAAACCTTTTTGGACCCACAGAAGAAAAATGAAACCTTTTGACTAAACTGACAAAATGACCCAAATCATAGGGCCTAAAATGACATTTAACTCTTAATTATTTAATACGTGATTATATATTCTTTTGAAGATTGTATTTTTCCCATAAAATATGTCTCATAAGTTGGTTTATAAAACGTCTATATATACATGTTTCTAAATTTGTTATCCTTGCTTTTGTGCGTTTGTGTGAGAGACAATTCCATCATTCATGGGTTCAACACAAGAAAACCAACCACATGTGGTGTGCATACCACTCCCAGCACAAGGTCACATTAACCCAATGTTAAAACTTGCTAAAATCCTCCATTCCAAAGGCTTCTTTATCACCTTTGTCATCACCGAGTACAACTACCAACGCCTTCTCGGATCACTAGGCTCCGACGCCCTACCCGACCTCCCATCCTTCCACTTCGACACCATTTCTGATGGTCTTCCACCACCCGAAAACCCTGATGTCGGCCATGATGTTGTATCTACACTCAAATCCATGCATGAAAATAGTTTGGGTCCATTTAAAAGTGTCCTCTCTAAAGTGAGTACCCTTTATTCACCGGTCACTTGCATTGTGTCCGACTTCATTCTGAGTTTCACCCTCTCTGCCGCCGAGGAATTAGGTATTCCAGCAATTCTCTTCTGGACCTCAGGGGCGGGTTCCCTCGTATGTTATGATCACTACCCTATTCTTATACAAAAGGGTTTGATGCCCCTCAAAGGTAATTTTTTTGGCAGTTTTTTATATAACCAAGTTAGATATCTGTATACACACACATACTATATATAAATGCATTATAAGGTTCTCAGTTCTTAACATAAAATTTCGTTTTTAAATATCCCTCTATATATATGTCATAAAACTCTATTAACTTTTCGCAGATCCAGAAAAAAGTTTCTCATATATAATAACATTAGAAACTCATTGTGGATAAGTAAAACAACTTTCATATGAATTTACATGAATTCATGATTATTTCAAGGCAACGTACAAGTGTGAACATTTTACATCAGTACTTTGAATTAAGATATAGGTATTCGAATATGCGTTTTAAGGCATCATATGTATTTTAATCGAAAAGAAGAATCTTTTGTCTAACAATAAATATAAATCTAGACATGGAAAATTTTTCTAACAGTTAGTTTCTTCATTTTTTATCTTAGCAGGATATATTGAAAAGTTACAAAAACGATTTTAAAAATCAAAAGCAGAAAAATAGAACAATTTTAAAAATATGCATATAAGAACTTAATGTTGCAACACTATATTAATAACTTCATGAAAGACAATGTTTTAAAATTACAAGAGAAAAACAAATTTTTTTTTTTTCGACAAAATGCACTTTACATCAATATCGCAGGTAAGCGAGCAACAAGCTGCGCCGCTACCCCTTTCTGGATAGCAAACTCTAGCCTATTAATTGGTGCTAACTTGGACTCCATTTTTGTTTCTGTGTGTATACAGATCCGACTTATTTAGAAGATGGGTATTTGGATACAACTATAGACTTTATCCCTACCATGCCCGGTATACGTTTGAAAGACATTCCGCCTTTTGTTAGACTTGTCAATCCTGGTGACGAGTTTATGGTTGGATTTTCACAGGGGGAAATAGAGAGAGCGAAATCAGCACCGGCCATTATTTTCAACACTTTTGATGAGCTAGAATGTGACATTCTAGATGTACTCTCTTTAAAGTACCCTTTTTGCTATGGTATTGGTCCTTTGAGTCTGCTCGAGAACAATATTCGTGATAAGTCTCTAGATTCCATCAAATCAAATTTGTGGGTAGAAGATCCTAATTGTTTAAAATGGTTAGATGCCAAAGAGCCATTATCGGTTATTTATGTAAATTTTGGTAGTGTCGCTGTGATGACACCTCAACAACTAGTCGAGTTTTGTTGGGGACTTGCTAAGAGCAATTATTCATTCTTGTGGATAATACGACCTGACCTTGTGATTGGTGATTCTGCTGTGGTTCCGCCGGAGTTTTTGGCAGAGACAAGCAATAGAGGGTTATTGGCTAGTTGGTGCCCACAAGAAAAAGTTCTAAATCACCCATCAATAGGAGGGTTTTTAACGCACAGTGGATGGAATTCGACGATCGAAAGTATTTCTAGCGGAGTCCCAATGATTTGTTGGCCGTTTTTCGCTGACCAACAGCCGAATTGCTGGTGGAGTTGCAACAAGTGGATGATTGCCATGGAGATCGACAATGATGTAAAGAGGGATGAAGTTTCGAAGCTAGTGATCGAGTTGATGAGTGGAGAAAAGGGAAATGAGATGAGAAAGAATGCCATTGCTTGGAAGAACAAGGCTAAGGAGGCATGCACCTTTCCATCTGGTTCATCAGTGGTTAATCTGGACAAACTGATTCATCTACTACAAACTTCTCCAAAATAATTCCTAGTATGTTTTTGATGCATGTGTTTTCTTACGTCTGCCCCACAATTTCTCAAAATGAATTTTATTTTGTGTGCTTATTACATATTGCTTTTTTTTTAACAAGAGACCTCCATTTTTTGTTTCACCATTAGGACATATTCAATCATTGTGATGGAACGATCCATACAAAGCAGAAGTACCATGAAATTATTGAAAAATCATGATCGAAACCTCAAAGATAATACCAATATAGCCACATATAGATTGTTACTAAATGTAAACAATCAACAAACACAGATTGTATAAGAAAGAGAAAAGAAATGCAAATCATAAAACAAGAGAATAATTTGTAACAATAAATTTTTGTTGGGAACAAAGATGATACAAGGGGACCTGTCCCAAAACAGTTATAAAAGTGGGCTATCACAAATGTTGGTAACTAGAAATAACCAAAATTCTGGTCGCAAATCATTTGAAATAGCTATTTACTGAAGTTAATCTCGCAAATGCCCAATATTCTGATAGCTAGTGATAAACCTCCGTATATAAAAGTGGCTAATGGCGACCCCATCAACTCTAGCAGCCAAGTATCCAAGATCCTGAATGAAAAAGAAACAAATAAATTTTATAAAATATCTACACATAATCTTTAAAGGATATTTTAATTTTCACATTGATATAAATAGTATTTATATAACTGAACTTTCTTGAGTTTAATGTTTTAAAAAATACCAGATATAGATCAGAGCTATTTAGTAAATTAATAATAAAGCATAAAAAATATGAGATTTGCTAAAGGTGTTACAAACACCTTGCGTGATTCATCGTACCTGATGATGTTTGCCCGTCCACCATCATAAGTAGAACAAAATCTGATTGACTTTGATACCATTTGCGACCCCTGACCTCTCATGCGACTAATATTGTTTGCTTTGCCCCCTAAGATGACTTTGATACCATTTGGGGTCTTGCTAAGAACAATTATTCATTATTATTGATTGTACGACTCATACTTGTGATAGGTGTCAAAGACAATGGTGGCGTAGAGAGAGAACGAGATGATTTTTAATTTTATTTATGATTTGATCTATTGGTAACTGATATTTGAATTACAAAAGAATGAAAATTACTAATTAGCCCTCATATCATTTATTAAAAACCATGAAACATATAAGAATAACAAAAATGCCATTCATTTTAAATCTCTAGATCTCCTAAATAAATAGACAATATTTTTGTTGATTTTGTTTACAAAAGCACTATGGTTCACTTAGGAATCTTACCATATATATATATATATATATATATATATATATATAGGGGAAGGTTAAAATGAGAACCACTCCCAGTTGTAAGAACCATGAGAACCACTTCCACCAATCAGAACATGCCAACAAAAAGGGTATATTAGTCATTTACCCCAAATATCAAATCTATCCTCTCTCTCTTCATTAAAATACACTGACATTTTGTAAAACTCTCTTCTCTCTCCTCTCTCCTCTATAACTATCAGACCTATATAATATATCATTCTCTAATCCAAGTTCATATAATCATCTTCTCCAAAAATAAACACACACACACACAGAAACATCAAACTCTTATGGTCTCATCTCTCTCGTCCCCTGTCTGACAGCCACACCGGAGCCGGTATTCCGGTCACCCCCCTCTTTCAATGGATGAACGGACCACCACCACCATCGTCTGGGTGGTGGTGGTGAGCGACGGGAGTGGGAACGGCGGACCGGAGTCGGAACGAAGAGAGAGAGAGACAGAAGGGAGAGAGGAACGGCGGACTGGCGGACCGGGTGTGTCGGTGGTTGGTCGGTGGCGGAAGACGGTGGTTGGTCGGAAGACGGTGGTGGGGAGGTGATTGGTGGGAGTTGTGCAGAGGCGGAAGTGGTGACCGTCATCTTCAAACTACCTTTGTTCATGCACCGTCGGCCGCCGTGCACTGTAACAGTGGTGGCCGCCCCCGGCTGCCGTCCGCCGTCTGCAAATCTGGTGGATGTTGTTTCTCTCTCTATTTGTGGGTGTGATTCTGTTTTGGGGTTTGATTTGTGTTATTGATGTTGGGGGTTGTTTTGTGTTATTTGATTTATGTGGGTTTTTTGTGTGTTTGCCCAAAGTGATTATGGGGTTTGCAAATGTGATTCTGGGGCGGTGCAAAAAGTGATTCCGTTTTTGGGGATTCTCCGGTGATTTAATTTGTGTTTTTGATATGGGGGGTTGAGTTGGCTGTGATGATTCGGAACATTTTACCGACCATTGATGACGATGGCGCGGCGAGAATGGCGGAGGGCAGGTTTTCGAACCCTGCAACCCCACTTTTGCAGCCATTTTTTTCATTGGAAACTCTGAGCCAACCTTCTTTTTTTTCCCGGGTCGTAAAAAAAGGCCCGTAAAAATGTCGCGAAAAAAACGGGGGCGTAAAAAACTTTAAAACCGAGGCGTAAAAAAAGTTTTAAAACCCGCGTGTAAAAAAAGTTTAAAACCGGCGTAAAAAATGGGGCGTAAAAAACGAGGGGCGAAAAAACATTTTTTAAAACCGGGTCGTAAAAAAACGGCGTGTAATTACGGACGTAAAAAACGAGGCGTAAGAAAAGTTTAAAACCGTGGCGAAAAAATACGGACGTAAAAAACGAGGCGTAAGAAAAGTTTAAAACCGTGGCGAAAAAAAGTTTTAAAACCCGCACGTAAAAAAAGTTTAAAACGGGGGGGGGGGGGGGGGGGGGGGGGGGGGGGGGCTGGGATATTTTTAAAACCGGGTCGTAAAAAAAGGCGCGTAATTAAGGACGTAAAAATCGTAAGACGTAAGACGTAAAATGTAAAACGTAAACTTTTTAACGTAAAACGTAAGACGTAAAATGTAAAACGTAAAAAGTTTTTCGTAAATCGTAAAAAGTTTTTGGTAAAACGTAAAAAAGAAAAAAAAAATTAGAAAAAACGTAAAAAGTTTTATGTAAAACGTAAAAAAACCGGCGCGTAAAACGTAAAAACGTAAAAAACGTTAACGTAAAAAAACCGGCGCGTAAAACGTAAAAAAACGTTAACGTAAAAAACCGGCGCGTAAAACGTAAATAACGTTAACGTAAAAAATGGCGCGTAAAACGTAAAAAACCGACGCGTAAAACGTAAAAAACAGGGGCGTAAAACGTAAAAAACCGACGCGTAAAACCTAAAATAACGTTAACGTAAACGACCGGCGCGTAAAACGTAAAAAAACGTTAACGTCAAACGTAAACTTTTAACGTAAAACGTAAACTTTTTAATGTAAAAATGTAAAGTTTTTAAAGTAAAACGTAAATATTTTAACGTAAAACGTAAAAACACAAAACGTAAACTTTTTAACGTAAAACATAAACTTTTTAACGTAAAACGTAAATTTTTTAACGTAAAACGTAAACCTTTTTAACGTAAAACGTAAATTTTTTAACAAAAAACGTAAACTTTTTAACGTAAAAAGTCGGCCGTAAAAGCGGCGCGTTAAAAAACGACGCGTTAAAAAGCGACGCGTAAAAACGTAAAAAGTTTTACGTAAAACGTTTTATGTAAAACGTAAAAAGTAAAAAGTTCTAAGTAAAACGTAAAAAGTTTTAACGCAAAACGTAAAAAAACGTTAACGTAAAAAATCGGGGCGTAAAACGTAAAAAACCGGCGCGTAAAAACGTAAAAAACGTTAACGTAAAAAAACCGGCGTGTAAAACGTAAAAAAAACGTTAACGTAAAAAAACCGGGCCGTAAAACGTAAAAAACGTTAACGTAAAAAAACCGGCGTGTAAAACGTAAAAAAAACGTTAACGTAAAAAAACCGGGCCGTAAAACGTAAAAAACCGGCGCGTAAATCGTAAATAACGTTAACGTAAAAAACGGGCGCGTAAAACGTAAAAAAACATTAACGTAAAAAACCGGGGCGTAAAACGTATAAAACCGACGCGCAAAACGTAAAAAACCGACGCGTAAAACGTAAAAATCATGGGCGTAAAACGTAAAAAGCCGACGCGTAAAACGTAAAAAGCCGACACGTATAAACGGCGCGTAAAAACGGGACATAAAAACGGGACGTAAAAAATGGGGCGCAAAAAACGGGACGGCTTGTAAAAAAACGGGACGGCTAAAACGGGACGGCAAAAAACGGGATGGCTAAAACGGCGCGCTAAAACGGGACGGCTTGTAAAAAACGTGACGTAAAAAATGGCGCGGCAAAAAACGGGACGGCTTGTAAAAAACGGGACGGCTAAAACGGGACGGCAAAAAACGGGACGGCTAAAACGGGACGGCAAAAAACGGGACGGCTAAAACGGGCTTGTAAAAAAACGTGACGCTAAAACGGCGCGCTAAAACGGGACGGCTTGTAAAAAACGTGACGTAAAAAACGGCGCGGCAAAAAACGGGACGACTTGTAAAAAACGGGACGGCTAAAACGGGACGGCAAAAAACGGGACGGCAAAAAACGGGACGGCTAAAACGGGACGGCAAAAAACGAGACGGCTTGTAAAAAAACGTGACGCTAAAACGGGACGGCTTGTAAAAAACGTGACGTAAAAAACGGCGCGGCAAAAAACGGCGCCTAAAAACGACACTTAAAAACTACGGTCGCAAAAGCGGCGTGAAAAATTGGAGCGTAAAAAACGGCGTTAAAAAATGGCGTGTAAAAAACGCCGCGTAAAAAACAGCGTTAAAAAACGGCGCGTTAAAAAAACGGCGTGTTAAAAAAAACGACGCTTGAAAAAACCCGGCGTAAAAACGGCGCGTCAAAAATACGTAAAACGTAAAAAGTTTAACGTAAAACTGAAATTGTAAAAAGTATAAAAAATCTTTTAAAAAAATCAGAATTTAAAAATGTTTTTAATAAAAAAATTATGTTTAGAAAATAAAAAGTAATATATATAATACAATAAAGTAATAAAAAAACAATAAAGTAAAAAAGACAAAATAAAGTGTTTTTACCTAAATACCCTTTTAGATTATAATACTAAAAACATAATAAGACAAAAAATACTTAATATTATTTTTTAATACTTTTAATCTCATCCATCCATCAACTTGATCTAATGGTCAAAAAGTGGTTCTCATAGTTCTTACAACTGGAGGTGGTTCTCATTTTAACCTTCCCCTATATATATATATATATTTAGTGTGAGGTTCATTGGGGAACACTAAAAAAGTGGAGAATCGGGGAACACTCTTAAAAATTTAACTTAACATGTTAAAAATTATTTTTTTAAACATCTTTTTCGGCGCTTCTCCTTATATATACTTGTAGAATTATTTTTAATAAAAAAATCAAAAACGAAAAATATTAAAAAAAAACAATTAAAAAAAGGCTAAAAATTTTTTTTTAGAAATTTTTTTTATCCGACTAGTTTCTCTTCCTTTTTATAAAGAAAAGCGCTGAAAAATTTAAAAAAAAATATTTTTAATATGTTAAGTTAATTCTATAAGATATAACTGTTTTTTAAACATTTTTTTATATTTTTAGTTTTTGATTTTTTTTATTAAAAATGTTTCTACTTGTATTTATAAGAAAAAGCGTCGAAAAAAATTTAGAAAATGATTTTTTTTAACATGTTAAGTATAATTTTTAAGAGTGTTCCCCCCGTTCACCACTTTTTAGTGTTACCCAATGAACTCTCCCCTATATATATATAATTAATTAACTAACAATTTAACAAATTTCATTTTACACAAACTAACAATAATTCTATCTATATTATATACGAGTGCATGTTTACATATTCTGTTGTTAAATATGTTCCTGAACAAAAAGTCAATAATCTAATTATTCTAACAAAACATACCATCATGTTGTCTTTATCTTTATAATTGACTATTTAGAAAATGAGTATAAATAATTTAAAATATTAGAAACAACTGATATAACATTTCTATAATGGAATGCGTCAAACATGTGAACATCACACTAATATAACAATTCTATAATGGAATGCTTCAAACATGTGAACATCACAAACTATATAAAGTCCACTCGTTTTTAGATCTACACGATATAATTTTAAAACATTAGTGTTACACTCTCAAATCTCCATGCGGAGTATTACCGCGAGGCGTGTGGCTAACTAGGATCATGCCACCCAGTGGCGGACCTAGAATTTTTTTACTAGGGGTGCGGATGAGGTGTTCAACCATGTTTTCAAGAGGCGCGGTCAAGTTTTTTGCCTAAAATATACACTAATTTTTTTTTCAAGGGGTGCGGCCACCCACCCTGGCCAAAGGCTAGGTCCGCCCATGCTACTCAATAGCTACACCCACTGGGGGTGCGGATGAGATGTTCAACCATGTTTTCAAGGGGTGCGGTTGAGTTTTTTGCCTAAAATATACACTAATTTTTTTTTCAAGGGGTGCGGCCGCCCACCCTGGCTAAAGGCTAGGTCCGCCCATGATGCCACCAATCATATTGAACAAATAACTTAAGTAGATAAAGACCCATCACCATCAGTACGATTAGTGACTAAGTACTTAAAATACAAAGACAAAGTTTAAGTATCAGCGGAAGCATAAAGTTTAAAACCCAATTAAAAGTTAAAAGTTCATAATGTTTCATAAGAACCCAACAACGGTTCTTCGCCACAACGACTCTTCCTCCGTGCAAACTCCAGCAAAGTACCCAGTGACCTACAAAGCATGTAGTATTATGTAAACAAAAAGTTGGCGAGTTTACAGTTTATCAGTTGTTCCAAAAACTTAGGTTGTTAAATTACTCTGTTTTATAAAACATGTCATGGGGAGCTACCCCATCTTTTTAAGCTACTAAAATCGTGCAATACCGAAACTAACTACAGCCATGTTTGTATGTCACATCACCAAAATATCACATGCGAAAACCCTCGTGAGGCGTGTGACGTACCAGGACCTACCCACTAATCACATTGAACTAACAGTGATAATAACAAATAAAATTTCCATTCAATGCAATTAGCATAATTCAAAACATTTGTTTAAAACCAAATATGTTCAGCGGAAGCATAAATTATTGTTTAATAAGTTTAACATCCTATCATTTGAAGATTCATCACATCAATTGTCTTCCCAAATGTCACGACCTCTGACCACTCCAGCTTCCTAGACTGCAAGTTCCATACAAGTATCTATCGAAGAGTTCACAGTTTTGTTTATCCGTATATTTGTAAGTGTTTTGTTCAAAGACATGTTGCTAATAACTCGATACCCCAGTGACGTCAGTTTGTTTACCCTTTCCCAATGCCTATCAAAATTGGTCGAGTGGTTAACGTCATTAGTTCACGCACGTCCTCCCCGGTATGATGTGAGGTTGTCAAGCCTAATAGCGCTATCAACTAATACCCCATTGCCTCTCCGGCAACTAGTTCGGTAGTAGATGGGACTTAAGTGATAGAGTTAAGTTTATTAAGCAACATCAAGATTTAACCAAATAATAAAAGTATTCCTCCCCGGAATATCAGTTTGTTTGTCCTTCCTGAACGCATGCTTGTAAAAGAGCAGTGAACTCACCTTAGTTTTGCTAGGTAAGTTAAGTTACTTTGTTCAAAGTTGGTCAATCAAGTCCTAACTCGGTTACCAATAAAAATCAGTTTTGTATACCAGTAGTCACGTATTCTTTACATACATTAAACAAGTATCGTATAAAAAATACACGCATCAACTTTCATACGGGTCTTAACAGTTAATCACACAACATAACAGTCTACTAACATCGTCAAGCCCAAGAAAACATGAGGCCCATATAAGTGTGCGGTCTGATTTCAATTGTACGGCCCAGTAACACGTATGGCCCAACAAGTTGTGAGAACCATGAGAACTCCTACTTCCCGTGTGAGTTGGGCTACAATTTTTTGCACAAACTAGATAAAAATATTATAAACACATTTATAAGAAGCAAAAAAAAAAATTGGCAAATTGGTAGTTACGCCTGATAAATGTTTTGTTTACGCCTGATATAAATTTTGTTACGACGATGAAATTTTTTTTACACCTGATGTAATTTTTTGCATGCGACATTTTTTTTCTATTTTTCTATTGCTGAAACAAGTGATTTTTTAAGAGTTTTGAGATTTTTTTTTTGGGAAAAACCTTTTGGAAGGCTTAGTTCTTATAGTTCTCACAACTTAATGTGGTTCTCATTTTACCCCTTTTCCTATATATATGCGTGTGTGTGTATATATATATATATAGGTAAAGAGTACTGTACAAATCTCCTTATCGTACATTACGTACGCCACAATCTCAGCCGCCCGATCATCTTCCCGCATTGAATTCGCATGTTGTTTTTTGTACCACATGCGAAATTGTTACAAAAAAAACAACATGCTATTTCATCAAAATTAACACATTCGAAATTGGTACAAAAAACAACATGCGAATTCATAAAAAATTACCACATGCGAAATTGTTATAAAAAAACAACATGCTATTTCATCAAAATTATCACATGCGAAATTGGTACAAAAAAAACAACATGCGAATTCATAAAAAATTATCACATGCGAAATTGTTATAAAAAAACAACATGCGATTTTTAAAATGCGGAAGATGATCTGACGGCTGAGATTGTAGCGTACGTAATGTACGATAAGGGCATTTGTATGATAACCGGCCTATATATATATATTCATGATTATATCACTTCAATATTATTAATAATTAATATCAATAGTAGTTATCTATTTATCTCTACTTAAATAAAAAACAAATTTATCGAAAGAAGATGAGATAACAAAAAAAATATATAATATATATAAATAGAAGATGAGATAACATAAAAAATTATACAATTTATATTGTAAAAATTTATCCAAAGAAGATGAGATAGCAAAAAAAAATTAGATTTTGAACAAGATAATATAAATTTTGATAACACTTTCCAAAAATAAGATAATATAAATTTTGAAATAAAATACTTAAATGCATTATTTAAAATGAATAATGTTATATTTTCTTTAATTTTGTATGTATAGTTCATATTAGGATTATATGTATTCGTATCAAAATTATATATATTATGTGTGATACAAGAAACAATATGAAATATAAAAAAAAGTTCAAAATTTATTACAATTTTGTTCCTTGAACACAACCAACCTCAACAATAACACATTTACTTAAAAAATCATTCAAGTTTATATAGATGGAAAACACAATTTTCCAAAAAACTCGATCAATTCCATGATTATTTAAAGGGCTATCATTTTCTATCATCATGACTCATGTAATACATTCATGAATTTTTTTATAGTGTAAAATATCATATTTTTAAGAGTACGGCCTCCACCGATTTGGATTTTTAGAGTCCGGCCCCCACCGAGTTTCCATTCAAGTTCCGCCACTGGTTTAAATAAAATACAAAACCGAAACCGAACCGTTAAATTAATTAGTTGTCCGAAAATACAAAACAAAACCATCAATTTTTTGTATGGTCTGGTTAGTTTAGTTCGTTATATAGGTTAATTTGGTTTCAGCTTGGTTAAACGGTTTTCAGCTCACCCTATAATTATTGTATTAATATAGGCTCTAACTATTCGCACATCTTGGCAGGCTATCTACACACTTAGGGTTTACATACGCTGCGTATAGACCTATACGCAGCGTATGTAAAGGGCAGGTACACGACCAGACAGTCAAACCTAGTACCATGTCAAATCAGTCTGACATACGCTGCGTATAGACCTCTACGCAACGTATGTACATAAAGTAAGACACTGCATATAGACCTCTACGCAGCGTCTGTCAGACTGATTTGACAATGATACGATGTTGTCTATGCACTTGAATAAAGCTATACGGGGAGTGGAGAGCTATACGTTACGTATGATTGTAAATTCAAAAGTGTATTTAGCCTTGCATCTCCTCTGCCTTCGACTTCAATCATCATTTCCTCTGAAAATCTTCTATTGTTCTATCATCTCATCAAGCTTGTTAAACTTATATGTTCTGTATATATTCAGTTTCTCTGTATCAAACACAATATTGTTAAAATGTCATCATTTTGGGACGAGAATTATTTCTACAATCGCTATTCTAACGACGCATGGGGAGTAAATGATGCCAATGAGGAGGAGGTTGTGTCTGGAGTCCCTGTTGATCAAAAAACACAATTGCCAGACTTGAACGAGACTCTGACTCCACCTGTTGATGAACCAAATTACACGGCGCATCAAGTGTATCCGGATTATGGATACGGGTATGAATCACCGTACATTCAACAAAGTGGATACAGTGCTGAGAATGCACATGTTGATGAACCATATTACCCGATGCAGCAATCGTATCCGGGTTACGGATACGGGGGTGAAGGTGGATACGGTGGATACGGGGGTGAAGGTGGATACGGTGGATACGAGGGTGAAGGTGGATACGGAGGCTACAGTGGATACGAAGAATACGGTAGATACGGTTATGAGCCCCGTAACACACCACTGTATGATGATTATGAACCATCTATCCCGGGCAATCCGTTTCAAATAAAGGAAGTATCACATTAATATTTGTATTATTTTTATAATAATTATTATTATTGTTAGAATTATATTGTTATTCTTATTCTTATTGTTATTGTTAATATTATTGTTCAAATTATTATAATTATTATTATTGTTAAAATTATTATAATTATTATTATTGTTAAAATTATATAACTATTGACAACAATATAATAATAATAATAATAAAAATAAAAATTATTATTATTATTATTGTTGTTGTTGTTATTGTTAAAAATATTATAATTATAATTATTATTAATATTATTGTTATTATTGTTGTTGTTGTTGTTATTATTATTATTATTATTGTTATTATTGTTATTATTATTGTTGTTGTTATTATTATTATTGTTATTATTGTTGTTATTATTGTTGTTATTATTATTGTTGTTGTTATTATTGTTGTTCTTATTATTAACGTAACTTTTTTTTAACGTTTCATGTCTCTAACTGATTTGAAGAACTGGGTACAAGAAATGGGAAAGGAGAATGGTTACGTAATTGTTACCCGCTGATCGAAAAATATTGGCGGTACTACTGGGATGGTATGGCTTGTGTGCGACCGTAGTGGTGAGCACCGTAGTAAAGCAACAGTTAGGAAAGCTGGTAGCAAAAAAATCGGTTGCCCATTTTCATTACTCGCCATCCGGGACGTGACGAATGACACGTGGGAGTTAAAAGTGGACAACGCGAACCATAACCACGAACCTACGACGAGTCTGTTGGGCCACGCTTTTGTGCAAAGATTTACTGAAGTCGAATACAAGGTAGTGGAGCAGCTAACTGCTCAAAACATGGAGCCACGTATCATATTTCAAACCCTAAGAAAGCAGTTCCCCGACAGCCTGCATGTTCAGAAAGACGTGCAAAATGCGGTACAAAAAATTAGAGCGACACTGATGGACGGAAAGACTCCTATGCAGGCACTAGAAAGCGTGCTGCATGACAACCGATTCATTTACGACACCCGACAGGAACCCAAAACAGATGTCGTAACAGAGATTTTCTTTGTTCATCCTTATTCAATCACTATGTGGCGTGCATTCCCGCACATGATGTTGATCGACGCGACATACAAAACAAACATCTACAACATGCCATTTATCCAGGTTGTGGGTTTGACGTCGACCAACAAGTCTTTTTGTATCCCACATGCCATTATTTGCAAAGAACAAAGGGATAACTACGTGTGGGTGCTTGAGCAGATCAAGTCAATATTGCATGAATGTATGATGCCGCGTGTGATAGTCACAGATAGAGAGCTTTCCCTAATTAACGCGTGTGCTAAAGTATTCCCAAACGCATCTAGGCTTCTATGCCAGTTTCACATCGAACAAAATATATGTAGACATTGCAAGCAAGGGTTCAATAAATTAGATTGGGGGAAATTTCTGTCGTACTGGCGGAGAATGTGCGAATTTGCTTCAGAGCCCATGTACAAGTACAACTTGGAGAAACTGTATAACCGACTCGTGGTTGCCAACCGAGAAAGTAAGTGTTCCTTCAACAAACGACTCACCCAATCTATTATATTTTACACACGCTTTTACATTTCATTATTTTATTTTTGCAGGTGTCTTTAATTACGTCTACGAAAACTGGCTCAAAGACTATAAAGAAATGTTCGTTTATGCGTGGACCGACAAGTGTCGCAACTTTGGTTAACGCACCACAAACAGAGTTGAGAGCCAGCACGCAAATTTAAAAAGATACGTTACGCGCGGGAGTTCGTTGCAGCGAATAGCAAGATGCGTCATTGATATAGTTGAAACTCAGTACGATGAAATACAAAAAAGTTTCACCGAGAGCATCAAAAAAACGATGAACCACCACAGACACCCACTGTTGGACAACCTACGTGGAAAGGTTTCCCATACAACACTTGATTTGCTGGAAAAGGAGCTACTGAAGAAGCTGGAGGTGTTGCGGAAACTTAACGCATCATGTGGTTGCCATATGTGGCTTAGCTGTGGATTGCCGTGTGCTTGTAGGCTGGAAAACTACAAACGTACAGGTAAAAAAATATTAAAACTACAAACCTTTTGTTATTTAGTACGATTTAGCTGTTTCTCACACCGTATTAACTTAACTGTGCAGGGCGTATGATACAACTCGACGACGTAGATCTATTCTGGCGTAAGCTTAACTTGCTCCCGTGTGAACTGGTAGATGAGGAAGTCGATGTTGTAGCAGAACTCAATAATGTGCGACAACATTTAGAGGCGCACTCCCCCGTTCAGTAAAAGAGTTTGCTTTCAAAGATAAAAGCGGTCTTCACCCCGAAATCGTCAACCAAGAAACCACCGATTGTCCAGCAAAATACTCGCGTCGGCCTACATCAAAGAAAGTACAAGAAAGGCTAGATGAAGCTGTGAGGTTAGATGAAGTTGCGAGATACAGCTCCTATGGCGAGGACAGCAACGTATATACCGCTTCCCCAAAACATAGGTACGATTTACCCTGACACAGCTCATACGTACCGTCAGAGGGATCTCGTGAACTGGTTCAGTTGTAAAGTCTGAAAAACCTAAAATGCAACGAAACAATTCAACGAGTTCTAAAAAGAAGGAGACGCGGGATGATCATGGTTTTCCATTAATGAAGGGGGACGAGCACTTGTTAAGCATTATGAGCTTTAAGGATCAAATTCCATCAAAGTTTCACTCTTACATATCGCGTATACAAGATGTGACCCCAGACGATCATTGTGGGTACAGGTCTGTGGCTGTCGGGTTAGGGTTTACGGAATACGTATGGCCCCGTATTCGAAGTGATTTACTACTAGAGATTAACCATAACGAGCCACCATGGAAGCATGTATTTGAAAGATATAACGAAGGAGACTTTAAACGAATACGTAACAGCATCGAATGGCATTCAGTGAAAGGGTGCGATCGAAGTCACTGGATGGAAATGCCCCACGTAGGGCTTCTCGTAGCGCAAAGGTATAATATTGTCCTCCACGTGCTAAGAATCTAAGGGAGCTCTACCATATTCCCATTAACGGATGCCCCACTAGATCCACGACCTCAAGCGATAATGGTCGTACATGTTTACGGGGGACACTTCATACATGCTAAGTTGGAAGGAGACTACCCCATGCCTACACTGACCCCATTGTGGTCGACACATTGATCAATAATTACGAAATAGTGGGAAGAAATGTATAGACCTCGGTTACAGCACTACTACGAGTTAATCAATCCTAAATCAAACTCAGACATAGACAGAGACCCGAGTTTAAATCTTATCGAAGATTAAGCGGAAACTTGTATTTTTGTTAATTATAGAATTTTTTAATTTATAAAATATGTACCATTTTAAATTTTTATAACACATAATATTTGTATTATGTTTAACTTTTATAAATTATATTTGTATTATTTATCAAATAATATTGTTTTCTATAAATAAACAAAGGAAAACATAAAAAATAAAAAAAATAGAGCTTTATATATGTTGCGTAGGGCTCCATACGCAGCGTATGAGAAGCAAATGACAAAACAGCCCCTGTGTTTGGCTTCGTATTGCCTCAGCACAAGGGTAAAAAGGTAAAATGATAAAATAAATACGCACCATATCGATCCATACGCAGTGTATGTAAAAGGCGGACAATTTCCAACCCAAATCAAAGTTTCAAATATAAATATGTTAAATTACTTTTTTGCCCTTGTGTTGGGGCTATATGTAAGGACTCTAAAAAAATGTCCTAAAACTAACCCCCAAGTGAGAACCAGGACCCCTGAAACTCCACTGTACATGAAAAACCAAGAAAACAAAGTTTTAGAGTTTTAGGCGGGCCGCGTAAGAGTTAGCTTAGTCTTACACGGGCCGCGTCAAAGATGGGTTGACCGGATAAGCGTTCCGGATCCACGTGTCATCCATGTGGCACACCTACTCGTGACCCAGCAAGCCTACACGTAGACTAGACCTCCACGCGGGCCGCGTAAAGGTCGAGCAAGGGCTCACGAGGGCCGCGTGAGACCCATATTTCAGCTATAAATAGCTTGTCGCATGTCCTGTTCTCTGGTGTCGAAAAGCAAACACAAAAACGAAGTTATACCGTTAGAAATCACAATTTCTATTAGCGAGGCGCTGCTACGATACAGGGTATTAACTCGATCGCTGCTACGATTCAATGTCTGATCGATTGAAACTATCCAATGTATGTTTAAGTGCTGCCCACATTAGGGTTATGCTTTGTCATTCGTCGTGAATTCGATGGATGTTTAAGCATCACACTTTGTCATTCGTTGTGAGGGTTTAATCTCGTGAGTTATCGTAAATGCTATATTAGTTACTGACCTAGTTCGTGTGCATGTTATTTAAATTAGGTTACAAGGCTAATAAGTAGGCTAAACTCTGCCCGTATAAATTTGCAATGTGAGTCATTCTCTTTTATCAAAAGTATTTTACAATACTCCATTTTCAAATGTTATAATTACAGGGATTAAGTCGTGGTTATCTTAATCACTGGCTAGTGGGGTATTGTGCACATTACTAATTTCTCACGGTTAGGCTAATAAATCCTAACAGTGATAAACGTCACTACTTGGGGAAAGACCCAATAGTGGTATGACCATCGTCACCAGGTGACACGACGCCAGATAAAAATAAGATAGAAGCCATTGTAATCGCTCTTATGCTGTAATTGATAACTAATGTGTCGTTTTACATACTTGAATGACTCGCCAACATTTCCCCGTTGATAAAATATTTTTAAAACATGTTTCAGGCGACCTGCTGTAAATCAAGGAAAACGTGCTACGGAGCATTAAATAGCTTGAAGAGGTGGCTCAGTTAAAATAAATAAACATGTTTTAATAAATCAGGGAATTTACTTGTAAAATTCCTCTATTGTAAATTAACGGGGTTTATCCCGAATTATGAAATAAAATAATCGGGCATTTCAAGTTTTAAAAGATCCTGTTAAAATCTTCCGCTGTCGCATCAATTAATAAATACCACGGGTTCCTGTCCCGCGGCTCCTAACCGGGTCAAACCGGGGCTGGGGCCGTGGCACTATACGCAGCTGGATAGAAGGGTAAAAAGGTCATTTTCTGACCTTTATCTACGATACGTATGGCTCTCTACGAAGCGTAGATAAAGGTCAAGATAATGACCTTTATACCCTTGCATCCAGGCTACGTATTGTCTGTAGAGAAGGGTATAAAGGTCATTATCTTGACCTTTATCTACGCTTTGTAGAGAGCCATACGTATCGTAGATAGAGGTCAGAAAATGACCTTTTTATCCTTCTATCCAGCTGCGTATAGCCCCAACACAAGGGCAAAAAAGTAATTTGACAAGTCAAACTGCTTTTGACTGTCCTCTACGCTGCGTAGGGATCTATACGCAGCGTATGAATCCCTAAATTTAAACAGATAATCCCCTTTGTTTCGCTATTCTTCCCCAAACAAAATACACACATACACCCTGCTAATACGGAGGCGATTACGTACATAGATGGTATTCGACGCGAAATTGAGGCATAAACCAGGTATTTGTTCTATCTATTTCACTAATTTTGGTTTTTTTTTTGTATTTAATCCGTAAATTAAGGTGTATATTAGGTAAATTAGGGTTAGGGGTGTATCTTTGATTGTTGTGTGAAGTTGGGGGGGGGGGGTATTGTTCTTGGTCGATTGATGTTAACAGATTCACAACCTTCTTTGATTGTTGATGAATTTTCATTTTGATCTGCATGTGTTTTTGGTGTTGATTAGTCAAATTAGTTGAGGTTTTGTGATTGACTAGTAAATTTACTTGAATGATGTTGTTTTTTTGTGATTGACTAGTAAAATTGTGTATAGTTTGTAAAGGTACATACCCTGCGATCATGTTCCTTAGCAAAGTATTCCCTGTTGATATCACTCTTTGGTATGGAGTCATTTGAGTTGATACTGAGTGTCGTATCACGAAGTCGAACTGGTAGACCATATTCAAGATCTAAAAGGCAAACTTGACAAACCTTTTTCAACTTGATGCATGTTTGGCAGATCTCACTTTTCTTGTATCTTGCATCCCTATCAGGTCTCCACCTGAACACTGTAAATGACCTAGTGCAGATCTTGCACTCCTTATCATAATTTGCTTTTGTCTGCCAATATATTAATTTTGTTTAATATCTTGCATAGAAACACATCAACCTCATTAGGCCATATGAGTAAATGACAGTTGACTTAAAAAAGTAAAAAACAATGAAAAAAGAAACTGAATGCCCATATATTAAAGTTGTATAGCATCTTGTAGAGAAACCAAATGAGCTCCATACAGCCAAACGAATGAAGATTAATAACGTTTTTTTTATATATTTTCTTCTTTATTCAACCCGTATAACACACGGGGTGAATAACGTAGTTGTATGAATGAAGGTTAATATGTTGGTTCGGTTCTGTTCAAACATAAAGGAAAACATGAAAACATACCTGTTACAGCATTCAATGCAGTGGATAATCCAGTGAGAGAAGACGACTTGGAGTTTGACATCTTTGTCATGGTGATCTGGTTCCTCCTTAACTGATGATGGGAACTAAGAAAACCGACAAGGGAATCGGTATAGGAGAGGAGGTTGATGATGATGATGTTATGCTTATGGGTTTTGTGTCTAATTGTGTAACCCCTCAACCTCCACATAAGACTCCTTTATATAAGCACCCAGAAGGAAACCTAATTAGTTAATAAGGGTAATATGGTCCATCAACAATTACCAACTAATTATTTAATAGGTTATTATATATTTTGATCCATATAATGTAAATGATTATGATGGCTACAAGATTAAATATTAATACATAATATATTTAATCTTACATTCTCCCACTTAGCCGAGTAAATCATTTACTATGAGTATTAGATAAGCCTGGTCAGGAGTTAACACTCATTTTAGCCTTAAACAAGTACTATAGTAGAGAAATACAGCCGTTGAATCATTATGCGACTCAGGACCCCCATTAATCATACTATAGCCTTAATTTAAAACCTAATCATTATGATCAAAATACGCATAAGCCCTTTGTTTGATTTGTAACTTTATTTGTCTACATGCCATTATACCGGTTGAACATATTCTAAGAGACATACAAAATCAAACTGAGGAAATTTCATTAATCATAAAACATAAGCTAGTACAATATGCTTAAATAAGGTCTTTACTAAATCCCATATTCCGAACATGTTCTTCGTAAACCTTAGGAGGGAGACCTTTAGTCATCGGATCCGCAAGCATATCTTTAGTACTAATATACTCGATACAACAATTATTTTCCTCAACTCGTTCACGTACGAACATATATTTTGTATCAAGATATAAACCAGCTCCAGTCGAACTGTTACTGTTCGAGAAACTAAGGGCAGCTGAATTATCACAGTAAAGCTTCAATGGTCTAGAAATGGAATTAACGATTTTGAGTCCAACGACCAGATTTCTAAGCAACATTCCATGACAGGTTGCGTTATAAACAACAATGTACTCTGCCATCATTGTGGAAGTTGTGGTCAACTGTTGTTTATGACTCTTCCATGAGATAGGGCCGCCTGCTAACATAAATATATAGCCCGAAGTGGATTTCTTGTCATCTTTGCATTTGGCAAAGTCAGAATCAGAATAGCCCACCACTTCTAAATGATCACTTCTTCTATAAGTCAGTTTATAGTCTTTTGTCCCTTGCAGATATCGAAGTACCTTCTTAGCTGCTTTCCAGTGATCTAGGCCAGGATTAGTCTGATAACGGCCTAGCATTCCAGCAATATAAGCGATATCTGGGCGAGTACAGACTTGAGCATACATCAAGCTCCTGACTACTAACGCGTAAGGTATATGGCTCATTTGCTCCTTCTCAACCTCTGTTGTCGGACACTGGAATGAACCGAAAACATCTCCCTTAACTACTGGAGCGATGGAGGGTTTGCACTGTTGCATATTATAACGTGTGAGGACACGATCTATGTAAGTCTTTTGGGACAATCCTAAGATCCCTTTATGTCTATCTCGGTGAATTTCGATGCCAATGACGTAAGAATCATCTCCGAGATCCTTCATGTCGAAGTTATGCGAGAGTAACCGCTTCAACTCATGCAACATGTCTAAACTATTACTTGCCAATAGAATATCATCTACGTAAAGGACAAGTATAGTAAAATTGCTCCCACTCATCTTGAGGTAGGTGCATTGATCCACTTGATTCTTCATAAAACCCTGTTTCTTCATGACTTCATCAAACTTGAGGTACCACTGACGTGATGCTTGTTTTAACCCGTAAATGGATTTCTTCAACTTACAGACTAGATGCTCCTGACCTTCAGGTTTAAAGCCTTCAGGTTGCTTCATGTAAACATCTTCGTCTAAGTCTCCGTTAAGGAAAGCGGTTTTAACGTCCATCTGATGTAACTCTAAATCAAAATAAGATACTAGGGCCATGACGATCCTTAATGAATCTTTACGAGATACAGGTGAAAACGTCTCTTAATAATCAATTCCCTCTTTTTGAGTGTAGCCCTTTGCAACCAATCTCGCTTTGTAGCGTTCAACGTTCCCATTCGGATCTAGTTTTGTTTTGAACACCCATTTACATCCTACGGGTTTCACACCGTTGGGTAATTCTACCAAATCCCAAACGTCATTTTTCTTCATGGATTCAAGCTCATCAATCATTGCTTTATTCCATTCAGAAGACTGATCACTGCTTATGGCTTCATTGTAAGAGATAGGATCATTGAGCTTTCCGGGATCCATTTCAGTCAGGTAGGTAACATAATCATCCCAATTAGTAGGCCTTCTTTGCCTAGATGACCTCCTGAGTGGATTATCGGGTTTAGTGTTGTCTTGGTTTTGAGCGTTTGATGTGCCTTCGTCATGAGGTATAATGGGTTCTGATTGTAGAGGTGAATTTGCAGTTGGTGCAGTAGCTTCAGGTACAGTAGTTGCATTGGGTACAAGAGGAGTAATCGGAGTAATGGTAAGCGACGAGTCTCTCCCCCCGCGTCTTGTACTTCTTCCAATTCTTCGTAAGGGTTGGTACTGCTCCCACTGACTTTGAAATCCTCCAGGAACGCAGCACGCTTGGTTTCAACAATACGGGTGACATGGGAAGGACAATAGAAACGATAACCCTTTGAGTTCTCAGGATACCCGATAAAGAAACAGGTAACTGTTTTAAGGTCAAGTTTCCTTAGGAAAGGATCGTAAAGTTTTGCTTCAGCAATGCAGCCCCATACTTTCATATATTTAAGACTCGGTTTCCTTCCTGTCCAAAGTTCATAAGGAGTTTTAGGGACAGACTTAGAATGAACTCTATTGAGTATATGAACAGCTGCTTTTAACGCTTCAGTCCAGAGGAATAATGGTAAATTAGTGTTGGCTAACATACTGCGCACCATGTTCATAAGGGTACGGTTTATTCTTTCAGCGACACCATTCCGCTGAGGTGTACCAGGCATGGTGTATTGGTTCACAATCCCCTGGCCCTTACAAAACTCATAAAATGGACCAGGAGCTTGACCCACATCAGTATGTCTTCCATAATATTCACCGCCTCTATCTGATCTCACAACTTTAATCTGACGATCTAATTGCTTTTCAACTTCAGCCTTATAATCTTTAAAAGTTGTAAGAGATTCAGACTTCTCCTTAATAGGATACAAGTACATGTAACGAGAATAATCATCAATAAAAGTGATAAATGAAGTATGTCCTGATATGCCAGCGATTTGGTAGGGACCACTAATGTCAGTGTGAATGAGTTCTAATAAATTAGAGCTCCTAGTGGCACATTTCTTATTCGCTAATGTCATTTTACCTTTAAGACATTTGACACATGTTCCAAAATCAGAGAAATCGAGAGGAGGTAAGACTTCATCCTTTACGAGACGATTTAATCGTTCTTTTAAAATGTGGCCTAAACGCTGATGCCACAACATGGATGAAGTCTCTAAGTCTCGTTTCTCTTTCATCTTTGTGAGTGATTCATTAATGTTATATGACAACAAAGATTTGGAAAAGTTATCTTCTAGTTCTAATCTATAGAGACCACCATCCTGAATACCAGTACCATAAAGAACATAATCATAGAGGATAGAGAGTTTGCGATGACCATGGGAAACAATAAAACCGTCCATGTCTAACTTTGGTCCTGATACAAGGTTCCGAGTTACCTCAGGAACATATAAGGTATCATAAAGTTTAATACATAAACCAGTTTTCATAACTAATTGTAATGTTCCAATGGCCTTCACTTCTAATTCTCGATCATCCCCAACCTTAAGCGTTCTTTGGTTTCTTTCCAGCTTCCGCATTGTAAGGAATCCCTGAGTTGAATTGGTAACATGAACCATAGAACCAGAATCAAACCACCAAGAATTACCAGGAACACTTAAATTATAGGACTCAAGTATCATAAAATAATTGTTACCTTTCTTAGCCAGCCACTCCTTAAAATCAGGGCATTCCTTCTGCATATGTCCTGTCTTTTTACAGAACTTGCAGCGGATATTGCCTAAGAAGTTCTTAGAGCTGGAAGGTGCACTTGTATTAGGATTAGGATCAGGCCTTTGGACTTTTGAAGCATCCTTCCTTTGATGATTGTTCTTCCTTTTCTTAGAGTTGGAGGTAGTGAAGTTGGTAACATCAGTAGTGCGATCCATCCTCATACGCTCTTCCTCCTGTACGCACATAGCGACCAGCTCACTCATCGTCCATTTATCCTTCTGAGTGTTGTAATTGATCTTAAATGCTTCAAAGGACGAAGGAAGCGAAGTAATGATGAAATGCACGAGGAAACCATCACTGATTTCCATTTCCAGCCCCTTCAACTTATTGGCCATGTCGTTGATCATCATGATGTGCTCGCGAATGCCGCTCCTCCCATCATACTTAGTTGTCACCAGCTTGAGGATAAGGGTACTAGCGTGTGCTTTAGACGTCCCTTTGAACTGCGCCTCCACATGTTCCAAGTAGGTTTTAGCATCTTCAGAATCAGGAATGGCTCCTCTGATTGCATTGCTGATGGACTGCTTCATAAACATGAGAGACATGCGGTTACACCTAGTCCACTTTTCATGAGTCAACTGGTCAGCAGCAGTACTTTGTGGAGTAAGGTCCGCAGGCTTCTTCTCTCTTAGAGCATAATCGAAATCCAGCAGCCCAAGAGTAAGCATGAGAGCATCCTTCCATGCAGCAAAGTTATCACCAATCAAAGGTGGAATCCCGCAATTTGGCACTGATAGTGGAAATAAGATGAGCAAGTTATGATACTAAGGAAGAAGTCCTAATGTGATCTAAGGGCACGTTAAGCTAAGGCAGGCATAACTAACATCAAAATAATAGACTTAGTTAAAATTCTACTTAAACGAAGACAAATCAGCTTTGGCCATAAGTGTAATCATTTAAGCATATGTGCAAAGTGGTTGTAACAAATCAGCTTTGGCCAGAAATTGAGACAATCACTTTAGTTATGCACTTGTTAAGTATGCCATCTATGGAGCAATTAAATCAGCTTTGGCCAGATATTAAGACATTCATGTTTATGATGCACACTTAACATAGCTTTCGTAATACTTGAATGATAAGTAGATGTATCAAATCAGCTTTGGCCAGAAATGATACATCAGAAGCTCATTCAAGTTAAGCCATTTTCGTTTTGTAAAACATTATATGATTCTGATTATTTAACTAAGTAATTACAAAACCAATTATTTAATAGCAAACCACCCGTTAGCGCGGATCGAACGGGGTGAGTTCGCTGGGGGGTGCAGGGGGACAGCGTGCAGCCAAATTTTAGTTAACTCATGATCTCGGATGAATCATGTCTTGGATTCATCCGAAATGACTAATTTCGAATCATTTCGGATTATCCGAAGTGGATGATTTCGAATGATTTCGGATGTGTCCAAGATACGTAAGTCGAGTCATTTCGGATGCATTTCGGATGATGCTTAGTCCGAGATTGATCCGAAATGGTGATGCTTAGTCCGAAATGATCCGTAATGATCAAACAGATGTTGATAATTAATAACTTATGATGAACCCTAAATCAGAAAATTCAAACATTCATCCGAAATGCATCGGTAATGATCCGAAATCATCCGTAATGATCAGAGATGGTCCGTAATGATGAAACTCCAGATCCGAGATCATCCGTAATGATCCGAGATGCATTCGAGATGATGAAAACCAGATCTGTGATCATCCGAAATCATCCGTAATAAGGATTTCAGATGGCAAAACGGAATCTGTTATGATTTTTTCAATTCTGTTTTCCAGATTTTCGGATATAAAACAGAACCGACTAATCAACATATGCTCTGATACCACATGTTGGTTCGGTTCTGTTCAAACATAAAGGAAAACATGAAAACATACCTGTTACAGCATTCAATGCAGTGGAGAATCCAGTGAGAGAAGACGACATGGAGTTCGACATCTTTGTCAAGGTGATCTGGTTCCTCCTTAGAGTGCTAACTGATGATGGGAACTAAGAAAACCGACAAGGGAATCGGTATAGGAGAGGAGGTTGATGATGATGATGTTATGCTTATAGGTTTTGTGTCTAATTGTGTAACCCCTCAACCTCCACATAAGACTCCTTTATATAAACACCCAGGAGGAAACCTAATTAGTTAATAAGGGTAATATGGTCCATCAACAATTACCAACTAATTATTTAATAGGTTATTATATATTTTGATCCATATAATGTAAATGATTATGATGGCTACAAGATTAAATATTAATACATAATATATTTAATCTTACATAATAACCTAGGGTCTGTTTGGTATGACGTAATGGAATAGATGAGAGAATGGAATGGACGAGGTAATGGAATGGACAAAGGAATGAAATGGATCATTACATTCCATAGTCTTGTTTGGTTACCATGCGAGAAAGGAATAAATCACTACATTGTGTTGTTTGGTAGGTAAGAAAAGAGGAATGAATTAAATCGGCGATGGGGGTGGCGGTGATCGGTGGCGGCTAGTGACGGTGGCAGCGGTGGGTGGCGGTGGTCGGTGGTAGCAGTGGTGGGTGGCGGTGGTCGGTGGCAGCAGTTGTGGGTGGCGGTGGTCGGTGAGCGACGGTTGTTAGCGGTGGCGATGGTTGGGGTTGGCGGTGGTCTGCAGTGGCAGGTGGTGGCGATGGTGGTGGTGACGACGGTGGGTGGTGGTGGTTGACGGTAACGGGTGGTGGCCTTGGAGGATGGTGGTTTGCGGAGGGTGGCGGTAGTGGTCGGGGTGGCGCTTGTCGGTGGTCGCGAGTGGCGGTGATGGTGGTGGCGACGACGACGGTGGGTGGTGGTGGTCTACAGTAGCGGGAGGTGGCCGCGGAGGATTGTGGTGGTGGTCCGCGGAGGGTGGCGGTAGTGGTCAAGGTGGCGGTGGTCGGTGGTGGCAGGTGGCGGCGATGGTGGTTGATGGTGGTGGCGACGGGTGGTGGTGGCGGTGACGACGATGGGTGGTGGTGGTGGTCGACGGTAGAGGGTGGTGGCAGCGGAGGATGGTGGTGGTGGGCGGAGGGTGGCGGTGGTTTGCGATCGCGGGTGGCAGCGATGGTCGTCGATGGCGGTGGCAGCAGGCGGCGGAGGACGGTGCTGGTGCTAAGCGGGGGTTGGTGACGGGTGGTGACGACGGCAGGTGGTGGTGGTGGTGGAGGTAGATAGTGGAGGTGATGGGCGGTGTTTGTGATGTAGGCTGAGAGAGGAAATAGAATGGAAAAAAAAACAGGGGGAGTGGATGGAATGAATTTGAGGGAATGAAATGACTTATGTAATGAGTGATTCCATTAAATTAACCAACCAACCAAACACACTTTTTTTTCATTCCCTCGCAATGGTTCATTCTATTCCACCTTATATTCCTGCATACCAAACACTACCATAGTTGTATGAATGAAAATAAAGGATTGAATGTGAATGGTCTAAATCCAAAATCCAAAAATTATCATTGGAATAAAATTGTCTAATCGTTAGGAGTTTCATTGGAATAAAAATCTTATTCATTAACCATACATATATATTCTTTATTTTGTTTATGTTTTGTTATTTATAAAAAAATATTAGAATAAAGATGAATACATATTAGTAAAAGACTTTAAACCATTATAAATAAACAAAATATATTAGAATAAGACACGTCTCTTAATTAATGGAACAGTATTTTTCAATATACTATTGTCATCTATGTTTAAACGCCCTTTTACGGCTGCAAACGCAGCCGCAAACGGCAACGATTTCGCAGCTGTAAACGGGCGTTAAAACGGCTGCGTTTGCAGCCGTTTAAACGCCCGTTTGCGGCTACGTTCGCTGGTTCGGACCTACAAAGGCTTATCTAATAAATTTTTGGTTTTCAGGACGAGAAAGATAGAGGATGAAATGGATATAGAACAAATTAATCCGGAGCAGTGATGGAGAGTGCAAAACATGAGAATTAAATGTGTTAAAATACGTGTCTTATTGTGTTTTAAGCGATTACATGTCTCGAATGTGATAACTATGAGCTTTGGTGGTTTTACAGGTTAATTGCGTAATTCGGTGAAGTTAGAGCGCGTGTTGATAAAGCGGAATTACTGGGGATGATAAACAATGCGAAAGATATCATTCGGTAGATGTTCGGGTCGAAGAAATAGCTTGAATGTATGAGAAAGACGAAACGATGAAGTCCAGAGGCTTAGATGTCATTTGTTTGAAAGTTAAAATAAATAGCAAAGAAGGCTCGCATGTTTGGAATGTAGGTTATGGTTAAATACGTAAGTTACAGCCAAGAAATAACAAGACATCAGAAGCTACGAACCGTAGCTTACGGTCCGCAAACGTAAGCTAGAATAGGCAGACATCATCATCACTTATGGGGCCGACAACAACATGTGGAAGTATTAATTTTGATGGTCAGAAGAATATAATAATCATCATTCAACATACATGCAGCCATAGTTGGTCGTGAATATTGTGGGAATTGTTGTGAGAAATACAACAACATTAATTAAAACATCATTATTTTCTTGAAGGAGGGCAAATCACGTGCACTAAATGATCCACACATCATAAAAAATTCAAAAGTCATGTGCACATGGGGGACTTTTGGTTTCTTTTGTCATTGGGCCATTCTACAACATAATCATCATCATAACTCATGTGGGATGATTTGCATTGGGCCATCAACACAAAAAGTGCATGTGGATGGGCTAGTGTATAGTGGGCGGCAATTTACAAAGGAGGGATTGGACTATATTGGACGCAGACTTGAATAGGGGTAAGGGGCCCACGATTAGGGGCCATCACAAGAGAACAAGGGGTGCACACTTTTTGACGGCTGAATATATACACGCATACATACGGCAGACGAGGGGAGGAGGACGAATTTCAGCATTACTTCACACCTTTCAAGTCTGTTCGATGATATCTAACCTATTCGGGATGACAACCGAAGGGGCAAAGACTATCATGCACGGCTAAACTTCTTGTGACTTCTGCCCGGATGAACGTTTACGCGGTTTGACTTAATTATTTGTTTTTTCTGATTCTTGTAAACTGGTATATCTTGACCACTTGTGTTGGATTATTGGTAAACGTTTCTTGTGTTTGAATTACTTGTTATTTATTAAGCGTATTGGCAACTTTCTTGCGTTGTTAGCGGGTTGGTAACTTGGTGGGTAATTGATACAATCAAACGGGTTATTAGGTTGCATAGTGAATCTTAAAAACTATCCCTATTAACTAATCAAATTCATTAATTCCGAGGCCATGTCTATGTGGTGTTTTGAATCAGAAAACGGATATTTATATTAAAACGGGTATTCAGGATTCCGGGTGGAGGTTACTTCTTCTTAATATTGGTAACACTTTTCGTGACAAATTGTGTTTTCTTTTAAATCTACAAACAAACCCCCAATTTAGATAATTTAGTTTTAATTAATTTCTTTAACGCTAACCACAAATTCCCCGTGGATACGATACCCTACTTACGCTATCTACGTAGTTTAATTAGGTTTTTGCATGACCCTTACGACAGTCATCAAGCAGCCGCAGCCGCAGGAGCGTCAACTGTCGGATCCTCTTGAGAATCACCCGTATTTGGAGTTTCCTCCGGACTCCGACGCTGATCTCCGTTGCGAGAAGCTTCGGAAGATGCATGTCAGTGCCCATTTTGCGGTTTCTTGGAAAACCCTCCGGCAGCTCGCGGTTGAAGATTGGGCACGTAAATGCACTTTGGGTGATAAGTGCAGGCTCTCAAACTCAAGGGTCTTTTATGTAATTTTGTTAAAACTATTATGTTGGTTAGAGTTTTCATGGTCAGGACTTAGGAATTCAACCTAGTCCGAATTTTGGTGATTGTTTTAGTCAGGGTTTGTTTTGTATTGGGCTTTGGGCCTTTCTGTGTCCTGACTTTAGTAGTCAGGACTTCCCATTGTGCATAAACTCTTAGTGAAATGTTATCTGGGGCGATTTCTTTTGTGGAAAGTTTGTTTTTCAAGAAACCCTAATCATTGTCACTGTGTGTGAAATGACGGCTACTGTGTGTGATGTCATTCATCATTCTCATCATTCTTGTTCTACATATTCTTGATCTAATACCATACAGTAGTGATTGATAGGTGGATTCCGCACACCTGGTGATTCTTGTATGAGTGAGATCCTTGGGTAGGAGGCTTACAGGGCGCGAGAGTTTGTTCCTCGTGATTCACCGTGGGATCGGCTGTTTGAGCTATCGTTTATGCCGAGCTACAGGGAGATACTGATCGAGTTTCTTTCATCGTTCGAGTTTCATCCTCGTCGGCCAGATTAGGTTGTGGACCCCGCGCAGCCCCCTCCCTAGCCCGAGGTTTCTTTTCGCATGTTTGGCCAGGCGCGTTCTATGTCACTTACAAACTTTGCGGTGCATAGCGGTTTGTATACGGAGGCTGAGATCGCAAAGGATCTATATACGATGGTACGTTTAACACAAATTTTGTATTGTTATTATTGTTATTATTATTATTATTTTAATATATAACATTTATTATTATTATTATTTTAATATATAACATTTAAGATTTAATATTAATTTAACGTTTAATAAACATTCGTGTAAACAAGCGTTGGTAATGGTTGATAAACCCACGCTTTTAGGGTTTTGGGCTCTGATCGCGGACATCAGTCATTGGGACCACCGATAATCCAAGGGGAGGGTTACGCTGATTAAGGATCCGCTCTTCAGGTACGTTAGTTATTATTATTTTAATAATAGTTATTATTATTTAAATAGAAAATATATTTTTGTTAAACCTAAATTGTTTTTTTCTAAACAGAAAACTGTTTTTTTTAAACAGATTTTTTTTAAACAGAAAACTGTTTTATTTTAAAATACAGTAAACATGTTTAAAAAAAACAGAAAAACAGTTTGTTAAAATACAGTAAACTGTTTTTTTTAAATGTCGCCCGTAAGGTGCATAGGTGACTAACGAGCGACGAAATTAAGATCGCCGTTAAAATAAATTTTTTTATTATTTAGTCGAAATCGAACCGTAAGGCGCGTAGGACCCTAACGAGCGTCGAAATTAAGATCGTCGTTAAAATATAAAACGACGATCTTAGTTTCGACACTCGTTAGGGACATACGCGCCTTGCGGTTCGACTTTGACTAAATAATAAAAAAAAATATTTTAACGACAAACTTAGTTTCGACGCTTGTTAGGCCCGTACGCGCCTTACGGACGACGTCGACTAAATAATATTTTTTTTATTATTTAGTCAACGTCGTCCGTAAGGCGCGTACGGGCCTAACAAGCGTCGTACCTAAGTTCGTCGTTAAAATAATTTTTTTTATTATTTAGTCGAAGTCGAACCGTAAGGCGCGTAGGACCCTAACGAGCGTCGACATAAAACAGTTTTTTTTAAATAGAATTTTTTTTTTAAAACTTAAATTGTTTTTTTTAAACAGAAAACTGTTTTTTTTAAACAGAAAATATTTTTTTTTTAAACAGAAAACTGTTTTATTTTAAAATACATTAAACTGTTTTTTTTAACAGAAAAACAGTTTGTTAAAATACAGTAAACTTTTTTTTTTTTTAAACGTCGCCCGTAAGGCTCATATATGACTAACAAGCGACGGAACTAAGATCGCCGTTAAAATAAATTTTTTTATTATTTAGTCGAAGTCGAACTGTAAGGCACGTAGGTCCCTAACGAGCGTCGAAACAAAGATCGTCGTTAAAATATAAAACGGCGATCTTAGTTTCGACGCTCGTTAGGGACAGACGCGCCTTACGGTTCGACTTCGACTAAATAATAAAAAAATATATATTTTAACTACCAACTTAGTTTCGACGCTCGTTAGGCCCGTACGCGCCTTACGGACGACGTCGACTAAATAATATTTTTTTATTATTTAGTCGACGTCGTCCGTAAGGCGCGTACGGGCCTAACGAGCGTCGAAACTAAGTTCGTTGTTAAAATATATTTTTTTAATTATTTAGTCGAAGTCGAACCGTAAGGCGCGTAGGTCCCTAACAAGCGTCGAAACTAAGTTCGTCGTTTTATATTTTAACGACGAACTTATTTTGACGCTCGTTAGGGACCTACGCGCCTTACGGTTCGACATTGACTAAATAATAAAAAATATAATTTAACGACAATCTTAGGTTTGACGCTCGTAAGGCGCGTACGGTCCTAACGAGCGTCGAAACCAAGTTTATTGTTAAAATATTTTTTTTAATATTTAGTCGAAGTCGAACCGTAAGGCGCGTAGGTCACTAACGAGCGTCGACACTAAGATCGTCGTTTTATATTTTAACGACGAAGTTAGTAGGGCTGTCCAAAAAGCTCGCGGCTCGGAGCTTGCTAGAAGCTCGCTCGGATTTAGCTCGGAAAAAGCTCGCTCGATATGGCTCGGTTTGAAAGTGAGCCGAGCCGGCTCGGCTCGGTTAGAAAGCGAGCCTAGCTCGGCTCGTAACGAGCCAAATTGGATCGGTTTGGCTCGTTTGGTAGCTCGGCTCGGCTTAGATCGAATTATTTTACTTATAATATATTTAATTTTTATATACATATAATATATATTACAAAAAAGTGATTATTATTTGCATGTATTTAGGATTGTAGTTTGATATCTATGACTTATTTAAATGTTAATTACCATGTTAATGAACTAAGATTGTATTTCCTTAAAATATAAAATTTATTTTGCGTTGTTGAACGTGATTTTAGCTTGTAATATATTAGTTTGAACTTATTTTGAATATGTTCTTTTAAAGTATTGAATAATATTTTAGAATACCGAATTTTGAGAGTCAAGTATTAATTTTCTTTTTAAAATCGAGCCAAACCAAACCAAGCCGAGCCAGCTCGGTTTAAAGCCAAGCCGATCTCGAGCTAAGATTTTTAGCTCGGTTTCAAATCCGAGCCGAGCCAGCTCGGTTCATAATCGAGCCGAGCCCGAGCTTGGCCTAGCTCGGCTCGGCTCATGAACAGCCATAGAAGTTAGTATCGACGCTCGTTAGGGACCTACGCGCCTTACGGTTCGACTTCGACTAAATAATAAAAAAAATATATATTTTAACGACGAACTTAGTTTCAAAGCTCGTTAGGCCAGTACGCGCCTTACGGACGACGTAGACTTATTTAGTTTACGGGACCCGTAAATTTTCCGGCCAGATTTACGGTACCCGTAAACACAAACTTGTGGCGCTCAAAACTACACACACGACATTTTTTTTTGATTTTTTTTACAAATGTTGTTTTTATACATGCATATACGTTTATGAAAAAAAAATTGGTCCACCGCGCCCCCTACGGTGTAGTTCTCACGGTTCTTACAACTCAAGGTGGTTCTCATTTTAGCATTCCCCTATATATATATGGGAAAATAGTAACCACCCTCAGTTGCGAGCATCGCGAGAACCACTCTCCACCAATCATATTTTAAAACCAAAAGGGTATTTATGTAATTTACTTTAAATGTCAATTTCATCTCAGTCTGTGTCTCTGACTCCTTTTAAAATCCTTTCAATTTTCTCTTTCACATTTTTGAAATCTCTCTCTCTTACCTGATGAAGAAAAATCAGCATCTTCATCATCTTCAGCTTATGAACACCACCGTCATCATTTTCAGCTTATGAACACCTCCGGCACCACACCCACACCGGCGACCCTCAAACACCACCGTCTCCCACCTCCACCCAAACTCTAAAATGTCTTCCACCTCCACCCATCTCAAACACCACAACAACCCCAACACTAGTTTCAATCGCCGGAGATTCAGTCACTGGAGACGACATTGGTGAAGGGTGGGTTGTGGTGGTGGGTTTGACGGCGACGGAGTTTCAATCGCCAGAGTTCCAGTCGCCGGAGTTTCAATCGTTGTAGGCGATGGGCGGGTTGTGGTGGTGGGTTTTGACGGCGACGGCGGTGAGGGTGCCAGTGAGGATTGACGGCGACGGTGGTGGTGGGTTTTGACGGCGACGGTGGTGTTTGGTTAGCTCTGTTTCTCTGAGACATTTTATCAAACACCTTTTGTGATACTGGTTTGCACGTTCATCTTGTTTACACATTTGGGTGTTTGGTTAGCTCTGTTTCTCTTAGACAATTTTGATGGGTCTTGTTGGTTGAACTTATTTGACTAGTTGACTACTGCATGTGTTATACTTGCATTTTTAATGGGTCTTGTTGTTCTTCATGCTTCACTTCAGTTTCACATGTTTTAGTAAACTGTACACTTAGATCTGTGTGATTCACCATTGAACATATGTACCTTTGTTGATCTTTGGTTATTTTAGTTATAAAAGCTAGTGATTTGACCAAAATGAGGTTAATAGAAGATAAGTGTTGTTTAAATCATGTCTCTTACGAGACGTCAGGTGGCGGCAACGGTGGAAGTCACCGCGGCGGTCACCGGACCGCTTTAGGCAAACCGACACCGTCAAAATGGGACGATGCACAAAAATGGCTAGTCAAGTTATCGAGAGGTGACGAAAAGAATCACTCGAACAGTTGGATTGGGCGATGATGATGAAAAAAAAACGTATATTTTGATGACGACGGCGCGACAAGGATGGTGGAGGGTAGGTTTTTTGAACATGCAACCCCACTTTGCAGCCTTGATTATCGGAAACTCTGAGCCAAACCCCATTTTATTCAAGAATCCACACATTGTTTTGATTTGTGTTGTTTGTTTTTTTATATTTTTTTTCAGTCGATGATGATATGTTCAATCTATCTGAGACACCTACTGAGTCACGGATTTCGGGTAAAATGTAAAACGTAAAAATTTAACGTAAAACGTAAAAAGTTTAACGTAAAACATAAAAAGTTTAAGGTAAAACGTAAAACGTAAAAAGTTTAACGTAAAACGTAAAAAGTTTAATGTAAAATGTAAAACGTAAAAAGTTTAACGTAAAACGTAAAAAGCACCGCGTAAAACGGAGCGTAAAAAAACGGCGCATAAAAAACGGCGCGTAAAAAAACGACGTGTAGAAAAAAGGCGTAAAACGTTGGGTAAAAAACAGCGCGTTAAAACGGGGAGTAAAAAACGATGCGTTAAAAAAATGACGCGCGAAAAAGCCATACGTAAAAACGGCGTGCAAAAAGGGCGCGTTAAAAACGACGTGTGAAAAAGCCGGGCGTGAAAATGGCGTGCAAAATTAAATTGTTTTGTTAAAAAATCTAAATTTAAAATGCCTTTAATAAAAAAATCTGTTTACAAAATAAAAACTAATATAATCATACAAAAAAGTAATAAAAAATAAAGACAAAAAAAGTAATTTTACTAAACTACCCTTTTGCAATAAAATATTAAAAACATAATAATACAAAAAGTATTTAATATTAATTTTAGTTACTTTTAATCTCATCAATCCATCTTGAAAATCTAATGGTTGGAAAGTGGTTCTCTTGGTTCTCACAACTGTGGGTGGTTTTCATTTTAGCGGCCCCCTATATATATAGAGAGAGAGGAAGTGTACGATACAAATGCCCTTATCCTACATTACATACGCTACTTCCATGGCCGTATACGTGTCCTGATTCGTTTTTCTTTCATAAGGTTAGATAAGACAATTCATTCAATCAGCTGAGGGCAAATTAGTCAATTCATTCAATCAGCGAGAAGTTCGTTATACCACTATCCTGGTAATTTTGATTCGTGTTAGTTTCAAATTTTTCATAATTCTCAAACAATACATTGCAGTTTCGTTGTTCTGCGTTAGGGTCTGAATCAATTGTTGTTTTCACTGGATCCACATAGCAGCACCGGACGAAACACAAATGTTGAGTTTGAAGACGCTCGATCGGTCGGTGATAATGTTCAATTATCGGCGTATCAGAGAGTTACGATTGACGATGTTTTAAATCCTGAATCTGCAAATACAAATACAAGTGGTGTAAACGAGTGTTCGAATGGTAATTTTTGTTAATTCAGATGTTTAATTTGTTCGCAGATGTGTTTTGTCGTAGTAATGATTTTGTATTATTATAACTGTTTTGAAGGTTTTGAATGTTCATTAGAGGATAATTGATATGAAAGCAAATTGTATAAGTCCGCATGCTATGAGTCTGGCAATTCGCATGTGATGTTATTCTAAATGCTGATTTCGCTTGTTATGATATCATAAATCGCATGTGTAAAATATATTTATCAAAATGGTCATTTTCGCATGTTATGAGTCCAACAATTCGCACATTTTGTTGTTCTTATGATGAAATTATGGAGTTTTTAATATATCGCTGTAACACCCAAAAAACGGGTTTATTAATTATATTAAAGTAACCGAAGATAAATGGGTAAAATACCGTAACTGGTAAAAATAAACCAGGTAAATATTAGGATTTAAAAAAATAAGCCTAATATTAAATAAAAAAGTGAATCAAAGCTTTAGAGGAAATAAAGCTTATAAAAAAGGGCCAAAGTAACGGGGTGTAACACCCCAAAAATATAGATTTTTATATTATAAATTAAATGACGGTAATAGTCAGGATAAAAGTACTAGGAATAAAAAACCTGGTTAGTTAGTGTCTTGACATAATAAGAACAAACATGATTGAAATACCCTTTAAATAACTTGTGTAAAGTGGAGGGACTAAACATGGGCAATTGCAATAAGTTTTAATTAAAACAAATAAAACACACAAGACACACACATATGCATGTGTGTGTCTGCGGTTTAACCAGAGCCAAGAAAGGGCTCTCATGTTCAAACCCTAAATTCCAAAAATTCACCAAATTGAAAGGGTAGATCAAGCCCAAATCGAAATCCAAGCATAGATTAGTGATCACTGCAGTAAAGGGATCATAAGGTATGTAAAATTTTTGATTCCATCTTGAATTCTAGATGAACTCATGAGATTCGAAATTTGAGCTTGCATCATTGTTGTTCGGATGAAATTGTAATGAAATCATGTCTAGTAGTAAACCCTAGTCATTAGTTTGTTGAATTTGTGCTTAAACAATGAAATTCATAATCATCCATTATGTGTGTTTAATGGGTTTTGTAGAAACATGATGAATACTAGAATCATGATTGTCAAACTAGTGTTAATTTAGATATATGAAATAAATCCAGAAGTATGGATGTGAAATTTGATATATGAACTTGTGTAGATGTTAAAATTTGGCCAATTAACTAATCATGAGACTTGGTTGTTGGATTAGTAAAAATAGTGCCCTTTAGATGTTTGTTGAAATGCTTAAAAGAGGGCTAAATATTGAAAATTCTGAACAAAAACACATACTAAAATGATGAGATGAATTATGCGTTATACGACATGAATGGAGTTCTAAATGAAGTGTTGATTGAACTCTATAGGCAAAGGAACCGATTCCTCAAGCGGACAAGCCGGTGGAGACACGCGTTTAAAAGGAGCGCTTTAAAGGTACGTAACTATTAGTTCCGTTACTTAGTACAAAGAATGTTTAGTATATCTTGTTAATAATATTGTAGTGTGATAAGAATGTTTGATGTATCATTGAAGTGACGAAGTTCACTCGATAGATCAAATGGGTCAAATGGAGTAACTTGTGTATGTTTAGTAAGCCATAGAAGCGACGAAGTTCACTCGACAAACCAAACGGACTTGAAATGAATGGTTAAGGCATGATTGAAACAAGCGATACGAATTAAAAAGAGCGGTTAGAACCGTGCGGCATGTCATAGCAATGGGTCAAAATAGTGGTCGGAATAAATCTTAGTGTAGTCGTCGAAGTGAAGGTTTTCACTTGATAACTAAACGGGTCAAAACTATGCTTTTAAAAATGACAATGTATGTAGAGATTTTAAAGCCACATAATATGCTAGTGGTAGAATGTAACATTGTAGGTCCCTCTCGAGGATGAGATAAAACACCAACAAACATGCCAAGGGATTGGATACACCAAGTTTATTTTATGAACCCTTGATATTGGGTCAAATTGATTAGAAATCACTTGCAAAAATTTGCATAAAGCGGCACGCTTGAAATATGTAAAGACGAGCAAGAAATTCTATTGCGAGCGTAAAACCATGTAATGGTGAGGATACGCCAAAAATGACAAGCCCGGGGAATGGGTAATTAAGTTTAGAAATCAATAAAATTGAATGATGAAAATATGCCACATAACAAACGGGTCGAATAGTCGAGACATGGATTTATGAGCTAATCGTTTATAAACCAGGTTTCGATGCGTGAAATTTGAATGATTGCATCTGTATTTTTATTACGGACGCGTAGGAAAAAGAATCGATTAAAACGGACATGTAGGTAAAAGGTTATGTACATTTGAAGTTGATATTTTGGAAAAATAGGAGCTGGGCAAATAAATGCAGGTTTAAACCTGCACCCTCTGGAAAACGGTCTCCCCCGTGACACGTGGAGGGAGACGCTTACATTGTCGCGACACGCGTGGGTCGCTCGCGGCCCGCGTAAGCTTGTGTGGTATCTGTCGCGGGGCGCGACAGACCCAAACTCTGAAATTTTATTTTTGTTTTCCTTATTTGGTATTAGAACTTGATTATATACGTTTTAATGTTGTCAAAACTAACAATTGATGTGATTTTGACATTAGGTGATGTTCCTCTCACTCCGGATGGCGATCAAGCAAGAATCCAAGAACCGAACACAACATTTTGAAGCTTCCGCGTCAATCAAATTTTGTTTTAGACAATGTGTATTTGTAAACACTTAACTAAATGTTTTGAATACTTAAACTAGTTAGATGGTTAACTAGAAATCATCACTATGTATGCTATCATCATAACCAAGCTTTTGAAATGATGCATTTGGTTTAAAAATGCGTACTTTTATATAAAAATCTTAATTAAATGAGACGGGTGTTACAAGTTGGTAATCAGAGCTTAAGGTTGTTAACACAGTGTGTTCGGTTCAAGCTTGATCAAACATCCGGTAAGAATTAGTTACTTTAGTAGATTTTATTAAATGTTAGAAAAAGAAATATGAATTGATGTGCACGGGAAGAGCGTATTAACACACTCGAACCCGGAAAATGCACTAAAGGAGAATGGTTAAAGCAAGTTATGAACTTGGCTAAACCAAAGTGAATAAAGTATATGTTATAAAATGAAATGTTTAACAATTGGTATAAACATTTCAGTTTCAAGATGACGGAAAAAGGTAACAATGATGCGTTGCCAATAGTCACGAACAGATGAAAGAAATGTCCGGTGTAACCGGGGGTGAATCAACATCTCAATTAACCGAAGAGGTGGAAGCTAAAATTTCCGAGGAAGTCGGAAAGGCAGTAGAAGCCAGTTTACCGCAGTTTGTCGAGAGACTACAAACCACGATCCTGCTAGTGGTAGAGGATATGATGACCGAATTAAAAGACAGTCTCTCACAAGAAAAAGAAGATGGAAGAGTGTTGGATGTGAACCCAAGTCCCGTAAAGAAATCGAAGCCTAATAAAGCTTCTAAGAAAGGAGTTACAATAAGGGGGTCACCTCAGTGTGAAATATGTGGAACAACTCACAGGGTCAAATGCTACTTTAGAAACAAACCATGTCCTATTTGTAGAAAAGTGGGACATGTGGTTGCAAATTTCCTGGGGAAGGTGTTAGTGTGTTATAAATGTTATAACCCGGGACATAAAAGGTCTGAATGCCCGGAATTGGTTGGAACCGAAGATACAGTTGACGCAAAGTCTGATACCCTAAAAGAGAAGGCAAGGTCTTCCCACATGACAGCCGCAGAGGCTAAAGCTGAACCTGATGTCGTTTCAAGTATGTTTATTATAAATTTAATTTCACCATAAATTTTATTCAATACGAGTGTGAACAATAGTTGCATAGGGGCATACACGAGTAGTGAAACGGGTGAATTATGTAAAAGAAATATATATATGTATAAGAAAATATACAATGGTGAGCATGTGAAACCGAGGCAAAAGTAATCACGATAAATATTGTCGTGGGAAGGAGTGCGCGTACACTCGAACCCGGGAACTTAATAAAGTGAACAAATGTTGTATTGGGAAGGAGTGTAATAACACACGAACCCGGAAATTTGCAATAGTAATAGATGACAAGGACAAGGTTATAGACTTGGCCAAACCAAATAAAACATGTAGAAACTTCGTTTATATCAATAAACGATGTGAATAAATTCCATACAATGATATGGAAAAATAAAATGAAATGAATTGATTTTGTTATTGTAACAATGGATTAAGGTCAAGAATGACAGATTAAGACTCAGACAGAAATATTCTCGAGAAAGAAGCTAAATGGATAACACATATTATTCGCTGCGGTGAATAATGAAATATCAATAAATATGAAATTAAAAACTTGGGTATGGGTAACTATCCAAGTAACATGTTATTAATAAAATCCTTATGAGGAAGAACGATAATCATATTGCTGGGCGTAATTGTATAAAAGATTAGTAAAATAAAAGTATTAAAAGTGTTGGAACAAAATAAAGCTTAAGAAATAAACCTTCGGGATATTGATAAAAGAGATGGATCTAGGGGTTACTAACAAAAGAGATACGGTGTTCGAATCAAAGTAAACAAAAATATAAATCGACAATTTAGAATGTCAAGGCATAAGGACAAGGTTTGACTGTCATAAGTGATAAAATTCACATGAACAAGTCACAAATAAGATGAATAAAAGAATAAAGGGCCTCGTTGGATAAGGCGACAGATCTCGCTAATACAACCAAATAGATCAGAACGAAGTCTTAATGCACGTCAAAGTGGTTACTAGGATAATGACTTTGGTAAAGTACTAATAGATGGGTAGGATTTTAGGTATGTGCATGAACCGAGAGATGGGAGCGCGGATTAAAAGTCAAACGACTCGGATTAAGAGTTATGACTAAAAGACGATAAAATTTCGCAAACCAGAAATTTTGATAGTTATGTTCAACTATTTCAATATTGAACGGGTCAAATAAAGTATAATGCTCGATAGTGCAAATAAGCGCGAACCAGTAATGGGAGCACAGAATATTAATGAACCTATGTGATAGGACGGAAAAAAGTATAGAAAGGAAACCGCAAACCAGTGAAATTGGAGAGTTAAAAACATTAAGATAGGAAACCCAGGTAACGGGCTGTAAGGAAATATAAGTATGAACCCAATAACGGTAAGCGAAGAACAAACCGACGTGTAAATGACAAAAGAAGTCATAGAGTCAGAAAGATAATTCGAAAGAAAACAAGTGTAGCCTTAGACAACGGTCAAGGCCAAATGAAATATAAAGACGAAAAATAAATGCTTTTAAACATAAAAAGGAGTACCTTGACGCCATACATATATATACAGTTGAATAAAGATTCGAATAAAAGATGATCTACGGGATCATCATAACCTACGGGGTTATAAGTAGAGTTAAGGCCTAACGGGACCGAAAAGACCTTTAGGTCACAAATGGAAAGGAACGAACTGTTGGGGTTTCATCATTAAAAAGGTGGAAACCTGAGGAAAAAGCCTGTGAGGCTAAGCGAGAGAGCCTACGAATCAATAATGTAAAGCGAGGGAACTGGTTATAACTCCCCGTGTAAAATAATAACGGAAGGTAAGGTTAGTATAAAAGCGATGGGTTTCGCTAAGATTAATTGAAATGAAGAGGTCTTGAAAGTTCTAGTATTTTCGATAATGAAATGTTTTATATAAACTTAAACATGACGTGAAGTGCTCATGGTCAAGAAAGGTAATATGGAATATAACCACGTTGTAGTGTGAACTATGAAATGGGGATAATGGAAGTTTGTAAGACTTGAGAAGTCAAAGTGGATATACCCGAGCGATGGGGTATAAGGTAACCGATGACTAATAAGTCTAACCGCCAAGGTGAGCAATCAATAAAGATAAAGGATAAGAGCTGAAGGTAACGGCCCACGAGGCCTTACACATAAAAGGCGCATACACTTAGAAACATAAAAAAAGAGACATTACTATACTTCCCTACTAAGATTAGTGAATGCGAGAAATGCCCAAGTAAACCACCAAAATCAGGTTCATTAAATTTAACCCATTGAACTACGTAATAAAGGTTTCGAGGGCGAAACCTTTTTAAGGGGGGTATGTCGCAACCCCCGATCCCTGGTTCCCGGGAACGGGCGGCCGCGAGCCAGTTTCGGTGATATCGCGTATTGTCTAATTTGGCAGCGGAATTTTTCATCAGGACCGTAGTTAGGAAATGTTTATCAGAGTAAAATACCACATTTTCATAACATTAAACAAATGGGTTAAAACCCAAGTTCATAGTACACACGTTTTATAGGAATAAATCCTATTTTATTTAATAAAAACATCTATTTTATTTTAGATAACTTTATTGTCACTTTTCCAAACTTTCAGTGCTGTCCAGCTGGCTTCTATTTGGCTTTCACAGTTTGTTACCTGAAACGCGTTTTAAAAACATTTGTCAGTGGGAAATACTGGTGAGTGAATCCCAGTTTAATCAAGTTTAAATAAAAATCCCATTGTACAGTATTGAGGACGATCCCGCAATTATATTTTTTTCCAAGACATATCAATTAACATCCATGGTATTGTCGAACCCAACTTGTGGAAATGTTACTCCTTGACCAGGTGGTAACAAATTTTGTATACAAAACCCCAACATACTCATCATAATTGTATTCTTACAAATACTCAATAACTGTTATTCGCATGGAAAAGTATTTAAGGTTTTGTAAAAACATTTAACAAAAGATTTACAAAAGTGGATCAACTCACATTGCTGTCTTAGATTTTCCGTAAGGGTTTCCCGGTGATAATCTATAATTTACACAAATGTACAGGCGTTAGTATTCATAACCCATTTTAACATTAGTAATACCCTCCCCGAGACGGCATTCCAACGACTACGTCGGGCAGAACCACGACAGCCGTTACGGAACCCTAGATCAATCGGGCAGCGTATCTAATACGTATCCAGGGGTAATAATACTTACAACGGAGCAGAACTTCGCTAATTAGGGGGTATAATACCCGTATAATAAAGCCTATATTTCAGAAATTGAGATTGAGAAACGTTTGTGAGCGATCGGAACTGAAAGCCTATGCCATTCTTATATAGTGCTAAAATCTGCCTTTCTCGTGGCCCGCGTAAAACAAAGACAAGGGTTACGCGGCCCACATCAACCCTGGTCAAACGTGTAGCTGATCCGGGTCATCACTAGACTCGCCACGATGATGACACGTGTCATTACCGGGCTGTGCCACAACTTTCGATCTCACGCGGCCCGCGTAAACTAACGGGGATCTTACGCGGCCCGCCTGATCTGAAAAATCAACGAAATCAGGTTCTAACCTTTATACTGCCAGCGTAAGAGTTGAGGTGGGTTCTACGCGGCCCGCCTCAACTTAAATTTATTGTTTTTAGTTTATTTTTAATGCTATATTGTATTTCAGGCTCAGTTTTCACATACGGGTATATTTTTGGACATATTGGGATATTTTAAAATATATTAGGGTGTCAGAAAATAATCGAGGGTATCTGTTTTATTGAGGACTGTTATATCCTCCCCACCTTGTTTTAGAGCTCGTCCTCGAGATCTACTGGAACAAGTGTGGATATTTCCTATGCATTTCTGACTCGAGCTCCCATGTGTACTCAGGTCCTCTTTTGGAGTCCCACTTCACTTTGACCAGAACTAATCTCTTATGTTTGAGATTCTTGACTTTCCTGTCTTCAATCTGTAGAGGCCTCTCTACAAACTTGAGTTGTTCATTTACCTCTATATCCTTAAGAGGTACTATTAGCGATTCATCGGCTAAACACTTCTTGAGACTAGATACATGAAATACATCATGTATTCCTGCCATTTCCTCTGGCAGTTGTAGCTGATAGGCTACAGGTCCTATTCTTCTAATAATCTCAAAAGGTCCAATATAGCTGGGACTTAGCTATGCTCTTTTGATGAATCTTACCACTTCTTTCCAAGGAGAGACTTTTAACAATACCTTATCTCATACTTGAAATTCTAATGGTTTACGTCGGTTATCGGCATAGCTCTTCTGTCGATCACGTGCTGCTTTCAGTCGTTCCTTGACTTGAATGATCTTGTCAGTTGTTTCCTGCACTATCTCAGGTCCAGATAGTTGCTTTTCCCCAATTTCTGCCCAACAGACTGGGGTTCGGCACTTTCGTCCATATAGTGCTTCGAAGGGTGCAGCATTGATACTTGTATGATAACTATTATTATAAGAAAATTCTATTAAAGGTAAGTGATCGTCCCAATTACCTCCGAAATCAATTACACAAGCTCTAAGCATGTCTTCCATTGTCTAAATTGTCATTTCGCTTTGTTCGTCCGTCTGAGGATGATAAGCTGTGCTCAGATTTAACTTGGTTCCCATGGCTTTTTGGAAACTTGACCAAAAATGAGAGGTAAAACGGCTATCCCTATCAGAAACAATTGATAAAGGTATTCCATGTAATGAAACAATTTCATTTACATACAATTTAGCTAGCTGTTCCATACTGAAAGTTTCCTTCATTAATAGGAAATGAGCTGACTTGGTTAGCCTATCTACAATCACCCAGATTGTATCATTACCTTTTCTGGTTTTGGGTAGTTTGGTAACAAAATCCATTGTTATCAATTCCCATTTCCACACTGGCATTTCTAGTTGTTGTAACAAACCTGAGGGTTTCTGATGTTCAGCTTTAACTTGTGAACAAGTTAAACAATTAGAAACATAGGCTGCTATGTCTTTCTTCATTCCTATCCACCAGAAATTTTTCCTTAAATCCTGGTACATTTTATCATTTCCTGGGTGCATCGTATACTTAGACTTATGGGCTTCTTCTAATATACGATGATGTAGGTTTCCTACTTTAGGTATCCACATTCTCTTTTTATGGAATCTCCAAATTCCTTCTGTTCCTTGTTCTAATTCCTTAATCATACCTTTTAGTTTTTCAGTATCATCCTTGATTACTGATTCTTGTGCTATTCTGATTTGATCATTCAAATCTACTTGTAGATTTAATTTAAGAGAACGTACCCTTTTTGGCTTTTCATGATACTTTCGACTTAAAGCATCTGCCAATACATTTGCTTTCCCTTCATGATACTGGATATCACAATCATAGTCACTAAGCATCTCCATCCAACGTCTTTGTCTCATATTCAACTCTTTTTGCCCGAAAACATACTTTAAACTCTTATGATCAGTGAATATGGTAAACTTATTACCACAAGGGTAATGTCTCCAAATCTTAAGGGCAAAAATTATAGCTCCTAGTTCTAGATCATGAGTTGAATAATTCTCTTCATGATTCTTAAGTTGTCTAGATGCATAGGATATAACCTTTTGGCGTTGCATCAATACACATCCATAACCTAATTTAGAAGCGTCACAATAGACTACAAAGTCTTCAGTTACTTCTGGTAACGCTAGTATGGGTGTGTTAGTTAATCTTTGCTTAAGAATTTTAAATGCTTCTTCTTGTTTTGGTCCCCATTCAAACTTAATGGATTTACATGTTAACTTAGTTAAAGGAATGGCTATTCTAGAAAAATATCGAATAAATCTTCTATAGTAACCGACCAATCCTAAGAAACTTCTAACCTCGGTTGGTGACTCAGGGGTTTTCCATTCGGTAATTGCCTCGATCTTTGTGGGATCCACATGAATTCCTTCGCGATTGACTAAGTGTCCAAGAAATTGTACCTGTTCTAACCAAAACTCGCACTTTGAAAATTTAGCATAAAGCTTTTCGTTATTTAATAAACTTAGAAGTGCGTGAAAATGCTTTGCATGATCCTTTTTACTCTTAGAGTAAATTAGAATATCATCTATAAAAACAACTATGAATTTATCCAAATATGGCTTCCATATTCGGTTCATCATGTCCATAAATGCGGCTGGGGCATTGGTTAAACCAAATGGCATGACAGTAAATTCATAATGACCATACCTTGTTCTGGAGGCAGTCTTAGGAATATCCTCTTCCTGTACCTTTAATTGATGATATCCTAACCTTAAATCGATTTTGGAGAAAAATCGAGCTCCTTGCAGTTGATCGAACAGATCATTGATTCTCGGTAATGGGTACCGATTCTTAATCGTGACTTTGTTCAATTCACGGTAGTCAATGCACATACGCATTGATCCGTCTTTCTTTTTAACAAACAGTATCAGCGCTCCCCATGGTGATGAACTTGGCTGTATGAATCCTTTTTCTAGTAACTCATCTAATTGATTCTTTAGTTTCTGCATTTCGGCTGGTGCCAAACGATTAGGTGCTTTGGCAATTGGTGCTGTTCCAGGCAGTAGGTGAATTCTGAATTCAACTTCTCTGTCTGGTGGTAGTCCTGGTAATTCTTCTTGAAATACATCTGAAAACTGAGACACTACTGGAATGTCTTTTAGTTCATTTTCTTTAGTGTTATTGATTATGGAAATCAAATACACTATAGAACCTTTTCTTATATAACTTGCAGTTTTCATCACAGAGATAAATTTTGTGGATCTAGATGGTTTATCTCCTTTAATTGTGATTTATTTACCTTTTGGTGAATTTACGTGGATTGACTTTTGATCACATAAAATACTGGCTTTATTGGCTACTAACCAATCCATTCCTAAAATGACATCAAATCCCATCAGATTCATAGGATAAAGGTTTGCCATAAACTTTTGATTTAAAATTTCTATTCTTGCTCACTGCAAGATTTCAGAAATCCTAACAGTTTCTCCATTAGCTGTCTCTACTAGACATTCTTGTGGTAGTTTAGTTAATGACTGATTTAGAAGTTTGCAAAACGAAGTATTAATAAAACTTTGGTTTGCACCAGAGTCAAATAATACTTTAGCAAAAACATCATTAACTAAAAACGTACCAGCTATCACTTCTGGAATCATCTTGGTTTCATCTGCAGTCAGAACAAATGCTCTAGCATTTTTAGTGTTCCTGTTGTTCGCAGCTGGAGCCAATTTCGGACAGTTTGGCTTAATGTGACCTTTTTCTCCACAATTGTAGCATAATCCATAACTGGACTTTCTCCTGCAATCTTCTTCCTTGTGTCCTGGCATCTTGCAGAAATTGCAAAGAGTGGTGCATTTTCCCGAATGCTTTTTCTTGCAGACCTTGCAGAAAGGTGCAGAGGTAGAACCCATATTCCTACGATTGTAATTCCCAGAACAGAATTCTTGAGTAAGCCTTTGGGTTAGGTTTCTCCTCTGTTCTTATTCTCTAGTACAAATTAATTCATCTGTCAAGGTATTTGCTAGTTCTACAGCTTCTTCTATAGTTTGAGGTCTAGCAGCCTTGACTACATGTCTAATCTCTCCAATTAATCCCCAGATGTAACGGGAGATTAATACTGGTTCAGGTAATGCAAGGGTTGGCACTATTCTAGCATATTCAAAGAATCTGGTAGTATAACCCTTACTATCTACCCCGGTCATTCTTAAGTTTAAGAATTTATTTGCTATCTGTTCCTTTTCATTGGGAGGGCAAAATTTCCTTTCTACCATATTCTTAAATTCCTCCCATTCCATGCTGTAAACCCTATCACTTCCTCTTGATTGAAGGATAGTGTTCCACCATTCTAAGGCTGAGTTCTTAAACAGATTAGAAGCAAACATTATTTTGTCTTCTTCAGCACACTTACTTATTTTTAAAACAACCTCAGTCTTCTTTATCCAGCGTAGAGCTGCAATGGGTCCTTCATTGCCCGAGAATTCTATTGGTTTGCAGGACTAGATTTCCTTGTAAGAACAACTGTAAGACATGGTTCTTCTTCTTTTGGGAATGGGCACCTGAAGTACGGGTCCATTGTTCACGCTATGTTCTGGTTCAATTGGTCGCTTACTACTATGTTTACTTTTATTATTCGCTTCTTGAATCGTTTGAATAATAAATGGCATTGCATCTATGATTCCTTGTGCCACTATGTGTTGAACGGCACTATTATCCATTTGGTTTCCATTGTTATTGATGCTCGGATTCTCATTAACCACGTTAATGTTACTCTGGTTATCGTTATTCAGATTTCCTTGATTTCCTTCATCGGCCATCTGAATTTTAAACATTTACCCCATATTAATTCACAAAATAATATTTAATATAGTCATTCACATGACATTCATTTTTTCCAAAAGCGTCGATCATTGCGACTTTACTCTATTCATATACTATTATGCATCTATTACATACCAGTAATGAAATAAAAATTACAATACCAACTGAAATAGAATTACACTAATAGTAATAGGCATCCGTACACACATATTTTATTTTATTTTTATTTTTTTATTATATTATTATTACCATTGCCGTCTCTTCCATCACATCACGGATATGGATTCATCCAAAAATCCATATTGCGCTCATCGTATTTCCATACGAGTCGCACTCCTACCTGTCTCATTCTCTCACTGCTTTCTAAAATTTCCTCACCAAAAGTCCTAAGTTCTTGTACGTTTTCTGCACTCATTGGGGGTTCAGGTTCTAGGACTGGGTTCGGAATTTGGGGTGCGGGTTCCTGGTGTGGGGGTGTAGGTGCCTGGAATCGGTAAGGATCATCTAAGATCTCCCTAATGTATTCATCGTGGAAATAGGGATCTAAAGGGTCCAAACCTAGGTAGGCTCCCACTTTCTGCATGGGTGTGTCTTCATGTATCAGGTAACGTTGCACATAGTCCCTAACGTCATCCCACCAGGGATCGTAATTTGGGTCTAGGGGGTTTGGTGTTGGTACCCTAGGTATTTCGTCCGGATTGAAGTCATGCATCTTCACTTGGTTTTCAGGGTTTTCTATCTCCATGGGTTGGTCAGGGATTGGCAGTTGTGGTTGGGGTGCTATTATTTGCTCCAGATTAGGGTCAGCTGTAGTGGTTGCTAGGATGTGGATGTTGGCTATACCCATGTTTATCATATCCTGGGCATAGGCATCTGTCTCTCTCTTGGCTGCGGCTAATACCCTTTGATCTTGCAACTTTTTCATACGCTTCCTACGCTCATGTGCCCCTTTACTAAACCATCCCCTCTTTTTCTGAAGAAATGGCTCTTCTGACTGAGACTTAAACACAAAGATTCCTTCTTCCGTATCAGTAGAGTACCCTGAGAGGGCAGGCTGACAAGAGGAGGTGCCTTCGGTTCTAGGCGAACCAGACAATTGACGGTACGCGTCAGATGGTCCTTGGTCGCTCATACTGTAAACTAACAGACAGTCAAATAACACATAACAATAAATACAGTTATGCACGTATTTCCGTAATTTATTTCCTAACACTTTACATTTTGATGTCAGCAGAACACCTCTATGGCTGAATCAGTGGCTTAGCTCTGATACCAACTTCTATCGCAACCCCCGATCCCTGGACCCCGGGAACGGGCGGCCGCGAGCCAGTTTCGGTGATATCGCGTATTGTCTAATTTGGTAGCGGAATTTTTCATCAGGACCGTAGTTAGGAAATGTTTATCAGAGTAAAATACCACATTTTCATAACATTAAACAAATGGGTTAAAACCCAAGTTCACAGTACACACGTTTTATAGGAATAAATCCTATTTTATTTAATAAAAACATCTATTTTATTTTTGGTAACTTTATTGCCATTTTTCCAAGCCTTCAGTGCTGTCCAGCTGGCTTCTATTTGGCTTTCACAGTTTGTTACCTGAAACACGTTTTAAAAACATTTGTCTGTGGGAAATACTGGTGAGTGAATCCCATTTTAATCAAGTTTAAATAAAAATCCCATTGTACAGTATTGAGGACGATCCCGCAATTATATTTTTTTTCCAAGACATATCAATTAACATACATGGTACTGTCGAACCCAACTTGTGGAAATGTTACTCCTTGACCTGGTGGTAACAAATTTTGTATACAAAACCCCAACATACTCATCATAATTGTATTATTACAAATACTCAATAACTGTTATTCGCATGGAAAAGTATTTAAGGTTTTGTAAAAACATTTAACAAAAGATTTACAAAAGTGGATCAACTCACATTGCTGTCTTAGATTTTCCATAAGGGTTTCCCGGTGATAATCTATAATTTACACAAATGTACACGCGTTAGTATTCATAACCCATTTTAACATTAGTAATACCCTCCCCGAGACGGCATTCCAACGACTACGTCAGGCAGAACCACGACAGCCGTTACGGAACCCTAGATCAATCGGGCTGTGTATCTAATACGTATCCAGGGGTTATAATACCGACAACGGATAGAACTTCGCTAATTAGGGGGTATAATACCCGTATAATAAAGCCTATATTTCAGAAATTGAGATTGAGAAACGTTTGTGAGCGATCGGAACTGAAAGCCGATGCCATTCTTATATAGTGCTGAAATCTGCCTTTCTCGCGACCCGCGTAAAACAAAGACAGGGGTTATGCGGCCCGCGTCAACCCTGGTCAAACGTGTAGCTGATCTGGGTCATCACTAGACTCGCCACGATGATGACACGTGTCGTCACCGGGGTGCGCCACAACTTTCGATCTCACGCGGCCCGCGTAAACTAACGGGGATCTTACGCGGCCCGCCTGAACTTAAAAATCAACGAAATCAGGTTCTAACCTTTATACTGCCCGTGTAAGAGTTGAGGTGGGTTCTACGCGGCCCGCCTCAACTTAAATTTTATTGTTTTTAGTTTATTTTTAATGCTATATTGTATTCCGGGCTCGGTTTTCACATACGGGTATATTTTTGGACATATTGGGATATTTTAAAATATATTAGGGTGTCGGAAAATAATCGAGCGTGTCTGTTTTATTGAGGACTTTTATAGGGTAGGCTTGTAACACTCCAAAAACGGGTTTATTAATTATATTAAAGTAACCGAAGATAAACAAGTAAAATACCGTAAGTGGTAAAAATAAACCCGGTAAATATTAGGATTTAAACAAATAAGCCTAATATTAAATAAAAAAGTGAATCAAACCTTTAGAGGAAATAAAGCTTATAAAAAGGGCCGAAGTAACGGGGTGTAACACCCCGAAAATATAGATTTTTATATTATAATTTAAATGACGGTAATAGTCAGGATAAAAGAACTAGGAATAAATAACCTGGTTAGTTAGTGTCTTGACATAATAAGAACAAACATGATTAAGATACCCTTTAAATAACTTGTGTAAAGTGGACGAACTAAACATGGGCAATTGCAATAAGTTTTAATTAAAAAAATAAAACACACAAGACACACATATGCGTGTGCGTATCTGCGATTTAACCAGAGCCAAGAAAGGGCTCTCATGTTGAAACCCTAAATTCCAAAAATTCACCAAATTGAAAGGGTAGATCAAGCCCAAATCGAAATCCAAGCATAGAGTAGTGATCACCGCAGTAAAGGGATCATAAGGTATGTAAAATTTCGTGGTTTGATTCCATCTTGAATTCTAGATGAACTCATGAGATTCGAAATTTGAGATTGCATCATTGTTGTTCAGATGAAATTGTAATGAAATCATATCTAGGAGTAAACCCTAGTCATTAGTTTGTTGAATTTGTGCTTAAACAATGAAATTCATGATCATCCATTATGTGTGTTTAACGGGTTTTGTAGAAACATGATAACACTAGAATCGTGATTGTCAAACTAGTGTTAATTGAGCTATATGAAATAAATCCAGAAGTATGGATGTGAAATTTGATATATGAACTTGTATAGATGTTAAAATTTGGCCAATTAACTAATCATGAGACTTGGTTGTTGGATTAGTAAAAATAGTGCACTTTAGATGTTTGTTGAAATGCTTAAAAGAGGGCTAAATATTGAAAATTCTGAACAAAAACGCATACTAAAATGATTAAATGAATTATGCGTTATACGACATGAATGGAGTTCTAAATGAAGTGTTGATTGAACTCTATAGGCAAAGGAACCGAGTCCTCAAGCGGATAAGCCGGTGGAGACACGCGTTTGAAAGGAGCGCTTTAAAGGTACGTAACTATTAGTTTCGTTACTTAGTACAAAGAATATTTAGTATATCTTGTTAATAATATTGTAGTGTGATAAGAATGTTTGGTGTATCATTGAAGTGACGAAGTTCACTCGATAGATCAAATGGGTCAAATGGAGTAACTTGTGTATGTTTAGTAAGCCATAGAAGTGACGAAGTTCACTCGGCAAATCAAACGGACTTGAAATGAATGGTTAAGGCATGATTGAAACAAGCTATACGAATTGAAGAGAGCAGTTAGAACAGTTCGGCATATCATAGCAATGAGTCAAAATAATGGTCGGAATAAATCTTAGTGTAGTCGTCGAAGTGAAGGTTTTCACTTGACAACTAAATAGGTCAAAACTATGCTTTTAAAAATGTCAATGTATGTAGAGATTTGAAAGCCACGTAATATGCTAGTGGTAGAATGTGACATGCTAAGGGATTGGATACACCAAGTTGATTTTATGAACCCTTGATATTAGGTCAAATGGTTTGAAATCACTTGCAAAAATTTGCATAAATCGGCACGCTTGAAATATGTAAAGACGAGCAAGAAATTCTATTGTGAGCGTAAAACCATGTAATGGTGATGATACGGCATAAATGACAAGCTCGGGGAATGGGTAATTAAGTTTAGAAATCAATAAAATTGAATGATGAAAATATGCCACATAACAAACTGGTCGAATAGTCGAGACATGGATTTATGAGCTAATCGTTTACAAACCAGGTTTCGATGCGTGAAATTTGAATGATTGGATCCTTATTTTTATTACAGACGCGTAGGAAAAGGAATCGATTAAAATAGACATGTAGGTAAAAAGTTATGTACATTTGAAGTTAATATTTTGGAAAAAAGGAGTTGGGCAAATAAATGCAGGTTTAACCCTGCACCCGCTGGAAAACGGTGTCCCCCGCGGCACGCGGAGGGAGACGCTTACATTGTCGCGACACGCGGGGGTCGCTCGCGGCCCGCGTAAGATTGTGTGATATCTGTCGCGGGGCGCGACAGACCAAAACTCTGAAATTTTATTTTTGTTTTCATTATTTGGCATTAGAACTTGATTATATACGTTTTAATGTTGTCAAACCTAACAATTGATGTGGGTTTGACATTAGGTGATGTTCGTCTCACTCCAGACGGCAATCAAGCAAGAATCCAAGAACCGAACACAACATTTTGAAGCTTCCGCGTCAATCAAATTTTGTTTTAGACAATGTGTATTTTGTAAACACTTAACTAAATATTTTGAATACTTAAACTAGTTACATGGTTAACTAGAATATCATAACTATGTATCATCATAACCAAGCTTTTGAAATGATGCATTTGGTTTAAAAATGCATACTTTTATATAAAAATCTTAATTAAATGAGACGGGTGTTACAATCGCATGTTACGAGTCTGATAAATCGCATGTGTTTTCTTTTTTTATTTTGATTTATGTAGATGAAAGGCTTTATATTCCAGAGAAATTTAGTTACTTGAAGCAAAGATTTTGTCACGTTCAGCCGAGATGAACTCCATCTTCTTTTTCACTGTGTTTAGCGCATCACTCAGGAAAGAGAATGCACTACAACAAAAATGGCTTTTTAGGACCTTTTCTTTGTGACACTTGTAAAAGAGGGTCCTAAAAAACTATTTAATAGGACTAATGAACTTTTGCGGTTCTTTTATAATATACTCTACTAAACCGGTGTCCTAAAAAAACTATTTAACAGGATGGATGATTTTTTTGGGTCCTATTATCATATAATTTAATAGGACACTTAAAATGTAGATCCTAATAAAGTATTTTATAAGACATTTAATTGTTAGTGTCCCATTATGTGGTACTGTATTAGGACACTTGATCATCTGGGTTCCTATTATAACATAACTTAATAGGACACGTTGTAGTTAAGTCATAAATGTTCAGTGTTATAGGACCCTTTCTAGTCAAAGTCATATTAGAACTTAACTTAATAGGACACTTGACACTTGGGTCTTATAACTTTAACTTTATAGGGCGCTTAATCATTGTGGTGTTATTATAATACACCGTGATAGGACACTTGATATTTGAGTCATAAAACATTAGTTTTATAGGACGCTTATTCGCTAGAGTTTTATTATAATATAACTTAAAAAGACACTTGACACTTGGGTCTTATAAATTTAACCTTTATAGGACGCTTAATCATTATGGTGTTATTATAATACAATGTAATAGGACACCTGATATTTGAGTCATAAAACATCAGTTTTATAGGACGCTTATTCGCTAGAGTTCTATTATAACATAACTTAATAAGACACTTGACACTAGGGTCCTATAACTTTAACCTTTATAGGACGCTTAATCATTGTGGTGTTATTATAATACACCGTAATAGGACACTTGATATTTGAGTCGTAAAACATAAGTTTTTAGGACGTTTATTCGCTAGAGTTTTAAAATAACACCAGGTTATTGACCCATGATTACACCGGATGGTAGTAAACAAACAATAATTTTGAAACTAAAGTTTCATCATTCATCCTGCTACATTCATTTCCACCCCGGGTTGTGGTTTTCTTTGGTTGAAAGTGGGACACAAACTCAATCAAATTTTTTTTAATGGCGAACTCAAACTTTCATTCATAAATTAAAACCGAGCAAGGTGTTGGGTATACACCATCCAAACCCCACGGTTACACCATTACATTAAACTACATAAGAATTTTTGTCTAGCCCAAACATGACAAGTCAAACGTACTCCATCTATTCCAAGTGAGTTCCAACCCCAAATACTTTATGATAGAACATCCGAGGCAAGATCTGATCTAACCCGGCCAGCAGATGTACTAGTTGTGATACATATCTGTTCACATAGACATAACTATTAAAAAACAAGTAATAGCGATGAAAAAATAATTAATATCAGCCATGAAGAAAAAAAAATCAAATACAAGTACTGAATACGTGATGAAAAAAATCATATTACTAAATAACTAATTAAAATCACGAAAAAGCTTCAAATAGATCTTCATTTCCGTAAAAAATTAAGGTATTTTTATCAACAACGGTCCCATTTAAACCCATCCTAACCAATTCAATATTCATATTTTCATCAAGCTGAGGACCCGTAGATGTGTCTGTAACACCCGTCAAAATAGGCGCCCAAAATCCGACTGGTTTTGAATCAAACCCTCAATAAATAAACTCGGTTGGAATTTTGAGTTTTATTTTGATTCTTTTTATTTTTATCATATATATATATATATATACATATATATATATATTGAGAGAGAGAAAGTATATCGTACATTATGGCTTAACGTACTTCACGTACAACAATGTGCGTGATTTGTTCTATAACATGCGTGATTAATTTTTTCAATATGCGTGATTATTGTGTTTCAACATGCGTGATTTTAGATTTTTGAGTTATAACGTGCATGATTTTAAAATGAACGTGCGTAATTACCTGACGTACGTAATGTACGTTAAGCCGTATTGTACATTAACCTTCCTCTATATATATATATAGGTATATGTATAGGTATATACTCTACTAAAAGTAACGAAGGATTGAGACGATAAACGATAAATTTATTTAAGTTAAAAATAAAATGTAACCATTATTTAACTAAGTTAAGCCCTTGCAAACTAGAGGGGCCTTTTATGCATTTTGTTGAAACTTGGGAACCTTTGTAATTATTACAAAACATAATAAAAAATAAAAAAAAACGTGTGTAGATCACGGGGATCGAAACCAAGTCTACCAGGTTAAACCAGTCCATACACACCACCGCACCACACTCCAAGATCTGACTACCTTTTAGCTCTTAAACTAAAGCAACCAAGTTCAAACAGTTTACCATCTTTGCTGCCCAAAAGCTATTCACAGACCGTGATTCCTTTCTTCCTTTTGTTTCCTGATTTTTCGGTGGAATTAAAGTGATGGAGGTTTCCAAATTACAAATTGTGAACCTGGACATCATATCAAACCAAATCCCGTGTACTCATCATTTCATATCTTTACCGAATTTGGAAAGTTTGAAGTTTACCAAAAACGAGAAATCCAAAAGGGTGTTAGGCTAGATGGTATGGTACCGTCTCACCTTCCGTCTTGGTCTTGGTTCGGCGACGGGCGGCACACCACGCCGGCCCCCCTCCGTCCCGTCCCCATCGTCCGAGTATAGACGTTTGCGACGGACCAAACATGTGGGCCCCCATCTTGAAAACTAGCCGTTAATAAAAAAAATTAATTTCACATTTAATTAAATATGAGCAACGGTTATTTTTAAAAAAAATACCCAATTCACTCCCACTTTTATAAATACTCACATCTTTTACACCTTTTTTCACAACTTTTCACCCACTACAATCTCATATCTCTCTCACATTTTATAACCCCTCTTCCCTTTTTATAAAAAATCATCTATTTTTATACCCTTTTTTACCCGCTACAACCTCATATCTCTCTAAAAAATTATCATGGCTTCACCTTCTTCCATTTCTTCAATTTCTTCCGTCTCTTCATCATCTTCGTCTACGGGGTATTCATCATCTTCGGAAGAGGATGCTATTATGCATAACATGATTATGAACGCGGCTCAGGTCTTCATGGCGGGTGATGAAGCGTCGTCCCAACGGCTAACTAGACGAGCAAAATTTAACCGAGACCAAGAAGGTAGTTTACTTTTTTTTCCTTATGTTTTATATAGATTTGAAAATGTATTTTATAATTAATTTCACTTATGTTTCGTTTTAAATTTATAGCCGGCCACGTTAAAATAGTAGCCGATTATTTTGCCGATGAACCCGTGTACCCAGCCGATATTTTTCGACGTCGTTTCCGCATGAGTCGTCCACTGTTTTTACGTATTGCAGGCGACATGGCCCAGTCTGATCCGTTTTTTACACTGCGAAACGACGCTAGGGGGCAAAGGGGTTTCAGTAATTTATAAAAATGTACGTCGGCCATTCGCCAACTGGCATACAGTTACGCACCCGATGCATTAGACGAGTATATTAGGATGTCTGATAGAACCGCACGTCTATGTTTGCACAAGTTTTGCGAATGGGTTGTCAAATTGTATAGCAAGCGATACATGCGGAAGCCGAACGCAAACGACGTTCAAAAATTATATCAAGCACACGAACAGAGACATGGTTTCCCAGGAATGCTCGGGAGCATTGATTGCATGCACTGACCGTGGCAGAACTGCCCAGTTGCCTGGCAAGGTCAGTATACTAGGGGAGATCATGGACATCCGACTATTATTCTAGAGGCTGTTGCGTCACAGGATCTCTGGATCTGGCATGCTTTTTTTGGTCTACCTGGTTCGCTCAATGACCTTAACATCATATAACAGTCACAGATATTTGAGGATGTAGTGGCGGGTACAGGTCCAGACACAAGCTTTACAGTTTCGGGGGTGGAATACAGGCGAGGTTACTACCTAGCCGATGGAATATACCCAACGTACTCGACAATCGTTAAAACTATTCCGCATCTGACAGACAAAAAAAGAAAAAAGTTTGCGAAGTATCAAGAGGGTGCGAGAAAAGATATTGAACGGGCTTTTGGTGTTCTACAAAAAAATGGCAAATCATTGAACATCCAGCACGTTCGCAAACACCAAAGAGGTTACGACACATTATGTACGCTTGTATCATCCTTCATAACATGGTCATTGAAGACGAAGGTAGAGCGATATGCGAGTACGACGAAAGCGCGTCTACTGGAAATTATGTTCCAGTTAGTGGGGAACAACAAGATTTGAACATGTTCGCTCTACGTAACGAGTACACACATCATAACCTACAAGCGGACTTGGTGGAGTACATTTGGAACAACGCTCAAAACGAACCCGACCACGACATGGAAGACGAAGACTAGTAGCTTATTTTAATATATTAGGATATTTTTAAGTTTATGTTTTTTTTAAGTTTATGTTTTTTTAAGTTTATTTTTTTTAAGTTTCTGTTTTTTTTAATTTATTTTTTTAAGTTTATTTTTTTTAAGTTTATTTAATGTTTTTTAATATTAATGAAAATATTTTGTTACTTTATTTGTTAAATGTTAAAAAAAGTAGAAGATTAAAAAAATAAAAAAAAACATAAAAGTGGTGGAGGACTATGACTAGGACCATCCTCCCATACCCTCTAGTTTTGGAGGATGGGCCATCCTTGGGAGGACTATGACGTGGCGCCTACGTGGCGGATCATCCTCCTTTGGAGGACCATCACCATACCCACTAGCCTTATAATCGGAATGTTAAATGTATGATAGGTCCTGTTTTTTTGACACCATCTATTTGCATTCCAATAGAAAAAAACTCTCATCGAACCGTCAGTGACATCGGAGCTCATCGGAGACGTCACCGGAGACGTACGGAGATCACGTGGACGGAACTTACGGATCATCGGTATAATCTCCTTCATCCGATTCATTCTAAATAAAAAAAAACACTTTCAGTCCTTTGATAATTATAAAACATATTTTTCTTTTTAGAGTATAAGATTGGATTTGTTGTTGTTCTGTTTTTCTGTTCGGTCTTGTTTATATTGATGAAGAAGATGGTGTTTTGCAACTGTGTTAAATAAAATCAAACTTAAACATAAGTTAATCGAGCTGAGCTCGGGCTCGGCTCAGCTCGTTTGCACCCGTACTTGTAGTCCTGCGGTTGGGAAGGGTGTTTTGCAAGAGGCAGAGGTCGCGGGTTCGAACCCCGCCTCATGTCTCGGTTGATGCACTTTTGTTTCTTTTTAATATAATCAGAATATGGATGAACTCAAATATAGCATAAGTGTAATTTAAATCAAGATATTGACAAGTTAGACACATAGCCCAGTTGGTCGGGCTATGTGCACGTGACTAGAGGAGGTTATGGGTTCGTTGCTGATCTTGCAGATGACAAAGGACTTCGCTGCTGATTTGGAGGGTGGGGCGATTAGGTTCGCTGCTGATTTGGGGGTGGGGCGATTAGGTGTAACACCCCGAAAATGGGTTTGGTAATCAAACTCCGTTAATACTAAAAGACGAGTAAAGTACCGTTAGTAGTAAAAAAAATAATAACCCGGTAAATATTTGGATTTAAATAAGAAATCCTAATATTAAATACAAGCGAATCAAAGTTTTAAGGAATTGAGTTTATAAGAGCCCGAGTTAACGGGACTTAAAATAAACCGGGTAATAACTCCCGAGACCCACTAAGTAACTAGGAATATCAACCTAGTTAGTTAAGTGTTTTAAGAATAATAAGGATAATTGGTTAAATAATACACTTTATGTAACTTGGAATAATGTATAGGGACCAATTATAGCAAACTTGAAACAAGTTTGTTTAAAATAAAATACTAGACACCAAAACACACACTTTAAGTGTGTGTTCTGGTCGAATGATCCAGAGAAGCCAGGGGCTCCTCACATAAACCCTAGCACGCTCAAAAATTGACAAATTGAAGGATCAAATGAAGCCTAAATTCACAATTGAACATGGATTAATGATCACCCAAGCTAGGGGATCATAAGGTATGTAAAATCTTGATGTTTAGTGAAGTTGTAAAATTTGGATAATCATCCTAATCGCGAATTAGGCATGGATTAGAGAAGCTATGGCTAGATTAGTGATGTATACTTGCTTAGGAACGAAACCCTAAGTGAAAATCATGCATAACATGCTATGAATTGAAGGACTTGATGAGTTAACACACTTAGATAAGTGGGTTTTAATGTTATGATAAAATTTATGATATAGCTATGCTTAGAATCAACATGCATGATATCAAATAGAAAGTGTTTGATTAAACCATGAAATTGGGTACAAGATCATACTTCTCATGAAATGGGTTTAGTATGATATAAAAGAATTGATGTTAAGATCATGATATAGATGTTTGAAATCATGTTACCTAGTAGTTGGTGTGTAAAATTTGAAGTTCGTTAAAGGTTCGGACGAAATGCCTAAGTGAAATTCAATAAAACAAATGTGCTTTGAATAAGTCGAAAAGTCGATTGACTTTAAAAAGTCAAACCGACCAAGAGTATGATCGAATGATAAATTCGACATAAAAGCGTAGTATGGTTTAGTTGTAAATGATTATGACTAACCTAACCATCTTACAATTACAATGATAGTTTGACGCTTGGCAAGCTAGGTGAAAGCTTGGGGAAGGAAGCGGGTCAAACGAATCAAGAATGAAGGAAAAGCGTAATTCGGATGCAAGGTAAGTATAGCTTACACTAGTCTTATATTTTAGAATATTCTCTTATCGTAGTAGTTACGAGTAAGATAAATACATAATTGAGGTATGATGTTCCGGTGTGTAGACGTACGGAACAAGATAGTCGAGCATCACAAGAAACCATGTTGATGGTTTAAAAGGAGTTAAATCGGTAATTCGATCATTTTATGACAAATGAAAAATGAACTTTTGAATGGTTACCTTATAGGGTAAACCAAAACAAACAATAAGGGTAAAACGGTAAATTGGTCATGCGTTGACCATAACTATTGGTTTTGAAAGACATTGTATGACGTAAACCATGATAGGCTAAAAAGCGTTAAGAAACGATTAATAAGTGAAATGACCGCACGGTGTAAACTGGAGCAATTCATGTAGATGAGATGGAAATAAATATCATCTCGCCAACTTAATCGATCACTTAGATCAAATGGGTCAAAAGGTGAAGATATCACCCTTTGGCAATAACGACTAATGATTAGTGTCAAGTTATATTATTTCAGGAGTAAATGTCAAATGGGTATTAGCAACGCTATGAATTAGCGGTTATTAAAGCAAGGTATTAAAAACGGGTCAATATATTGATCCGCGCCAGGTATGTGAAAAAGGGTAACCCTCATTTAGAACATGTGGTTCAATGAGTGTTAAAAGAAGTCAAAATAAACATTAGGTTACTTGATAAGTAAACCGAATGTTTTTAGTAATGAACATTGCGTTTGGAAAGCTTAATGACTTTTCAAACAAAATCATAGGTTAAAAGAGGGATTAAGGGTCAAATATACTTTCAAAGTAGTTTCGAAACGATTGGCTAAAAGAGGGTCAAATATCCTTCATCGTAAATGATTGGCTAAATGGACTAAAACGCCCTTATAAGCTAAATTGGACAAACGACCTTTAAATGTAGTTTCGAAACGAGTTTTATGATCAAATAAATAATTGGAATAGGTATAAGAAGCGAAAGATGTAAACCTTTGGTCAAACGACTCTATAAGAGTCTTTGTCGTAAATTAGCAATCCGACGAGAAAAACTCGGATTATATAGATCACCTCATTAAGTCCACCACAAATATAGTTGTGGTGGAAGATTACTTGATAAGAAATGTTGTATAATAACGCTAGAAATGAATGAAAGCGTTTCATGCTCAAAATATGCCTAAATACCCTTAACGGGTCAAAATACGCATATGAGCGTAAACAGGTTTAAGATACGTAAGAGACCCGTGACTTGAACCTAATATGATAGGAATTATTGAAATTATGAATATCATAAGAATAAGGATCAAACAAACATGTTTTGTTTGATAAAAACATGAACGGGTCATAATTTGGTAAAAAGGTAACGAGTCGAAGGCTTAGAAGTCTCAAAAATTTCTTATGTTGGATGTAGGATTTTAACTCCATAAGATGGAGGATTAAATTACGGACGCGTAGGAAAAAGAATCGGGTAAAACGGACCAATAACGAAGAAGATATGGCCGTTTCCGTGAAAACTGGCATAGCTGAAACTGAACTGCAGAGCTGCTGGAAAACTGCCTAGGGAGCAACCTGGTTCCTTCGCGTGGCGCGAAAAGCCCTGTTTTGGCGAATTTTTTTTATTTTAATCAGTTTCACTTCCCGGACTCGTGTAAATACGTTTTAAGTTACGTATGACTAATCCAACTCATGTTTTATGAGTTTCAGGTATAATTTTAGCACCGGCGGACGATCAGGCACAATGAAGAACCGGACACGATCAAGAAATAAGCTTCCGCACTATGTATCGTTGTTATGTTAAATGACGAACTCACACATGATATGTTGTATAGTTTTAATTCTGTAAAAAGTTTAATGAACTCGTATTTTCAATGTATTTGAAATCATAACTACCCGTTTATTTTCGTAATTTATACGAAAACCGTTAAATAATAATAAGGGTGTTACATTAGGTTCGTTGCTGATGTTGTTGCGATTAGGGTTCCTTTTGATTAGGGCACGAACATATGGTGTTAAGTGAAACAAGGTTTTTTAATTTAAAAAAAATGGTGACTAGGATGCTGACTGGGATGACATGTGGGATAAAACTAACAATGGTTAGTTTTAAGTTAACTGGGACCTTTGGGAAAATATTTTAAAAATGTGGGATTATTATGTAACAAGAGTAAAGGTGAGATTATTGTGTTCAAGATTGTAAACGTGGGATTATTAAAACCCAATTTTCCTTAGTTTTTCTATAAAAGTGTTAGCATGCTAGGGTAAAACTTTATTAATTTTTTTGTAAAATGATTTTTTGCACTATTATGACTAGAGTTTAATAAATATTTGTTGAAAACTAAAATCTAGATCGGAGATAAAATTTTCCTCAAAAACATTATAAACTCTACCGAGACTGTAGCAAGAGGAAGGGTCCAAAGCTTGTACCCAAATAATCTTGTTGGTGGTACAGAGATTGGACCAGAATGGTGTGAGATAAACGTTCAAGTACCAATAAAAAAGATGAAAACTTGGTAAGACCATATGGTTTATTTTCTACAATTCAAGATTGTATTAGTGCATCCATCACATGGCCTATCTATTCATCTCCGTATGTATTTGTTAAACTTGCGATACAAATAAACTCGGTTGGAATTTTGAGTTTTATTTTGATTCTTTTTATTTTTATCATATATATATATAGAGAGTAGGAGTCGGGTGGAAAGTCTATTTTTCCTAGAAAGTCTAGGAAGGAATAAGAATTGGACATGTGTCATTGAGGGATTTTAAGTAGAAGGGCTATCATGTAATTTCACATTTTAATTTTATTTTTGTAATGTATCTTCATTAACTAAAATTCCATGATTTTCGGAATTTTTATAATTTTCGAATTCAAATCTGGAAGTCAATGTGTTCATTAACAAAAATTCCATGTCACATTATATCGCATATTCCATTGTTCAGAAGATTACTGGAATTTATCAGCATGTTCTTGGTGCTGTGTTTTAATAGTTTACAGGGCTAAAGTCAATTTTTTTTATAGATCCCACAATATAAAGATGGTAAAACACAGGGTATGAATCTGATTGCTGTTAAAACACAACTGTATGAATCTGAATGCTAAAACACAAGTGTATGAATCTGCTTGCTGTTAAAACACAACTGTATGAATCTGTTTGCTGTTAAAACACAACTGTATGAATCTGAATGCTAAAACACAGCTGTATGAATCTGCTTGCTGTTAAAACACATCTGTATGAATCTGGATGTTAAAACACATCTGTATGAATCTGCTTGCTGTTAAAACACATCTGTATGAATCTGCCTGCTGTTAAAACACATCTGTATGAATCTGGATGTTAAAACACATCTGTATGAATCTGCTTGCTGTTAAAACACAACTGTATGAATCTGCTTGCTGTTAAAACACATCTGTATGAATCTGGATGTTAAAACACATCTGTATGAATCTGCTTGCTGTTAAAACACATCTGTATGAATCTGCTTGCTGTTAAAACACATCTGTATGAATCTGTTTGCTGTTAAAACACATCTGTTCGAATCTGAATGCTAATACACAACTGTATGAATCTGCTCGCTGTTAAAACACATATGTATGAATCTGGATGCTAAACCACAACTGTATGAATCTGCTTGCTGCTAAAACACAACTGTATTAATTTGCTTGTTGTTAAAACACATCGTGAAGAAAACGGAGATGATAAGAACAATATTTGAATGGTGATGATGAACTCGGAGATGGTGGAGATGGAGAAGTGTTTTAATTTGATCCGGTGCTCTCCATCATTTCTAAAGTTACATTCTTCCATGATTGTAATTATTTTTGGTAGGGATTGGGGTTTCCAAGATGGGTTTGCAGAGAGAGAGAGGGAAAATCGCTTGAATTTAGGAACTGGGCGGTAATCTAATTGATTTAAAACACGGCCATTGACAAAATTGCCCATACTCATTTAAAACAATCAATTAATTAAACTAAAATATTACAAGATTGCCATTGATTTAATCTCAACCCTTAAACACACCAATCGGATGGACCAGATCGCTTCCTAGACTTTCTAGGAAAAACACACTTTCCGTGCGAACCCTACTCTCTCTCTCTCTCTATATATATATATATATATATATAGAAAAAGTATATCGTACATTACGGCTTAACGTACTTCACGTACAACAACGTGCGTGATTTGTTCTATAACATGCGTGATTAATGTTTTCAATATGCGTGATTATTGTGTTTCAACATGCGTGATTTTGGATTTTTGAGTTATAACGTGCGTGATTTTAAAATGAACGTGCGTAATTACCTGACGTACGTAATGTACGTTAAGCCGTATTGTACATTAACCTTCCTATATATATATATATATATATATATATATATATATATGTATATGTATAGGTATATACTCTACTAAAAGTAACGAAGGATTGAGACGATAAACGATAAATTTATTTAAGTTAAAGAGTAAATTACAAGTTTTGTCCTTTATGTTTACATCAAATTTCAGGCGCTGTCCTTTAGCGCAAAAATTGACAGGCGGTGTCCTTTATGTTGCCAAATCTTGCAAGTTTTGTCCTTTAGCCCAAACCCAATTTGTTTTTTGGTTAAACCTAGTCATGTGCAAGGCACATGAGGGTACTATTGTAATTTCACCATTCAAGGGGCTATTGTGTAGGTAATGTATAGATTGGGACCATTTTATAAAAATAGAAAATATATTAAATTAAAAACCACTCTCTCTCTTCCTCCCTCACTCTCTCTCGCTCTCTTCTCTCTCCATCTATGGAGGAGATGCAGTACTCCGGTGGAAGGGCAGGGTTACTCCGGTGGAGATGTAGTACTCAGTAGCGGGACTCCAGTGGAAGACCAGGGGTAGTGGTGTCACAGGGGTGGTGGTGTACGATGGCTTGCGGCATAGAGGAACTCTCAATCTCCAACAATCCGATCACCACTGTACTTCCTCTCCGATGCCGTTACCTGCAACAACACCGACGGACCACCTCCAAAACCACCATTGTCATTGTTTACCTTTAACATCAATCCCTCCACATATATTAACCTGCAACAACATTTCAATCACTGTACACCGCCGTTGAAACCATCACCGCTGTGCATCATCATCACACCACCGTTGAAACCAACCACTGTTGAAACCATCATTACACCGTTGTACATCATCATCATCACACCACCGTACACTCCGTCATCGACCACCTCCATCATACGGCAACCACTATCTCCGATCAAACTCCGACTACATCCACCTTCGAACCTCCGCCGTCTTCTCCGTTCACCTGCATCATCAGTTCTTCATCATCTCCGGCAGACACCATCTTCAATCTTCATCTCCGTTTAATCTTCATCTCCTTCACCAGTCACCTTCAACCCTTCTTCACCTCTGGTCATCATCATCACTGTTGACCACCGAGCACCATCATTCACTATCATCGTCATCACTACCTCTGGTCTTGATCTCCATTAACAACAGTCGTTCACAACCGTCATTAAGCCCCTGGATAATGAAGAGAGAGAGAGAGAGTTTAATTTAGAGAGAGAGAATGTGCAGAATTCAGTTTAGTTTATAGAGAGAGAACGTGCAGAGTTTCATATATGCTTTTAAATTTGACACAATATTCCTTCTAATATAATTTGTTTTACACAATAGCCCCTGGATAATGAAATGACAAAAATATCCACATGTGCAAGGCACATGATCAAATTTAACCAAAAAATCTAACTGGGTTTGGGTTAAAGGACAAAACTTGCAAGATTTGGCAACATAAAGGACACCGCCTGTCAATTTTTGCGCTAAAGGACAGCGACTGCAATTTGATGTAAACATAAAGGACAAAACTTGTAATTTACTCTAAGTTAAAAATAAAATGTAACCATAATTTAACTAAGTTAAGCCCTTGCAAACTAGAGGGGCCTTTTATGCATTTTGTTGAAACTTGGGAACCTTTGTAATTATTACAACACATAATAAAAAATAAAAAAAAAACGTGTGTAGATCACGGGGATCGAACCCAGGTCTACCAGGTTAAACCAGTCCATACACACCACCGCACCATACTCCAAGATCTGACTAACCCCTATACCTTTTAGCTCTTAAAGTAAAGCAACCAAGTTCAAACAGTTTACCATCTTTGCCGCCCAAAAGCTATTCACAGACCGTGATTCCTTTCTTCCTTTTGTTTCCTGATTTTCGGTGGAATTAAAGTGATGGAAGTTTCCAAATTACAAATTGTGAACCTGGACATCATATCAAACCAAATCCCGTGTACTCGTCATTTCATATCTTTACCGAATTTGGAAAGTTTGAAGTTTACCAAAAACGAGAAATCCAAAAGGGTGTTAGGCTAGATGGTATGGTACCGTCTCACCTTCCGTCTTGGTTCGGCGACAGGCGGCACACCACGCCGGCCCTCCTCCGTCCCGTCCCCATCGTCCGAGTATAGACGTTTGCGACGGACCAAACATGTGGGCCCCCATCTTGAAAACAAGCCGTTAATAAAAAAATTAATTTCACATTTAATTAAATATGTTCAACGGTTTTTTTTTTAAAAAAATACCCAATTCACTCCCACTTTTATAAATACTCACATCTTTTACACCTTTTTCATAACTTTTCACCCACTACAATCTCATATCTCTCTCACATTTTATAACCCCTCTTCCCTTTTTATAAAAAAAAAATCTATTTTTATACCATTTTTTACCCGCTACAACCTCATATCTTTCTCAAAAATTATCATGGCTTCACCTTCTTCCATTTCTTCAATTTCTTCTATCTCTTCATCATCTTCGTCTACGGGGTATTCATCATCTTCGGAAGAGGATGCTATTATGCATAACATGATTATGAACGTGGCTCAGGTCTTCATGGCGGGTGATGAAGCGTCGTCCCAACGGCTAACTAGACGAGCAAAATTTAACCGAGACCAAGAAGGTAGTTTACTTTTTTTTCCTTATGTTTTATATAGATTTGAAAATGTATTTTATAATTAATTTCACTTATGTTTCGTTTAAAATTTATAGCCGGCCACGTTAAACTAGTAGCCGATTATTTTGCCGACGAACCCGTGTACCCAGCCGATATTTTTCGACGTCGTTTTTGCATGAGTCGTCCAATGTTTTTACGTATTGCAGGCGACATGGCCTAGTCTGATTCGTTTTTTACACTGTGAAACGACGCTAGGGGGCAAAGGGGTTTTAGTAATTTATAAAAATGTACATCGGCTATTCGCCAACTGGCATACAGTTACGCACCCGATGCATTAGACGAGTATATTAGGATGTCTGATAGAACCGCACGTCTATGTTTGCACAAGTTTTGCGAATGGGTTGTCAAATTGTATAGCAAGCGATACCTGCGGAAACCGAACGCAAACGACGTTCAAAAATTAGGACAAAGATCCGTTAGGAACCACCCTTTATTGCGAGAACCGCGAGAACCAATGTGAACACAACAAAAAATGGCTAAAAATAGCTAAAAAACACACAATTTTTTTTTCATATTTTTTATAAAAAAAATCGCTACTTTTAGTAGCCAAATTTTTTTTGGCTATTAAAAGTAGCGATTTTAACATAAAAAATATATAAAAAATATATAGATTTTTTTTGATTTTTTAAGATTTTTTTTAGATTTTTTTCGGTTTTTTGGGGGGTTAGTTTTTAGCATTTTAGCTTGGGGGGGGGGGGGGGGGGTTAGGTTTGTTTTAGGTTTTTTGGGGGTATTAGTTTTTAGCATTTAGCTTAGGGGTGGGGGGTGGGGGTTAGGTTTTTTAGCTATTTTAGGTTGTGTTCACATTGGTTCTCGCGGTTCTCGCAATAAAGGTGGTTCTCGCATGAACCTTACCTATATATAGGTATATATATATATGTATATATATATGTATGTATGTATATATGTATGTATATGTATGTATGTATATATGTAGGGGGCCGCTAGAATGAGAACCACCACGAGTTATGAGAACCGCGAGAACCAAGTGCCACGGAGGGCCGTTGACCACGAAATTTTTTTTACACCTAGATCTGTATATTTTAGGACCGGGTGTAAATTTTCGGTTCAAACGGCGCGCCCGAGGGGGTAGTTTTTTACGCCCAAAGTTTGGGTTTTTTTAATTTTTTTTTTTTTAAACCAAACTTTGGGCGTAAAAAACTACCCCCTCGGGCGCGCCGTTTGAACCGAAAATTTACACCCGGTCCTAAAATATACGGATCTAGGTGTAAAAAAATTTCGTGGTCAACGGCCCTCCGTGGCACTTGGTTCTCGCGGTTCTCATAACTCGTGGTGGTTCTCATTCTAGCGGCTCCCTATATATGTATGTATGTATATATGTATGTATATATGTATATCTATATATATATAGGGCAGGGTTCCAGCGTGAACAACCTCCCAAGAGTGAACTGCGTGAACAGATATGGACCCTTGATTTCCTTTTTAGTTGTTAAGGGTAGGATTGTAATTATATAAAAAAATTAGATTTAAATCATTATTTTAATGATTGAATTAAGTTAAATCTTTCCTAATTTAAATTCATTATCCACATTATGTTTATTTATTAATAAGATAATTATCAAAACAAACAACAAATCACCAGATTTCAATTTTAATTTTTATTTCAGATTTCATCACCAGAATTCAAATTTTGATTTTTAAAATCCACGTAACCTTCATATTTCAACGGTATACACATGTGTACTTGGATATAAATAGAACAGTACACATGTGTACAGTAATTCACAGATGTATATCAACATTCAATACAAAAAAAATCCTGAGATATCACAAAAACAGAGGATATACATGTGTACATCGCATTAAAAAGAGGGTAAAATCAGAATACACATGTGTACATCGCATTTAAACAAATAATTATTTTAATAATTGAATTAAGTTACATCTTTCCTAATCCTTGATTTGATTTGTGAGAGATTTATGCAATCAAATTAAGAGGATAATTGATTACTTGATTTGTGAGAGATTTATGCAATCAATTTAAGATTGAAATTACACATATACCCATTTTGTATTTAATTAAATGGAAAAAATTAACCAAATAATTTCCATCATGCCACTCACTTTAATCTCAAGATCATAAAAATCAAGGACCCAGATCAGTTCACGCAGTTCACTCTTAGGATTTTGTTCACGTTTGAACCTAATCCTATATATATAATGTAAACGCACAGCCGGGTGACGGAAGCGTATTACATTATGATGATGAGCCCGAGTGAAGGGACAAAGATAAATGTAAAAGGATTAAGGTATGCAATTGGGAGGGGTGTGCTTACACTCGAACCCGGAGAATGCAAATATGACTCTTAACGGACCAATTTTGTAAAACACCAAATTTGAGAACAAAGTAGGAATATAAAAGCGAAACGAAGTCATAATGCATACCGTAAGGGTTGCAATAATAACGACTTCGGTAAAACACCCGGTTAGTGGGTAAGAATTTAAACGCATGCGTAAACTGAGAAACAGGAACGCGAAATAGAAAGTCAAAAGACTCGGAATATGAGTCATGACTAAAAGATGACAAGAATTTTCGCAAACATAAATTTTGGTAATTACGTTCAACCATTTCAAAGTTGGACGGGTCAAGTAAAGAATGAAGTTTGACATTCACGAGTGATGAAAATTCACCCAAAAAGAGTCAAACGAGTCAATTAAGGAATAACGCTTGATAAAATAGGAAAACGCAAACCGGTGAAACTGGAAAGCTAAAAACAATAAGATAGAAGGACCCGGGTAATGGGTTGTGAAGGAGTATAAGTATGAACCGGGTAACGGTAAGTTTAGGACAAACTGACGCGTAAATAACGTCAGAAGTCATAAAGTCGGAGGATTAGTCCGGAAGTAAACAAATGAAGCCTTAGACTACGGTCAAGGTCAATTGAAGTTCAATAGCGAAAATAAATGATTCCAAACATAATAAGAGATGCCTTGAAGCTATATATGTATATATACATTTGAATATAGACAAGAATAAAAGATGATCTACGGGATCATCATAACCTACGAGATTAAACACAGTGTTAAGGTCTACGGGACCAAAAAGACCCCCGGGTCATAAAAAAAAGAAGGAAACGAGTTGTTAATGTCTCACCTTAAAAAAGTGAAAAATTTAAAGAAATAGCCTATGAGGCTAAGTGAAAGAACCTACGGGTCAATAGTGTAAAGCAAGGGAACTAGTTATGATTCCCCGCGTAAAATGAGAACGGAAAAAAATAAATTATGGGTTGTCAATTTCCTTAATATGAGTAATTGACATAGTTAAAAGGAAAAACGTTAAACTAAAATTCAGTTTTAGTAAGAAACAACGTTTTAACAAATATGAATACTATAAGACGAATTTGGAAATAACAAATATCAAAGAGTATGGGTCTTAACATCGATAGGTGCAAGACGATATATTCGAAAATGTGGTATTTTCGAAAATGCAAGGTTGATGTAAATTAAACATGACGTGACACGATCACGGTCAAGAAATGCAATGTGAAGTGGAATCACATTATCACCAAGCGAGCGGTAAAAAGCAACTGGACTAATAAGTCTAGTTAGTGAGACCGGTTAAGGTCATTTAAGTAAATTTGGTTGTTTGTAAGCGGTGGATTCGGTATAACTGAACCGAATAAATGAATTTGAAAACAAAAGAAATTGTTACTAAAAGTGAAAGATTTCACTAAAGACCTTTAAACGGGTCAAAGTAACGGATCCATAAAGGATTCGATAGTATATGAAAGTGATGAATATCGCTAAGTAACTAAACTAGTGGAAATAACGAGATTACGTTATTTCGAAGTTACACTATGTCGTATGAGATATGTAGACGAATAATAATCAAAAGGATGTTACCATATTTCTTGGTAATACTAACAATTGGACAAAGGTATAAATAATGTTTAAAAAAAAAAAAATTCTCGGCTCAAATACATTGAGTTAAAACTCAATGAATTATGTAAAAAAAAGTTTCGAGGACGAAACCTCTTTAAGGGGGGTAGACTTGTAACACCCCGAAATCGGGTTTGGTAATTAAACCCCGTTAATACTAAAGACGGGGAAAGTACCATTAGTGGTAAAAGTAAACCGGCAAATATTAGGAATAAATTAAATAATCTTAATATTTATTTAAAGTGAATGAGAGCTTTCAAGAAAAATAGGATGGATAAAAGGCCCGATTTAACGGGACTTAATGTAAAACGGGTTACGACTTCCTGAACCTACTAAGCTAACTAGGAATAATTCTAACCTAGTTAGATAGTGACTTATGAGTGGGTTAAAACACTTAAATTATGAACTAAGGAAAATAGAGGGGCCAAAAATGTTAAAATTGAAACCTAAGTTGCTAATTTTAATTAAAACAAAAACCAAACACCCCATTTGGGGATGTCTGGTCGTGCAAAGAGGCAGGGGGCGACCTGGGTTTCTTCAAACCCTAAGATCCTCACAAAACTCACAAATTGGAACCTCTAATCAAGTCTAAATCGAATTTCAAGCACAAATTCGTGATCACCTCACCGAAGGGATCATAAGGTATGCAAAATTCTAGTATTTTGATTCATCTAAAGTTCTAGGTTAATTATGAAAAACTGAAATTTAGCTTGATTGTGTCATGCATGAATGAAATTAGAAGGGATATGGCGTCTAGGGATGAACCCTAGGTGAAATCTTGTTAAAAGATTTCATGTTTATTATAGCGTTCATAATCACCATTGTAGGTGATTAATGAACTTGAAGAAAACTTGATAAAACCTAGAATTATGATCTTGCTCTAGCATAATCTGAATTTAAGAGTAAATTTCAGAAATATGGATGTTAAGACTTGTGTAGAATTGTCTAATCGAAGTTAATTTAGATGATAATTACAAGTCATAAACTTGGTTTTGATGATATAAAAATCTGACCCGCTAGGTGTTTGATGAAACGCTTAAGTGAGGATTAAAATGCTAAAAGTTGGGTAAAAACGCAGATTTGATTATTATAAAGAATTATGCGTTAAAGCTTATGAAAAATGGGTTTAGGATGATTTAATGAAATTGATGTTGTATTAGTGTTTATAAACACCATACTAACTTGTACGAATGAACTACTTGAATAAAAAGGGAAATTGTTAAGAATTTATACTTGATTTGAAGTGGGTCTTGACATAAGAATTAAACTCATGATTTATGATTTAGTTCAATAAGAAAGTAGTCAAAGATTCATAAGGTGTGAAAGTCATGATTTAGAATGACTAATCTAACAACCTTGTGAATGATGGATGATAGTAGGCGCTTAACAAGCTAGGTGAAGCTTGGGGAGAAAGCGGGTTGATCGAAGCAAGTGAGAAAAGAAAAGTGTAATTCGGATTCAAGGTAAGTAAAACTTACATCACTTGTAGTATATGTGTTTATTTTATAAGCGATGAATACAATAAATGATTAGGTTCGAATCATGGGTTCTGACACGAAACGAAATGAGTCGGAACCAATAAAAATGTTTTAAACCATGATTAATGGTGAAAGAGGCAAATTGGTAAATTGGTCATGTAATGACTAATAACTAATGAGTTTTCGTTAAGATCACTTTAAAGTGTAACTAATAACGAGAAAATAAGTAGAGATGGAAATTTAGTCAAGTACCGACTAAAGCACATGGTAGTTAAAAAGGGGTCTAGTGGCAAAAAAAAATCCGAAATGGGTCGGATGGGCAAATTGGTAATTATTAACCATGTTTTGCTCCATATGAAGATGCTTGGTCATATAGGCCAAACGGGTCAAATGGCGTGATAACACCATTTGACTATATCGACTGATGTGGTTGTCAAGTCTTGTGTTAACAGGAGCGATTAGCGATTCGGATACTCCCGTCGCCATAGAAAATGTGATAGTAAAAGCGAGGTACAAATCGGGTCTATTTGTTGATCCGAGCCAGGTACGCATATTTATGTTGTAGTTAAAAGTGATATTTTGGTCGAATAATTGGTGAGAGTCATTCATTGTAAAAGAAGGACCAAAATCGACCAAAACGCCCTTGTAGGCTAAATTGAACAAACAACCCTTAGAGGTTGTTTGGAAACGAGTCTTATGATTAAACAAAAGCTTAGAACGAGTATGAGCAGTGAAAAATGTAATTCTTGGGCCGAAAGACTCCATATGAGTCTTTGCCGTAAAATGATATTCCAAGGGGTATAATTCGGAATACATAGATATCTACTTTAAATCCAACACACAATTTGTTGTGATGAAAGAATACTAGATAAGAAATATAGGTTACAATGCTAGAATAGAATAAAAGCGATTTTGAGCCTAAAAGTGCTTAAATACTCTTAATGGGTCAAATAAGCATTTAAGCGTAAACGGGATTTTATTATGTAAGAAACCCGTGATTTGAGAGTAATATGATAGGAGATATTGATATAATGAACTTCATGAGTTTAAAGATCTAATAAACAAGTTGGTGTGATAAAACCGTGAACGGTTCAATATTTGGAAAAAAAGATAATAAGCCGAAGACTTAAAAGTCTGGAATTTTGTTAATCCGGATGTCGGATTTTAACTCCATTAGATGGAGAATTAAATTACGGTCACGTAGGAAAAAGAATCGCGTAAAACGGATCAATAACGAAGAAGTTATGGCTATTTCCGTAAAATTTAACGTTGCTGAAAATGCAGGACACAACTCTGAACCTGCTGGAAAACGTGAACCCCTGCGCCACGCGACAGAAGTCATTAAATCTGTCGCGACACGCGACAGAGTGTCGCGGCCCGCGTAAGCTAGTACCAAGTCTGTCGCGGCCCGCGACAGACTACAGAACTGGCAAATCTTATTTTATTTCATGGTTTGTCGCTTAGAATTTGTTTAATCTATTATTTAAGCATCAAAACTAACATTTGGGTTGGTTTTGATCACATATATATACCAAGTGTTCTCGGATGAAGATCAAGCAGCGTAAAAGAACCGAACACAAAAGATAAAAGCTTCCGCACGTTGTTTTCGTCGTCATCTTAAACGGCAATTTCGTAGTTATCAATTTGTATTATTTTCAAATTGTAAAAGTTTTAATTCACCCGTATTGTTCAACAGTATTTACATAAAAATTCCATGTTTATTTTCGTATTTTAAATGAAAATCTTTAATTAAATAGACGGGTGTTACAAAAATGAATAAGATTACTGTCGTTTATATAGACGTTTCTACGGAATATTACATCGTATCAAAAGATTAACACACGGATCGAGAAATCTAACGTTGAATCAAATAACTCGCACGAATATCCAGAAATCTAACGTTCAATTCGTACGAAATTAGAAATATATGGGTCGTATAACGTTATACGGCCCGTATAAAGCATCGTACACATTATATACGACCAGACAAAAATCTTATTCTCACATGGTGTATACGGGCGTATAAGGTTATACAACCCGTATAGAATAAAGTCAACTGACAAAGGCTGCTGGCACAACGTTTGTTAGTTGACTTTATTCTATACGAGCCGTATAATACACCATGTGAGAATAAGATATTAACATGTGTAATTATTAACTCCCCTGATTAATTTAGCATTTATAATTAGTTTATTAAGACATTTCACTAAATATACACTTTTATACTATATGGTGTGGTGGATAAAGCCAAGGGGGGCGTAGACGTCACCTTCCAAAGAACGATTTTTTTTAACAGTAACTTTCATTAAACACCAGGCAGCACCTCAAACTGAGGATCGCCCAAAACTAATTACACATATACAAGGGGTCCTTGACCCAATCATTCCAAACAATACATTTCAATTTTGATCTATGTTTTATCCATAAGAACGGAATAGATTTTATCTCTGCTACAACCTCTCTAACTTGCCTTAATGTATGTTGAAAAACCTTAGCATTCCGTGTCTTCCATAAAACCCAAATCGTGACCATGACAATGCCTCTAACAATCTTTTTTCTCCACTTACCGTCATGGATATTCCTATATAGTTGCACTAAATCTTCAACATCATATGCAAAAAAATATTCAAATTGCACCACTTACAAATGAAGCTCCACACGCCATATGAGAATCCGCATCCCACAAAAAGATGGTTGACTTCTTCATGCCCGGTCTCACAAAGAGGACAAGACACATCAACTATATTTATTCTTCTTTTCGTACCCGGTCTCACAAACAAGACAAGACAAATCAACTACATATTTATTCTTCTTTTCGTAAAAGATGGTTGACTTCCAAAGAACGAAATGATGGGACTAAAAAAGTCAAGTGGAGGATACAATTCCATCATTCATGGGTTGTATTTTTCCCATAAAATATGTGATAATTCATTATTTAACACGTGATAATTTATTCTTTTGAAGATTGTGTCAAGTTGGTTTATAAAACGTCTATACATGTTTCTAAATTTGGTATCCTTGCTTTTGTGTGTTTGTGTGAGAGGCAATTCCATCATTCATGGGTTCAACACAAGAAAACCAACCACATGTGGTGTGCATACCACTCCCAGCACAAGGTCACATTAACCCAATGTTAAAACTTGCTAAAATCCTCCATTCCAGAGGCTTCTTTATCACCTTTGTCATCACCAAGTACAACTACCAACGCCTTCTCCGATCACTAGGCTCTGACGCCCTACCCGACCTCCCATCCTTCCACTTCGACACCATTTCTGATGGTCTTCCACCACCCGAAAACCCTGATGTCGGCCATGATGTTGTATCTACACTCAAATCCATGCATGAAAATAGTTTGGGTTCATTTAAAAGTGTCCTCTCTAAAGTGAGTACCCTCTATTCACCGGTCACTTGCATTGTGTCCGACTTCATTATGAGTTTCACCCTCTCTGCCGCCGAGGAGTTAGGTATTCCGGCAATTCCCTTCTGGACCTCTGGGGCGGGTTCCCTCGTATGTTATGATCACTACCCTAATCTTATACAAAAGGGTTTGATGCCTCTCAAAGGTAATTTTTTGGCAGTTTTTTTATATAACCAAGTTAGATTTCTGTATACACACACATACTATATATAAATGCATTATAAGGTTCTCAGTTCTTAACATAAAATGTATACACACACAGGGTAAGGATAGTGTAAAAAGGGCCTAAAGTGTGAGAAGTGTATTATAACACTATATATAATACTATATAACATCATATAAACACCGTATAACAATATGTAACACCATATAATACCATATAACACTATGTAACACTATATATCATTATATAACACTATACATCTATCATAGACATGCTATCAGACAACCTATAGTGTTATATTTGTTATATAATGATATATAGTGTTACATAGTGTTATATGGTATTATATCGTGTTACATATTGTTATACGGTGTTTATATGGTATTATATAGTATTATATATAGTGTTATAATACACTTCTCACACTTTGAGCACTTTTTACAGGATCCTCTACCTACACACACATATACTATATATAAATGCATTATAAGGTTCTCAGTTCTTAACATATTTGGTTCTTAAATATCCCTCTATATATGTGTCATAAAACTCTATTAACTTTTCGCAGATCCAGAAAAAAAGTTTCTCAACATTAGACATGGAGGGTAGCCGTAGAGTTTGATTTTAGTCATGGAAAAATTTTATAACAACTTTTAATTTCTTCACTTTTATCTTAGCAGGATATATTGAAAAGTTAGAAAACAATTTTTTTTTTACCTAAAATAGTAATTTTCGTTCATACTTGTCAAGTTACATCAAAACAGAAGGTACACGGGCAACAAGTTGCGCCACCACCCATTTCTAAATTGCAAACCTTAATCTACTAAAGACAAAACCCTGCCCCATGGGGCTGAACAATTGTTGTAGATGACCCGTTGGAGCCTAGTTAGAAATCAAAAGCAGAAAAATAGAACATAGATTAATTCGTAAAACCTGTAGCCAACTGCTTATTTCTACAACAATTTTAAAAATATGCATATAAGAACTTAATTAAAATAATTGGTGCTAACTTGGACTCCATTTTTGTTTCTGTGTGTATACAGATCAGACTTATTTAGAAGATGGGTATTTGGATACAACTATAGATTTTATCCCTACCATGTCCGGTATACGTCTGAAAGACATTCCGCCTTTTGTTAGACTTGTCAATCCTGGTGACGAGTTTATGGTAGCATTTTCGCAGAGGGAAATAGAGAGAGCGAAATCAGCACCCGCCATTATTTTCAACACTTTTGATGAGCTAGAATGTGACATTCTAGATGTACTCTCTTTAAAGTTCCCTTTTTGCTATGGTATTGGTCCTTTGAGTCTGCTTGAGAACAATATTAGTGATAAGTCTCTAGATTCCATCAAATCAAATTTGTGGGTAGAAGATCCTAATTGTTTAAAATGGTTAGATGCCAAAGAGCCATTATCGGTTATTTATGTAAATTTTGGTAGTGTCGCTGTGATGACACCTAAACAACTAGTCGAGTTTTGTTGGGGACTTGCTAAGAGCAATTATTCATTCTTGTGGATAATACGACCTGACCTTGTGATTGGTGATTCTGCTGTGCTTCCGCCGGAGTTTTTGGCGGAGACAAGCAATAGAGGGTTATTGGCTAGTTGGTGCCCACAAGAACAAGTTCTAAATCACCCATCAATAGGGGGGTTTTTAACACACAGTGGATGGAATTCGACGATCGAAAGTATTTCTAGCGGAGTCCCAATGATTTGTTGGCCGTTTTTCGCTGACCAACAACCGAATTGCTGGTGGAGTTGCAACAAGTGGATGATTGCCATGGAGATCGACAATGATGTAAAGAGAGATGAAGTTTCGAAGCTAGTGATCGAGTTGATGAGTGGAGAAAAGGGAAATGAGATGAGAAAGAATGCCATTGATTGGAAGAACAAGGCTAAGGAGGCATGCACCTTTCCATCTGGTTCATCAGTGGTTAATCTGGACAAACTGATTCATCTGCTACAAACTTCTCCAAAATAATTCATAGTATGTTTTTGATGCATGTGTTTTCTTACGTCTGCCCCACAATTTCTCAAAATGAATTTTATTTTGTGTGCTTATTACATATTGCTTTTTTTTTTAACAAGAGACCTCCATTTTATGTTTCACCATTAGGAAATATTCAATCATTGTGATGGAACGATCCATACAAAGCAGAAGTACCATGAAATTATTGAAAAATCATGATCGAAACCTCAAAGATAATATCAATATAGCCACATACAGATTGTTACTAAATGTAAACAATCAACAAACACAGATTGTATAAGAAAGAGAAAAGAAATGCAAATCATAAAACAAGAGAATAATTTGTAACAATAAATATTTGTTGGGAACAAAGATGATACAAGGGGACCTGTCCCAAAAACAGTTATAAAAGTGGGCTATCACAAATGTTGGTAACTAGAAATAACCAAAATTCTGGTCGCAAATCATTTGAAATAGCTATTTACTGAAGTTAATCTCGCAAATGCCCAATATTCTGATAGCTAGTGATAAACCTCCGTATATAAGTGGCTAATGGCGACCCCATCAACTCTAGCAGCCAAGTATCCAAGATCCTGAATGAAAAAGAAACAAATAAATTTTATAAAATATCTACACATAATTTTAAAAGGATATTTTCATTTTCACATTGATATAAATAGTATTTATATAACTGAACTTTCTTGAGTTTAATGTTTTAAAAAATACCAGATATAGATCAGAGCTATTTAGTAAATTATACCCTTATACAATTACTAACTTGAGTTGTGTCTTTTTAGTTAAAAGACATGTCTCTCTAAAATAAAAGGGCGCGATGTTAATTTAATCTATATAAAGTGCCCATCTCTTCCGAAACGTTGTACCCTTTCGTTGAAACATTCCATGAATTTAAGTTGTGAATGGGAACGTTGGTTCAAAACCTTAATCACAAAGGAAATGATATTCACCGCTTTTAATGTTTGTTTATTATATAATATATATACTGTTATACAAAAACCAACCAAACTTTCCCTCACATGCCTTTTCCTTAGTGAAGCATAACAAATTGAAGCGGCACATTCCCTTTCATTTGTGAATTGACGTATACTTAATCAAATACCCAAACAATAGGTTGTTGGCGTCCTTTTATGCAACTATTTGGAAAACAACGTTTCCATCAACGGTTATTGCGTTTCAGGTCAACGTTGGGCAAGATGCCATATATTCATATTCATATCCATCATAATTTACTACAACAATCCAAAGAAATCTTCTCTTATATTCTTATTTGTCCCTGTTTTGCTTCATATATTCCAAGGTATCTATAGTCCTTTTCTCTGTACTTTGTTCTTCATCATATGTGTTTTTGTTTTATTTTTGTGTAATTTGATCTTATTTAGATGTGAAATTGCGTGATTGAATTTGTAACCATATGATGAACATAATAACGAAGTGGTGACGGTTACGGATCCCGGAATTGTTCTTGATTACATGTGTTTTTGTTTGATTTTTGTGCATGCATTTTGATCTATTTTGGTTTAGAATTTTTAGACGGGCGAAAATCTGAGAACCGATTTACTAATATCATAACCGACATATGTCTCTTGCTGTTGGACATTACCGATGATCAAAGTGACAAATCCTTCGGCTCAAACGTAAAGCAAAACTTCCCATTGAATCCACCGAAATCAAACAATTTTCCAGTCGTAACGACAGCGTCTAACCTTCGGCAAAATTAAATGCCGCCCTCAGCATTGCCACTCTCATCAGCGACGAGAAGTCATAACACGTATCACATAATGAAACCCGTTTTAGTGAACGCGTCGCGTAACAAGTTGTAGAATTGACTCTGCAACCGAGTCAAGGTGGTGTCAGAATCGTCGACGGCGAAGGTTGAGCAAAGGATGGATGATGGCCCTAGGCCGACGGCTATTCCAGTCAGACCGACGTTTAAATATGTTTTGACCCTCGGGTTTCAGAGTGACGGGGTTGTGACGGAATTGACGGTGGTGCGGAGTTGAAACGCCGGGGAAAAGTTATATTAAGCATACATGCTTGATTAATCTCATGTTTCACTTTGTCTTTGTCTTTTGAAACTAATGATGTGTATAAAAAATTAAAGTTCATATGAAAGGTTTGGTTTATTTCAATATGCAGTTCATGTGTCGATATGTAGTTTTGTTGCCCAGCAAGTTCTGTAACAGCAAATTAAACCATTACAAACATCCAGACGTTGCATGAAGACATTTTAAATTTTGTATACAAGACTTGCAGAAAACGAAATAGAAAAGGGATAGAGATATAATATAAGTTTGGGAAAAATACTGTTGTTATCATGGACCATCTTTGTGGCTTCAATGCTTTTAAGCATCCCGCGGCAACGCGCGGGGTAGTATTTACTCGTTAATAATAATAATAAAGCATAAAAATATGAGATTTGCTAAAGGTGTTACAAACACCTTCCGTGATTCATCGTACCTGATGAGGTTTGCCCGTCCACCATCATAAGTAGAACAAAATCTGAGTGACTTTGATACCATTTGCGACCCCTGACCTATCATGCGACTAATATTGTTCGCTTTGCCCCCTAAGATGATCTTACGGATTTATTTTTGGTTGTCGGGCAAAAACATTCCAGGAGGTCTAGGTCACCAATCCCTGGATTACTCCCACATGAGAATGCTTAACAGTGAAGTTATCCACTAATCTACACACATCGCATCCAAAACATGTTGCTAATATTTGAGATGAGAAATTCATTATGGCTTAGAATCTCTTTTGTGGACATAACAAAATAAGACGATGTGAGATTTGCCAAATTTGTTGTTGTATCCCTACCATGCCCGGCATATGTGTAAATCCCACATTTTGTTTGAATCACCAACATGGTGATAAGTTTATACTTGGATTTTTATACACGGAGCTGGAGAGCAATAACAACATCGGGCATATTTTTTAATACTTTGGAGCTAGAATGTGATGATCAGGACACACTCTTTGTAATATTGCCTTTTGCTACGGTATAGGCCCGTTGCCTCTCCTTGAGAACAATATTGGCGATAGTTCTACATTCCATAAAATCAAATATATGGATTGAAGATCCTAAATGCTTAAGATGGTTAGATGCCAAAGTGCCATTATAGGTTGTTTATATGAATTTTGGTAGCATAACTAGTCGAGTTTTGTTGGGGTCTTGCTAAGAGCAATTATTCATTATTATGGATTGTACGTGTCATACTTGTGATAAGTGTCAAAGACAATGGTGGTGTAGAGAGAGAACGAGATGATTTTTAATTTTATTTATGATTTGATCTATAATTGGTAACTGATATTTGAATTACAAAAGAATGAAAATTCCTAATTAGCCCTCGTATCATTTAATAAAAACCATGAAACATATAAGAATAACAAAACTGCCATTCATTTTAAATCACTAGATCTCCTAAACCAATAGACAATATTTTTGTTGATTTTGTTTACAAAAACACTATGGTTCACTTAGGAACCTCACCATATATATATATATATATATATATATATATATATATATAGGGGAATGCTAAAACGAGAACCAACTCGAGTTGTAAGAACCGTGAGAACTACACCGTAGGGGGCGCGATGGACAATTTTTTTTTCATAAACGCAGATGCATGTATTATAACAACATTTGTAAAAAAAAAAAATTCAAAAAAAAATGTCGTGTGTGTAGTTTTGAGCACCACAAGTTTGTGTTTACGGGTACCGTAAATCTAACCGGAAAATTTACGGTGCCCGTAAACACCAACTTGTGGTGCTCAAAACTACACACACGACATTTTTTTTTTGAATTTTTTTTACAAAGGTGCTTATAATACATGCATCTACGTTTATGAAAAAAAATTTGGTCCACCTTGCCCCGGATCATATAGTTCTCGCGGTTCTTACAACTCGAGGTGGTTCTCATTTTAGCGGACACTTATATATATATATATATATATATATAGAGAGAGAGAGAGAGAGAGAGAGAGAGATAGGGCCGGTTATCATACAAATCCCCTAATCGTACATTATGTACGCTATAACCACAACCGTCAGATCATCTCATTTAACCCCGTGTTTAAGAATTAAATTAATGAAATTAAAATAAATAAATGAAACCGCCAAGGTTAAAATCGTCAATTGGGAAATCAAAACACCTGATAATCGGCAACAAAACCTCACAAATCATACCATAAGATTATTATTCAAGATCGAATTCGAAAATCCAACAAGTAATCAAAAATCGACCGATTCTTATTCACCAACTCCTTCTGCGATTTCATTATCTGGTGAATTTGGAAGTTCAGAACTAAAACAAATCGATAGAACGTCTATCGAATAATATGATGCAGGATGAAAATAAAAAAAAATGCGAAATACATATAAAACGTGCGAAAACACTGCAGACTAAAAGAAAGGTTGTGTTTTTTGTAAAGTGTGCGAAATCATAAATTACCACATGCGTTTTAAAAAAAAGGAATAATGATTAATATGTCTTATGATGTGCGAAATCATAAATTACCACATGCGATTTCAATAAAGGACAAAATTTTTGAGATTTCTTATAGTTTGCGAATTCATGATTTATACACATGCGATTTCAAAAAAAGTTAATAATCTTTGAGATATCTTATAGTTTGCGAATTCGTTTTGGAATCGTATGCGACTTTGAATGTAATGCTGCTAATACTTTCATGTAACTTTGTACTAAATGCAAAAAAAAAAAATAATAGTTAATAACTAAAATAAATAAAAATTAAATATTTTATATATAAAAATGAATTTATTACCGATGTGATGGTAATTTGACATGTAATGATCAATTTTACCATAAATACTACTGAACTTACCTCCATACTTACATAATAAATTTACTATTTTAATATAAAATACCCAAGGATAACTACCTTCCATATTAAGACATAACAAAAAAAAAAAAAAAAACACACACACAACACACCCACAAAAATGGCATCTGAAGATTCAGAAAAAATAAAAAAACATTGCCATAAAGGAACTATTGTCAACTCGCACGTTGACAGAAATAAGCACCGATGTCACCTCTTCTCATTTGATTCTTGATGTGCAGGGGAAGATTGTTGAAGAAATCAAGAAAAATCAAGAGATGTGGGAGAGACTACTTGAAGAACCACAATCAAGCTTCAGAGACGCGGCTTTGGATCACATAAAGGAACAGTCTCGAGTTGATGACTTAGCCTTCTCTTTCCTGAAAGATGCTCTAAACACTGTGAAGGAGAAAATGGAGTTCAGCTCGGCTGAACGTGACAAAATCTTTGCTTCAAGTAACTAAATTTCTTTTTAATCGTTCTATGGTTTTAAATGTGTTAGACAATAACAACTACTTTATATTTTGGGTACATGTTTTGAATACATCTTATGCTTAATTTATAATATATATCGCATGAATGATTTAGAAGTCTTTGTCACAAAAAAAACTATATAATTCAAAATCGCATGTATTAAAAGTGAAATCGCATGTAAGACTAGTTATAAACTGATGCATATAAAATCGCATGTTTACATACTAAATCGCATGAATGTATGATATAAACATATGAGTATAAAATCGCATGTGTTTCGTGTAAAATGCATGTACATTAAAATTTTTTTTTATCTTCCTCGTCTGAAACCTCCTCCCACTGATCTTCTTCTTCAGTGCCATCATCACTACTTCCACTGTAATCTTCAAACTCATCTTCCTCTTCGACCTCGTTGTCTTTGTATCTGGGATCTTTTTCAACCTGGACTCCCTTCATCTTCTTTTGTTGTTTGCCTTTCTGTAACATTCCTATTTTTATATAAGAATTATAGGTTTGGTTAAATTTATTAACCATTAGTAAATAGTAACTAGTTTATTTTTAATATAAATTATTCAATCCAAATAGTTTTATAAACTATTTTATATAATTTGGTTGAAATATTATACTAATTAATTCGCCGAATATAGATGATCTTTCTAATAAAATTAAAGTCTATAAAAACTTATATTATTAGACAGGTATATTACGGGTAAGTCGACTGTTAGAAATATGAAGTACCTAGACGGGTCTAGAAACCGTTTAATAATTAAATTATAAAAATACATTATATTGAACCTACTCTGTTTTTAATGAAACTTGGTTCAAAATGTAGTCAAAAATATTCTCGTTCTGATGACATATTTATTATCTTATAAAACGTTATATTTTAGAAGTTATAAACACCAAATAACTGAAGCAGTTAAATTAATTATAATATATAAATTAATAAAATAAAAATAATAATAATCAATGTTAACAAATTTCGTTTGAAATATATGTCAAGAATCAAAATATAAGATAATAAAATAAATATTCAAATGAAAGATAGGCTAGTGGACGTGTACATCAAATAAAATAATAATTAAAATAAAAAACTCTACAAAATTAGGATTGGTAGACGTGTATGATGGAAGTTAAATCATGAGGCTACGTGTAGGAATAACCTTCAATACCTTTTCATGCAATTTACTCTAACTATAGTATAAATATAGAAGCAGGTATTCAACAGAACTTGCACATACCCTTTTCTTGTCTGTCCATCTTTCACGCTATCTTCCCATATGACTTTTCATTTATTCTTTATTTTCTTTAATATTTCACTTATTATACTCCAAAGACTTGCTCCGTTTTAAGTGTTTTAACTCCCGATCACCGCTACCCTTTCCGATTGATCTGAGCCTCATAACATATGTCAGGGCTCTGCCCGACTAAGTTGTTGGGATTCGGTCTTGGGACTTCGGGACAAGGTTGAATTAAGGGTACTATACTTAACACGAGTGCTTTATATATTTTTAAATAGCTCAGAAGTTATACCGAAAATTTATACCAGGAGTCTTTCTAGTTAAACCCTAAAGTTACAAAGTGGGTCTATTTTCTTTTCTCACCGTTTTATTTCCTTTTTGTCCCAAACCATAACAACTCTCATCAAAGGTCTTATCTATTATTTTATTTACCCAATAGGAAACCCTAATTGAGACACTCAAGTAATCCTGCACAAACCCTACAAATTTCAGAACAATCAGAATCAGGATCAGGGCCCCTAAAACTCAGGGGGGTATTTCCTAGTTACGATTATCCACATAAAACGTTGTCAAAATTGAATTTTACGAAACTGTCGACTCAGCAAGCCTACACACACACGGGGCTACCCTATGAATATTCGTGTCCCTTACGGACCGTAAGGGATGAGGCTTACGGTCCGTAAGCCGGGGTCAAATTTGTGTATAAATAGTAGAGTCTGGGACTTGATTTCTGGCACTGAAACGACGAAGAAATTCGTTACGTAGACTGAGTTATAGCAGAAACACTTCTAAAACACACACGATTCACAAATCGCTGCCGCAATACAGGGTAATAACTCGATCGCTGCTACGATTCAATGTCCGATCGATTGAAACTATCCGACAGGATGTTTAAGCGCTATCCTTTGTCATTAGTCGTGATTCCGACAGGATGTTTGAGTACCACCCGAACTCGGGGAATACTCTGTCATTCGTTGTGAATCCGATGGATGTTTTAGTGATTGCACTTTGTCATTCGTTGTGAGGGTTTTAATCTCGTGAGTTATCGTAAATGCTGTATTAGTTATTTACCTAGTTCGTGTGCACTAGGTTACAAGGCTAATCAATAGGCTAAGCTCTGCCTGTATAAATCTGCAATATATCAAGGCTTATCTGTAGACTAAACTTTGCCCGTATGAATCTGCATGCTTATAATGTGAGTCATTCTCTTTTTATCAAATCTATTTACAAAAGCATGTTTATTTCAAAGTTATAATTACAGGGATTAAGTCTTTGTAATCACCAAACGTACAGCCGGTATGTGGGGTTTTGTATACATTACTTGATAATCGTCACCATTGGGGCAGCCAATGGGGGATATGACCATAGTCACAGATCCGGTCGAGTGACAAATACCGTGGGTAGTTGGTTTGATATCAGAAACATTGTAATCGCTCTTAATACTGTAAATTATAACAAACGAGTCGTTTTAGCAAAAAGAATGATTCACTCAGTATTTCCCGCTGACAAAACCTTTTTCAAACATGTTTCAGGTAATTACAGTAAATTGGAGTAAGAGTTGGATACGACACTAAAAGGCTTCAAGAAGTGGCTTATTTTATTAATTAAATCAAATTAAGAAATATTGTTTTATGTAATCAAATTAAAGCTACCTTTGTAAAACATGGGTTTATCCCATCTATTTAATAAATAAAATCCGGTGTTTTCTAAACTATGATATTTTTCCTAACTCACGGTCCTGATGAAATTTCCGCTGCAATATTTTTCTAAAATAATCACCGGTACCACTGGGCTGTTCGCGGCTCCCGATTCCGTCCAGGGTGGGTCTGGGGTCGTGACAGAAGGTGGTATCAGAGCCACTGATTTAAGCCAATAGGTGTTGTGATAATAATACCTAAAGAGTTAGGAGATTGCTATTAACTGGTAGCATACATGATAGCTTTTAGACTTGAACTTAAGAAAAGATGCCTTAGTATAAGCTTCGAGATAAGCTAAATACTTGTGATGAGTTTTGGTATGCCCTGAGAATGATAATTAGAACATAGCAGGCAATAGCACTTAATTGCTATTAATTCTTGCTTATTGATATTACTTGGTCTAGAATAATATATGTTACGGGTATACAAATTTCCTTGATTCTGGATAAAAGCCCTAATAAAAGAGGCACTTTTAAAATCTTGAAAAGATACTATTTATGGGAAATATAAAATTTTCTCCGACAAGACTGGGTATGGTGTAGCAGACTCTCCAGCTTGTCCGGATATAATAAGGATTACCTCTCCGGCGAGAACCGGGTAAGAAGGTATATAATATGTCAAACAAGTGACAAAATTTCCCTAAATAGTATCATGACCTGATATCTGAATTATTTTTGGAAATATGAATCTGTTAAATACATTGACCTTACAGAGGGTATGTATATTACAGCATGTGAAATATATGATTATATAGATATATATATCTATAAGGAATTCCAAAAGTCAATTAAGAATAAAGCACAAGCATATGTGTCTAGATTTCTTTATCAGGAATCTCTTTAAATTCGATATCAAACATTATTTTGTTTAATCATCTACCTCGTAACTCGAGCGACAATAATAACAATGGAAACCCATTAAGTTGGGATACCATCAAAAGTATAAAAAATTTCCAATGCATTACCATAGATTATTAACACAAGTAAGAAGCATGTAAAGTTGTGCTAGTGCACAAGAAAACACATAAAACTTAAATTTTACGTCCACAAACGTCAAAGTATGTCACACACGACTTTCAAGGCAAGACCTTTGGAAAATATAAATTGGGCACGATAACACCAATACTAATTCCGTCAGTAGAAGAACTACTAAATCAAAAAGAAGCACTTTGCCACGTAATCCTACAAGCGACATGAATATCGCTGAGGTACGTTGTAACAAGATTTCACAACCATAGGTGCACAGTCTAATCAAGAGTCATAATTATTATCATTACAAAAGGGGTCACATACCTTTGCAAATTCCCCTATTTCATTTTATTTGACATTCTCTGGTAATGTCACTTAACCACGGTCATCACACGAAATTTCAGATAAAGTTCTTAAATTTCTTTCGTTGAAATTTTGACTTCTGCATATAAAGAGTGGACTTTCGTGTTTCTATTTCCCCTAATGGTCATCATACCATGAGGATTTCTTTCATAGTAGTGAATATTGATCTATTTCATTTCCTAGTAAATTCACACATTACACATGCACTGTTTGTTGCGCACGTGATTCGTTTGATTTGTGAAGACAACTGGAGGGCTTCATTCTAATTTGTTATTTTATCTAAACTTAAATATCATTCCGCTTTTTGCACAGTGAACCGCAATATTGCAAAACGATGATTCTTTGATATCAAGTCAATGAATTTTGTTAAAACCATTGAGATAAAGAATTTATATTTTTATGTTTGAGATATATTCTCATTCGAGTTTATGTTTAAGTTATTTATTTATTATTAGTAATAATATGTTAATAATAGTAGTGTTAGTATTATTTTTAAGTACTAGGGTTATTGTCAGGGGCAGATATTGGATAGCCTAGCCTTAGTTAGGCATGGACTGATCACCTATGCTTAAACAAGGCAGCACTAACCAATATCCACCCATGATAATGACTAGTTAATATATATAAATTAAGTCATCATACTTATTTAGTAAATTTTAATTATATATATAAAAATATTATACTTTGTACTGTAAGGAGAAGACATATTTTATTATAATTAATTAAACATTATTTTATAATGTTAATAGTAAAAGTAAACTACTATAGTAATCTATACAAAATAGTTGTTATATACTGTATTCAATCACAGTAATAGTTTCACATTATATAAATACTATATATTATATACAAGTACACATTTGGATCTAAATTTCCTTTTTCATAGATTACTATAATTGAATTGAATAATGTGAACTGGGCTCCAAATATAAGTGTTTCCTTTTACAATACCTCTAATATAATAATAAATATTATATAATTTCGACTAAGCACTGGGCATAGGTGTATATAAATATATATTATTCAAGGAAAATAAAATTATTGCAATTATGTATTAAAACAATAATACACTAACTCTATTGTCTTTTCGTGTATCCTTGCAATTCACTCATTTCAGCACATTGATTTTCTCATATCATAATTCAATATTTGACAAATTATTTTCATACTTTTATTTCATTTGGAACCTGTCAATTCTAAGTTTTCCTCAGTTGCCAATCAAAGTAAGCTTTCTTTTGACAAAGAATTTTATTAATTCTAAAAGTCTTTCACATTCATTTTAAAATATCTATTGATCATATATCTTTTGGCTTGAACCTAGTCACCTTGGAAATTATATCATTTTATCTCATTCATTTGTCATCGATTTCTTGAACTAATTGAACCGTTGAATCCTACTTATTATACAACTCATATTCACAAAAATTAGATATTTTAATTCTGTGTCATCTACTTTAATATTGTTTTTATTGACTAAAATATGACATAAGTCTAAAAGAAATATCATAACCCAAATCTCGAGGACGAGATTTAAAACAAGGTGGGGAGAATGTAACATTCCTATTTTTATATAAGAATTATAGGTTTGGTTAAATTTATTAACCACTAGTAACTAGTTTATTTTTAATATAAATTATTCAACCCAAATAGTTTTATAAACTATTTTATATAGTTGGTTGAAATATTATACTAATTAATTGGCCGAATATAGATGACCTTTCTAATAAAATAAAAGTCTATAAAAACTTATATTATTAGACAGGTGTATTACGGGTAAGTCGACTGTTAGAAATATGAAGTACCTAGACGGGTCTAGGAACCGTTTAATAGTTAAATTATAAAAATACATTATATTGACCCTACTCTGTTTTTAATGAAACTTGGTTCAAAATGTAGACATAAATATTCTCGTTCTGATGACATATTTATTATCTTATAAAACGTTATATTTTAGAAGTTATAAACGCCAAATAACTGAAGCAGTTAAATTAATTATAATATATAAATTAATAAAATAAAAATAATAATAATCAATGTTAACAAATTTCGTTTGAAATATATGTCAAGAATCAAAATATAAGATAATAAAATAAATATTCAAATGAAAGATAGGCTAGTGGACGTGTACATCAAATAAAATAATAATTAAAATTAAAAGCTCTACAAAATTAGGATTGGTAGACGTGTATGATGGAAGTTAAATCATGAGGCTACGTGTAGGAATAACCTTCAATACCTTTTCATGCAATTTACTCTAACTATAGTATAAATATAGAAGCAGGTATTCAACAGAACTTGCACATACCTTTTTCTTGTCTGTCCATCTTTCACGCTATCTTCCCCTATGACTTTTCATTTATTCTTTATTTTCTTTAATATTTCACTTATTATACTCTAAAGACTTGCTCCGTTTTAAGTGCTTTAACTCCCGATCACCGCTACCCTTTCCGATTGATCTGAGCCTCATAACATATGTTAGGGCTCTGCCCGACTAAGTTGTTGGGATTCGGTCTCGGGACTTCGGGACAAGGTTGAATTAGGGGTACTATACTTAACACGAGTGCATTATATATTTTTAAATAGCTCAGAAGTTATACCGAAAATTTATACCAGGAGTCTTTCTAGTTAAACCCTAAAGTTACAAAGTGGGTCTATTTTCTTTTCTCACCGTTTTATTTCCTTTTTGTCCCAAACCATAACAACTCTCATCAAAGGTCTTATCTATTATTTTATTTACCCAATAGGAAACCCTAATTGAGACACTCAAGTAATCCTGCACAAACCCTACAAATTTCAGAACAATCAGAATCAGGATCAGGGCCCCTAAAACTCAGGGGGGGGGGGGTATTTCCTAGTTACGATTATCCACATAAAACGTTGTCAAAATTGAATTTTACGAAACTGTCGACTCAGCAAGCCTACACACACACGGGGCTACCCTATGAATATTCGTGTCCCTTACGGACCGTAAGGGATGAGGCTTACGGTCCGTAAGCCTGGGTCAAATTTGTGTATAAATAGTAGAGTCTGTGACTTGATTTCTGGCACTGAAACGACGAAGAAATTTGTTACGTAGACTGAGTTATAGCAGAAACACTTCTAAAACACACACGATTCACAAATCGCTGCCGCAATACAGGGTAATAACTCGATCGCTGCTACGATTCAATGTCCGATCGATTGAAACTATCCGACAGGATGTTTAAGCGCTATCCTTTGTCATTAGTCGTGATTCCGACAGGATGTTTGAGTACCACCCGAACTCGGGGAATACTCTGTCATTCGTTGTGAATCCGATGGATGTTTTAGTGATTGCACTTTGTCATTCGTTGTGAGGGTTTTAATCTCGTGAGTTATCGTAAATGCTGTATTAGTTATTTACCTAGTTCGTGTGCACTAGGTTACAAGGCTAATCAATAGGCTAAGCTCTGCCTGTATAAATCTGCAATATATCAAGGCTTATCTGTAGGCTAAACTTTGCCCGTATGAATCTGCATGCTTATAATGTGAGTCATTCTCTTTTTATCAAATCTATTTACAAAAGCATGTTTATTTCAAAGTTATAATTACAGGGATTAAGTCTTTGTAATCACCAAACGTACAGCCGGTATGTGGGGTTTTGTATACATTACTTGATAATCGTCACCATTGGGGCAGCCAATGGGGGATATGACCATAGTCACAGATCCGGTCGAGTGACAAATACCGTGGGTAGTTGGTTTGATATCAGAAACATTGTAATCGCTCTTAATACTGTAAATTATAACAAACGAGTCGTTTGAGCAAAAAGAATGATTCACTCAGTATTTCCCGCTGACAAAACCTTTTTCAAACATGTTTCAGGTAATTACAGTAAATTGGAGTATGAGTTGGATACGGCACTGAAAGGCTTCAAGAAGTGGCTTATTTTATTAATTAAATCAAATTAAGAAATATTGTTTTATGTAATCAAATTAAAGCTACCTTTGTAAAACATGGGTTTATCCCATCTATTTAATAAATAAAATCCGGTGTTTTCTAAACTCTGATATTTTTCCTAACTCACGGTCCTGATGAAATTTCCGCTGCAATATTTTTCAAAAATAATCACCGGTACCACTGGACTGTTCGCGGCTCCCGATTCCGTCCAGGGTGGGTCGGGGGTCGTGACACTTTCAGTATCTCGCAAGTCCGAATATCATGGCCTTTTTCATTGCATACACTACATGTCCTTGATCTTTTTCCTTTGCGACTGATCGTTTGTTTCTTCTTGGATTTAATCCTTTTATGCGATCCACGACCTTTGTTTCTTATACCAGCCGGCACACGGACAGTAGGAGGTGCATTAGTTACTTGTTGTTGGTAACCAATCAACTTTGAAAATCGGTCAAAATTTGGATGAGGTTGCTTGGTTATACGACTCTGATCAACTCTCTCTTTAAGCTGTCTCATTTGATCCCTCACTAAAACAAGTTGATCAAGGTCGGAAATCAAATTGCTAACCAAATACTCACCTGCGTGAATGATTTCACGAGCAATCCGTTTAGCCTTGTGTTGCACCTTCTTCTCACCCACCTTTATATTATACTTCACATTTAATTCATTCGGCACCACATCCTTTGTCCATCTCTTCATAACATATTTGTTTGGTATTTCTTTAACACCAAACATCTTGAAAAGAAAATAGATATGTTTACATAGCAGCCCATACTGCTCAAAACGCAAACAACTACACTGTGCAGTTACATCATTTTCAAGATTCTTGAACCACACCTAAGAAAACCAAAAAACAAAAATATATAATAAAATTTAAAATCGCATGTGTAAATCAACAATTTCGCATATCTAAAAAATCATTTAATTGTACCAATTTAAAATCGCATGCGTATATCAAAATCGCATATTGCAAAATCATGTTCTGAAATGAAAATTCGCATGTAGGTTTTCAAAATCGCATGTTTTAAATATATATGCTATAATACCTCTAATAAACCATCTCCATGAGCTTTAAAGTCTTTCAAAGATATCCTGATCTTTGGACCCTCGATTTTGGTGTCCATCGGCAGACATTCGCTAATAGTTCCATATATCTCTACTTGCTGATCAAAGAATATAGACCTGGTGTATATCTTAGCAGCATCTTTTTCCAAAGTAGTTTCGCTCCAATCATTAGGCTTAGTATATCTTGAAATATGATCATTCATTCTGTGATTGGACCTTTTGACATCCATTGCACCATCAAAATGATTCATAAACTCTACAAGAGTGAGTTGTGAATTTGCCAACTGGCAAAAAAATGATTCTCGCTCTCTGATCTCGAAGTTGTTCGCATGAGACCAGACATGGGCTCATGCCGGTAAAAAGCCGGAATCCACATGTATCTCATCGAAAACATATCATCAATCCATTTGTTTTCAGTGAGACCGAACTCAATCATCACCAACTTCCACTGTCTCTCGAATTCTTCAGGCTCAATGGAATCAGTCCATACAATATCGCACATCCTCCTTTTAAACTCATCATTATTGCACAACTCGTGTCCAACCTATAACCATAAATGCTTTTTATATCAGCCTATAACAAAATCTATATTATAAAAAAAACGATAACGAAAGACAATATAGCATGCTATACCTTATCTGCCACTTTTTTCATTATGTGCCACATGCACAATCGGTGTCTGCTGGTAGAAAAAACCTCCTCAATAGCCTGTTTTATAGCAGGGTTTTGGTCCGTCACTACAACCTTTGGCAGCCGACCAAATGACTTTACGAATGAATTCAGAAGCCATTTATAGGATTCAATACTCTCCGATGCCAACAACCCAGCTCCAAGGGTTACATTTCGACAGTGATTGTCAATCCCAGTGAATGGAACAAACACCATCTTGTACCTGAACAAACAAATGCGAAGTACACATTTAAAACATGCGAAATAGACAGATAACACATGCGAAAATATACAGTATAACATGGGATATATTCAACACCTGCTGTTCAATATATCATAACATGCTATATTGCAAGTTTAGGAAAATCATATAACATGCGAAAAATAAATAAAAACATGTTTGTCTTGAAACACTTACCTGTTTGTCTTGAAAGTTGCATCGAACGATATCACATCCCCAAACTCCATAAAGTTAAGCTTGCATAACCCATCAGCCAAGAACAAACCAGTTAACCGTTTGTCATCATCAACATAATATTCAAACGAATAATCAACTAAATACTGTTTTCTGTCGGTCATCCTATTAATCACTATGTCAGCGTCATATTCTCCTATATAGCTGTTAATTCGATTCCTAAATTTTTTGCAATCATCAACCGTGGCGCCAACGTTCTCGAAACCACCATAACGTTTCCTCATTATATGGAAAGCTTTGACAGGACCAAGGTTTAAAGTGCCTAGTTCCCATATCATCTCCTCTTGGACATCTGATAATTGTCTGTACGCTGGCAGCATATGAATATCATGTGGACATACAAACTTATGATTATGGCCATCAACAAATCTCTTTACTGTATATAATCTACCATCCACCGTGCAAATCATAAGTTGAGCTTTGCATCCAGTTCTAATGCTCCCCCCGTTCCTTGATTTGAATTTCTTTTTTGGACTTCGAATAACGATCTTCAATACACAATGGCTTATGACCCTCTTTAGAATAAACAAAATACTTAGTTTTGATTATACCACCACTGTTTACTTCACCACCCTTCCGAGTAGAAAAACCAGCTAACTTAGCACATAATTTGTAAAACGCATATGCTTGTTCAATAGAGGTAAATTGCATTCCAACCAAGGTGTAGCTGATGCTTCAACCTCCGGAGTGTAAACCCTTTCATCTACATAAATCAAATAAAAAAAACACATGCGAATTATCGGACTCATTACATGCGATACATTAATAACTGCATAATTTCATCGTAAGAACAACAACACGTGCGAATTGTATGAACAATAACATGCGAAAATGATGATGTTGATTAATACGTTTTACACATGCGATTTATTAGACCATAACATGCGAAAATCCGTAAACAGAATAAACATCAAATGTGAATTGAAAGACTCATAACATGCGAACTTGTACATGATGCTTTCATATAAAAAATATACTCAACATTCAAACTTCAAAAGCAGCTACAACAATGCAAAATCACTGCTACGATTAAAAAAAACAAGTCTACGAACAATTTAATGATCTGAATTAACATAATTACCATTAGAACACTCGTTTACAACACTTGTACTTCCATTTGGGTTTGGATTTGCAGGTTGCGGATTTAAAACATCCTCAATCGAAACTCTCTGATATGCAGATAATTGAACATGATCACCGATCGGTCGAGTTTCTTCAAAATCAACATCTGTATTTCGTCCGGTGCTGCTCTGTGGATCCATCGAAAAAAAAACAATTGAATCAAACCCCAACGCAGAAGAACGAAAACTGCAATTTGAGAATTATGAAAAATTTGAAACTGATTCGAATGATAATTACTGGGATATTAGTGTAACGAACTTCTCGCTGATTGAATGAAGAGACGAATTTGCCCTCAGATGATTGAATTAATTGTCTGATTTAACCTTATTAAATAAAAACGAATCAGGACACGTGTACGGCCACTACAGTCGCGTATGTAATGTACGATTAGGGAATTTGTATCCTACACTTTGCCTATATATATATATATATAGAAAGTATAATGTACTTCACGCCTTAACGTACATTAACGTACTTCACGAAATATATAACATGCGTAATTATTTTTTGACCAAAATAACGTGCGTGATTTTGGATCCCATGCATGATTATGTGGTCCCATGCGTGATTATATGTTCCATGCGTGATTATACCCCTGATCCAACGGTTACCATTGTCTCCTACGTGAAGTATGATAAGCCGTCACTAGTACAGAAATGATCAAAAGATGCTATTGTGTTTTCAAAAGATGCGGTTTCCCTCTATAACCCGCATCTTATGTTTGTTTTGAGATAAAAACATGGCCAAAAGATGCATTCTTAGGTAACCGCATCTTATGAGTGTTTTGAAAAAAAATTATGAGCTAAAAGATGCGGTTCTAGAACCACATCTCTTGATATAATGGTAAAAAATAAAATATTAATAATAAAAAATAAGTATTAAGTATATACTAGTATTGATTAATAAATAAAAACTAATAATAAAAAAATAAGTAAATACTAAATGTATGTGTGTGTTTTAATTTTTTTTATTAATGATACTAAATAACATAATATAAAAAAGGTTTTCATAGTATTAATAATAATAAATAAATAACTTTCTTAGGATAAACAAATTATTTATTATGAATACAAATAATATTTTTTTTAGATTTATTCTTTATACAAGTATGTACTTATTTATTTATATGTATTACATATGTGTATATGGGTATGTGTTAATGCATGTATATGTGTATGTATAGACGTATCGTTTGATAATTAATAAAGAAGGTTTAAACATATTGTGACGACCAGGTGCATGTTGTTTAAGCATATAGCGACGATGGTCACCGAAGGTTGTTTATGCTACATTTTTGTCAATGAAGCCGTTTAGGATTATTAGTGTTCCATTAGGATGAATTATAGGTCAACTAGGTACAACAATTGTCAACTAGGGTTGTTCATGCTCTAGTTTGTGAATAAAGGGTGTTAAGGATGGTCAATAGTCCATTAGGATGATTGATGAACCAATTTGGGGTAGTGATGGTCAACTAGGGTATGGTTGAATATGTTACATTAGTGTCAATAAAGGTAGTTTAGGATGATTAATGGCCCATCAGGATGATTAATAGATCAATTATAACAATGGTGGTCAGCTTAATGTGTACATGTTACATTTTTTGTTAATGAAGGACATTAGGATGGATGATTGATAGGTCAATTAGGGCCAATGGTGGTCAACTAGGGTTGTTCATGTTCCATTATTGTCAATAAAGGGTGTTTAGGATGATCGATGGTCCATTAGGATGATTGATGGGCCAATTAGAGCGAGTGATGGTCAACTAGGGCTGTTATGTTCCATTATTGTTAACGAAGGGTGTTTAAGATTATGAATGGTCTATTAGGATGATTGATGGGCCAATTAGGGCTAGTGGTGGTCAAGTAGGGTTGTTCATGCAACATTTTTGTCACTGAAGGGTGTTAAGGATGATTAATGGTCCATTAGGATGATTGGTGGACCAATTAAGGCCAATATTGGTCAACTAGAGTTGTTCATTCTACATTTTTGTTAATGAAGGATGTTTAGGATGATTAGTGGTCCATTAGGATGATTGATAGGTCAATTAAAGCCATTGGTGTTCAACTAAAGTTGTTCATGTTCTATTATTGTAAGTAAAAGGCGTATGGGAAGATCAATGGTTCATTAGGATGAATGATGGGTCAATTAGGGCCAGTGATGGTCAACTATGGGTGTTCATGTTCCATTATTTTCAAAGAAGGCCGTTTAAGACGATTAATGGTTTATTGGGATGGTTGATGGACCAATTAGGGCAAGTGATTGTCAAGTAGGGTTGTCCATGCTACATTTTTTTGTTAATGAAGGGCGTTATGGATGATCAATGGTCCATTTGGATTATTGATGGACCAATTAGGGCCAGTAATGGTCAACTAGCGTTGTTCATGCTACATTAGTGTCAATGAAGACTATTTTGGATGATTAATGGTCCATAAAGATGATTGATAGATCAATGAGGGACAAGGGGGTCAACTAGGGTTGTTTATGCTTCATTTTTGTTAATGAAGAATGTCTAGGATAATTAGTGGTCCATTCGGATGATTGATAGGTCAATTAAGGCCAATGCTGGTCAACTAAGATTGTTCATGTTCCATTATTGTCAACGAAGAGCGCTTAGGATGATCAATGGTCCATTAGGATGGTTAATGGGACAATAGTGATAGTCAACTATGGTTGTTCATGCTCCATTTTCATCAATGAAGGGCGTTAAGGATGATTGATGTGCCAATTAGGGTCGGTGATGGTTAACTAGGGTTGTTCATGCTTCATTATTTTTAATGAAGGGCTATTAGGATGATTGATGCGCCAATTAAGGCCATTGAGTATATAAGATAGGTGTGTGGTGATAATGAATGAAGAACAATCATAGATCTATAAAGATAAACAAAGAGATATGAATGAAAACAATTTCATCGTCAGAAAATTCATTAAACAACCATGGATTTTGTATCCATGGAGTTCTTACATCATAGACCCATGACGATCTTAACCGAATGATATCGTTCCTGAAGAACCAAAGAATCGTATCTAGGCCGGAGCCTGTAAACGAGGGTTTGGATCTTGTAAGAGGGCTTGAAGAACAGTCCTGCAAAACAGAAAACCGTTAGGCTCGCCGCAGAGATGGGAGGGCCCCTTTGCGACCACCCTCCGGCGTGAGGATAAGTATTGGTAGAGAGAGAAAGTAGAGAGAGAAAGTAAGGACGAAGGTTCAGAAAATCGTACTTGGCTTTGTACTTGATGGGGTATTTATAGTAGTCAACTGAGATGACATCATCCGTCCAGACGCACTTGAATGGAGGTTCGTCTTCGGAGGTTCTTGATGTGGAACGGACATGTTTCGGATGTTCGTCCAAGTGGAGTCTGATTCGTCCCAAGGATCATGTCTAGCCTCGGACATGCATCTTCAAGTCCCCCAGTTTGGTAAGTCTTTGTAAAGACTTGGCAAACTATTATTTCAAGCTTTTTGTCCTACTCGGATGACGTGTCGTCGCTGGAGTGGTCTTGAATTTATGGCGTGGCATATTTTGAATGGTGTGGGTGACCTTCATAATCTTGACCGTCAGTCACCTACTGGTGACGGTAGCGGAACCCGTGTTGGGAATCGTGGGAAGTGACGGTTGACATGATGGCCCCCAACCGACTTACTTTTTCTATAACTTTGGTTTTTACCACTTCATTTTCACCTTTTTTCCTCTCCTTTCTTCATCTTCTCTACTGTTATCCTCTCTAATCTTTTCTTCTTCTTCAAAGAAAAAGGTGCGTCCTTATTCTTTTTTCTTTTTAAAGTTATGGCTCCTGGTAAGGAGAACCTTTCAGAGAGCGTGAGCGTGCTTACCCAACGTCAGTTGGATAAGTTCATTAGAGATTATAGGATTCCCCTAGATCTTCATCCGGTCCTTCCTTCTGAAAGGGAAGCTATATGTCCATTCCGTCAAGGGAAGTTTCCCTTTTATACTCGCGTCTGCAATTTCGCGAATTACAGGGTTCCTTTCTCTCGCTTTTTGATTAGGGTTCTGCATTTTTTTAGGGTTCATATTTGTCAGGTTAATCCTTTCGGTCTTAGCTGCATTAACCATTTTGAAATTTAAAACCTCTGTAATTTATATTGGGTTTAATTTAGTTTTGTTTTTATATATTTTATTTTCATTTTTAGATAAATCGTTTACAATGGAAATTTTTAATAAAAGTTCTTTGAAACTAAAACAATATATATATATATATGTATATATTAGCTTAAACACTAAAAGATGCGGTTCTAGAACCGCATCTCTTGATTATATTGGAAAAAAAATAGTTTATGCTTAAATTGTCAAAAGATGCGGGTCTAGAACCGCATCTCATGGACCCGCATCTTTTGACTTGTAGCCATAAGATGCCTTGCCATAAGACGCGGGTCTAAAACCGCATCTCATAGTCAATTTACCCGCATCATTTGATCATTTTTGTAATAGTGCGTGAAGTATGTTAACCTTTCTCTCTCTCTCTATATATATATATAATTAACTAACAATTTAACAAATTTCATTTTACACAAACTAACAATAATTCTATCTATATCATATACGAGTGCATGTTTACATATTCTGTTGTTAAATATGTTCCTGAACAAAAAGACAATAATCTAATTATTCTAACAAAACATTCCATCATGTTGTCTTTATCTTTATAATTGAGTATTTAGAAAATGAGTATAAATAATTTAAAAAATTAGAAACACCTAATATAACATTTCTATAATGTAATGCGTCAAACATGCGTCAAACACTAATATAACATTTCTATAATGGAATGCGTCAATTCACAAGAATTAACTTCATATACGCACTTGGGTGGGTAATTATTTTTTGGGTATTACAAAAAAAGTGAATACTTTTTTTCTCCGCATGGGAAGTCGCCGGTTCATTATACCGGAGAAGTATCAAGGTAGGATCACGAAGTTTTTTGTCTCAAACTTGCCGGAGAGATGTAGCGGCAAAGATTTAGCGGAACACACAAGATCGTTGGGGGTGATTTACGAACTATTCATTGCAAGGAAGAGAGATAAATGGGGTAACCGGTTTGGTTTCATCTCCTTTTTGGACGTGAAAGACAGTAGCGACATGGTTAGAAATTTATGTGCTGTGAAGATGGGCGATTATAGGTTAAAGGTTAACGTTGCAAGGTTTTCGTATGAAGAAGGAGAGATCGGACAACCGCCTACAACCAACAAAAGACCGGAGTATAGGGAGGAGAAAGTGAACAGAAAAGCGGAAGACTTCAAGGCTGGCCCTACATCGTTTACTCATGGTGGAAGGTCGTTCCAGGAGGCGCTCACGGGTATACACAAAAAAGTTGACTCAGGGAAGGTGGTGAAGATTGATGATGACCTGGATATTCTTCAGAACTTGGTTGGCTTTGCTCTAGTGATGAGGTTTGTAGACCTGGTTACCCTTAAAAAAATTAACCTGATTCTGAAGGAGATGGATGCTGGGGAGAGCCGAGTACAGTATCTGGGGGGTTTGTCTGTGTTGGTTTCGTTTAAACAAAAAGAAGATGCGGAGAGGATTTTTTTGTTAGCCAAAGAGGACGCTAGCAACTTCACGCCGTCAGTCGTTGGGAAGGCCAGTCTATTGCTTTCGAACGATTAGCATGGATTAAAATTAAAGGTATTCCGGTGCATTTGCTGGATTACTCTGTTATTGATAAAGTCGCAGAGTCGTTTGGCAAGATCATGCATCGACCCCCTAGATCGGTAGAAGATGCGGATTTGTCGAGTGAGTTCATAGGGGTGTTGGTTGGTGAAGGGAAAAGGATTACTGAAGAGGTGACGATTTCCTGGCGTGATAGAAAATTTAAGGTTTGGGTTGACGAGGAGTCCGGTGACTGGGTGCCGGAATTTATTGATGTTAACCAAGATAACGGTTGTGATGTGGAGGAAGATGGGCCGGATCAAGAGGGTGAGGAGGATCGGGATTCGGATTCTGAAGAAGAGGATGACGGTGTAGAAGAGGTGGCCGGAAAAGATGCCAGAGACATTCCGGTGGTCGGAGAGGGGGAAACATTTAATGTCGACCCTCCATTACCGGTGGATAATTTGGAAACTGTTTCTGGCTCATTAAAGGGAGCTGAAGTTAAGGAAGGTAACTATATGGGGGATTTTATGCCAGGGAATGTTTTTGACTTTGAAAAAGATTTTGTTAATAGTGAAAATAACTCTTTTGGAATGGAAGGATTGGTTACTAAAATTAGTAAAAGGAAGAAAAAGCAGATCAATAATTTGGGCCTGGACAGTACTCTACTTCAATATTCTAGTAGTCTTGAGAGATCCAAAATTCTTAAGAAGCCCAAAGGTGGGGATAGTCCAGTTAACTTGGCTGAAGAGTTGGATAGCCCATCTGGGGCTGAGGATGTGCTCGATGAGTATAATGTTATTAATAAGGGGGTTAGTTGTCATTCGGCCAAAGGTGATGGACCAGATAACAATAATGTAAAGGTGAATGATCTTAATTTACACAGTGATGGTACTTTGGGAGCTACTCCCTCATCGTCTGTTAATAAAAATGGTTCGGACAAAGTAGAGTGTGCCGTATCTCCGAATGAAGCAATTAACAAAGAAGTAGAGGCGACTTTAAGAGTGGGGATTCTGCTGGGAGCTCAATTGCAGAATGAAAGAGTGTTGGTTCATGAAGCTATCGAAGGTGAAGGTTTACAAATGGGTTTTAAATGAATTTCCTCTCGTTGAATATTAGGGGATTGAGGGTCTCGGGTAAAGCTTCGTGGTCTAGGGGGCCGAGAAAAAAACATGGGGTGGAGTTTATGTGTCTTCAAGAATCGAAGGTGTCGGATATTACTAATCAGGAGGTTATTTCTCTTTGGGGTGATGGGGGTGTCGATTTTGATTTTGTTGATGCGAGCGGTAGATCAGGGGGGCTGGTGAATATATGGAATCCGAAGGTTTTTAAAAAGACTTCCTCCATTCAGAACAAGAATTTTCTGGTCACCTCAGGTACGTTTGTCGCAGACGGTTCTCTTATTAATATTATTAATGTCTACGCTCCTCAGCGAGCGGGGGCTAAAAAAAGGCTGTGGGATGATCTTACGGTTGTGGTGAGGGGTAGCAGTGGTTTGTCGATTCTTGTGGGTGATTTTAATGCCGTCCGTTTCCCGGAGGAACGCAGGAACTCGGTTTTTAATATTGGTGTTGCAGCTGACTTTAACAGGTTTATTGATGAGTTAGGCCTCTTGGAATATTTTATGAGGGGTTTTAAGTATAGTTTTTTGGCTGGTAAAAGGGTTGATCATAAGTTGAGCAAGATAGATAGGATTTTGGTTTGCAACGGTTTTTTCAATAGATGGCCGTCAGCATGTTTAAGGGCATTACCTAGAGCGCTTTCGGACCATTGTCCCCTGCTTTTAAATGTGGTTGATACTAATTTCGGGCCAAAACCTTTTAGATGGTTTAACTCGTGGCTTAGCAGGAAAGATTGTGAACAGGTTGTGACGGATACGTTAACTGATATTGTTGTTCAAGGTAAGCCGGATGAAGTTTTGAACGCTAAGTTTAGGATATTGAGAAATCGTCTTAAAGAGTGGTGGAAGGAAGTCATTAAAAAGGAAGGGGAACAGATGATCAAATATAAGAAAGAAATGGAAGAATTGGAAAGGGTTTTGGAGAGTAGGGATTTAGAGGAGGAGGAAGTATGGGTCCTAGAAGAATGTCGTAAAGGGGTTGGGTTTTTAAATCTTTGCCAAAATAGAGATTTAAAACAAAATTCTAGAGTGAGGTGGGCGATAGATGGTGATGAGAACTCGGCTTTCTTTCATGGGATTGTTAATGGGAGAAAGGCGTCTAACTCGATCCCGGGGCTTATGGTTGAAGGGGTTTGGATTTCGAAACCGTCTTTGGTTAAAAAGACAGTGTTCGGCCACTTTAGAAGACATTTTGCAGAAGTTAAGAAGGTTAGGCCTGCAGTTAGATGTGATAATATGAAGCGCCTTTCAGTGGAGGATGGTGATAATCTGATTCGGAGGTTTTCCAAAGAGGAGATTAAGGAAGCGGTTTTTGATTGTGGTTCCGACAGAGCCCCGGGTCCGGATGGTTTCAATTTCAGATTTGTTAAGTTTTTTTGGAGCCGGTTAGAAGAGGATTTCATTAAGTTATTTGATCATTTTCATGAGCATGGGGCGTTTAGTAGAGGGTGTAGCTCATCTTTTATTACTTTGATTCCCAAATCTAAAACTCCGGTGGGTTTGTCAGATTATAGACCCATTACCTTAGTGGGGATTATTAGTAAAGTCATTTCCAAGGTCCTTGCTAGTCGTATGAAGGGCGCTTTGGAAAAGACTATTTCGGGGACTCAGTCAGCATTCCTCAAGGGGAGATTTATTTTAGATGGTCCGCTTTTGATCAATGAGACTATTGGATGGTTGAAAAACACGGGTAAGAGGGCGTTTTTATTGAAGTTGGATTTTGAAAAGGCGTATGATAATGTGAACTGGGGTTTTTTATTGTCTTCTTTGGGTAATATGGGATTTCCGGGTAGATGGTGTTCTTGGGTCAAGGGTATTCTTGAATCGGCCCGTTCGGCGGTGTTGGTTAACGGGTCCCCCACGTTTGAGTTCCAATGTGAAAAAAGGGTTTGACAGGGTGACCCGTTATCTCCTTTTTTTTTTCTTGGTTGTCATGGAGGTGCTTCATTGTTTTATAGATAAAGCGGTTGGATTGGGAGAATTTAAAGGTGTTGATATAGGGAGCGGGGATAAGACGATATCCCACCTGTTCTATGCGGACGATGCCTTGATCGTTGGAGAATGGTCTAAGAGTAATGTGGATCAGGTTGCCAGAATTCTTCGTGTGTTTCATATGTGTTCAGGTTTGAAAATTAATTTACATAAATCCTATATTTATGGTATTGGTGTGATTGAAACGGAGGTGGAGAGCTTGGCAACTCTTCTTGGGTGTAGGGTGGGTTCTTTGCCTTTTGATTATTTGGGGATTCGGGTCGGGGCCAATATGAACCGGGTTTGCCATTGGAATACGGTCCTTGAAACCATTCAAAACAGGCTTTCTTCTTGGAAGGCGAAGACTTTATCTATGGGGGGTAGGTTGACTCTTATAAAGTCGGTTCTTTCGAGTTTACCAATTTACTATCTATCCCTCTATAAGGCTCCAGTACTTGTATTGGAACAAATGGAGAGATTAATGAGGAATTTTTTGTGGGCCGGTTCGGATGATATAAAAAAGTTTCATTGGGTTGCTTGGGATGAAATTACTAAAACCAAAAAAGAAGGAGGGTTGGGTATTTCAAGGATGGTGGATGTTAATTTGGCGCTTCTAGCTAAATGGGCTTGGAGATTTTCTTTAGAGGTAAATTCTAAATGGAGAGGCATCATTGAAGCGATTCATGGTGGTAGGGGCCTGTGGAGCTTTCTCCCGGTCAAGAGATCTATTCCGGGTTGCTGGAAGTCTATCGTTAATGTACTGGATAAAGTCCGTCTCCCGGATAAATCTTTGCACCAAATGATTAGAGGGACGGTTGGGAATGGGACTGTTGTTCGTTTTTGGTTTGATATTTGGATTGGCGATGTGACATTGAAGAACAGATGGCCTTGCTTATATAGTTTAGATCGAAACAAAGGGTGCAGGGTCATGGACCGGTTTAAACCGAATGGGGTAGGGCTGCTGTTTGCAGGTAATTGGAGGAGACAACCTAGATCAGTTGAAGAATTATCGGAGATGCAGGATCTGGTGCGCCTCTTACACGGGTTTAAACTTACCGATAGAGAAGACAGGTGGGTGTGGATTGATGGGGCTAAGGGTCCTTTCTCGGTGGCCGATTGTAAAAGAATTTTAAAATCTAATGTTCCAGCGGTTAATGGGTTCTCTTTGAAGTGGGAAGCTTGGGTCCCGTTAAAAATCAATCTTCTTTCGTGGCGGGCCGGTAGGTATAAACTGCCTACTAGGGTGGCGTTGATACGACGTAGAGTCAACATTCCAGATTCGCTATGTCCTTTTTGCAGCCTGTGTGACGAAGACGTTAATCACTTGATGGTTGGGTGTGGTCTCGCATACGGCGTGTGGAGTTCGATATGCAAGTGGTGTAAGTTAGACCCATTCTTTGCTTATGATTATGACGATGTGTTAAAGTTATATAAAAATGTGCATGCTGGCAAGTGGCGGAAAAAGATCGTTAGAGGCATTGTAATGACTACGGCTTGGGCTATTTGGAACGCTAGGAATGAGAAGATATTTCGAAACAAAGATATCAAAGTGGCGGATGTCGTGGCTGAGGTGAAGTCCAAGACTTTTTTATGGCTAAAGTATAGGTCGAAATATAAAGACATTGTTTGGAATGATTGGGCTTCCTATCCGTTGTACATGTGTATTTAGTTTTGGCGGTTCTCGGTTTTGAGGGCTTGCCGTTTTTTAATGAAAGTTAATGTTCAAAAAAAAATATAAAGTCCACTCGTTTTTAGATCTACACGATTTAATTTTAAACATTATTGTTACACCCTCAAAATCCACATGCATGAGTATTACCGCGAGACGTGTGAGTAACCAGGATCATGCCACCAATCATATTGAATAAATAATTTAAGTAGATAAAGACCCATCACCATCAGTACAATTAGTGACTAAGTACTTAAAAGACCAAGACAAATTTTAAGTATCAGCGGAAGCATAAAGTTTAAAACCCAATTAAAAGTTAAAAGTTCATAATGTTTCATAAGAACCCAACAACGGTTCTTCGCCACAACGACTCTTCCTCCGTGCAAACTCCAGCAAAGTACCTAGCGACCTTCAAAGCATGTAGTAGTATGTGTTACGCCCTAACATGTTTAAACCCAAAATTTGCAGCGGAAAGCACATAATTAAAATTTCTTTAATGATATTCTTTCTTTCACTTAAATACATAAATCCATTTCTAAAATTTGATTGACAACTATCAAACATATATCGGATTAAGTGACCACATACACACCCACGTACAATCCATGTCTTGACTCGATCTTCGACCGCGTACAATTCTTGGTGAAACATCCAAAATCCTGAACAACCTGCAGTCACCACATTCGATCTCATCAATAGTAACCGGTAACATAATACAAAATATTAACACATGCATAATAAAGCGTCCACATATCATGCTTTCTCTTATACTAGCTCCTTCATCCATCCATTCCATCACTCGCATCGAATTGCAGAGTCAACCTTTACTTCCATTGTTAACCTGCCTATGTTTCACATTAATTCTCAATAGAAAAACGGTTAGTATCATTAACTTCCTTTCATATGGGCGTGTCCTCAAATATGCATAACTCGTCTTATTCATTCAAGCATATAATTAAATACCTCTCTCAAGCATGTATTCATTTTCTATTCACACCCGTACCTACAATTTGCATCCTGCATATATAACTCCTTAATTCATCTTTATGCATAATTCATTGTGTAAATTCCGTTTCTTACCCAAACTTAATCGAATCTCTTTCTTTAACCACTTCCGACTTATTTCCACTAAAACTTAACTTAGTAACAACAACAATTCATAATTTCTCATATTACATTCAATAATTACCATATATCATAATCACATTACCAAACAAAAGAGTAAGTTCGGAGTTCACTTACCTCGTGCGTCCGAGTTCGAGCATAGCTTCCGTGTTTATCCTTGGCCCGTTGCCCTTCCATGCTTGTGTCCGCGTTGACATGACTCCTAACCGTACATGTCATTACATTCACATTCTTGTTAGCATATATGATTGTGCGTATGAACGTTCATATCAATTTCATATCTCACGTATGACTTTCATTAATCAATTTAAACAAGCATAAAGCATACTCAACATCAACCTAACATAATCTTCACATGAACTATATCTAAAATACATTCCTCATGTTAGTTTACTATCAATTTCATTAATACCACTTTCTATACATGTTTGCCCATTAATTGCATACAATTTCACATATTATTGTCATTTAGACATTTCATCAAACACTTGGTGTGCGTATCACTTTTTAAGCATAATGTACAAGTGCTTTAAGCATGTTCTTCCCTAATTCATCTTATGAACCATCACATTCAAGCAAAATCTCATAATCATAAATTCCACATCAAATTTATCTATTTAAGTCTATCATATAACACCTTATACATCACAAGATCACACTATAACATCTACAAGTTCATCTTGATCATCATCTTCACACTCATGCAATGGGTTTCATTCTAAATCACCCAATTACTTGAAATTATTCATAACACAAGTTCTATTTGGTGTTTCTAACACCTCTACAAGCTTAATTGCATACAAATTCATGGATTGATCATAACCCACTTCAAACAAGATCATCAAATCTAAGTTTTGAGACATACCTTACGATCCCCTTGTGGAGGTGATCGTTAATTCATGTTCGGTTGTGAATTTGGGCTTCGTTTAGCCTTTCAATTTGGAGAATTTGTGAAGTTTAGGGTTTTGGCTCCATGGGAGCCCTCCCCTGCTCGTTGATGAACACACACGATGTGTGTGTATGTATGTGTGTGTTTTCTTTTTAATAAAACAACTTTCAAGTTGTTCACTTTGGTCCCCTCATGTTTCGTTTTAATTAAATAAGGCTACAACCCTTCGTTTAATACCAACGATACTAATATTCAACTAGGTTAATTATTCCTAGTTAATAATTATTTACGGGTTCACTTTTACCCCTAACGGTATTTTTATCCGTTCCTCTATATTAACCGGGTTTAAATTACTAAACCCATTTTTGGGGTGTTACAGTATGTCAACAAAAAGTGTGCGAGTTTACAATTTATCAGTGTTGTTCCAAAAACTTAGGTTGTTAAATTACTCTGTTTTATAAAACATGTCATGGGGAGCTACCCCATCTTTTTAAGCTACCAAACTCGTGCGATACCGAAACTAACTATAGTCATGTTTGTATGTCACATCCCCAAAATACCACATGCGAAAACCCCCGCGAGGCGTGTGACGTACCAGGATCTACCCACTAATCACATTGAACTAACAGTGATAATAACAAATAAAATTTCCATTCAATGCAATTAGCATAATTCAAAACATTTGTTTAAAACCAAATATGTTCAGCGGAAGCATAAATTATTGTTTAATAAGTTTAACATCCTATCGTTTGAAGATTCATCACATCAATTGTCTTCCCAAATGTCATGACCCCTCACCACTCCAGCTTCCTAGACTGCAAGTTCCATACAAGTATCTATCGACCTGCAAGCATGCAGAAAACGTGTATCAGCATAAAGCTGGAGAGTTCACAGTTTTGTTTATCCGTATATTTGTAAGTGTTTTGTTCAAAGACATGTTGCTAATAACTAGATACCACAGTGACGTCAGTTTGTTTACCCTTTCCCAATGCCTATCAAAATTGGTCGAGTGGTTAAGGTCATTAGTTCACGCACGTCCTCCCCGGTATGGTGTGAGGTTGTCAAGCCTAATAGCGCTATCAACTAATACCCCGTTGCCTCTCCAACAACTAGTTCGGTAGTAGATGAGACTTAAGTGATAGAGTTGAGTTTATTAAGCAACATCAAGATTTAACCAAATAATAAAAGTATTCCTCCCTGGAATATCAGTTTGTTTGTCCTTCCCGGAGCATGCTTGTAAAAGAGCAGTGAACTCACCTTAGTTTTGCTAGGTAAGTTAAGTTACTTTGTTCAAAGTTGGTCAACCAAGTCCTAACACGGTTACCAATAAAAATCAGTTTTGTATACCAGTAGTCACGTATTCTTTACATACATTAAACAAGTATCGTATAAAAAATACACGTATCAACTTTCATACGGGTCTTAACAGTTAATCACACAACATAACAGTCTACTAACATAACATCGTCAAGCCCAAGAAAACATGAGGCCCATATAAGTGTGTGGTCTGGTTTCAATTGTACGGCCCAGTAACACGTATGGCCCAACAAGTTGTGAGAACCATGATAACTCCTACTTCCCGTGTGAGTTGGGCTACAATTTTTTTGCACAAACTAGATAAAAATATTATAAACACATTTATAAGAAGCCAAAAAAAAGCCAAATTGGTAGTTACGCCTGATGTATGTTTTATTTACGCCTAATATAAATTTTGTTACGACGATAAATTTTTTTTTTACACCTGATGTAATTTTTTGCATGTGACATTTTTTTTTTCTATTTTTCTATTGCTGAAACAAGTGATTTTTTTAAGAGTTTTGAGATTTTTTTTGGGAAAAACCTTTTGGAAGACTTAGTTCTTATAGTTCCCACAACTTAATGTGGTTCTCATTTTACCCCTTTTCCTATATATATGTGTGTATATATATATTAAAATAATATTATATTCATGATTATATCACTTCAATATTATTAATAATTAATATAGTAGTTATCTATTTATCTCTACTTTAATAAAAAAAATTATCGAAAGAAGATGAGATAACAAAATATTATATAATATATATTGTAAAAATATATATAAATAGAAGATGAGATAACAAAAAAAAATTATACAATTTATGTTGTAAAAATTTATCCAAAGAAGATGAGATAGCAAAAAAATTAGATTTTGAACAAGATAATATAAATTTTGATAACACTTTTCAAAAATAAGATAATATAAATTTTGAAATAAAATACTTAAATGCATTATTTAAAATGAATAATGTTATATTTTCTTTAATTTTGTATGTATAGTTCATATTAGGATTATATGTATTCGTATCAAAATTATATATATTATGTGTGATACAAGAAACAATATGAAATATAAAAAAAAATCAGAATTTATTACAATTTTGTTCCTTGAACACAATCAACCTCAACAATAACACATTTACTTAAAAAATCATTCAAGTTTATATAGATGGAAAACACAATTTTTCCAAAAAACTCTATCAATTCCATGATTATTTAAAGGACTCTCATTTTCTATCATCATGACTCATGTAATACATACATGAATTTTTTTTATAGTGTAAAATATCATATTTTTAAGAATACGGCCTCCACCGATTTGGATTTTTAGAGTCTGGCCCCCACCGAGTTTCTATTCAAGCTCCGCCACTGGTTTAAATAAAATACAAAACCGAAACCGAACCGTTAAATTAATTAGTTCTCCGAAAATACAAAACCAAACCGTCAATTTTTTGTATGGTCTGGTTAGTTTAGTTCGTTATATAGGTTAATTTGGTTTCAGCTTGGTTAAACGGTTTTCAGCTCAACCTATTATCCTCTCTTTGTTTTTTTTTTTAACTTGACACACTTCACTGGTGGCTTATAAAAACATCAATACATGTTTGTAAATTTGGTGTCCTATCTTTTATGTGTTTGTGTGAGAGACAATTCCATCATCCATGGGTTCAACACAAGAAAACCAGCCACATGTGGTGTGCGTACCACTCCCAGCACAAGGTCACATTAACCCAATGTTAAAACTTGCTAAACTCCTCCATTCCAAAGGCTTTTTTATCACCTATGTTAACAGTGAGTTCAACCACCAACGCCTTCTCCGATCTGTGGGCTCCGACGCCTTACACGATCTCCCTTCCTTCCACTTTGAGACCATTTCTGACGGTCTTCCACCACCCGAAAACCTCGATGCCACCCAGGATGTTTCATCTACACTCAATTCACTGCATGAAACAGGTTTAGGTCCATTTAAAAGTGTCCTCTCTAAAGTGAGTACCCTTTATTCACCGGTCACTTGCATCGTCGCCGACTTCCTTATGGGTTTCACACTCCCTGCCGCCGAGGAATTGGGTATCCCGGCAGTTCTCTTCTGGACATCTGGGGCTGGTTCTCTCATATGTTACGATCAGTACCCAAATCTTATACAAAAGGGTTTGATGCCCCTCAAAGGTAAACATTTTATCAATTTATTGTATAACTAAGTTATACATGTTTCTGATAAACAAGCTATAAAATTTCCGAAGATAGATAAAATATATATCTCAGAACAATATTGGAGACAAAGTTGTTTGTAATCATAAATTGTATAAATTCATGTGAATATACGGTTGGTTAACGGTATATTGTGTTCTATTTTCTGGAAAGGAAGATTTTTTTTAGATTAAATAAAATATATGACTCGACCTATTTTCGGGTACATAAACGAAAAAATGTTTAGAAAAATAATCATCCCATTGTTGTTTTAATTGTGGAAAGTTCTTTACAAGATTTCACAATTTGCCACTCAAATTTACCAACGACTAATCTAGCGACAAATTACGATCAGAAGCGTGACCATCACGAAAATAGCGACTACTACATATCCTGTCGCAAAACGTGTTGCTTTTTTCTTATTCCAGGAAACAGTTTGAAAATTTGAAAACGTGTATAAACTATTTCAATAAATCGATGAAATACTTCATCACAAGGTGCACTACGGATTTCAATAAACTAATATTTGTCAGAAAAGATAATCATTTATGAAACAATGTTCTATATTTAGTTTACTCTTTTTAATTATAAGTTTCACATACTTGGTGCTAACTTGTATCAAATTTTCTTTTTCTATACAGATCCGAGTTATTTAGTAAATGGGTATTTGGATACGGTTGTTGATTTTATCCCTACCATGCCCGGTATACGTCTAAAGGACATTCCACCTTTTGTTAGAGTTGTCCATCCTGGTGACGAGTTTATGGTTGGATTTTCGCAAAGGGAAATAGAGAGAGCGAAATCAGCATCGGCCATTATTTTCAACACTTTTGATGAGCTAGAATATGATATTCTAGACACGCTCTCTTTAATGTTTCCCCTTTGCTATGGTATAGGTCCTGTGCATCTACTTGAGACAAATAATGTTGACAGGTCTCTATTGGTGTTTTAAACTAAATATAGGTATAGGGGTCGTTATGTAATTAGTAGTTAGTTAGTTTTATGTTGTAATTAGATTAGTTAGTAAGTACGAGGACCGGAAGCGACAAGATGAAAGTTTGTAACCTACAAACTTAATCAAGCGACATCTCCAGGAGACATACCTGTTCAGATCGACGCCTACATCACAAGAACGCATGGACGTGATTTTTTCTAAGAGACACACCTCTTCAAGATCAATCTCAACCACAAGTTCAAGAATCGCAACCGTTCGTGAAGAGACACGTCTCTACAATCGCATCTATTCGTATAGTATATATAGGGTTCATGTATGTCAATTGTATTCATCACTTTTCATTCAATACAAGCAAGTTTATTATTCTTGATTCTCAATTCTTTTATATTCATACCTGTGATTTGCATGTTCGATTACCAACAGTGGTATCAGAGCATCAGTTTCAAATCTGGGAAAAGCAAGAAGCCGATTGAATCAGAGAATCATTAATAGATCAAGGGTAGAAAGGCAGCGGCTTAATCGATTAAGGAAAAAGGTTGGAGGTGCACAATCAAAACTCGGAAATCAAATTCCGTTTCTGTGCAATTGATGATCGAAAAAAGAAGAGGCAAGAAGGAATCAATTTTGCAAAATACGTTTGTTGGTTAGGTCTTATTCTTCTCAAAATTAAAGTTTTGAATTCTTTATTATTTACATACTTCAAGATTGAAAGCAAAAGTCAAACAACATTCTGATTGCTTTTCAATTTTTCAAAGAATTTAAAAACATAAATCTTATTTTAGTGTTGAAAGAAACAAATTGGTTCCCATCATTAGTTTATGATTTTTTGAGAAAAGAAATCAAGTTTTTTTTGCATGTCGAAAAAAGTGATCATTAGCATGTTTTTTAAAATAAAGCAAGTCAATTTTGAATCATAAACGATACGTATAGCAAGAAATCGAACCCGTATCGGTTCTAGCAAGTCAAACCGATTCTTGGTTCAAATAGCAAGTTCCGGATCGTTTAGTTCAAAATAGCAAGTAGCACGTCGAATCATCACGATTCAGTCTAGCAAGAAACGGCCATTCTTGGTCAAAGCAAGAAAAAGCAAGTACAGCGGGTCGATCAAATTAAGTCCAATTAGCAAGTTGGTTGGATATTTTTTATCACTCGCAATAGCAAGTTAGCAAGAATCTGATCAGCAAGTCGGTCAGAACCTGATTAGCAAGTGGGTCAGGGTACATAAAAAATCTGATTAGCAAGTCGGTCAGAAACGCAAGAACCTGGTTAGCAAGTTGGCCAGACGCAAGTACTAAGTAAGAAATTTGATCTACACGGTCCAGAAAAGGATCATCCGATCACAAGCAAGATAGGCAAGAAAAGCAAGGCGAGAAAGAAAGGAGGCATGACAGAAAAAGAAGGAAACGCATCAACGTCACTCCACGAGCAAGGGAATGTATCTCTTCAATGCCCAAAATTGAAAGAGACGAATTACACCCAATGGGCAGTTATGATGGAAACAATCTTGAAGGCATATAGTCTTTGGGAAGCAGTTGTTTCAACGGAAGGGATAAATGAAAAGAAGGCGCACACAACGAAAGCACTTATCTTCCAAACGTTACCGGAAGATGTTTTAATGCAAGTTGCTCAGTACGAAAAAGCAAAGGAAGTATGGGATGCAATCAAAGTTCGTTATCTCGGAGCAGATATGGTTCAGAAAGCACGTCTACAAACTTTGAGGAGCGAATTAGAAGTTTTAAAGATGGATGAGAACGAAACAGTAAGTAGTTTCGCAAGCAAGTTGAGTGGTATAAAAGCCAAATTTAAAACTCTCGGTACCACTATCAAAGACAAGAAACTCGTAAGGAAATTACTCATCTCCGTTCCGAAGAAGTTTCTACCCATCGTGGCAAATATCGAACAATATTCGGAAATAGACAAAATGCCATTTGAAGAAGCAGTGGGAAGAATAATAGCTTTTGAAGAACGTCTCAAAAGTCAAGACAAGCAAGAAGATAATAATCAAGGAGGACTCATGTCACGGCCCCCGACCCGGTTTGACCCGTTTCAGGAGCCGCGGGACAGAAAATACTGCGGTATTGATTTAATTTGAGTTTAACAGCGGAAACAGGATCGCTTAAAGCTAAAACTTTTCCCTGATTATTTTATTTCACAATTCGGGATAAAACCTCGATTATTTATAATAGTATGTTTTTACTATAAAGCGTGATATTACAAAAGTATTTATTTATTTTATATTGAGCCACTATCAGTAAGCTTTGAAATACTCCCCAGCACTTTTCCTGAATTACAACAGATCACCTGAAACATGTTTGAAAAAGGTTTTGTCAGCGGGAAATACTGAGTGAATCATTCTATTTACTAAAATGACACATTTGTTATAATTTACAGTATTAAGAGCGATTACAATGTTTCTGATATCAATCCAACTACCCACAGTATTTGTCACTCGAATCTTTACGGTGACTGTGGTCATATCACCATTGGCTGCCCCAATGAATGACGAATATCACTAAATTTAGGTTCGCCCACCTAAAGTGATAAAACTGTAATACTGTGCACAATACCCCACATACCGACTGTAATTTGGTGATTACAAAGACTTAATCCCCGTAATTATAACTTTGAAATAAAACACTTTTGTAAATAGATTTGATAAAAAGAGAGAATGACTCACATTGCTGATTTAATATGGTCAGAGTCTAATCTATGATTTAGCCTTGTTAACCTAATATAAATACAATGCACACAAAACTGGGTTAGTAATCAATCCAGCAATTACGATAATTTACGAGATCAAATTATCACAATGAATGTCAAAATGCAATACTTTGTCCATCGAATTAACGATGATCCATTGAATTAACAATGAACGACAATGTATAATACTTTACCCATCGAATTAACGATGATCCGTTGAATTAACAACGAACGATAAAGTATAATACTTTACCTATCGAATTAACGACAATCCGTCAAATTAATGACGAACGATAAAGTATAACCCTAATGTGGGCGGCATTTAAACATGCATTGGATATCTTGATCATCGAATAAATGAATCGTAGCAGCGATTGTGCTAATACCCTGTTTTGTAGCAGAATTTCGATACCCGGAGGTATAATTTCGGAATAACAGATCGAACTCAGTGTATTTGTGAGAATTTGGTCGACGTAAAATGTTCAGAAAACGACTGCCAATGTCTGCTATTTATAGGTAAATTTTTACTAGCTTACGGACCGTAAGCTTGTCAACGTTGCGGTCCGTATGACTGCTTACGGACCGTATGGTTGAGAGTGTTGCGGTCCGTATGGAATCAAAATAGGCTATAGGGTAGCCACGACTGAAACTAGCTTAGCTGAGTTGTAAATTTCGAAATTCAGTAACTTGACAACAAATTTTAAGGATAATTATCCACTAGGGTTTACCCCCCTTGAGTTTTAGGGGCCCTAATCCTGATTCTGAAAATTATGAAATTTTCAGGGTTTGTTCAGAATCACTTGAGTCTCTCAATTAGGGTTTCCTTTTTGACTAATTAATACATTAAATAGTACTTTTGATGAGAGTTGTTACATTCTACCCACCTTAAGAAAAATCTCGTCCTCGAGATTTACTGGAATAAGTGTGGATACTTTTTCTTCATTTCTGACTCCAATTCCCAAGTGTATTCAGCTCCCCTCTTTGAATCCCACTTGACTTTAACTAGCACTAGGCGTTTGTGTTTGAGAAACTTGATCTTTCGATCCTCAATTTGAAGAGGTTTCTCAACAAATTTCAACTTTTCGTTTACCTCTATATCTCGAAGAGGTACTACCAGAGATTCATCTGATAAGCATTTCTTGAGATTGGATACATGAAATACATTATGTACTCCAGATAATTCTTCTGGTAATTGTAAACGATAAGCTACTGGTCCTATACGTTGGATCACTGAAAATGGTCCTACGTACCTTGGACTTAGCTTTCCTTTCTTTCCAAATCTGACTACTCCTTTCCAAGGAGAAACTTTCAACAATACTCTGTCTCCAACTTGGAATTCTAACGGCTTACTTCTATTGTCTGCATAACTTTTCTGGCGATCTCGAGCCGTCTTCAATCTTTCCTTGATTTGAGTAATCTTATCGGTTGTTTCTTGCACTATTTCAGGTCCTGATAACTGACTTTCTCCTATTTCTGCCCAGCAAACTGGGGTTCTGCACTTTCTTCCATACAGTGCCTCGAATGGAGCAGTATCAATGCTTGAATGATAACTATTGTTATAGGAGAATTCAATTAATGGTAAATGATCATCCCAACTTCCACCAAAGTCTATTACACATGCTCGGAGCATGTCTTCTAGAGTTTGGATTGTCCTTTCACTTTGTCCGTCTGTTTGTGGATGATATGCAGTGCTTAAATTTAGTCGAGTTCCCATAGCTTGCTGGAAACTTTTCCAGAAATGAGAAGTAAAACGACTATCTCTATCCGAAACAATGGAGAGTGGAACTCCATGTAAGGATACAACTTCATCTACATACAATTTAGCCAGTCTTTCCATACTAAAGGTTTCTTTCATAGGTAGAAAGTGAGCTGATTTGGTTAATCGATCCACAATTACCCAAATTGCATCATTACCTTTTCTGGTTTTGGGTAACTTAGTAACAAAATCCATTGTTATAAGTTCCCATTTCCATACTGGCATCTCTAACTGTTGTAGTAGTCCTGAAGGTTTCTGATGTTCTGCCTTGACTTGTGAACAAGTAAGACATTTAGAAACATAACTGGCTATGTCCCTTTTCATTCCTATCCACCAGAAATTCTTCCTTAAATCTTGGTACATCTTATTGTTTCCTGGGTGAATAGTGTACCTAGATTTATGAGCTTCTTCTAAAATCTTAGGTCTTAAGTCTCCCTGCTTAGGTACCCAGATTCTACTTTTAAGGAATCTCCAAATTCCATCTGCTCCTGGTTCTAATTCCTTGATTCGTCCTTTCATTCCTTCAGCATCATCCTTGATTGCTGTAGTTTGAACATTCTTCAATTGTTCCATTAAATCTATTTGTAGATTTAATCTGAGAGCACGAACCCTTCGTTGTTTCTCATAATACTTACGACTTAAGGCATCTGCAACTACATTTGCCTTTCCTTCGTGATACTGAATATCACAGTCGTAGTCACTTAAGATTTCCATCCATCTTCTTTGCCTCATGTTTAACTCTTTTTGCCCAAATATATATTTTAAACTTTTGTGGTCAGTGTAGATAGTAAATTTACTTCCGTAAAGATAATGTCTCCAAATCTTAAGAGCAAAAATTACGGCTCCTAATTCTAAATCATGAGTTGTATAATTCTCTTCGTGCTTTTTCAATTGCCTTGATGCATACGCAATTACCTTCTTGCGTTGCATAAGCACACACCCAAATCCTAATTTTGAAGCATCACAATATACCTCAAAATCTTCAGTTCCTTCTGGTAAGGCTAAGATTGGTGCATGGGTTAGTTTCTGTTTCAAAATCCTAAAGGCTTCTTCCTGTTTAGGTCCCCACTCAAACTTAGTGGCTTTACAGGTTAACTTAGTTAATGGTACGGCTATCTTGGAAAAATCCTTAATAAACCGTCTATAGTACCCAGCTAAACCTATAAAACTTCTAATTTCCATTGCTGTTTGTGGAACCTTCCACTTAGTAATTGCCTCTATCTTAGCAGGATCTACATGAATACCTTCATGATTCACCATGTGTCCTAAAAATTGTACTTCCTTTAGCCAAAATTCGCATTTCGAGAATTTGGCGTACAACTTTTCTTTTCTTAACAAAGTTAAGAGTGCATGAAGATGTTCACAATGTTCTGTCTGACTTTTGGAATAAATAAGTATATCGTCTATGAAAACAATTACAAATTTATCCAAATACGGTTTACAGATCCTATTCATCATGTCCATGAATGCTGCAGGTGCATTCGTTAACCCGAAGGGCATGACTGTAAACTCGTAATGACCATACCTAGTCCTGAAAGCAGTTTTAGGTATGTCTTCTTCTTGTACCTTCAATTGATGATATCCAGAGCGTAAATCTATCTTAGAAAAATATCTAGCTCCCTGAAGTTGATCAAAAAGATCATCAATCCTAGGTAATGGATATCGATTCTTAATTGTAACCTTATTCAATTCCCTGTAATCGATACACATTCTCATTGAACCATCCTTTTTCTTTACAAACAACACTGGCGCTCCCCAAGGGGATGAGCTAGGTTGTATGAATCCTTTACTTAGTAATTCATCTAATTGCTTTTTCAATTCTAACATTTCTGTGGGTGCTAACCGATAAGGTGCTTTGGCTATCGGTGTAGTTCCTGGAATTAAATGAATCCTAAATTCTACTTCCCTATCTGGAGGTAACCCTGGTAAATCTTCTGGAAATATATCAGAGTATTCCGATACTACTGGTATTTCTTTCAGATCTTTTCCCTTAGTGCTAATGATTACTGAAATCATATACACTATTCCTTGTTTTCGTTCATAATTAGCAACTTTCATTACTGATATGAACTTCATGGGTTTCCGTGGTTTATCTCCTGTAATCCTAATCATTTCTCCGGTAGGTGATTGAATTTCTATGGAATTCTGATCACAAAGGATTCTAGCATGGTTGGCTACTAACCAATCCATTCCTAATACAACATCAAATTCAGCTAAATTCATCGGCAATAGTCTTGCAGAGAATTTATGTCCTAAAAGTTCTATGTTTCCTTCTTGCAACATTTTGTCTATTTTAACTGAATTTCCGTCTGCTGTTTCAACGGTAAAAATCTGCCTAATATTGGTTAAAGGTAAACTAAGAGCTTGACAGAATGAAGTATTTATAAAACTTTGGTTTGCACCAGAGTCAAATAATACTTTTGCATAGACGTTGTGAACTAGGAACGTACCCGCTATCACATCTGGAATAAGTTCTGCTTCTTGTGTGGTCAGCTGAAATGCCCTGGCATTCTTCTTAGTAGTTCCTTCGGTTGCCTTAGGTTTGTTATCTACTGGTTTGACCAATTTAGGACATTCCGTTTTATAATGCCCCGCTTCTCCACAATTAAAACAGATTACTGTTTTCTTTTTGCAGTTCTCCTCACGATGTCCTACAGCTTTGCAAAAATTGCAAGTGATATCGCATCTTCCATAATGCTTCTTTTTGCATTTCCTGCAGAATGACAGACCTGTAGATTGCCCTGTTCCTTTTCTCTTGAAGTTGTTATTATTACCCACACGAAATCCTTGGGTAATTTTCTGAGCTATTGCCTTCTTTCTATCTTCATCTCTTGTGCGCACCAATTCATCAGTCAGAGTGTTGGCTAATTCTACCGCATCGTCAATAGTGCGAGGTCTCGCAGCTTTAACAATATTGCGGATTTCGCTTATTAGCCCCAAAATATAGTGAGAAATGAGTACCGGTTCTGGCGAAGCCAATGTTGGTACCACTCTAGCATATTCGAAGAATGTCGAGGTATATCCGCGGCAATCCACACTCATCATTCGATGATTTAGAAATTTATTCGCCATCTGTTCTTTCTCATACTCAGGACAGAATTTTCTTTCCACCAAACCTTTAAATTCTTCCCAAGTCATAGCATAAGCTATTGCTCTTCCTTTTGATTGTAACACAGTATTCCACCATTCGAGTGCTCCTTCTTTGAATAGATTGGATGAATACATGACTTGATCATCTTTACCACATTTACTTATTGCAATAACTGCTTCGGTTTTCTCTAACCAACGCAGTGATGCAGTTGCTCCTTCATTGCCTGCAAATTCAGTGGGTTTACAAGCAATGAATTCTTTGAAAGTGCAACCAGGCGTTGCAGTTTTCATTTTCTTAGGAAATGGAGCTTGATGTGGTTCCTTATTCTGGTTAACATGATTATTGCCTCCATTTACACTATTACTGAAATTATCTTCAGTAATCTGTTTACTAGGAACAATTTGTTGCGGTTCGATCGGATTCTTGATAGCAGCAACGAATGCTGGAATAGCATTGGCTATCCCTTGAGCCACAATGTTTTCGATATCTTGCCGAGTCATATATTGATCTCTTGAATGTTGTTCAGAATGATTAACTTTATTAATAGGTTCATTACCACTGTTTGCCATCTGATAATGTATATATATAAATTTTATTAGTAACTGACAAATAATAATTATATACAAATAATCAGAAGATTTTATAATACAGATATAGTCAAAACAATCGATCTTTCGATTTCATTTATATATCTATTATGCATCATTACTCACAGATATCATACAAAGTTTTATTGATTATTTACAGACTAACTTTATTAGTACTATTATACAACTACCATTTTATCTTTCGTCACTTGCTGTTAAAAACGCATTTCCCTCTCGTCATACTTCCAAGCAATCTGTCCACCTATCTCCCTCATTCTATTTCCCATATCAAACAACTCTTCGCCAAAGTGGCGAAGTTCGGCCATATTTTCAGTGCTCATGGGTGGATTAGGTAATGGTTCTGGATCGAATTGTGGAAGAAAAGTGTAAGGATCATTGACAATATTTTGAAATTGCCAATCGTTTGTCCACCATTCGTCCATTCCTATGGGTTGGGAGTGGACTATTGGATCGGGAATTGCTGCTGGTTCCCAATTCATAGGGAATTGGTTTTCAATAGGATAAGCAAAAAGATTTGTCTGGACAGGCTGAATTGTCTCACAGTTTTCTAACAGAAAATCTATCTCATCCTGAAAAGTTCTTTCCTGGGTTGGATTGGAACTCTCCCCGATTTCTCTCTGAGCTGGTATAGACCCTTGCCCAACTTCCATTATTACTTCTTTAGTAATTTCCTCTATTTGTAATTCTACCTCCTTATCCTTCTTTTTGTTTCCAGTTTCCATTTCTTGCGGTTTGGAATTCTCTCCAGTTATGACTTCTTTTCCCTTTTTCAAAGGATTACTTATTTTGGGCAGTTTCTTGGCTGGCTTCTTCTTACGGATTTTCCTCCATCCCACATAAGTTCTTTTCTTCTGTTTTGGCTTGCTCAGGGGTGGAACCTTGAATTCTACTGGTTGTTCAACATCAGGATAGTAGCTAATATATTCTTTGGAAGCTTCAACAGTTACAGGATACAGATTAAGATTCTGAAAATCTTCGGTTATCTCACTCATGCTGATGTAGCATATATGCAAAATGCATAAAATACTAAGTTAAAATTTACAAATAAACTTTGTAATTTATTCCACACAGTGTACTAGTTGATTTACAAAATAACTGACAACCACACTTAGGTTTCAAATTTTATTTATCACACAAGGTTTCTAGATTTATGAGAGTAGGGTGCTAATCTTTAAAGATGTATATTTTCTGCTACAGTAGCTAGCATATATAAATTTGCCCATTTCTCATCTAGTTTATCTTCCCAAGGTGATTTATCAATTACTTCCTGAGTTTCCCGTTTAATCCTCTTTTCTTGGATTTTCTCTTTACTTTTCTTAATAATCATTTCCCTCCTTCGAGGAGAAAGTGATTCCTCGTATTGTGCCTTACGCACGAATATTCCTTCTTCAGGAATTTCAGACTGACTTGAGGATTTGGTTCGGGATGAACTTCCTTTTTCATTAGATGATTTCTCTAATTTAAGATAAATGCTTGACAGCTTTTTCTTACCCATACTGTAACTAACAATTAATCAAATAGTCAGTTAATAATACAAATAATCACATAATAGTAATCAGGAAAAATTTAAGTATTTCTAAATACTTAATCAGTTTAACCCAGTGGCTGTAATCAGGAAAAATTTGAGTATCAGCTTAACCCAGTGGCTGTAATCAGGAAAAATTTGAGTATCAGCTTAACCCAGTGGCTCTGATACCACCTTTTTCTGTCACGGCCCCCGACCCGGTTTGACCCGTTTCAGGAGCCGCGGGACAGAAAATACTGCGGTATTGATTTAATTTGAGTTTAACAGCGGAAACAGGATCGCTTAAAGCTAAAACTTTTCCCTGATTATTTTATTTCACAATTCGGGATAAAACCCCGATTATTTATAATAGTATGTTTTTACTATAAAGCGTGATATTACAAAAGTATTTATTTATTTTATATTGAGCCACTATCAGTAAGCTTTGAAATACTCCCCAGCACTTTTCCTGAATTACAACAGATCACCTGAAACATGTTTGAAAAAGGTTTTGTCAGCGGGAAATACTGAGTGAATCATTCTATTTACTAAAATGACACATTTGTTATAATTTACAGTATTAAGAGCGATTACAATGTTTCTGATATCAATCCAACTACCCACAGTATTTGTCACTCGAATCTTTACGGTGACTGTGGTCATATCACCATTGGCTGCCCCAATGAATGACGAATATCACTAAATTTAGGTTCGCCCACCTAAAGTGATAAAACTGTAATACTGTGCACAATACCCCACATACCGGCTGTAACTTGGTGATTACAAAGACTTAATCCCCGTAATTATAACTTTGAAATAAAACACTTTTGTAAATAGATTTGATAAAAAGAGAGAATGACTCACATTGCTGATTTAATATGGTCAGAGTCTAATCTATGATTTAGCCTTGTTAACCTAATATAAATACAATGCACACAAAACTGGGTTAGTAATCAATCCAGCAATTACGATAATTTACGAGATCAAATTATCACAATGAATGTCAAAATGCAATACTTTGTCCATCGAATTAACGATGATCCATTGAATTAACAATGAACGACAATGTATAATACTTTACCCATCGAATTAACGATGATCCGTTGAATTAACAACGAACGATAAAGTATAATACTTTACCTATCGAATTAACGACAATCCGTCAAATTAATGACGAACGATAAAGTATAACCCTAATGTGGGCGGCATTTAAACATGCATTGGATATCTTGATCATCGAATAAATGAATCGTAGCAGCGATTGTGCTAATACCCTATTTTGTAGCAGAATTTCGATACCCGGAGGTATAATTTCGGAATAACAGATCGAACTCAGTTATTTGTGAGAATTTGGTCGACGTAAAATGTTCAGAAAACGACTGCCAATGTCTGCTATTTATAGGTAAATTTTTACTAGCTTACGGACCGTAAGCTTGTCAACGTTGCGGTCCGTATGACTGCTTACGGACCGTATGGTTGAGAGTGTTGCGGTCCGTATGGAATCAAAATAGGCTATAGGGTAGCCACGACTGAAACTAGCTTAGCTGAGTTGTAAATTTCGAAATTCAGTAACTTGACAACAAATTTTAAGGATAATTATCCACTAGGGTTTACCCCCCTTGAGTTTTAGGGGCCCTAATCCTGATTCTGAAAATTATGAAATTTTCAGGGTTTGTTCAGAATCACTTGAGTCTCTCAATTAGGGTTTCCTTTTTGACTAATTAATACATTAAATAGTACTTTTGATGAGAGTTGTTACAACTCATGATGGCAAGTACAAATAATCAGTTTGAAAGTTTGCATCATGGAAAGGGCCGTGGTGTTCAAAACTATGGCAGAAGTCAAGGACAAGGATCTTTCAAAGGAGGAAGAGGACGTGGAAAAGATATGGGTCCAAGAAACCAAGACAAGAGCAAGTTCAGATGTTATGATTGTGGAGAACTTGGTCATTTTGCAAGAGATTGCACCAAGTGGAAGGAAAAGGAGAAAGACACGCAACAAGAAGCCAACCTCGCATTGGAAGAGGAACCAATGCTACTGCAAGTCAAGCAAGTTGAAGACCTTTGTTAAACTATATTTAGTTTACGGGGGAGTATTGGTGTTTTAAACTAAATATAGGTATAGGGGTCGTTATGTAATTAGTAGTTAGTTAGGTTTATGTTGTAATTAGATTAGTTAGTAAGTACGAGGACCGGAAGCGACAAGATGAAAGTTTGTAACCTACAAACTTAATCAAGCGACATCTCCAGGAGACATACCTGTTCAGATCGACGCCTACATCACAAGAACGTATGGACGTGATTTTTTCTAAGAGACACACCTCTTCAAGATCAATCTCAACCACAAGTTCAAGAATCGCAACCGTTCGTGAAGAGACACGTCTCTACAATCGCATCTATTCGTATAGTATATATAGGGTTCATGTATGTCAATTGTATTCATCACTTTTCATTCAATACAAGCAAGTTTATTATTCTTGATTCTCAATTCTTTTATATTCATACCTGTGATTTGCATGTTCGATTACCAACAGTCTCTAGATATCATCAAATCAAATCTCTGGATAGAAGATCCTAAATGTTTAAAATGGTTAGATGGCAAAGAGCCATTATCGGTTGTTTATGTAAATTTTGGCAGCATCACTGTGATGACACCTCAACAACTAGTCGAGTTTTGTTGGGGAATTGCTAAGAGCAATTATTCATTCTTGTGGATAATACGACCTGACCTTGTGATTGGTGATTCTGCTGTGCTTCCGCCGGAGTTTTTGGTGGAGACAAGCAGTAGAGGGTTATTGGCTAGCTGGTGCCCACAAGAACAAGTTCTAAATCACCCATCAGTCGGAGGGTTTTTAACGCATAGTGGATGGAATTCGACGATAGAAAGTATTTCTAGCGGAGTCCCAATGATTTGTTGGCCATTTTTTGTGACCAACAACCGAATTGTTGGTGGAGTTGCAACAAGTGGATGATTGCCAAGGAGACCGATAACGATGTAAAGAGTGATGAAGTTTCGAAGCTAGTGATCGAGTTGATGAGTGGAGAAAAGGGAAATGAGATGAGAAAGAATGCCATTGGTTTCAAGAACAAGGCTAGGGAGGCATGCACCTTTCCATCTGGTTCATCAATGGTTAATCTGGATAAACTGATCCATCTGCTACAAACTTCTCCAAAATAATTCATAGTATGTTTTTGATTCATGTGTTTTTATCTTATGTGTGCCCCACAATTTCTCAAAATGAATTATATTTTGTGTGCTTAATACATATTGCTTTTCTTTACAAGAGACCTCCATAATTTTGTTTCATAATTAGGACATATTCAATCATTGTGATGGAACGATTCAAACAAAGGAGAAGTACCATGAAATTATTGAAAAATCATGATCGAAACCTCATATATAATATCAATATAGCAACATACAGATTGTTACTAAATGTAAACAATCAACAAACACATATTGTATAAGAAAGAGAAAATGCAAATCATAAAACAAGAGAATAATTTGTAACAATAGATATTTGTTGGGACTTGGGAACAAAGATGATACAAGGGGAGTGGGCTATTGCAAATGTCGGTAATTAGAAATAACCAAAATTCTGGTCGCAAATCAGTTCAAATAGCTATTTGGACTGAAGTTAATCTCGCAAATGCCCAATATTCTGATAGTTAGTGACAAACCTCCGTATATAAGTGGCTAATGGCAACACCATCAACTCTAGCAGCTAATTAAGCATAGAAGACCCTGAATGAAAAAGAAACAAATAAATTTTATAAAATATTTACACATAAGAAATTATCAGCTTTTATAATCTTTGTTGATGCAGATTTGTGTCCGATGCTTGTCGAATAGGATTAGTTTTATTTTACGCTGAATTTGTAATAGTTAGTGAAACGGTCTATCGAACGTGTATAGACCCGCTCGTTTGAAGTGGTCAAACGAGAGGGTTATTCGGTTGACCGTGTGGGTTTTGCTAGACAAACAGTTTGATTATGGTTGTATAATGTTTGGTGTCGAAGGATAAGGCATCGAAGGATTGTGTATATCCTTCGATGAGCTCGAAAGATATCCATCGATAGATGAAGATGGACCTCGAAGGATATGTCATCCTTCGAGGTATATGTGTATCTTTCGATAGCTGGATGATCGACAGATGATCTATCGATCAATCAGTTAGATCCTTCGACCATACAACCTGTGTTGGGTATAAATACCAACACTTTGTCATTTGCAAGACTAAGAGAGTTAGAGAAGGTTTGAGACCTCACCCAGGGAGAGATCACCACTTGATCTCTCCCGGAATGTATACTCCTTTGGTATTAGTTCGGTTATCATGTAATCGGGCCGATTTGTAACGTTTTACTACCGGATTAATACAAAGTTGTTTGTTTATCATTGCTAATCTCTTCCGTCTTTGAACATAATCACACGAATCACGGTTTCGGTCACGAAACCCGGTCCTACAATTGGTATCAGAGCCATGGTGCCCGATTTAGTAAATCTAACCGTTTACTAAGTCACATGTGCTCTAGATCTGTGATTTTTGTGCTTTTTGTTCAAGATGTAAAAAATGGTGAAAATCAAGAAAAACTCAGATCTGGACCCGAATATTCAGATCTGTGCTGAAACGAGTGTTGGGTTTTATGTTTTTCACCTATATAATCAAGTTATCATCATCAAAAATCAAAAATACAATGTTTTCGTCAAAAATCTGCAAAATAAACAGCGCTGTGTTCTTGATGTTCTTGGCAGCTTCATATTTCGAAAGATCCACTCCCGAAAGATGAAACAGTGCTCGAAAGATTGAAACATGGTTCGAAGGATGACAGACTATTCGAAAGATGTTACTTTCCTCGAAGGATGAAATTCCTTATCGAAGGATCATCTTTCGAAAAATCAAGAATTTGAAAGATATCTTGATCATTCGAAAGGTCTGATCAATCGAAGGATGAATCCTTCGAGAAACTTGACATCTTTCGAGGCATGACGAAAAAAAAAAAAAAAAAAAAAAAGGATGATGATACTTGATGGTTGAAAAATTGTGGGGTAGTCACGGTTACCGATGCAAATGTCAAAAATGGTGACGCGACTATTATGGGCCAAAAACCAAAAACAACACGGTATGTTCACTTCCGCACGTCGATTGTTTATGATTGTTATCGGTTATTCGAAAATGTTCGAAAGCATTTTGTTATTTGTCATATTCTCGCATTTGAAGACGAACGTATGAACCTTGAACGCCAACACCGGTCCTAACGAGTTCACAAAGTCTTTGGAGGGATACAAGTCGGATCCGATGGGGTACTAGGCGATATTGCTTTATCAACTAGAATATGCAACGAAGAAATCCTTTTTGTTTATTGTCATATTCTCGCATTTGGTAACGAATGAATGAACCTAGAATGTCAACACCGGTCCTAACGAGTTCACAAAGTCTTTGGAGGGATACAAGTCGGATCCTACGGGGTACTAGGGGACGTTCTTATTCAACTAGCATATGCAAAGAAGAAATTCGTTTTCGTGATTTTTCGAAAAACCAAGAACATTCAACGGAGATTGATGACAGTTCCGCTTAGTGGAGGGAACTGGTGAACATTTGACGACAGTTTCTTTGAAGTGGAGAGAATCTGTTAAGGTTTAGAGATCTTACCAAAGAAATAGGGGGAATAAAACGTATGTTGAATTTCTTCGGTAAATTTCTAAACGCAATCACAGGTGGTAGAGTTTGTGATTTTCTGGTGATACCAACGGTTCGGCGTGGAATGTTTTGCACAGACACATATTTGAGGATTTTAATTAATTCTCCAGCCAGCGTGAAGGGTTTTGCACGGAAAAATACAGGTTTCTAAAGTCTACAGTAGTTACAAAAGCGCTGTTCACTGAAGACCTGGGGAATCTTTCTGAAAGCTGATAGTTCAAGACTGAAGACCTGCAGGATTCGGTTTTGGGTTTGATGTTTCCTTGGGATTTTACAGGGATCTGGGGGTAACTCAATTCGTTGAGTTTGCAAACGATGTACTTGGTCAAGCTGACTTCCTGAGTACTGATGCTGAAGATCCGTAGTGCATTACGTGGTCAACTTCACAAAGGCGAGACAATGAGATCTGGATGTAGTTCAACTAAGCATGCTGGTTGAGCTTGCAAGGGATACACTTGGTCTAGCTGACTTTCCTGAGTGTTGATGCTGAAGATTAAAGTGCATTACTTGGTCGATTCCACAAAGACGGTTTACAGAAGACAGTTCACCAGAAATCTCTATCGATGTAGTATGCTTGTATGAAATAGAGTTCTTATGACAAGATCAAGACTTGATGCAGTTCTTAAAGATTGGAACCCTTATCAAATGCCGGTTGGAGTATTGGAAGATCAGCGGAAGATCGGTCAATTGAGGAAATTGCACAACACCCAACACGGATACGCGTACTTTAAGGGGGAAATATTTTACAAGGAGCGTCAAGATACTACTTACCTGGATCATCGGTCAAGGGGGAATTTGTTAACACAGAGAAGATGAATACTTGACTGAAGATCGATTGCAGTTGCATTTTCAGCATTCGACAGCAACGGACAAGGGGGAATTTGTTGATGCAGATTTGTGTCCGATGCTTGTCGAATAGGATTAGTTTTATTTTACGCTGAATTTGTAATAGTTAGTGAAACGGTCTATCGAACGTGTATAGACCCGCTCGTTTGAAGTGGTCAAACGAGAGGGTTATTCGGTTGACCGTGTGGGTTTTGCTAGACAAACAGTTTGATTATGGTTGTATAATGTTTGGTGTCGAAGGATAAGGCATCGAAGGATTGTGTATATCCTTCGATGAGCTCGAAAGATATCCATCGATAGATGAAGATGGACCTCGAAGGATATGTCATCCTTCGAGGTATATGTGTATCTTTCGATAGCTGGATGATCGACAGATGATCTATCGATCAATCAGTTAGATCCTTCGACCATACAACCTGTGTTGGGTATAAATACCAACACTTTGTCATTTGCAAGACTAAGAGAGTTAGAGAAGGTTTGAGACCTCACCCAGGGAGAGATCACCACTTGATCTCTCCCGGAATGTATACTCCTTTGGTATTAGTTCGGTTATCATGTAATCGGGCCGATTTGTAACGTTTTACTACCGGATTAATACAAAGTTGTTTGTTTATCATTGCTAATCTCTTCCGTCTTTGAACATAATCACACGAATCACGGTTTCGGTCACGAAACCCGGTCCTACAATTGGTATCAGAGCCATGGTACCCGATTTAGTAAATCTAACCGTTTACTAAGTCACATGTGCTCTAGATCTGTGATTTTTGTGCTTTTTGTTCAAGATGTAAAAAATGGTGAAAATCAAGAAAAACTCAGATCTGGACCCGAATATTCAGATCTGTGCTGAAACGAGTGTTGGGTTTTATGTTTTTCACCTATATAATCAAGTTATCATCATCAAAAATCAAAAATACAATGTTTTCGTCAAAAATCTGCAAAATAAACAGCGCTGTGTTCTTGATGTTCTTGGCAGCTTCATATTTCGAAAGATCCACTCCCGAAAGATGAAACAGTGCTCGAAAGATTGAAACATGGTTCGAAGGATGACAGACTGTTCGAAAGATGTTACTTTCCTCGAAGGATGAAATTCCTTATCGAAGGATCATCTTTCGAAAAATCAAGAATTTGAAAGATATCTTGATCATTCGAAAGGTCTGATCAATCGAAGGATGAATCCTTCGAGAAACTTGACATCTTTCGAGGCATGACGAAAAAAAAAAAAAAAAAAAAAAAAGGATGATGATACTTGATGGTTGAAAAATTGTGGGGTAGTCACGGTTACCGATGCAAATGTCAAAAATGGTGACGCGACTATTATGGGCCAAAAACCAAAAACAACACGGTATGTTCACTTCCGCACGTCGATTGTTTATGATTGTTATCGGTTATTCGAAAATGTTCGAAAGCATTTTGTTATTTGTCATATTCTCGCATTTGAAGACGAACGTATGAACCTTGAACGCCAACACCGGTCCTAACGAGTTCACAAAGTCTTTGGAGGGATACAAGTCGGATCCGATGGGGTACTAGGCGATATTGCTTTATCAACTAGAATATGCAACGAAGAAATCCTTTTTGTTTATTGTCATATTCTCGCATTTGGTAACGAATGAATGAACCTAGAATGTCAACACCGGTCCTAACGAGTTCACAAAGTCTTTGGAGGGATACAAGTCGGATCCTACGGGGTACTAGGGGACGTTCTTATTCAACTAGCATATGCAAAGAAGAAATTCGTTTTCGTGATTTTTCGAAAAACCAAGAACATTCAACGGAGATTGATGACAGTTCCGCTTAGTGGAGGGAACTGGTGAACATTTGACGACAGTTTCTTTGAAGTGGAGAGAATCTGTTAAGGTTTAGAGATCTTACCAAAGAAATAGGGGGAATAAAACGTATGTTGAATTTCTTCGGTAAATTTCTAAACGCAATCACAGGTGGTAGAGTTTGTGATTTTCTGGTGATACCAACGGTTCGGCGTGGAATGTTTTGCACAGACACATATTTGAGGATTTTAATTAATTCTCCAGCCAGCGTGAAGGGTTTTGCACGGAAAAATACAGGTTTCTAAAGTCTACAGTAGTTACAAAAGCGCTGTTCACTGAAGACCTGGGGAATCTTTCTGAAAGCTGATAGTTCAAGACTGAAGACCTGCAGGATTCGGTTTTGGGTTTGATGTTTCCTTGGGATTTTACAGGGATCTGGGGGTAACTCAATTCGTTGAGTTTGCAAACGATGTACTTGGTCAAGCTGACTTCCTGAGTACTGATGCTGAAGATCCGTAGTGCATTACGTGGTCAACTTCACAAAGGCGAGACAATGAGATCTGGATGTAGTTCAACTAAGCATGCTGGTTGAGCTTGCAAGGGATACACTTGGTCTAGCTGACTTTCCTGAGTGTTGATGCTGAAGATTAAAGTGCATTACTTGGTCGATTCCACAAAGACGGTTTACAGAAGACAGTTCACCAGAAATCTCTATCGATGTAGTATGCTTGTATGAAATAGAGTTCTTATGACAAGATCAAGACTTGATGCAGTTCTTAAAGATTGGAACCCTTATCAAATGCCGGTTGGAGTATTGGAAGATCAGCGGAAGATCGGTCAATTGAGGAAATTGCACAACACCCAACACGGATACGCGTACTTTAAGGGGGAAATATTTTACAAGGAGCGTCAAGATACTACTTACCTGGATCATCGGTCAAGGGGGAATTTGTTAACACAGAGAAGATGAATACTTGACTGAAGATCGATTGCAGTTGCATTTTCAGCATTCGACAGCAACGGACAAGGGGGAATTTGTTGATGCAGATTTGTGTCCGATGCTTGTCGAATAGGATTAGTTTTATTTTACGCTGAATTTGTAATAGTTAGTGAAACGGTCTATCGAACGTGTATAGACCCGCTCGTTTGAAGTGGTCAAACGAGAGGGTTATTCGGTTGACCGTGTGGGTTTTGCTAGACAAACAGTTTGATTATGGTTGTATAATGTTTGGTGTCGAAGGATAAGGCATCGAAGGATTGTGTATATCCTTCGATGAGCTCGAAAGATATCCATCGATAGATGAAGATGGACCTCGAAGGATATGTCATCCTTCGAGGTATATGTGTATCTTTCGATAGCTGGATGATCGACAGATGATCTATCGATCAATCAGTTAGATCCTTCGACCATACAACCTGTGTTGGGTATAAATACCAACACTTTGTCATTTGCAAGACTAAGAGAGTTAGAGAAGGTTTGAGACCTCACCCAGGGAGAGATCACCACTTGATCTCTCCCGGAATGTATACTCCTTTGGTATTAGTTCGGTTATCATGTAATCGGGCCGATTTGTAACGTTTTACTACCGGATTAATACAAAGTTGTTTGTTTATCATTGCTAATCTCTTCCGTCTTTGAACATAATCACACGAATCACGGTTTCGGTCACGAAACCCGGTCCTACAATCTTACCAAATCTTAAAAGGATATTTTCATTTTCACATTGATACAAATAGTTTTTTATATAATTGAACTTTCTTGAGTTTAATGTTTTAAAAAATACCAGATATAGATCAGAGCTATTTAGTAAATTGGTAATAAAGCATAACAATATGAGATTTGCTAAAGGTGTTATAAACACCTTGCGTGATTCATCGTACCTGATGAGGTTTGCCCGCCCACCATCATAAGTAGAGCAAAATCTTAGTGACTTTGATACCCTTTGCGACACCTGACCTCTCATGGCAACTAATATTATTCCATGTGCCCACTAAGATCTTACGGATTTATTTTTGGTTGTCGGGAAAAAACATTCCAGGAGATCTTGGTCACCAATTCCCGGATTACTCACACATGAGAATGCTTAACTGTGAAGTTATCCACTTATCTACACGCATTGCACCCAAAACATGTTGCTGATATTTGAGATGAGAAATTCATTATGGCTTAGAATCTCTTTTGTGGACATAACAAAATAGGACGATGTGAGATTTGCCAAATATGTCGTAGTATCTCAACCATGCCCGGCATATGTGTAAAGATATCCCACGTTTTGAAGGCCAATAAGTGAAAAGACAGGACCGTCAGTGGGAATTTTTGAAGTTGGGACCGTTTCCGGTCAACGGGAAATAGTTGAGATTATTAAAATCCATTATTACTAAAAAAATTCAAGCTTGAGCTCGAGTCAGTATGATTTATTAATTATTTAATTATTTGTTTATATACTTATAGAACAATATTTAAATTATAATAAAAGACTCCAATTAATGTCACGTGACATTTTCTACTTCAATCTTAAAATTTTCAATTATTCTTTATTATTTATCATTAATTCTTATTTTTATTCGAATAAATAATTTCAAATAACGTTTTGATGAAATTAAAACCTATAAATAAGCAACAACTTTGGGCTTAAATGAGTTGTAATATGGGCTTGGGGTGTTTTTCAAAAAAAAAAAAAAAAAACTCAGCTTCATATACGTGTTCATTCTTGAATACTTGAATGGTTAGACAAAGAGAATCCAGAGTTTAACCTTAGAGGTGAGAGAGAGAGAGACGGAGTAGAGCGTCCTGCGTCCGACTCTGCTTCTCTCGGAATCGGAGCTCCGACCCTCCGATTGAGCGCTGAAAGAATCGATGTTTGACTTTGTTTCCGAAGAAGCGACGACCACCGTGTACTACCCTTTCGTAACGACCACCGACAACACCGCCGGTATCTAGACCGTCACCGGTGGTTCAATCGGACACCAGTGTACATTCTACAACCCTAACTCTAGAACAAATCACCCAAAAAGGAGAAATCAAGAAGAGGTATGGGTATATATTTCAAAAAAAAAAATCTAATTTGTGCTTCTTATTTGTAGTCATGCAACATAGTAGCCGTGGATTTTGTTTCACCGGAGAACATTCCACAATGCATCCGACTCACTGAGGAATTTCGTGAGCTGCCGGTTAATCACAAAGCCAAAGAAGATAAAGTAGAGGTAACATTTGTTGATGCATATTTTGTCTATCGCCTACGTCAATCTGAATTGTAGTGAAGAATTGAAGAAAACGAGTCGTAAATGTCTTATTTCTAGATAAAAGGCAAGGTGGCAAACTTGTAATTAATGAAGTTTCATTAAAGTTGCCCTTGACCTATAAATAGGGGAGTTTAAGTCATAATTAGGAGAGAACTCTAGAGATTTAGGAGCTTTTGGAGAAGACTTGTTAAGTGTGTGTTAGAGAGAGAAAGCTCTCTACACGTGATTCTTGTACCATACACGTTTATTCTTCTAGTAAATCACGTTTCTAGTACGTTATTGTGTGTTCGGTCACGTACGTTCACGGATTCCGCACGTCGAACGTCCGTTACGCAATCGAACGGTGTCAAAACCGGTCCTACAAGTGGTATCAGAGCTAGGAGCTCGATTGCTTGATCAAACACATCGTTTTCGTACCAAATTTCAGCCGATTCAGATCCGATTTCATCTATTTCTTCATCTTCTACCTATTTCTTACATTTTTCACGGTTTTTAGTCAAATTGAACTTGTTTTTACGGTCCGATTTGTCTGAATTTTTGATATGTTGTGCGAAAACATCTGATCTATAACCCTATCAAGTTTCAGATCCTAATTCCTAGTCGTTTAGGAGAAATCTGAGTTTTTGTGTCCGACATCGTTTGAAAGGAGGGTTCCGTTTGAGTTATCGTTTGAAAGTGAACCTCCCGTTTGATCTATCGTTTGAAAACTAACTGACAGTTTGAACTATCGTTTGAACAGTTTGTCGTTTGAGATGATCGTTTGAAAATAGATTCTCTCGTTTGAAATTGTCGTTTGAGTTTGAACTATTGTTTGAAAGTGAATCTTCCGTTTGAACTATCGTTTGAAATCAAGCACCTGACAGTTTGAAAATCACCTGACCGTTTGAACCTGTGAATGTTTGAAATTGATATCCGTTTGAGGACATGACAGTTTGAGAGTTGTCCGTTTGAGGACGTGACAGTTTGAAATCAAGCACCTGAACGTTTGAAATCTTGTCTGTTTGAAAGTGGTTATGAGTTCATGTGATTAATATTCATTGGTTCAATCAAATTTAAAACAATCAGATTCACTTTTTTTTTTTGAACGGTAACTTTTATAAAAACACAAACAAACCAGCCAACCCACAGACCGGGAAGGCCACGAAACAAGACAAAAAAACTACATATTAACAAATTTACACCACTCTACCCAAGAAACTTCCTTAAACTTAGACCTATAACGAAACCACAAATAACCCAAGGCTTTTATTTGGCTGCAAATGCTATCGACTTTGACTGAAATACCGTTAAACCTGGCATCGTTCCTCGCCAGCCATAAGCACCAGCAAGCAACGATAATGATCCCTTGAAACGCAGCTTTAGCGACACCCGACAGCCCCGAGAATAAGTGCCATTCCAGCAGGTCCTTAACTGAGAAAATCAAACAAATGGGAACTTTGCACCAGGCCGTGATCCAGCTCCAAACCCTCTCCGCTACCGGACACGATGTAAAGATATGGTCCACCGATTCATCACAGCCAAAGCATAGATTACAAACCACACTACCGACCATGACATTTCTATTTCTGAGCGCCAAACACGAAGGAAGCTTGCCCATTTCCGCTCTCCACGCAAGAATATTACACTTTAGAGGAACCCAATTACACCATTGCATAACAAATCTATTGCTAACATCCAGCCCAAAAGACAGAAGTTTTCTCACACTAGCTACCGAAAAAATACCTTTAGAATTCGCCTTCCAACTCCATCTGTCTCTACCTCCTGTTAGAACAGCCCCCTGGCAAAGCGAGACCAATTCTTGATATTCCGCAGACTCCGGAACCGAATCCAGCGCCCTCTTCCACCGCCATCTAAAAACACGGCCCGATTCTTGATCTTCTATACGATCCGACACCTTGCATTTCTTGTTCCCCTCCAAACTGAATAAGACCGGAAATACAATTCTTAAAGGCTCATTCGCAAGCCATGGGTCCAACCAAAAAGAAACCTCTTTACCATCTCCGACGATAATTGTTCAAATGGGATTTTAGTTGGTAATTGATTTTGTCGGATATTAACTGTCATCGAGAAACCCACAATACACGTTAACGGTCAAATAGAATTCTATATACATTTGATGTTGTCGGTTTTGTAAATGTTGCATGTCGACAGTTTAAGAATTTCAATATGTGCATTTGACATAAAGTCAAGGTTTGCATGTTTGGTTTTTCGAAATACATAAACTATCAGCCCAAGTCAGATTATTGGTCCTATCATGCTTGAGTAATCACGTGAATGTTGTTTGATTGTCATTAAAGTTCATCTTAGAAAACTGAACAACATCTCGGAACATGTGAATTAAAAATTGAAATCTGTTGTCACGAGATTAAAACAATTAAAAGGTCCAATTGAAAATTGATAAACATCACGCTTGTCAGTTCATTTGATTGAAACAAATCGGTGAAATAGATCAAATTGAATTAATTGGGAAATACAAATTGCCGACCACTAAAGTCATCGATTAATAATCATAGTTGGAAATCAAAACCTCATTAATTAATTCAATCCTCTCTCTCTCAAGGCTCGACGGTGTCTCCCTCATCGGTATAGTGGGCAAGGTCCTGGTTTTTCACTCCGGTGAAGAGCTGGTGGTACCTCTCTTCCTATTCGGATTAGGTGTATCACCCATTCGCCAATCGGTATGGGGAGGAAAGTTTGGAAGATCAAAGGAGGGTGGAATACGATTATTAACAAGCAAGAGTATAGAAAGAATAGAATATTCTACAATAGAGAAGAGAGACTGCGGGATGCTACGTCGTTTTTCATAACGAATCTTCCTGATTCGTGTGACAAGGTGTCGTTATGGAAAGCATTTGAACACTTGGATAATCTGGAAGATACTTATGTTCCAGCTAAAAGAGATAAGGCGGGAAACAAGTTCGGATTTATAAAACTTTCAAACGTGTCGGAACCGAAATGGTGGATAGAGAAACTCAAAGAGGTCCGTTTTGAAGGCTTGGTGATTGGCGTAGACATTGCGAGATTCAACAGAGATGGTTCAAAGATTGCTCATCCGGTTATTGCGAATCGGGTGTCCGTGTTCTCAAGAATTCAAGGCCTTCCGAACCAGAACATGGCCTCTGCTAAAAATCAGGTTCCAACGGCTCCAGCTGGACCGGTAACTAATTCTTATAGTTCGGTGGTTAGGGGTGTTCAATCGGTTAATCTTGGTGGAATCATTGCCCTCCCTCCTCTGAACACGGAGGCGAAAAAAAGCTTGGAATTTAAGTCGCTAGTAGGAGAGACCAAGGATATTGATATTTTGAATGAGTTGCAAGATCTTTTATCAGGGATTACTGAAAATGGTCTTAAGTTAAAATACCTTGGAGGATTGAAGGTCCTATTATGTTTCAATTCGGTGAAGGAAGCTGAGGACTTTAAACTCGATATGGTTAACGTATGGGAAAGATGGTTCTCCCGGTTATATATATGGGAAGGTATTCCTCCTATATTCGAAAGAGTAGCGTGGGTGAAAATCTTAGGAGTCCCGGTGTGCTTATGGGATCGACACATCTTTAATAAGATCGGGGAGAGATGTGGAAGAACTCTGGTGAAGTCAGAAGCCGAGGTGGTAAATGGTAATCTCGCTGAAGAGAGAATGGCGATTTTGGTCAACTCTGGGAAAAGAGTCTCGGCGGAGTTCAATCTCACCTGGAAGGATCACAAAATTCAAGTATGGGTGGAAGAGATTTCCGGCCAGTGGTGCCCTTCGTTCCTGGAAGAAGATTGTCAGATACCGGGGTCACAGTTGCTATCATCGGAATTTGGAGGGTCGTCGGACGATGTAAACTCAGATATGTCGGAGCATGATGGGAACAGGGTGGCAATGCGCATGGGAAACTCAAATGCTTTTCAGTCCCTTATTGTCGAGAAGTATGGGGAAAGGAATAATTTGCATGGGGATTTGGAAAAGTTGCTGTTGGATAGGCACGAGGAGAGAGAAAGTGGGTCTCATAATACCAGTCATTTGCATGACGTGGAAGAGTGTGGAAGCCCAACTGATAATAGGCCCAGCCTAATTACATTAAGGCCCAAAAAGAAAAAAAATAAAAATGATCTTATAGCCCAACAGACGCAAGTCCATACGCAGATTAGTAGTACTATCCAGGAAGTTCCTATTCCAGATCTAAATGTGGAGGCGGAGGTTCCAGCAGATTCTGACCCTTTTGATATTGAAGCCATTTTAAGAGAGGAGAGAGAAAATAATAGAGATGCCGTAAATCAGCCTGATCCGGTGGAAATACAGGACGATAGAGCTGATGACGACTCGGGTCAGGCTCTTTTTGAGGTGGAAGTGGAACGCACCATGGAACTTGGGTCAGCTTTGGGTGTTCAGGAAGAAGCGACTAAGGAGGTAGGAGCGTTTGAGCCAACTGAGGTTGATGCAGCGGAGGAGCAGTTTCGTGCTTGCTTTGAGCAGGAAGTCTCTCAGACTTTGGAAATCGGAGCTAGACTGGGCATCGATGTTAATGGGTTTGCTAACCACGTGAAAAATTTGGTTAGTGGGGAAATGGCGTTCAATCGGCCCCAATGAATTTTGTCTCTATTAACATTAATGGGGTGCTAGATGCCAGGAAAGGCGTTTGGATTCGTCAGTTGAAGGGTAGGGTAAAAGCTAATTTCTTAGGGATTCAAGAGTCTCACCAATCGGGGATTTCGGAGTATGCGATCCGTCGGTTTTGGGATAATTCGAAGATGGCTGCTGAGTCGGTTGACTCCGTCGGTAGATCGGGAGGTTTGGTGTCTGTTTGGAATCCGGACGTTTTCGGTGTCAATCAGGTCGTCAAGAACCAAAGGTATCTCATTGTTTCTGGTTTTCTCTCGGGGGTGGCTGATAGGGTTCACGTCCTCAATATTCATGCCCCCAATGACCCGCCTAGTAGAAGGGCTCTGTGGATTGTTTTAGCTGATTTAATCAGCCAAATGGAGGGAGTCTGGGTGTTATTAGGTGACTTTAACGAAGTCAGGTCGGTAGGGGAACGTCTAAACTCCTCTTTCGATAGTGGGGCTTCAGAGGCGTTTAACGGTTTCATCTCGGGTAGTGGTCTTCTGGAATATCAGATGGTAGGGGGCAATTTTACGTTTTATTCTAGTCATAAGGACGTCAAACTCAGCAAGCTCGATAGGTTCCTCGTTAATGATTCTTTCATGAGTTTGTGGCCCAATGCGAGAGTTGTAGTGCATAAGAGGGGCTTTTCGGACCATTGCCCGATTTCTCTATCCTGTTCGGTGGTTGATTTCGGGCCCATACCCTTCAAATTTTATAATTCTTGGATTGGTGAATGTAAAGTTCTGGAGATAGTGGGGGCGGCTTGTAATTCCACTTCGGGCTCGGTCGTGTCGGATAGAGGTGGAGGTAAAACAGATCTGATTCTAGCTGGTTTGTTGAAGAAAATTAAATCGGGTTTAAGAAATTGGAGAAAGGAAGTCTCGGCTGCGGAGATTCTCGAATTAAAGACTATGGAGGATCGTATTGTCTTATTAGAACAAAAAGCCATGTCCACTACCTTGTCCGAGGAGGAGAAAAAGAGCAGAGTGGAGCTTCGGGTTAAAGTCGATAGGCTGGAGTCGAAAAAGGCGAAAGATCTCCAACAAAAAGCCCGGGTTAATTGGCTGAAATTTGGAGACGAAAACAGTGCTTACTTCCACAAGGTCATAGCGGTCAATACGGCTAGTAACAGGATCAACGGGTTGAACTTTTCTGGTCGATTTATTTCGGACCCGGTGGAGTTAAAGGAGGAAATTAGGTCCTGGTTTAAAAAACAATTCTCTGAGCCTATTAGTCGCAGGCCTGATTTCTTGGGTGTCGGGCTGCCAAGCATTTCGGAGAATAATGGAGCAGCGTTGTGTGATGCATTCTCCGAGAAAGAGGTGGTATTGGCTATCAAGAGTTGTCAAGGCGGTAAAGCTCCGGGTCCAGATGGCTTTACTTTGAGTTTCTTTAAAGCATATTGGGGCCTGTTAAAGCCTTTTATTCTGGACTTTATGAACGATTTCTTCCAGAGTGGCGTTATTAGTCAAGGTTGCAATTCTTCTTTTATCGCGCTCATTCCGAAAGTCAAAGATCCCCAAGTACTCGCTAGCTTTAGACCTATTTCGCTGGTGAGTTCGTTGTATAAAATCCTTGCAAAAGTTTTAGCTAATAGGCTTAAGGGTGTGATCAGTGGTATTTCCTCTCCCACCCAGTCGGCTTTTGTGGGGGGGAGAAATATCCTAGATAGTCCTCTCATTATTAGCGAAACCGTTGCCTGGGCCAAAAAAGCGAAAACTAAGCTGTTAGTTTTCAAAGTGGATTTCGAAAAGGCTTATGATTCGATAAACTGGAAGTTCTTGTTGAGGATGATGGAGAAAATGTCCTTCCCTGCTAAGTGGATCTTATGGATAAAGGGCTGTTTAGCCTCGGGTAGGGGCTCGGTTCTCGTGAATGGCTCGCCAACGAAAGAATTTAAGTTTAAAAGAGGCCTTAGACAAGGTGACCCCCTTTCTCCCTTCCTTTTCGTTATCGCTATGGAGATAGTTAGTCTTCTCATGAAAAGGGCGTGTGAGTCGGGTCTTTTCAAAGGGTGCCAGCTCCCAAATAACGGGCCCATCATTTCTCATTTGTGTTACGCGGACGATGTGATTTTTGTGGGTTATTGGTCGGTATCCAATATAAATTTCTTGAATAGGCTTTTTAGGTGGTTATTTCTTGTTTCGGGGCTAAAGGTTAATCGGAGTAAAAGCTTAGTATACGGGATTGGAGTCGAAGAGAGCGAAGTGGCCAGGTTAGCGTCTGTGGTCAACTGTGGGGTCGGGCTTACACCTTTCACTCACTTGGGAGTTCCTATTGGTGTTAACATGAAAAGAGCAAAATTTTGGAAGCCGGTGTTGGATAAATTTTCGTCTAAACTCTCTAAATGGAAAGCTAGTCATCTATCTTTCGCGGGCCGCTTGACGTTAGCAAAGTCAGTTCTTGGGAGCCTTCCCTCCTATTTTTTATCTCTATTTGCAGCCCCAAAATGTATCCTAAAGAAACTGGAGAAGATTAGAAGGGACTTTGTGTGGGGTAAGTCTGGAGCGGGGCACAAGATTAGATGGCTAAGGTGGGATTTCTTAATGAAATCAAAAAGAGCAGGCGGTATGGGTATTGGAAGTATCATTGAGTTTAATCAGGCTATGCTTATCAAATGGTGGTGGAGATTCAAAGAGAACCCGAATCAACTTTGGGTGGAGGTTATTTCGGCTATTCATTGCGGTAATAGCTCATCGGCTTCTACTCCCTTTATTCCTCTCAAAAGAACGGTCACTGGTGTATGGAAAGATATAGTCTCGATTGGGTCGGACATGGAAAAAATCGGCATGTTCCTCAACGAGCTTCTTATCAAGGATGGGGCTGTTTGGAAGTGGAGTTCAGATCCTAGTGGCTCTTTTTCGGTTAAGCAAGTTAGGCTGGATATAAACGCAGCCGGTTCCGGTGGCGGGATCTCCGATACAGTCTTTAATTGGAACTCTTGGGTTCCCTCAAAAGCAAATTATTTCTTATGGAGGGCTCTCATTGGTAAGATTGCGTCCAAGACGGGTTTGATTCGCAGGGGGGTTACGCTCGGTGACAGCTCTTGTCCGCGGTGTGGGTTAGCTGAGGAGGACCCGGACCACATATTTGTAAAATGTTTGTGGTCCAAGTGCGTTTGGTGGAACGTCCTAGCTTGGATTCGGGTCTCCTTTCCAGCCGATATAAACAGTCTAAAGGACCTTATTTCTTTTATCGAGTCCCGGCCCGGAGGTGAGGTGTGGAAGAAAATCGTCTATACTATTGCCGCGGCAACGGTGTGGAACATCTGGTTTGCTAGAAATGCGAAGATCTTTGACGATAGCTTTATCCCGATCGGCAAGTTGGTGGACCGGATCAAGGAGGAAGCGTTTAGATGGATTAGTGTCCGCTCTAAGCGGAAGTCGCCGGTGTGGGCGAAATGGAAACTTTTTGATGTTCTAGAATTGCTGTAACTTGTTTTCCTTTTCCTGTGTTTCGTTTTGTATTTTCAGCTTCTTGCTGACTCTTTATATATATATATAAAGTGTGTTTGCCGTTCAAAAAAAAAATAATCATAGTTGGAAATTGTTGTTTTTAGTGGACTTTGTGGTCAAATAGGAGAATGTGAAGTTGGATTGCATGTTGTAGGTCTGCATGTGTGTCAGATGATCACATGTTTGGTCTGTTCAAAATTTACAAATTGAAAATGTTCATTAAACAAATTAAAATGTCAACCACTTCTATTTTATTTTTTAAATAGACTTAGTATTATCAAGCCCAATCAAACAAAAGTGATCTAGTGTCCCAATCATAGTTGCTGGCACATGTGTGTTTACTAAAAAAAAATTATCTTTGTAAAATCTTTTCATATTGAAACATGGATTCTGAAATTTATATTGCATTGAACAAGTTTGATAATTTTACGGGTATCAAGGGAGAGTCTATAAAAGAATTGTTTGATCGATATTGCCTTCTAGTTTTGGAAATGGGAAAATTAGGGATAACCAAGTCTAATAAGGAGTGGGTTGACAAAGTGGCAAATATTTTACCACGTGATGTGTGGGGAACGTATTTGTTAACCTTGAATGATAGATATTTAGACTTGAATTTGAGCGCGTTCATTGAGAAGATTGAAGCTCAAGAACTTGAGTTCCAAAAGACTAGAAAAATGAAATCTGAAGAAAATGATCAGGTGGTAAAGAAGCTAGTTGAAGAAATTTCAGCTTTGAAGGTTGAGAAGAAAGCTGATGATGAACAGATTCTGGAGTTGAGATTGAACTGTGAAAATCTGAAATCTGAAAATGCCAAACTCTTGAGGGATTTAGAGAGTTTGTCATTAGAAAACGAAAATCTTAAAAAATCAGAAAATGTTTTGAAAAATCAAAAACAAAATTTAGAAAATGAAAAAGTAAAAATGGAAAAAGAATTTCAAAGTCAAATAAAAATTCTTGAAGATGGGAGAGATGTGTTTAGCAAAAACAACATCGAAAAGCAAAAAATGATAAATTCTCATCTTCAGAAGATTATTGAACTTGAAAAAGAAGGTGAGCAAGCTCGAAAGAAAAACAACGAGCTTGAAAATAAGTTGAAAGGTTTTGTGACTTCTGCACCGTATGTGTGTCCAGAACCGATCAATTCAATGCCAATAAGTGACAATGTCACAAACTTTGACAAAGTCAAAGTTGAAGATTGTGATGAGAAAACTGATGATGAAATTGAGAAAAGAAAAATATTTTTGAAATTAAAAGAAAATTTTAAAGAAATCGTTTTACATTCGACTGAAATAGGTGAATGCTCAAAGCAAAAACCTGTTAAGAAGAATGTAGAACAAAAACAAATTGTTAAAAATTTGAAAAATTTTCAAAACAACAATAAAAGCTCATCAGTTCGATCATCCAATCGCAATGAAAATTTACAAAATTCAAAAAACGAAAACTCTAAATTTGTTGGTAATAAGTGGTGCAGGTCGGACGACAGTGCTCAAAAGTCAAATCCGGTAATCAAGAAGAGGAAAGAGTATCACCAAGCCAAACAATGTTTTGATTTAAGCATTTGGACTGAACATGGTGATTGGTACGATAACAGAGTGTGTTACCGATGTGGTTATCAAGGACACATTGCTGTTAACTGCCAAGGTTGGAGTTATGAGACGAGGAGATGCTTTAACTGCAACATCAAAGGTCACATTGCCAGAGATTGCCCTAGGAGATCAAATGAAAGATTAAGTGTTAATTCTCAGAAGATGCCAAAGAAACCAGTCAATGTCAAGTCCAAAGAACAGAAGGTTCAAGAACCTAAAGTTCAAGAAACGAAAGTGAAGCTTTCACAAGGGCAGAAAGACAGACTGAGGAAAAAGAGGAAGAAGGTGAGAGAGTATCTCGAGAAGATCTTGTCCTCGGGTACAACAAATAAGAGTACTGATGAATCGCTTCATTCGACAACAAAGTCAAGTAAACCGAATTCTTCAGTTGCAAATTTGAGGACAAAAGAGGAGATAAGGAAGAAGAAAATGGTCGGCGATGAATCTGGCTCATCTAAGTCAGACAAGCCACCTTCAGGCGATGAATCTGACAGGTTAAAGTCAGACAAGCCATGTGCAGGCAATGATTCTGGTATGGTAAAGCCAGAGGAGCCATTGGTTGAGGTAAAAATGGAGAATTCTGGTTTAACAATGGATGATGCATTTCCACCATTGTTGAACAAGAATTCGAAATCACCCAAGGACCGTCAGGTTTGGGTGAATCTATTCAAATAAAAAACCTGACTTGCCGGAACTCCCAGGTTGGTAATTGGGGAGTAGGAATCGGCATCTTTCTTGAGAAATTTCACTCTGGTGATTTTTCGACTTACAAGTGGTAAATCAGGGACATTAAGTTGTACTTGATTTTCTACATGTGATTGTGTTGTTAAAATCGATAAATGTTAAATCTTACAAGTGATTAAAAAAAACAAAGTGATGAAAGATTCCCATGTTTGTGAAACGACACACAAAACTAATTTTCCGAAAAAACCATTTTGATTAAAACAAACTTAAGTGTTTTGAAATCATAATGGGAAAATAGTTTGTTGTCAGGGGGAGTTCTGATTGTTTAAGCCGAGTGGATGGCGATTTGAAGTGATTTGATATCGGTTGTCAAGTTTTTGTACAGTTAATTTTAAAATTTCCTAAAATGTGTTTGCATTTTAGGGGGAGTAAGAATTTTAAGAAAATCCAAAAACATTTGAAAATTTGAAAATGCCAAAAACATTGAAAAATTCAAAATGAGTTTTGTTGAGACAAGAGGAAATGATAGTAAATCAGTGGACTATCACAGCATGCTAAAGAAATGAAATGTAAAATGTGATAAACGGTCTTACTAAAGATGTGACGATAGGCTCAGCTAGACTAGTAGATTTGCGATAACGATACAAACTCAATTGAAAAAAGCCTAGTTCTAGTGGGAAACATGGTTAAAAGCATAGTACTTAGTTTTGTCCTTCTTGACTGTGTGCCAACTCAGTAATCGCTGATTGTCGTAAGACATAAAACTGGTTAAGTTTGTGAACTTTCACAACTTTGCTGAAAAGTCGCTGTGATTGTGCATTTTATTTTGCAAAGATTTAAACTTGTTTGATTTCTTTATTTTGTTTAAGCATCGGACATCCTCTGCGTATACGTGAGTATCGACCTGGATGTTGTTGCCTAAACGTTCTGCTTTATTTTCTTTGGTGTTTCGTTTAAGCTTTGGACCTCCTCTGCGTATACGGGAGTATCGACCTGGTGGTTAAAGCCTAAACAACTTCAACTTGTTTTATTTTCTTATTTTGTTTAAACATTGGATTTTCTCTGCGTATACGGAAGTATCGACCTGATTGTTAATGTTTAAACATTCTGCGTTGTTTTTGCACATATCACAGTTGATGATAGTTTAAAGGCATTACTTGAGTTAGTGTATTGCATGATGAGGGGATATGCTGAGATCGTGGGGTCCATAAGAATTTAGTGCAAAATTAATATACCTTAACGTATCGGTAAGCATTTCGAAAGTTTTTAGATTGAGCTTAAGAGGACAATTATATCGTCAATCAATGTGAATCGTTTAGAACTTAAAACGATTAAAAGCTTAACGGTGCTTGTGGTGTGTCTCAAAAACTGATATGATCCTCTTTCGCAAACTCACAAAAATATGCTTGTACATATTTCATTTATGCATTTAATTTCTGTGGACATACAAACTTATGATTATGGCCATCAACAAATCTCTTTACTGTATATAATCTACCATCCACCGTGCAAATCATAAGTTGAGCTTTGCATCCAGTTCTAATGCTCCCCCCGTTCCTTGATTTGAATTTCTTTTTTGGACTTCGAATAACGATCTTCAATACACAATGGCTTATGACCCTCTTTAGAACAAAAAAAATACTTATTTTTGATTATACCACCACTGTTTACTTCACCACCCTTCCGAGTAGAAAAACCAGCTAACTTAGCACATAATTTGTAAAACGCATATGCTTGTTCAATAGAGGTAAATTGCATTCCAACCAAGGTGTAGCTGATGCTTCAACCTCCGGAGTGTAAACCCTTTCATCTACATAAATCAAATAAAAAAAACACATGCGAATTATCGGACTCATTACATGCGATACATTAATAACTGCATAATTTCATCGTAAGAACAACAACACGTGCGAATTGTATGAACAATAACATGCGAAAATGATGATGTTGATTAATACGTTTTACACATGCGATTTATTAGACCATAACATGCGAAAATCCGTAAACAGAATAAACATCAAATGTGAATTGAAAGACTCATAACATGCGAACTTGTACATGATGCTTTCATATAAAAAATATACTCAACATTCAAACTTCAAAAGCAGCTACAACAATGCAAAATCACTGCTACGATTAAAAAAAACAAGTCTACGAACAATTTAATGATCTGAATTAACATAATTACCATTAGAACACTCGTTTACAGCACTTGTACTTCCATTTGGGTTTGGATTTGCAGGTTGCGGATTTAAAACATCCTCAATCGAAACTCTCTGATATGCAGATAATTGAACATGATCACCGATCGGTCGAGTTTCTTCAAAATCAACATCTGTATTTCGTCCGGTGCTGCTCTGTGGATCCATCGAAAAAAAAACAATTGAATCAAACCCCAACGCAGAAGAACGAAAACTGCAATTTGAGAATTATGAAAAATTTGAAACTGATTCGAATGATAATTACTGGGATATTAGTGTAACGAACTTCTCGCTGATTGAATGAAGAGACGAATTTGCCCTCAGATGATTGAATTAATTGTCTGATTTAACCTTATTAAATAAAAACGAATCAGGACACGTGTACGGCCACTACAGTCGCGTATGTAATGTACGATTAGGGAATTTGTATCCTACACTTTGCCTATATATATATATATATAAAGTATAATGTACTTCACGCCTTAACGTACATTAACGTACTTCACGAAATATATAACATGCGTAATTATTTTTTGACCAAAATAACGTGCGTGATTTTGGATCCCATGCATGATTATGTGGTCCCATGCGTGATTATATGTTCCATGCGTGATTATACCCCTGATCCAACGGTTACCATTGTCTCCTACGTGAAGTATGATAAGCCGTCACTAGTACAGAAATGATCAAAAGATGCTATTGTGTTTTCAAAAGATGCGGTTTCCCTCTATAACCCGCATCTTATGTTTGTTTTGAGATAAAAACATGGCCAAAAGATGCATTCTTAGGTAACCGCATCTTATGAGTGTTTTGAAAAAAAATTATGAGCTAAAAGATGCGGTTCTAGAACCACATCTCTTGATATAATGGTAAAAAATAAAATATTAATAATAAAAAATAAGTATTAAGTATATACTAGTATTGATTAATAAATAAAAACTAATAATAAAAAAATAAGTAAATACTAAATGTATGTGTATGTTTTAATTTTTTTTATTAATGATACTAAATAACATAATATAAAAAAGGTTTTCATAGTATTAATAATAATAAATAAATAACTTTCTTAGGATAAACAAATTATTTATTATGAATACAAATAATATTTTTTTTAGATTTATTCTTTATACAAGTATGTACTTATTTATTTATATGTATTACATATGTGTATATGGGTATGTGTTAATGCATGTATATGTGTATGTATAGACGTATCGTTTGATAATTAATAAAGAAGGTTTAAACATATTGTGACGACCAGGTGCATGTTGTTTAAGCATATAGCGACGATGGTCACCGAAGGTTGTTTATGCTACATTTTTGTCAATGAAGCCGTTTAGGATTATTAGTGTTCCATTAGGATGAATTATAGGTCAACTAGGTACAACAATTGTCAACTAGGGTTGTTCATGCTCTAGTTTGTGAATAAAGGGTGTTAAGGATGGTCAATAGTCCATTAGGATGATTGATGAACCAATTTGGGGTAGTGATGGTCAACTAGGGTATGGTTGAATATGTTACATTAGTGTCAATAAAGGTAGTTTAGGATGATTAATGGTCCATCAGGATGATTAATAGATCAATTATAACAGTGGTGGTCAGCTTAATGTGTACATGTTACATTTTTTGTTAATGAAGGACATTAGGATGGATGATTGATAGGTCAATTAGGGCCAATGGTGGTCAACTAGGGTTGTTCATGTTCCATTATTGTCAATAAAGGGTGTTTAGGATGATCGATGGTCCATTAGGATGATTGATGGGCCAATTAGAGCGAGTGATGGTCAACTAGGGCTGTTATGTTCCATTATTGTTAACGAAGGGTGTTTAAGATTATGAATGGTCTATTAGGATGATTGATGGGCCAATTAGGGCTAGTGGTGGTCAAGTAGGGTTGTTCATGCAACATTTTTGTCACTGAAGGGTGTTAAGGATGATTAATGGTCCATTAGGATGATTGGTGGACCAATTAAGGCCAATATTGGTCAACTAGAGTTGTTCATTCTACATTTTTGTTAATGAAGGATGTTTAGGATGATTAGTGGTCCATTAGGATGATTGATAGGTCAATTAAAGCCATTGGTGTTCAACTAAAGTTGTTCATGTTCTATTATTGTAAGTAAAATGCGTATGGGAAGATCAATGGTTCATTAGGATGAATGATGGGTCAATTAGGGCCAGTGATGGTCAACTATGGGTGTTCATGTTCCATTATTTTCAAAGAAGGCCGTTTAAGACGATTAATGGTTTATTGGGATGGTTGATGGACCAATTAGGGCAAGTGATTGTCAAGTAGGGTTGTCCATGCTACATTTTTTTGTTAATGAAGGGCGTTATGGATGATCAATGGTCCATTTGGATTATTGATGGACCAATTAGGGCCAGTAATGGTCAACTAGCGTTGTTCATGCTACATTAGTGTCAATGAAGACTATTTTGGATGATTAATGGTCCATAAAGATGATTGATAGATCAATGAGGGACAAGGGGGTCAACTAGGGTTGTTTATGCTTCATTTTTGTTAATGAAGAATGTCTAGGATAATTAGTGGTCCATTCGGATGATTGATAGGTCAATTAAGGCCAATGCTGGTCAACTAAGATTGTTCATGTTCCATTATTGTCAACGAAGAGCGCTTAGGATGATCAATGGTCCATTAGGATGGTTAATGGGACAATAGTGATAGTCAACTATGGTTGTTCATGCTCCATTTTCATCAATGAAGGGCGTTAAGGATGATTGATGTGCCAATTAGGGTCGGTGATGGTTAACTAGGGTTGTTCATGCTTCATTATTTTTAATGAAGGGCTATTAGGATGATTGATGCGCCAATTAAGGCCATTGAGTATATAAGATAGGTGTGTGGTGATAATGAATGAAGAACAATCATAGATCTATAAAGATAAACAAAGAGATATGAATGAAAACAATTTCATCGTCAGAAAATTCATTAAACAACCATGGATTTTGTATCCATGGAGTTCTTACATCATAGACCCATGAAGATCTTAACCGAATGATATCGTTCCTGAAGAACCAAAGAATCGTATCTAGGCCGGAGCCTGTAAACGAGGGTTTGGATCTTGTAAGAGGGCTTGAAGAACAGTCCTGCAAAACAGAAAACCGTTAGGCTCGCCGCAGAGATGGGAGGGCCCCTTTGCGACCACCCTCCGGCGTGAGGATAAGTATTGGTAGAGAGAGAAAGTAGAAAGAGAAAGTAAGGACGAAGGTTCAGAAAATCGTACTTGGCTTTGTACTTGATGGGGTATTTATAGTAGTCAACTGAGATGACATCATCCGTCCAGACGCACTTGAATGGAGGTTCGTCTTCGGAGGTTCTTGATGTGGAACGGACATGTTTCGGATGTTCGTCCAAGTGGAGTCTGATTCGTCCCAAGGATCATGTCTAGCCTCGGACATGTATCTTCAAGTCCCCCAGTTTGGTAAGTCTTTGTAAAGACTTGGCAAACTATTATTTCAAGCTTTTTGTCCTACTCGGATGACGTGTCGTCGCTGGAGTGGTCTTGAATTTATGGCGTGGCATATTTTGAATGGTGTGGGTGACCTTCATAATCTTGACCGTCAGTCACCTACTGGTGACGGTAGCGGAACCCGTGTTGGGAATCGTGGGAAGTGACGGTTGACATGATGGCCCCCAACCGACTTACTTTTTCTATAAATTTGGTTTTTACCACTTCATTTTCACCTTTTTTCCTCTCCTTTCTTCATCTTCTCTACTGTTATCCTCTCTAATCTTTTCTTCTTCTTCAAAGAAAAAGGTGCGTCCTTATTCTTTTTTCTTTTTAAAGTTATGGCTCCTGGTAAGGAGAACCTTTCAGAGAGCGTGAGCGTGCTTACCCAACGTCAGTTGGATAAGTTCATTAGAGATTATAGGATTCCCCTAGATCTTCATCCGGTCCTTCCTTCTGAAAGGGAAGCTATATGTCCATTCCGTCAAGGGAAGTTTCCCTTTTATACTCGCGTCTGCAATTTCGCGAATTACAGGGTTCCTTTCTCTCGCTTTTTGATTAGGGTTCTGCATTTTTTTAGGGTTCATATTTGTCAGGTTAATCCTTTCGGTCTTAGCTGCATTAACCATTTTGAAATTTAAAACCTCTGTAATTTATATTGGGTTTAATTTAGTTTTGTTTTTATATATTTTATTTTCATTTTTAGATAAATCGTTTACAATGGAAATTTTTAATAAAAGTTCTTTGAAACTAAAACAATATATATATATGTATATATTAGCTTAAACACTAAAAGATGCGGTTCTAGAACCGCATCTCTTGATTATATTGGAAAAAAAATAGTTTATGCTTAAATTGTCAAAAGATGCGGGTCTAGAACCGCATCTCATGGACCCGCATCTTTTGACTTGTAGCCATAAGATGCCTTGCCATAAGACGCGGGTCTAAAACCGCATCTCATAGTCAATTTACCCGCATCATTTGATCATTTTTGTAATAGTGCGTGAAGTATGTTAACCTTTCTCTCTCTCTCTATATATATATATATAATTAACTAACAATTTAACAAATTTCATTTTACACAAACTAACAATAATTCTATCTATATCATATACGAGTGCATGTTTACATATTCTGTTGTTAAATATGTTCCTGAACAAAAAGACAATAATCTAATTATTCTAACAAAACATTCCATCATGTTGTCTTTATCTTTATAATTGAGTATTTAGAAAATGAGTATAAATAATTTAAAAAATTAGAAACACCTAATATAACATTTCTATAATGTAATGCGTCAAACATGCGTCAAACACTAATATAACATTTCTATAATGGAATGCGTCAATTCACAAGAATTAACTTCATATACGCACTTGGGTGGGTAATTATTTGTTGGTGCACTTATGTCTGCACTTTGTCTGTATTCGGTCACAATGTAAAACGATGTCTTGTTAGTCTTGTAAGTTTGACCAAGTCAACCATCCTCCTGGTTTGACTTGGCCAAACAGTCAACTTTATGTTTGTAAGATGTTGGGTCGAAGGATGTGCCATCGAAGGATTGCCTATATCCTTCGATGACCTGCTCGAAAGATGTCATTCGATAGATGGACCACGAAAGATCCCATCTTTCGTGGTACTTTTGGATCGTTCGAGCTGTTCCTGGTCGAAAGATGATCTTTCGACCGGTCTGCATGATCCTTCGACCAGACACGCTGTGTTGGGTATAAATACCCGTGTGTTGTGTTCACTTCGATAGTGAGACACTCAGACAGTTAGCAAAGAACACACACACACTTAGAGAGTTTACAGGACTGATTTGCAAACATTGAGCTGTAACCGGACCTTTCATACGTTTAATACAAGTGGTGTTAATCGTTGAGTCTTGTGTGTTGATTATTTGCGTGTTCTATCTCGGTTTGCTATCTCGGTTGGATTCCGCACAACCGGGTTGGTTTGTATACAAGGATTAGGCGACTAGATCCTCCCCTAGCCGGACCTACAAGTGGTATCAGAGCCTTGGCTCTTCTCCTTGTTAAAACCGAGGTGTCTACGGGCTGTTTTTCAGGTTTTTAAAGTTTATATTTTTCTGGAAAATCTTGCTATTTTGCCTTGTGTTTGACTTAAAACCTTGTTATTTTTCATGTTTTCATGTTAGTCTTGGGTTTTTGTTAAACATTTTAGCAAATAGTGTGTTCCGAAAGTTTGTGGGTTTTCCGGAAAACTCAGATTTTTGGGCTGTGTTCTTGACATAATCATAGTGTTCTTCATAAGTTTGAACTTTTGATCTTAAAATTGTTAAACTTCAAGTGTTTGTGTGTTGGGAAGAGTAAACTGATTAAAATATTGGACTTTACTTGATTGGTGAAACCTGCATGTTCAGAAGATATGGTCTGAACATACTTTCTGCCGAAAGTTCTCACCAACCCATCAACTTTTTCACCAACTTGTCACCGATTGTCAACTGTGTCAGAACCGTTCGAAAGATATCCTTCGAACTCGAAAGACCATCTTTCGATCAGTCGAGGTTCGATAGATCATCATCCTTCGAACCAAGGAATCATTTCGAAACATTCATCTTTCGGTCTACTGTTCATTTTCGAAAGACAAGGATCCTTCGATTGGGGAGTCTTTCGAAGTCATCTTTCGTGTGTATCTTTCGGTCTACAGTACTTTTTCGAAAGATAAGGATCCTTCGTTTGGAGAATCTTTCGAAAAACATTGTTCGAAATTCAACAGAGATCTTTCGAACCCTGTTGATCCTTCGAACAAGTGCTGATCTTTCGATCATTAGTCTGTTTATGCTTAACAGTTTGTGTTTCTTGTCTTTCGATCTCAGATCCTTCGAACAGATCCTTCGGCTGATGTAATATTATTTTTCTTGATCAAAAATGAATTCGATGTGGGGTGTTCCGGTAAATGCTGAGATGTATTTTGGTACTCCAGCTCCGGATTCGGGTTCGCAAGCTAATGCTACATCTACCGGTCAATGGGCATTTGTATCAAATCAAGCTCCAAGTGTTCAAAGCATTTTGCTAAGCGAAAGTGAAACAGGAAGTTTGAATAGGCCTCCCAAGTTGATGCACTTAAGTGAATATCCGGGATGGTTTGGTAGATTTCATACATACGTTCTTGGTCAAAATACAGAGTTGTGGTTGCGGTTCATCACAGATTTTGATCAAACAATAGAGGTTGCTGCATCATCTGCTGCCACGTTTGCAGATCTTACGGAAGATCAGAAGAAGGTCTATGATCTGGAAAAGAAGGCATACGCCATTCTTACTCAGGCGTTGAGCAAAGATATTTATCATCAATTCGTCAGTTATAAGACAACGAAGAGGTTGTGGGACGCATTGAAAACAAGAGGCGTAGGAAATGAAGCGACTCGCCAATTGAGAAAAGAATTGCTGAAGAAAGAGTTTGATGGTTTTATTTGTATGCAGAATGAATCTCTAGGAGATTTGACAAGTCGATTTACTCATTTGCTAACTGAATTGGCAAATACTGGGGTGGTAACGACTTTAGCAGAGATAGTGAAGAAGTTTGCAGATGCACTGCCACCTCAATGGAATAATTTCTTAGAAATTATGAGGTACAATGGCACTTTGGATACAACAAGCTTCAGTGATTTTGCTCAACTCCTGGAAAACAAGAATCAGGAAGAAACTCTCAAGGCAAAAAGAGTTGCAGTGCCACAAAATCCTGAGATTTATTATGGAACTTCTAGCACTTCTGCAAAACCATCTTCACACGCTCCACTTCAAACAGCATTTGTGTCTAGCACGAGCTTGTATGGCACTCCTCCTCCAACAACAGATATGTTTGGAAATCTGCTTAATCCAGCTCCTCAACCAGCACCACAACAGCAACAGCAAATCAGAACAACTGATATATTCGGAAATCCACTTCCTCCTCAACAGCAACAGCAAGCTTGTTATGGAAGTACATCATCTGCTGGTCAACAATCAAAGCCAAATACAGTACGGCTCGACACCTCAAGCTTTTCTAAAGTCAGTGTTGAAGTAGCAAAAGAACATATGGAGCTGCTAAACACTGTGGTGAGCGCATACTGTGGATTAGTGGAAGGTCAGATTGGCAACATTAATCTGACTCAAGAAGACTATCAGCAGATAGATAAAGAGGAGATGGAGATGATGGATATTAAGTGGGCCTTTGCCAGTGCTGTTAGGCGAGCAAAGGATTTTATGGAAAGAACAGGCCGAACCAGCTTGGAAAGCAAAAAGGACACCAAGTATGGGTTTGATAATCAAGCTGTTAAATGCTTCAATTGTGGTGAACGTGGTCATTTCAAGCGTGAATGTACAAGACCAGCTCAGCATGGGAACCAGAATCCCTTCAGAGGTCAAGGAAACAGGGCCAATCAGAACCAAGCGAGGAACAATGATCGCACACTGGTGCCTGTCAACAACCAGACTCAAGCAGGACCATCAAATGCCAATCAGGCACTTGTGGTTCAAGTAGATGAAGGCTGTGATTGGTCAATCCAGTTGGGAAATGATGCACCAGATGGAACAGCCTGTTTTGCTGAAGTGGTTAATGATCTTAAACACGCCAATGGTGGAGAATCTTCCACCAATGGTGTTGAATCTTCTGAAGATGAAGACAGCTCCGGGTACAGTGGAAGTTCAGATGAAGAGTCCTCTGCTTCAGGCAATGATCAGGAAGATGACGCATCAACAGCATCAGTTAATGCAGACATTGATGAACTTTTGGAGGAAGCTGCAGCAGGAATTCAAAGAAGATCTATTTTGGTGGATCAAGCTGCTTATTCTTCGTCTTCTCTCCATTCAGCCTTTATGGCGAATGTCGACAGTTCATCAAGTCAGGTATGTGTCGACGAACCCACTTCTGTTAGCTGTAATAACTGTGATAGTTTGCATGTTAGATGTGCTGAGTTGGAAGCAAACATGTCTGAGTTGCAAGGCAAACACGATGCTTTACAAGCTAGTTTGTTTGAATTGCAAGACAAACATGTTTCTGTGAATGATAGGTGGTGTGAATTGCAAAGCGAACACAAGGCTTTGCAAGAGAAATATGATGTGACATTTATTCATAATCAGAAATTGACAGTTGATATTTCAAAGTGCACCGAAGCCAATATGTTTTATGAAAACCATGAAAAGGATTATAAATCAATGATTGAAACATTGAAGAAAGATAAAACAGAGCTGACTAAAATGGTTTCCAGAAAACAAACTGACATTAATTTGTATATATCTCGTCTTGAGGTGATGCAAAAGGAAATGGCTTGTGTAAAAACCGAAAGTGAGGCGATCCGACTTAAGTTAGACAGTTATTTGAGTTCTAGCTATGTGTTGGATCACATCATTGATGTGCAGAAAGAGAAAAAGGATGTCACATGCATAGGTTATAAGCAATGTCCACCACCTGTCAGACACAATTATGATGCCATGCCTGATGAGGAATACAGGACTCACTTTGAACCATCTGTTCCTCTAGATGTTACTGAGTTTGCTGCAGGACTTGGATACAAGAAAGAAGTATCATCCGATTCAGATGTGTCAGCAGATACCTTTGTAACTGCTGAACCGAATCAGGATCCTCCGGTTGTGATTGAGGATACTGATTCTTCTGATGATGAGTCTGATGATACCGATTCAGCAAAGTCTGATGCGGTGATAAAAGATGAGGACATACCTCTTGAGAATCACATCCTGTGTGATCCTCCAGCAAAACCCGCTAAGACTATTGCAACTGAGTCCTCGTCTGAGAAAGAGTCGGAGAGTGTGGATTTGCTGTACACTCTTGTTGGTGATGATAAAATCTATTCAGACAAAGATTTTCCTATTAAAAATGTTAATCAATCTTTAATCAGTAAAGTCTTTGAAAACTCTACAAGTAAGTTCTTGGGAAAGACAGGACCACATGTTACAGTCACACAGTGTCCTCCTATCCCAAAGGCTGAAGTTAGAAAACAGTTTGGGAACAAGAAATTACCAACAGTGCCAAAACAGCAAAACCATACCAAAACAAATGGTAAGGCACCGACTCAAACTCAAAAGAAGCCGAATCAGAAGAAGAAGAAGAATGTGAACTTTGTGAAGTCGAAGGGAACGGACAAAATTGAAAAGTTTGCAAATCAATCTAATTTAGATTTTGTCCAAAAAGCAACTGTGATGAAAAGGAATGAACCAAGTTGTTCAAAACCTAGTACCTCGGGATCACAAAGTTCATCATCGGCAAGACGACCACATGATACTTCGGGGTTTGTTGAACGAAGATCATGTTTTGAATGTGGAACAATCGGGCATATTGTTCGAAATTGCCCGTATCTTCATAAACAAAAAGGCATAGTTGATGATCCCCGTGACCACATTGACCGCAAGCGATCTGTTTCTGTAAATCAAGATCCCCGACTCATAAGAGAAAGGGAAAAGAAACAGAAACGCCAACAGGTCAAGAAAATTGAAAAAGCAATTAAAACCGATGTGGGTCACAAACCATCTGTTTCAGTTAAACCAGATAATTCAAAGTTTTCAAAAACTTCAAACAATCAAACTGGTATAACAAAACAGACTTGGAAACCAAAAACGGTTATTGAATCAGGGGGGCCATCACAATTTCCGAATCATCAAAAAGTGGAAGTTATTGTTGTTGATAAAAATGGAAGACCCAAGACCACAATGGCTTGGGTCCCCATCTCCAACTAATCGATTGAGTTAATGTGCAGGGTGTTCCAGGAGGAACTATCAGTAGTCATTGGATTGTTGATAGTGGGGCATCCAGGCACATGACAGGCGACATGAAGCTTCTCTACGACGTCAAATCTATTAGAGGAGGTTATGTTGCTTTTGCTGGAGATAAGGGCGGATATATAACCGGTGAAGGAATGATTTCCAACGGGGTTGTTAGCTTTGACAAGATCAACTTTGTGCAACAACTTGATCACAATCTTCTTAGTGTTTCTCAAATTTGTGACAAGCAGTTCTCAGTACACTTTGATGCTAATGGATGTTATGTGCTGAAACCCGGCTTCAAAATTCCAAAAGAATGGATTCTCTTGTCGGCTCCAAGGATAAATGATCTGTATGTCCTTGATATGAGCCAAGCTATCACAACGTCTGCACAAGCAACATGTTTCGTTTCCAATGCCACAGAAAAAGACACAATCTCTTGGCACAGACGAATGGGGCACATTCACTTACGCAAAATGAATCATTTGGTGTCAAATGAATTGGTGAATGGTGTTCCTCTTAAAAATTTCCATCTTCAAGACGTCTGTGTTTCGTGCTAGAAAGGAAAACAAACGAAGAAGCGACACCCTACAAAGAAAGTCAACACGGTGGCTGTTCCTCTTGAACGTTTGCACATGGATTTGTTCGGTCCTGTCAAGCACAAAAGCATTAGGAATGATCAATATTGCCTCGTGATAACTGATGATTATTCAAGATTTTCGTGGGTGGCGTTCATGGCACACAAGAGTGAAACCTTCGGTATTATCAAAAACTTGATCATTCAGATTGAGAATCTTTACAACCTGAAGGTTAGGCGGATACGTAGCGACAATGGTACTGAATTCAAAAATCATGCCATGGCGGAGTTTTGCTCTTCAAAAGGTATTCTTCACGAATTTAGTGCAGCTTATACTCCTCAACAGAATGGCGTCGCTGAACGTAAGAACCGCACATTGATCGAGACTGCTAGGACTATGTTGGTAGAGTCGCAGCTACCCATTCCATTCTGGACTGAAGCTGTGTCTTCTGCATGCTATACGTTGAACCGAGTCCTTACAGTAAAAAGGCACAACAAGACCTGCTTTGAGCTTATCAACAAACGGAAACCAGACTTGTCTTATCTTGAACCGTTTGGAGCTCCTTGCACAATTATCGATCCTAATGGAAAGTTTGGGGCTAGAGTCATTGAGGGATACTTTCTTGGGTATTCCACCCCAAACTTAAGAGTCTGGAATCTAGAGACTAAAAGGGTCGAGGAATGGTCTGAAGTCAGAGTACAAAGGCACATTTTACCAGTTAGAAATCCTGGTCAGCCTTGGATGTTTGAGTACGATGACTTTTTCAATTCGATCAATGTTGAAGCCGTTGAAGAAAGTGCTGCGGCAAGGATGTTTTTCGAGAGCGACAATGCAACAGATTCACCGTTGGTTCATCCCATTATAGTCAATCAAGAACCATCTTCAGTGAACAATAATGCTCTCGACAATGAGGATTTTCAAGATGCTACCGAGTTGAACGAATCTTCAGAGGATGATGAATTTCTCGATGCAGATCAAGAAGCTCCAACAGCAGTTCATGGTATTTCAGAAGGTACACCTCCAGTGGATGTCCCTCGAACAGCTGAAACTTCTGCATCATCCTCTTCGTCAATTCCGGGCCTTGAATTGATTGTTGATCTGAATCTCAACAATCTGGGTACAAATATTCCAGTTCAAGATAATCCAGAAACAAGGATTCATAATACCCATCCTCAACAAAACATCATCGGGAATGTACAAAGTGGCGTTCAAACAAGAAACATGTTGCGAAACAACAGCAATGCAGGCTTGTATGCAACTATCCGAGAATCTGGTCAACAGAATGATTGGTCTTTCGCGTGTTATGTCTCACAGGAAGAGCCAAGAACTTGGAAAGATGCTTTGAAAGATAGCTCATGGGTTGAAGCGATGCAGGAAGAACTGCAACAATTCCAGAAGCTTGGTGTCTGGAAACTCATAGAGAAACCTGCTGGATACAAGAAGATTGGTACCCGTTGGGTGTTTAAATGAAAAAAGGATGACCGTGGGATCGTTATCCGGAACAAAGCAAGGCTAGTCGTTCAAGGTTTTCGTCAGATTGAAGGAATCGACTACAACGAAGTGTATGCACCTGTTGCACGTCTAGAAGCCATTCGGATCTTTCTGGCTTATGCCTCATTCAAAGGTTTCAAGGTATACCAGATGGACGTGAAGAGTGCTTTCTTACATGGTGTGGTGGAAGAAGAGGTGTACGTCGAACAGCCTCCAGGTTTTGAAGATCCTATCCATCCCGATCGGGTTTGGTTGCTCAACAAAGCTCTATATGGTCTACATCAAGCACCGCGAGCTTGGTACGCAACCTTATCTAATTATCTGCTGGAGAACGGTTTTCGCAGAGGTCTTATCGACTGCACTCTTTTCATCAAAGAACAAGATGGAGATCTTCTACTGGTACAGGTATACGTTGATGATATTATTTTTGGTTCTACTAATGATGTTTTGTGTAGGGATTTCGAGCGTGTAATGCAGGATAAATTCGAGATGAGTGCTATGGGGGAAATGACTTTCTTTTTGGGCCTACAAGTACAACAAACAGAGTCTGGGATATTCATCCATCAGACTAAATATGTTGGTGACATCTTGAGCCGGTTCCAGATGTCTGATGCAATGCCCATCGGTACCCCATTGCCACAAAATCACGGAATTACTCCAGACTTGAAGGGTCAAGATGTTAGCCCCTCATACTACCGCGCGATGATTGGATCTCTTATGTACCTCACAGCATCAAGACCAGATATAATGTACCCAACGTGCCTGCTTGCCAGATATCAAGTGAACCCGAAGGCCTCACATCTTGCAGCTGTAAAGAGGATTTTTCGTTATTTGAAGGGTTGCCCTGACACCGGTATGTGGTACCCTAGGGAGAATAACTTTGACTTGATCGCATTCAGTGATTCTGATTTTGGCGGATGCAAAATCGACGACAAATCCACAACGGCTGGATGTCAGTTTTTGGGAAATCGCCTAGTCACATGGCAGTGCAAGAAGCAGACGTGCGTCGCTACGTCAACATGCGAAGCTGAATACATTGCTGCCTCGAGTTGTTGCTCCCAAGTCCTGTGGATACAACAGCAAATGCGTGACTACGGTTTTGAATTCCTAACTACTCCTATTTACGTTGATAATTCTGCTGCATTACAGATCACCAAAAATCCTGTGCAGCATTCAAAGACTAAGCACATCGACATTAAGTATCATTTCATACGTGATTGCTTTGAGAAAAGGCTAATCGATGTTGCTTACGTCCACACCGATGACCAACGTGCCGACCTTTTTACCAAAGCTTTTGACAAATCAAGATTTGATTACCTATTATTGGTAAACGGCATTAAGGTCAAGCAAGAGTAAAACCAACATCGGAAAATCATTTTTGTAAATACCTTTGTGTTTTAAATTTATTTCAGTTTGTTGATTTTAGGGGGAGTAAATCCAAAATTTAAAAAATCCAAAAACATTGAAAAATTTCAAAAACACAAAAACAATAGAAAAGCAAAAATGAGTTTCCTGGCGAGCAAAAGAGAAAATGATAGTACATCAGTGGTCTGTCCAAACCTCTTTAAACCTTAAATGCAAAACGATAAGCAGCTCTATATAAGATGTATCGGTAGGCTCACAATCATTTTAAAGTGTGCAGGGTGATATAAACTTAAATCGACTGAAGACTGGGTGGGAACCATTCATTGGCATATGGTCTTAGTACCGAAATTTCGTTTGAGAGATTGCCGAGGTTCTGAGATATTCGGTCTTTATGCTGCTTATCATCTGGGTATCATGGTTGTATCTTTTACCGAAAAAAAATAACGGGGACGCAAGTCTAGATCTTCCATGATACTATACATACCTGTACATACTGCATACGACATCAATAAGTGATCAACAATCACATGTCCATACAAATAAGTGATAATATATCACAAATTCTTTCCGGGTGTCAAGTTCGTCTCTCTGCTGTACGAAAGTACTGACCTGTTCACGGACTTGCTCCTGTGCCCTCATGCATCGAAAACCAAGTTCCTCATCAATAAGTGATTATATCACATAGGGCTTGTTTTCAAACAAAATAAGTGAGAATCTCACATCATATACGGTCAAACAGATGATAATCGGTATACTCACCGGTAAGATGAACCCTCGTGCATACCTTGATACGGGAATGTGTCGTGATGTGGATGAACACCGGTCGGTAAGTATAAATCATACCTTAACGTATCCCCTCGCCATGATTACATCTGATAAGTTGAGCTTAAGTGGACAACAATACTGATAATTGTTATAGGATGCTTATCTTAATATTAACTAAATGAACAACAAGAGCGTTTTGGCATGACCGTAAACTGATATGATTCTCTTACCCTCGAAACTCACAAAAAGAATGTCTGTAAATTTTTATTTACTGCTTTCAGTCTTTACATTTGAAATATTCAAAAATACCAAAAAGATTTTAGGCGTGTTTTAATATAAACTTTATAAAAACCAAAAAGATTTTATTTCTATTTTTCGATCGTACGATGTTGGAACTCGAGTCTTCGTTACCTGAAACCTGAACGAAAACCGAAAATGACTAAATCTTCATAAACGGTCGAAATTTGCAAAGTGTTGAAAGTTAAAATTGAAATTGATAAACTTTGTTAAACTTTCAAACTGTCGGACGGTGTTTGATTAAACAATGGTCACATGTGTGTCGTTTGCTTTGATATTCCAGGCGGTTGTTCTCATTACGCGTTTAGATTTCTTGCATGTGCAGATTCTAAAGGCTAGGAGAACATGGTCGATGACAAGCTTCGGAATGAAGACACGACGTGAAGGCACTCAAATGATGAAGATGATCGAGTTGCCGCTGACCATCATCAACACCACAAGGATCTCACTTCATAAAGATCAAGACTTTCACGAGCATAACTCAAAGGGGAGCTTATGTTAAGGGGGAGTTTGTCAACACACTTCCTACATAAAACGGGGAGTTTGTTGGTACACTTTCTGCTTTCAAGACGTGAAGACTTTGAAGATCCTCCGACATTGAAGACTTGAATAGAAGTCAAATACTTGAAGACACGAGAACTTACAAGATCGAAGATCGAGACAAAGCAACAGCTGATTGTTGATAAGCCAGACAAAGCTACAGCCAAGGGGGAGTTTGTTGGTGCACTTATGTCTGCACTTTGTCTGTATTCGGTCACAATGTAAAACGATGTCTTGTTAGTCTTGTAAGTTTGACCAAGTCAACCATCCTCCTAGTTTGACTTGGCCAAACAGTCAACTTTATGTTTGTAAGATGTTGGGTCGAAGGATGTGCCATCGAAGGATTGCCTATATCCTTCGATGACCTGCTCGAAAGATGTCATTCGATAGATGGACCACGAAAGATCCCATCTTTCGTGGTACTTTTGGATCGTTCGAGCTGTTCCTGGTCGAAAGATGATCTTTCGACCGGTCTGCATGATCCTTCGACCAGACACGCTGTGTTGGGTATAAATACCCGTGTGTTGTGTTCACTTCGATAGTGAGACACTCAGACAGTTAGCAAAGAACACACACACACTTAGAGAGTTTACAGGACTGATTTGCAAACATTGAGCTGTAACCGGACCTTTCATACGTTTAATACAAGTGGTGTTAATCGTTGAGTCTTGTGTGTTGATTATTTGCGTGTTCTATCTCGGTTTGCTATCTCGGTTGGATTCCGCACAACCGGGTTGGTTTGTATACAAGGATTAGGCGACTAGATCCTCCCCTAGCCGGACCTACATTATTTTTTAGGTATTACAAAAAAAGTGAATACTTTTTTTCTCCGCATGGGAAGTCGCCGGTTCATTATACCGGAGAAGTATCAAGGTAGGATCACGAAGTTTTTTGTCTCAAACTTGCCGGAGAGATGTAGCGGCAAAGATTTAGCGGAACACACAAGATCGTTGGGGGTGATTTACGAACTATTCATTGCAAGGAAGAGAGATAAATGGGGTAACCGGTTTGGTTTCATCTCCTTTTTGGACGTGAAAGACAGTAGCGACATGGTTAGAAATTTATGTGCTGTGAAGATGGGCGATTATAGGTTAAAGGCTAACGTTGCAAGGTTTTCGTATGAAGAAGGAGAGATCGGACAACCGCCTACAACCAACAAAAGACCGGAGTATAGGGAGGAGAAAGTGAACAGAAAAGCGGAAGACTTCAAGGCTGGCCCTACATCGTTTACTCATGGTGGAAGGTCGTTCCAGGAGGCGCTCACGGGTATACACAAAAAAGTTGACTCAGGGAAGGTGGTGAAGATTGATGATGACCTGGATATTTTTCAGAACTTGGTTGGCTTTGCTCTAGTGATGAGGTTTGTAGACCTGGTTACCCTTAAAAAAGTTAACCTGATTCTGAAGGAGATGGATGCTGGGGAGAGCCGAGTACAGTATCTGGGGGGTTTGTCTGTGTTGGTTTCGTTTAAACAAAAAGAAGATGCGGAGAGGATTTTTTTGGTAGCCAAAGAGGACGCTAGCAACTTCACGTCGGTCAGTCGTTGGGAAGGCCAGTCTATTGCTTTCGAACGATTAGCATGGATTAAAATTAAAGGTATTCCGGTGCATTTGCTGGATTACTCTGTTATTGATAAAGTCGCAGAGTCGTTTGGCAAGATCATGCATCGACCCCCTAGATCGGTAGAAGATGCGGATTTGTCGAGTGAGTTCATAGGGGTGTTGGTTGGTGAAGGGAAAAGGATTACTGAAGAGGTGACGATTTCCTGGCGTGATAGAAAATTTAAGGTTTGGGTTGACGAGGAGTCCGGTGACTGGGTGCCGGAATTTATTGATGTTAACCAAGATAACGGTTGTGATGTGGAGGAAGATGGGCCGGATCAAGAGGGTGAGGAGGATCGGGATTCGGATTCTGAAGAAGAGGATGACGGTGTAGAAGAGGTGGCCGGAAAAGATGCCAGAGACATTCCGGTGGTCGGAGAGGGGGAAACATTTAATGTCGACCCTCCATTACCGGTGGATAATTTGGAAACTGTTTCTGGCTCATTAAAGGGAGCTGAAGTTAAGGAAGGTAACTATATGGGGGATTTTATGCCAGGGAATGTTTTTGACTTTGAAAAAGATTTTGTTAATAGTGAAAATAACTCTTTTGGAATGGAAGGATTGGTTACTAAAATTAGTAAAAGGAAGAAAAAGCAGATCAATAATTTGGGCCTGGACAGTACTCTACTTCAATATTCTAGTAGTCTTGAGAGATCCAAAATTCTTAAGAAGCCCAAAGGTGGGGATAGTCCAGTTAACTTGGCTGAAGAGTTGGATAGCCCATCTGGGGCTGAGGATGTGCTCGATGAGTATAATGTTATTAATAAGGGGGTTAGTTGTCATTCGGCCAAAGGTGATGGACCAGATAACAATAATGTAAAGGTGAATGATCTTAATTTACACAGTGATGGTACTTTGGGAGCTACTCCCTCATCGTCTGTTAATAAAAATGGTTCGGACAAAGTAGAGTGTGCCGTATCTCCGAATGAAGCAATTAACAAAGAAGTAGAGGCGACTTTAAGAGTGGGGATTCTGCTGGGAGCTCAATTGCAGAATGAAAGAGTGTTGGTTCATGAAGCTATCGAAGGTGAAGGTTTACAAATGGGTTTTAAATGAATTTCCTCTCGTTGAATATTAGGGGATTGAGGGTCTCGGGTAAAGCTTCGTGGTCTAGGGGGCTGAGAAAAAAACATGGGGTGGAGTTTATGTGTCTTCAAGAATCGAAGGTGTCGGATATTACTAATCAGGAGGTTATTTCTCTTTGGGGTGATGGGGGTGTCGATTTTGATTTTGTTGATGCGAGCGGTAGATCAGGGGGGCTGGTGAATATATGGAATCCGAAGGTTTTTAAAAAGACTTCCTCCATTCAGAACAAGAATTTTCTGGTCACCTCAGGTACGTTTGTCGCAGACGGTTCTCTTATTAATATTATTAATGTCTACGCTCCTCAGCGAGCGGGGGCTAAAAAAAGGCTGTGGGATGATCTTACGGTTGTGGTGAGGGGTAGCAGTGGTTTGTCGATTCTTGTGGGTGATTTTAATGCCGTCCGTTTCCCGGAGGAACGCAGGAACTCGGTTTTTAATATTGGTGTTGCAGCTGACTTTAACAGGTTTATTGATGAGTTAGGCCTCTTGGAATATTTTATGAGGGGTTTTAAGTATACTTTTTTGGCTGGTAAAGGGGTTGATCATAAGTTGAGCAAGATAGATAGGATTTTGGTTTGCAACGGTTTTTTCAATAGATGGCCGTCAGCATGTTTAAGGGCATTACCTAGAGCGCTTTCGGACCATTGTCCCCTGCTTTTAAATGTGGTTGATACTAATTTCGGGCCAAAACCTTTTAGATGGTTTAACTCGTGGCTTAGCAGGAAAGATTGTGAACAGGTTGTGACGGATACGTTAACTGATATTGTTGTTCAAGGTAAGCCGGATGAAGTTTTGAACGCTAAGTTTAGGATATTGAGAAATCGTCTTAAAGAGTGGTGGAAGGAAGTCATTAAAAAGGAAGGGGAACAGATGATCAAATATAAGAAAGAAATGGAAGAATTGGAAAGGGTTTTGGAGAGTAGGGATTTAGAGGAGGAGGAAGTATGGGTCCTAGAAGAATGTCGTAAAGGGGTTGGGTTTTTAAATCTTTGCCAAAATAGAGATTTAAAACAAAATTCTAGAGTGAGGTGGGCGATAGATGGTGATGAGAACTCGGCTTTCTTTCATGGGATTGTTAATGGGAGAAAGGCGTCTAACTCGATCCCGGAGCTTATGGTTGAAGGGGTTTGGATTTCGAAACCGTCTTTGGTTAAAAAGACAGTGTTCGGCCACTTTAGAAGACATTTTGCAGAAGTTAAGAAGGTTAGGCCTGCAGTTAGATGTGATAATATGAAGCGCCTTTCAGTGGAGGATGGTGATAATCTGATTCGGAGGTTTTCCAAAGAGGAGATTAAGGAAGCGGTTTTTGATTGTGGTTCCGACAGAGCCCCGGGTCCGGATGGTTTCAATTTCAGATTTGTTAAGTTTTTTTGGAGCCGGTTAGAAGAGGATTTCATTAAGTTATTTGATCATTTTCATGAGCATGGGGCGTTTAGTAGAGGGTGTAGCTCATCTTTTATTACTTTGATTCCCAAATCTAAAACTCCGGTGGGTTTGTCAGATTATAGACCCATTACCTTAGTGGGGATTATTAGTAAAGTCATTTCCAAGGTCCTTGCTAGTCGTATGAAGGGCGCTTTGGAAAAGACTATTTCGGGGACTCAGTCAGCATTCCTCAAGGGGAGATTTATTTTAGATGGTCCGCTTTTGATCAATGAGACTATTGGATGGTTGAAAAACACGGGTAAGAGGGCGTTTTTATTGAAGTTGGATTTTGAAAAGGCGTATGATAATGTGAACTGGGGTTTTTTATTGTCTTCTTTGGGTAATATGGGATTTCCGGGTAGATGGTGTTCTTGGGTCAAGGGTATTCTTGAATCGGCCCGTTCGGCGGTGTTGGTTAACGGGTCCCCCACGTTTGAGTTCCAATGTGAAAAAAGGGTTTGACAGGGTGACCCGTTATCTCCTTTTTTTTTTCTTGGTTGTCATGGAGGTGCTTCATTGTTTTATAGATAAAGCGGTTGGATTGGGAGAATTTAAAGGTGTTGATATAGGGAGCGGGGATAAGACGATATCCCACCTGTTCTATGCGGACGATGCCTTGATCGTTGGAGAATGGTCTAAGAGTAATGTGGATCAGGTTGCCAGAATTCTTCGTGTGTTTCATATGTGTTCAGGTTTGAAAATTAATTTACATAAATCCTATATTTATGGTATTGGTGTGATTGAAACGGAGGTGGAGAGCTTGGCAACTCTTCTTGGGTGTAGGGTGGGTTCTTTGCCTTTTGATTATTTGGGGATTCGGGTCGGGGCCAATATGAACCGGGTTTGCCATTGGAATACGGTCCTTGAAACCATTCAAAACAGGCTTTCTTCTTGGAAGGCGAAGACTTTATCTATGGGGGGTAGGTTGACTCTTATAAAGTCGGTTCTTTCGAGTTTACCAATTTACTATCTATCCCTCTATAAGGCTCCAGTACTTGTATTGGAACAAATGGAGAGATTAATGAGGAATTTTTTGTGGGCCGGTTCGGATGATATAAAAAAGTTTCATTGGGTTGCTTGGGATGAAATTACTAAAACCAAAAAAGAAGGAGGGTTGGGTATTTCAAGGATGGTGGATGTTAATTTGGCGCTTCTAGCTAAATGGGCTTGGAGATTTTCTTTAGAGGTAAATTCTAAATGGAGAGGCATCATTGAAGCGATTCATGGTGGTAGGGGCCTGTGGAGCTTTCTCCCGGTCAAGAGATCTATTCCGGGTTGCTGGAAGTCTATCGTTAATGTACTGGATAAAGTCCGTATCCCGGATAAATCTTTGCACCAAATGATTAGAGGGACGGTTGGGAATGGGACTGTTGTTCGTTTTTGGTTTGATATTTGGATTGGCGATGTGACATTGAAGAACAGATGGCCTTGCTTATATAGTTTAGATCGAAACAAAGGGTGCAGGGTCATGGACCGGTTTAAACCGAATGGGGTAGGGCTGCTGTTTGCAGGTAATTGGAGGAGACAACCTAGATCAGTTGAAGAATTATCGGAGATGCAGGATCTGGTGCGCCTCTTACACGGGTTTAAACTTACCGATAGAGAAGACAGGTGGGTGTGGATTGATGGGGCTAAGGGTCCTTTCTCGGTGGCCGATTGTAAAAGAATTTTAAAATCTAATGTTCCAGCGGTTAATGGGTTCTCTTTGAAGTGGGAAGCTTGGGTCCCGTTAAAAATCAATCTTCTTTCGTGGCGGGCCGGTAGGTATAAACTGCCTACTAGGGTGGCGTTGATACGACGTAGAGTCAACATTCCAGATTCGCTATGTCCTTTTTGCAGCCTGTGTGACGAAGACGTTAATCACTTGATGGTTGGGTGTGGTCTCGCATACGGCGTGTGGAGTTCGATATGCAAGTGGTGTAAGTTAGACCCATTCTTTGCTTATGATTATGACGATGTGTTAAAGTTATATAAAAATGTGCATGCTGGCAAGTGGCGGAAAAAGATCGTTAGAGGCATTGTAATGACTACGGCTTGGGCTATTTGGAACGCTAGGAATGAGAAGATATTTCGAAACAAAGATATCAAAGTGGCGGATGTCGTGGCTGAGGTGAAGTCCAAGACTTTTTTATGGCTAAAGTATAGGTCGAAATATAAAGACATTGTTTGGAATGATTGGGCTTCCTATCCGTTGTACATGTGTATTTAGTTTTGGCGGTTCTCGGTTTTGAGGGCTTGCCGTTTTTTAATGAAAGTTAATGTTCAAAAAAAAATATAAAGTCCACTCGTTTTTAGATCTACACGATTTAATTTTAAACATTATTGTTACACCCTCAAAATCCACATGCATGAGTATTACCGCGAGACGTGTGAGTAACCAGGATCATGCCACCAATCATATTGAATAAATAATTTAAGTAGATAAAGACCCATCACCATCAGTACAATTAGTGACTAAGTACTTAAAAGACCAAGACAAATTTTAAGTATCAGCGGAAGCATAAAGTTTAAAACCCAATTAAAAGTTAAAAGTTCATAATGTTTCATAAGAACCCAACAACGGTTCTTCGCCACAACGACTCTTCCTCCGTGCAAACTCCAGCAAAGTACCTAGCGACCTTCAAAGCATGTAGTAGTATGTGTTACGCCCTAACATGTTTAAACCCAAAATTTGCAGCGGAAAGCACATAATTAAAATTTCTTTAATGATATTCTTTCTTTCACTTAAATACATAAATCCATTTCTAAAATTTGATTGACAACTATCAAACATATATCGGATTAAGTGACCACATACACACCCACGTACAATCCATGTCTTGACTCGATCTTCGACCGCGTACAATTCTCGGTGAAACATCCAAAATCCTGAACAACCTGCAGTCACCACATTCGATCTCATCAATAGTAACCGGTAACATAATACAAAATATTAACACATGCATAATAAAGCGTCCACATATCATGCTTTCTCTTATACTAGCTCCTTCATCCATCCATTCCATCACTCACATCGAATTGCAGAGTCAACCTTTACTTCCATTGTTAACCTGCCTATGTTTCACATTAATTCTCAATAGAAAAACGGTTAGTATCATTAACTTCCTTTCATATGGGCGTGTCCTCAAATATGCATAACTCGTCTTATTCATTCAAGCATATAATTAAATACCTCTCTCAAGCATGTATTCATTTTCTATTCACACCCGTACCTACAATTTGCATCCTGCATATATAACTCCTTAATTCATCTTTATGCATAATTCATTGTGTAAATTCCGTTTCTTACCCAAACTTAATCGAATCTCTTTCTTTAACCACTTCCGACTTATTTCCACTAAAACTTAACTTAGTAACAACAACAATTCATAATTTCTCATATTACATTCAATAATTACCATATATCATAATCACATTACCAAACAAAAGAGTAAGTTCGGAGTTCACTTACCTCGTGCGTCCGAGTTCGAGCATAGCTTCCGTGTTTATCCTTGGCCCGTTGCCCTTCCATGCTTGTGTCCGCGTTGACATGACTCCTAACCGTACATGTCATTACATTCACATTCTTGTTAGCATATATGATTGTGCGTATGAACGTTCATATCAATTTCATATCTCACGTATGACTTTCATTAATCAATTTAAACAAGCATAAAGCATACTCAACATCAACCTAACATAATCTTCACATGAACTATATCTAAAATACATTCCTCATGTTAGTTTACTATCAATTTCATTAATACCACTTTCTATACATGTTTGCCCATTAATTGCATACAATTTCACATATTATTGTCATTTAGACATTTCATCAAACACTTGGTGTGCGTATCACTTTTTAAGCATAATGTACAAGTGCTTTAAGCATGTTCTTCCCTAATTCATCTTATGAACCATCACATTCAAGCAAAATCTCATAATCATAAATTCCACATCAAATTTATCTATTTAAGTCTATCATATAACACCTTATACATCACAAGATCACACTATAACATCTACAAGTTCATCTTGATCATCATCTTCACACTCATGCAATGGGTTTCATTCTAAATCACCCAATTACTTGAAATTATTCATAACACAAGTTCTATTTGGTGTTTCTAACACCTCTACAAGCTTAATTGCATACAAATTCATGGATTGATCATAACCCACTTCAAACAAGATCATCAAATCTAAGTTTTGAGACATACCTTACGATCCCCTTGTGGAGGTGATCGTTAATTCATGTTCGGTTGTGAATTTGGGCTTCGTTTAGCCTTTCAATTTGGAGAATTTGTGAAGTTTAGGGTTTTGGCTCCATGGGAGCCCTCCCCTGCTCGTTGATGAACACACACGATGTGTGTGTATGTATGTGTGTGTTTTCTTTTTAATAAAACAACTTTCAAGTTGTTCACTTTGGTCCCCTCATGTTTCGTTTTAATTAAATAAGGCTACAACCCTTCGTTTAATACCAACGATACTAATATTCAACTAGGTTAATTATTCCTAGTTAATAATTATTTACGGGTTCACTTTTACCCCTAACGGTATTTTTATCCGTTCCTCTATATTAACCGGGTTTAAATTACTAAACCCATTTTTGGGGTGTTACAGTATGTCAACAAAAAGTGTGCGAGTTTACAATTTATCAGTGTTGTTCCAAAAACTTAGGTTGTTAAATTACTCTGTTTTATAAAACATGTCATGGGGAGCTACCCCATCTTTTTAAGCTACCAAACTCGTGCGATACCGAAACTAACTATAGTCATGTTTGTATGTCACATCCCCAAAATACCACATGCGAAAACCCCCGCGAGGCGTGTGACGTACCAGGATCTACCCACTAATCACATTGAACTAACAGTGATAATAACAAATAAAATTTCCATTCAATGCAATTAGCATAATTCAAAACATTTGTTTAAAACCAAATATGTTCAGCGGAAGCATAAATTATTGTTTAATAAGTTTAACATCCTATCGTTTGAAGATTCATCACATCAATTGTCTTCCCAAATGTCATGACCCCTCACCACTCCAGCTTCCTAGACTGCAAGTTCCATACAAGTATCTATCGACCTGCAAGCATGCAGAAAACGTGTATCAGCATAAAGCTGGAGAGTTCACAGTTTTGTTTATCCGTATATTTGTAAGTGTTTTGTTCAAAGACATGTTGCTAATAACTAGATACCACAGTGACGTCAGTTTGTTTACCCTTTCCCAATGCCTATCAAAATTGGTCGAGTGGTTAAGGTCATTAGTTCACGCACGTCCTCCCCGGTATGGTGTGAGGTTGTCAAGCCTAATAGCGCTATCAACTAATACCCCGTTGCCTCTCCAACAACTAGTTCGGTAGTAGATGAGACTTAAGTGATAGAGTTGAGTTTATTAAGCAACATCAAGATTTAACCAAATAATAAAAGTATTCCTCCCTGGAATATCAGTTTGTTTGTCCTTCCCGGAGCATGCTTGTAAAAGAGCAGTGAACTCACCTTAGTTTTGCTAGGTAAGTTAAGTTACTTTGTTCAAAGTTGGTCAACCAAGTCCTAACACGGTTACCAATAAAAATCAGTTTTGTATACCAGTAGTCACGTATTCTTTACATACATTAAACAAGTATCGTATAAAAAATACACGTATCAACTTTCATACGGGTCTTAACAGTTAATCACACAACATAACAGTCTACTAACATAACATCGTCAAGCCCAAGAAAACATGAGGCCCATATAAGTGTGTGGTCTGGTTTCAATTGTACGGCCCAGTAACACGTATGGCCCAACAAGTTGTGAGAACCATGATAACTCCTACTTCCCGTGTGAGTTGGGCTACAATTTTTTTGCACAAACTAGATAAAAATATTATAAACACATTTATAAGAAGCCAAAAAAAGCCAAATTGGTAGTTACGCCTGATGTATGTTTTATTTACGCCTAATATAAATTTTGTTACGACGATAAATTTTTTTTTTACACCTGATGTAATTTTTTGCATGTGACATTTTTTTTTCTATTTTTCTATTGCTGAAACAAGTGATTTTTTTTAAGAGTTTTGAGATTTTTTTTGGGAAAAACCTTTTGGAAGACTTAGTTCTTATAGTTCCCACAACTTAATGTGGTTCTCATTTTACCCCTTTTCCTATATATATGTGTGTATATATATATTAAAATAATATTATATTCATGATTATATCACTTCAATATTATTAATAATTAATATAGTAGTTATCTATTTATCTCTACTTTAATAAAAAAAATTATCGAAAGAAGATGAGATAACAAAATATTATATAATATATATTGTAAAAATATATATAAATAGAAGATGAGATAACAAAAAAAAATTATACAATTTATGTTGTAAAAATTTATCCAAAGAAGATGAGATAGCAAAAAAATTAGATTTTGAACAAGATAATATAAATTTTGATAACACTTTTCAAAAATAAGATAATATAAATTTTGAAATAAAATACTTAAATGCATTATTTAAAATGAATAATGTTATATTTTCTTTAATTTTGTATGTATAGTTCATATTAGGATTATATGTATTCGTATCAAAATTATATATATTATGTGTGATACAAGAAACAATATGAAATATAAAAAAAAATCAGAATTTATTACAATTTTGTTCCTTGAACACAATCAACCTCAACAATAACACATTTACTTAAAAAATCATTCAAGTTTATATAGATGGAAAACACAATTTTTCCAAAAAACTCTATCAATTCCATGATTATTTAAAGGACTCTCATTTTCTATCATCATGACTCATGTAATACATACATGAATTTTTTTTATAGTGTAAAATATCATATTTTTAAGAATACGGCCTCCACCGATTTGGATTTTTAGAGTCTGGCCCCCACCGAGTTTCTATTCAAGCTCCGCCACTGGTTTAAATAAAATACAAAACCGAAACCGAACCGTTAAATTAATTAGTTCTCCGAAAATACAAAACCAAACCGTCAATTTTTTGTATGGTCTGGTTAGTTTAGTTCGTTATATAGGTTAATTTGGTTTCAGCTTGGTTAAACGGTTTTCAGCTCAACCTATTATCCTCTCTTTGTTTTTTTTTTTAACTTGACACACTTCACTGGTGGCTTATAAAAACATCAATACATGTTTGTAAATTTGGTGTCCTATCTTTTATGTGTTTGTGTGAGAGACAATTCCATCATCCATGGGTTCAACACAAGAAAACCAGCCACATGTGGTGTGCGTACCACTCCCAGCACAAGGTCACATTAACCCAATGTTAAAACTTGCTAAACTCCTCCATTCCAAAGGCTTTTTTATCACCTATGTTAACAGTGAGTTCAACCACCAACGCCTTCTCCGATCTGTGGGCTCCGACGCCTTACACGATCTCCCTTCCTTCCACTTTGAGACCATTTCTGACGGTCTTCCACCACCCGAAAACCTCGATGCCACCCAGGATGTTTCATCTACACTCAATTCACTGCATGAAACAGGTTTAGGTCCATTTAAAAGTGTCCTCTCTAAAGTGAGTACCCTTTATTCACCGGTCACTTGCATCGTCGCCGACTTCCTTATGGGTTTCACACTCCCTGCCGCCGAGGAATTGGGTATCCCGGCAGTTCTCTTCTGGACATCTGGGGCTGGTTCTCTCATATGTTACGATCAGTACCCAAATCTTATACAAAAGGGTTTGATGCCCCTCAAAGGTAAACATTTTATCAATTTATTGTATAACTAAGTTATACATGTTTCTGATAAACAAGCTATAAAATTTCCGAAGATAGATAAAATATATATCTCAGAACAATATTGGAGACAAAGTTGTTTGTAATCATAAATTGTATAAATTCATGTGAATATACGGTTGGTTAACGGTATATTGTGTTCTATTTTCTGGAAAGGAAGATTTTTTTTAGATTAAATAAAATATATGACTCGACCTATTTTCGGGTACATAAACGAAAAAATGTTTAGAAAAATAATCATCCCATTGTTGTTTTAATTGTGGAAAGTTCTTTACAAGATTTCACAATTTGCCACTCAAATTTACCAACGACTAATCTAGCGACAAATTACGATCAGAAGCGTGACCATCACGAAAATAGCGACTACTACATATCCTGTCGCAAAACGTGTTGCTTTTTTCTTATTCCAGGAAACAGTTTGAAAATTTGAAAACGTGTATAAACTATTTCAATAAATCGATGAAATACTTCATCACAAGGTGCACTACGGATTTCAATAAACTAATATTTGTCAGAAAAGATAATCATTTATGAAACAATGTTCTATATTTAGTTAACTCTTTTTAATTATAAGTTTCACATACTTGGTGCTAACTTGTATCAAATTTTCTTTTTCTATACAGATCCGAGTTATTTAGTAAATGGGTATTTGGATACGGTTGTTGATTTTATCCCTACCATGCCCGGTATACGTCTAAAGGACATTCCACCTTTTGTTAGAGTTGTCCATCCTGGTGACGAGTTTATGGTTGGATTTTCGCAAAGGGAAATAGAGAGAGCGAAATCAGCATCGGCCATTATTTTCAACACTTTTGATGAGCTAGAATATGATATTCTAGACACGCTCTCTTTAATGTTTCCCCTTTGCTATGGTATAGGTCCTGTGCATCTACTTGAGACAAATAATGTTGACAGGTCTCTATTGGTGTTTTAAACTAAATATAGGTATAGGGGTCGTTATGTAATTAGTAGTTAGTTAGTTTTATGTTGTAATTAGATTAGTTAGTAAGTACGAGGACCGGAAGCGACAAGATGAAAGTTTGTAACCTACAAACTTAATCAAGCGACATCTCCAGGAGACATACCTGTTCAGATCGACGCCTACATCACAAGAACGCATGGACGTGATTTTTTCTAAGAGACACACCTCTTCAAGATCAATCTCAACCACAAGTTCAAGAATCGCAACCGTTCGTGAAGAGACACGTCTCTACAATCGCATCTATTCGTATAGTATATATAGGGTTCATGTATGTCAATTGTATTCATCACTTTTCATTCAATACAAGCAAGTTTATTATTCTTGATTCTCAATTCTTTTATATTCATACCTGTGATTTGCATGTTCGATTACCAACAATGGTATCAGAGCATCAGTTTCAAATCTGGGAAAAGCAAGAAGCCGATTGAATCAGAGAATCATTAATAGATCAAGGGTAGAAAGGCAGCGGCTTAATCGATTAAGGAAAAAGGTTGGAGGTGCACAATCAGAACTCGGAAATCAAATTCCGTTTCTGTGCAATTGATGATCGAAAAAAGAAGAGGGAAGAAGGAATCAATTTTGCAAAATACGTTTGTTGGTTAGGTCTTATTCTTCTCAAAATTAAAGTTTTGAATTCTTTATTATTTACATACTTCAAGATTGAAAGCAAAAGTCAAACAACATTCTGATTGCTTTTCAATCTTTCAAAGAATTTAAAAACATAAATCTTATTTTAGTGTTGAAAGAAACAAATTGGTTCCCATCATTAGTTTATGATTTTTTGAGAAAAGAAATCAAGTTTTTTTTGCATGTCGAAAAAAGTGATCATTAGCATGTTTTTTAAAATAAAGCAAGTCAATTTTGAATCATAAACGATACGTATAGCAAGAAATCGAACCCGTATCGGTTCTAGCAAGTCAAACCGATTCTTGGTTCAAATAGCAAGTTCCGGATCGTTTAGTTCAAAATAGCAAGTAGCACGTCGAATCATCACGATTCAGTCTAGCAAGAAACGGCCATTCTTGGTCAAAGCAAGAAAAAGCAAGTACAGCGGGTCGATCAAATTAAGTCCAATTAGCAAGTTGGTTGGATATTTTTTATCACTCGCAATAGCAAGTTAGCAAGAATCTGATCAGCAAGTCGGTCAGAACCTGATTAGCAAGTGGGTCAGGGTACATAAAAAATCTGATTAGCAAGTCGGTCAGAAACGCAAGAACCTGGTTAGCAAGTTGGCCAGACGCAAGTACTAAGTAAGAAATTTGATCTACACGGTCCAGAAAAGGATCATCCGATCACAAGCAAGATAGGCAAGAAAAGCAAGGCGAGAAAGAAAGGAGGCATGACAGAAAAAGAAGGAAACGCATCAACGTCACTCCACGAGCAAGGGAATGTATCTCTTCAATGCCCAAAATTGAAAGAGACGAATTACACCCAATGGGCAGTTATGATGGAAACAATCTTGAAGGCATATAGTCTTTGGGAAGCAGTTGTTTCAACGGAAGGGATAAATGAAAAGAAGGCGCACACAACGAAAGCACTTATCTTCCAAACGTTACCGGAAGATGTTTTAATGCAAGTTGCTCAGTACGAAAAAGCAAAGGAAGTATGGGATGCAATCAAAGTTCGTTATCTCGGAGCAGATATGGTTCAGAAAGCACGTCTACAAACTTTGAGGAGCGAATTAGAAGTTTTAAAGATGGATGAGAACGAAACAGTAAGTAGTTTCGCAAGCAAGTTGAGTGGTATAAAAGCCAAATTTAAAACTCTCGGTACCACTATCAAAGACAAGAAACTCGTAAGGAAATTACTCATCTCCGTTCCGAAGAAGTTTCTACCCATCGTGGCAAATATCGAACAATATTCGGAAATAGACAAAATGCCATTTGAAGAAGCAGTGGGAAGAATAATAGCTTTTGAAGAACGTCTCAAAAGTCAAGACAAGCAAGAAGATAATAATCAAGGAGGACTCATGATGGCAAGTACAAATAATCAGTTTGAAAGTTTGCATCATGGAAAGGGCCGTGGTGTTCAAAACTATGGCAGAAGTCAAGGACAAGGATCTTTCAAAGGAGGAAGAGGACGTGGAAAAGATATGGGTCCAAGAAACCAAGACAAGAGCAAGTTCAGATGTTATGATTGTGGAGAACTTGGTCATTTTGCAAGAGATTGCACCAAGTGGAAGGAAAAGGAGAAAGACACGCAACAAGAAGCCAACCTCGCATTGGAAGAGGAACCAATGCTACTGCAAGTCAAGCAAGTTGAAGACCTTTGTTAAACTATATTTAGTTTACGGGGGAGTATTGGTGTTTTAAACTAAATATAGGTATAGGGGTCGTTATGTAATTAGTAGTTAGTTAGTTTTATGTTGTAATTAGATTAGTTAGTAAGTACGAGGACCGGAAGCGACAAGATGAAAGTTTGTAACATACAAACTTAATCAAGCGACATCTCCAGGAGACATACCTGTTCAGATCGACGCCTACATCACAAGAACGCATGGACGTGATTTTTTCTAAGAGACACACCTCTTCAAGATCAATCTCAACCACAAGTTCAAGAATCGCAACCGTTCGTGAAGAGACACGTCTCTACAATCGCATCTATTCGTATAGTATATATAGGGTTCATGTATGTCAATTGTATTCATCACTTTTCATTCAATACAAGCAAGTTTATTATTCTTGATTCTCAATTCTTTTATATTCATACCTGTGATTTGCATGTTCGATTACCAACAGTCTCTAGATATCATCAAATCAAATCTCTGGATAGAAGATCCTAAATGTTTAAAATGGTTAGATGGCAAAGAGCCATTATCGGTTGTTTATGTAAATTTTGGCAGCATCACTGTGATGACACCTCAACAACTAGTCGAGTTTTGTTGGGGAATTGCTAAGAGCAATTATTCATTCTTGTGGATAATACGACCTGACCTTGTGATTGGTGATTCTGCTGTGCTTCCGCCGGAGTTTTTGGTGGAGACAAGCAGTAGAGGGTTATTGGCTAGCTGGTGCCCACAAGAACAAGTTCTAAATCACCCATCAGTCGGAGGGTTTTTAACGCATAGTGGATGGAATTCGACGATAGAAAGTATTTCTAGCGGAGTCCCAATGATTTGTTGGCCATTTTTTGTGACCAACAACCGAATTGTTGGTGGAGTTGCAACAAGTGGATGATTGCCAAGGAGACCGATAACGATGTAAAGAGTGATGAAGTTTCGAAGCTAGTGATCGAGTTGATGAGTGGAGAAAAGGGAAATGAGATGAGAAAGAATGCCATTGGTTTCAAGAACAAGGCTAGGGAGGCATGCACCTTTCCATCTGGTTCATCAATGGTTAATCTGGATAAACTGATCCATCTGCTACAAACTTCTCCAAAATAATTCATAGTATGTTTTTGATTCATGTGTTTTTATCTTATGTGTGCCCCACAATTTCTCAAAATGAATTATATTTTGTGTGCTTAATACATATTGCTTTTCTTTACAAGAGACCTCCATAATTTTGTTTCATAATTAGGACATATTCAATCATTGTGATGGAACGATTCAAACAAAGGAGAAGTACCATGAAATTATTGAAAAATCATGATCGAAACCTCATATATAATATCAATATAGCAACATACAGATTGTTACTAAATGTAAACAATCAACAAACACATATTGTATAAGAAAGAGAAAATGCAAATCATAAAACAAGAGAATAATTTGTAACAATAGATATTTGTTGGGACTTGGGAACAAAGATGATACAAGGGGAGTGGGCTATTGCAAATGTCGGTAATTAGAAATAACCAAAATTCTGGTCGCAAATCAGTTCAAATAGCTATTTGGACTGAAGTTAATCTCGCAAATGCCCAATATTCTGAGAGTTAGTGACAAACCTCCGTATATAAGTGGCTAATGGCAACACCATCAACTCTAGCAGCTAATTAAGCATAGAAGACCCTGAATGAAAAAGAAACAAATAAATTTTATAAAATATTTACACATAAGAAATTATCAGCTTTTATAATCTTACCAAATCTTAAAAGGATATTTTCATTTTCACATTGATACAAATAGTTTTTTATATAATTGAACTTTCTTGAGTTTAATGTTTTAAAAAATACCAGATATAGATCAGAGCTATTTAGTAAATTGGTAATAAAGCATAACAATATGAGATTTGCTAAAGGTGTTATAAACACCTTGCGTGATTCATCGTACCTGATGAGGTTTGCCCGCCCACCATCATAAGTAGAGCAAAATCTTAGTGACTTTGATACCCTTTGCGACACCTGACCTCTCATGGCAACTAATATTATTCCATGTGCCCACTAAGATCTTACGGATTTATTTTTGGTTGTCGGGCAAAAACATTCCAGGAGATCTTGGTCACCAATTCCCGGATTACTCACACATGAGAATGCTTAACTGTGAAGTTATCCACTTATCTACACGCATTGCACCCAAAACATGTTGCTGATATTTGAGATGAGAAATTCATTATGGCTTAGAATCTCTTTTGTGGACATAACAAAATAGGACGATGTGAGATTTGCCAAATATGTCGTAGTATCTCTACCATGCCCGGCATATGTGTAAAGATATCCCACGTTTTGAAGGCCAATAAGTGAAAAGACAGGACCGTCAGTGGGAATTTTTGAAGTTGGGACCGTTTCCGGTCAACGGGAAATAGTTGAGATTATTAAAATCCATTATTACTAAAAAAATTCAAGCTTGAGCTCGAGTCAGTATGATTTATTAATTATTTAATTATTTGTTTATATACTTATAGAACAATATTTAAATTATAATAAAAGACTCCAATTAATGTCACGTGACATTTTCTACTTCAATCTTAAAATTTTCAATTATTCTTTATTATTTATCATTAATTCTTATTTTTATTCGAATAAATAATTTCAAATAACGTTTTGATGAAATTAAAACCTATAAATAAGCAACAACTTTGGGCTTAAATGAGTTGTAATATGGGCTTGGGGTGTTTTTCAAAAAAAAAAAAAAAAAAAACTCAGCTTCATATACGTGTTCATTCTTGAATACTTGAATGGTTAGACAAAGAGAATCCAGAGTTTAACCTTAGAGGTGAGAGAGAGAGACGGAGTAGAGCGTCCTGCGTCCGACTCTGCTTCTCTCGGAATCGGAGCTCCGACCCTCCGATTGAGCGCTGAAAGAATCGATGTTTGACTTTGTTTCCAAAGAAGCGACGACCACCGTGTACTACCCTTTCGTAACGACCACCGACAACACCGCCGGTATCTAGACCGTCACCGGTGGTTCAATCGGACACCAGTGTACATTCTACAACCCTAACTCTAGAACAAATCACCCAAAAAGGAGAAATCAAGAAGAGGTATGGGTATATATTTCAAAAAAAAAATCTAATTTGTGCTTCTTATTTGTAGTCATGCAACATAGTAGCCGTGGATTTTGTTTCACCGGAGAACATTCCACAATGCATCCGACTCACTGAGGAATTTCGTGAGCTGCCGGTTAATCACAAAGCCAAAGAAGATAAAGTAGAGGTAACATTTGTTGATGCATATTTTGTCTATCGCCTACGTCAATCTGAATTGTAGTGAAGAATTGAAGAAAACGAGTCGTAAATGTCTTATTTCTAGATAAAAGGCAAGGTGGCAAACTTGTAATTAATGAAGTTTCATTAAAGTTGCCCTTGACCTATAAATAGGGGAGTTTAAGTCATAATTAGGAGAGAACTCTAGAGATTTAGGAGCTTTTGGAGAAGACTTGTTAAGTGTGTGTTAGAGAGAGAAAGCTCTCTACACGTGATTCTTGTACCATACACGTTTATTCTTCTAGTAAATCACGTTTCTAGTACGTTATTGTGTGTTCGGTCACGTACGTTCACGGATTCCGCACGTCGAACGTCCGTTACGCAATCGAACGGTGTCAAAACCGGTCCTACAAGTGGTATCAGAGCTAGGAGCTCGATTGCTTGATCAAACACATCGTTTTCGTACCAAATTTCAGCCGATTCAGATCCGATTTCATCTATTTCTTCATCTTCTACCTATTTCTTACATTTTTCACGGTTTTTAGTCAAATTGAACTTGTTTTTACGGTCCGATTTGTCTGAATTTTTGATATGTTGTGCGAAAACATCTGATCTATAACCCTATCAAGTTTCAGATCCTAATTCCTAGTCGTTTAGGAGAAATCTGAGTTTTTGTTTCCGACATCGTTTGAAAGGAGGGTTCCGTTTGAGTTATCGTTTGAAAGTGAACCTCCCGTTTGATCTATCGTTTGAAAACTAACTGACAGTTTGAACTATCGTTTGAACAGTTTGTCGTTTGAGATGATCGTTTGAAAATAGATTCTGTCGTTTGAAATTGTCGTTTGAGTTTGAACTATTGTTTGAAAGTGAATCTTCCGTTTGAACTATCGTTTGAAATCAAGCACCTGACAGTTTGAAAATCACCTGACCGTTTGAACCTGTGAATGTTTGAAATTGATATCCGTTTGAGGACATGACAGTTTGAGAGTTGTCCGTTTGAGGACGTGACAGTTTGAAATCAAGCACCTGAACGTTTGAAATCTTGTCTGTTTGAAAGTGGTTATGAGTTCATGTGATTAATATTCATTGGTTCAATCAAATTTAAAACAATCAGATTCACTTTTTTTTTTGAACGGTAACTTTTATAAAAACACAAACAAACCAGCCAACCCACAGACCGGGAAGGCCACGAAACAAGACAAAAAAACTACATATTAACAAATTTACACCACTCTACCCAAGAAACTTCCTTAAACTTAGACCTATAACGAAACCACAAATAACCCAAGGCTTTTATTTGGCTGCAAATGCTATCGACTTTGACTGAAATACCGTTAAACCTGGCATCGTTCCTCGCCAGCCATAAGCACCAGCAAGCAACGATAATGATCCCTTGAAACGCAGCTTTAGCGACACCCGACAGCCCCGAGAATAAGTGCCATTCCAGCAGGTCCTTAACTGAGAAAATCAAACAAATGGGAACTTTGCACCAGGCCGTGATCCAGCTCCAAACCCTCTCCGCTACCGGACACGATGTAAAGATATGGTCCACCGATTCATCACAGCCAAAGCATAGATTACAAACCACACTACCGACCATGACATTTCTATTTCTGAGCGCCAAACACGAAGGAAGCTTGCCCATTTCCGCTCTCCACGCAAGAATATTACACTTTAGAGGAACCCAATTACACCATTGCATAACAAATCTATTGCTAACATCCAGCCCAAAAGACAGAAGTTTTCTCACACTAGCTACCGAAAAAATACCTTTAGAATTCGCCTTCCAACTCCATCTGTCTCTACCTCCTGTTAGAACAGCCCCCTGGCAAAGCGAGACCAATTCTTGATATTCCGCAGACTCCGGAACCGAATCCAGCGCCCTCTTCCACCGCCATCTAAAAACACGGCCCGATTCTTGATCTTCTATACGATCCGACACCTTGCATTTCTTGTTCCCCTCCAAACTGAATAAGACCGGAAACACAATTCTTAAAGGCTCATTCGCAAGCCATGGGTCCAACCAAAAAGAAACCTCTTTACCATCTCCGACGATAATTGTTCAAATGGGATTTTAGTTGGTAATTGATTTTGTCGGATATTAACTGTCATCGAGAAACCCACAATACACGTTAACGGTCAAATAGAATTCTATATACATTTGATGTTGTCGGTTTTGTAAATGTTGCATGTCGACAGTTTAAGAATTTCAATATGTGCATTTGACATAAAGTCAAGGTTTGCATGTTTGGTTTTTCGAAATACATAAACTATCAGCCCAAGTCAGATTATTGGTCCTATCATGCTTGAGTAATCACGTGAATGTTGTTTGATTGTCATTAAAGTTCATCTTAGAAAACTGAACAACATCTCGGAACATGTGAATTAAAAATTGAAATCTGTTGTCACGAGATTAAAACAATTAAAAGGTCCAATTGAAAATTGATAAACATCACGCTTGTCAGTTCATTTGATTGAAACAAATCGGTGAAATAGATCAAATTGAATTAATTGGGAAATACAAATTGCCGACCACTAAAGTCATCGATTAATAATCATAGTTGGAAATTGTTGTTTTTAGTGGACTTTGTGGTCAAATAGGAGAATGTGAAGTTGGATTGCATGTTGTAGGTCTGCATGTGTGTCAGATGATCACATGTTTGGTCTGTTCAAAATTTACAAATTGAAAATGTTCATTAAACAAATTAAAATGTCAACCACTTCTATTTTTTTTTAAATAAACTTAGTGTTATCAGAGGCCCAATCAAACAAAAGTGATCTAGTGTCCCAATCATAGTTGCTGGCCCATGTGTGTTTACTAAAAAAAAAATTATCTTTGTAAAATCTTTTCATATTGAAACATGGATTCTGAAATTTATATTGCATTGAACAAGTTTGATAATTTTACGGGTATCAAGGGAGAGTCTATAAAAGAATTGTTTGATCGATATTGCCTTCTAGTTTTGGAAATGGGAAAATTAGGGATAACCAAGTCTAATAAGGAGTGGGTTGACAAAGTGGCAAATATTTTACCACGTGATGTGTGGGGAACGTATTTGTTAACCTTGAAGGATAGATATTTAGACTTGAATTTGAGCGCGTTCATTGAGAAGATTGAAGCTCAAGAACTTGAGTTCCAAAAGACTAGAAAAATGAAATCTGAAGAAAATGATCAGGTGGTAAAGAAGCTAGTTGAAGAAATTTCAGCTTTGAAGGTTGAGAAGAAAGCTGATGATGAACAGATTCTGGAGTTGAGATTGAACTGTGAAAATCTGAAATCGGAAAATGCCAAACTCTTGAGGGATTTAGAGAGTTTGTCATTAGAAAACGAAAATCTTAAAAAATCAGAAAATGTTTTGAAAAATCAAAAACAAAATTTAGAAAATGAAAAAGTAAAAATGAAAAAAGAATTTCAAAGTCAAATAAAAATTCTTGAAGATGGGAGAGATGTGTTTAGCAAAAACAACATCGAAAACAAAAAATGATAAATTCTCATCTTCAGAAGATTATTGAACTTGAAAAAGAAGGTGAGCAAGCTCGAAAGAAAAACAACGAGCTTGAAAATAAGTTGAAAGGTTTTGTGACTTCTGCACCGTATGTGTGTCCAGAACCGATCAATTCAATGCCAATAAGTGACAATGTCACAAACTTTGACAAAGTTAAAGTTGAAGATTGTGATAAGAAAACTGATGATGAAATTGAGAAAAGAAAAATATTTTTGAAATTAAAAGAAAAATTTAAAGAAACCGTTTTACATTCGACTGAAATAGGTGAATGCTCAAAGCAAAAACCTGTTAAGAAGAATGTAGAACAAAAACAAAATGTTAAAAATTTGAAAAATTTTCAAAACAACAATAAAAGCTCATCAGTTCGATCATCCAATCGCAATGAAAATTTACAAAATTCAAAAAACGAAAACTCTAAATTTGTTGGTAATAAGTGGTGCAGGTCGGACCACAGTGCTCAAAAGTCAAATCCGGTAATCAAGAAGAGGAAAGAGTATCACCAAGCCAAACAATGTTTTGATTTAAGCATTTGGACTGAACATGGTGATTGGTACGATAACAGAGTGTGTTACCGATGTGGTTATCAAGGACACATTGCTGTTAACTGCCAAGGTTGGAGTTATGAGACGAGGAGATGCTTTAACTGCAACATCAAAGGTCACATTGCCAGAGATTGCCCTAGGAGATCAAATGAAAGATTAAGGGTTAATTCTCAGAAGATGCCAAAGAAACCAGTCAAGTCCAAAGAACAGAAGGTTCAAGAACCTAAAGTTCAAGAAACGAAAGTGAAGCTTTCACAAGGGCAGAAAGACAGACTGAGGAAAAAGAGGAAGAAGGTGAGAGAGTATCTCGAGAAGATCTTGTCCTCGGGTACAACAAATAAGAGTACTGATGAATCGCTTCATTCGACAACAAAGTCAAGTAAACCGAATTCTTCAGTTGCAAATTTGAGGACAAAAGAGGAGATAAGGAAGAAGAAAATGGTCGGCGATGAATCTGGCTCATCTAAGTCAGACAAGCCACCTTCAGGCGATGAATCTGACAGGTTAAAGTCAGACAAGCCATGTGCAGGCAATGATTCTGGTATGGTAAAGCCAGAGGAGCCATTGGTTGAGGTAAAAATGGAGAATTCTGGTTTAACAATGGATGATGCATTTCCACCATTGTTGAACAAGAATTCGAAATCACCCAAGGACCGTCAGGTTTGGGTGAATCTATTCAAATAAAAAACCTGACTTGCCGGAACTCCCAGGTTGGTAATTGGGGAGTAGGAATCGGCATCTTTCTTGAGAAATTTCACTCTGGTGATTTTTCGACTTACAAGTGGTAAATCAGGGACATTAAGTTGTACTTGATTTTCTACATGTGATTGTGTTGTTAAAATCGATAAATGTTAAATCTTACAAGTGATTAAAAAAAACAAAGTGATGAAAGATTCCCATGTTTGTGAAACGACACACAAAACTAATTTTCCGAAAAAACCATTTTGATTAAAACAAACTTAAGTGTTTTGAAATCATAATGGGAAAATAGTTTGTTGTCAGGGGGAGTTCTGATTGTTTAAGCCGAGTGGATGGCGATTTGAAGTGATTTGATATCGGTTGTCAAGTTTTTGTACAGTTTATTTTAAAATTTCCTAAAATGTGTTTGCATTTTAGGGGGAGTAAGAATTTTAAGAAAATCCAAAAACATTTGAAAATTTGAAAATGCCAAAAACATTGAAAAATTCAAAATGAGTTTTGTTGAGACAAGAGGAAATGATAGTAAATCAGTGAACTATCACAGCATGCTAAAGAAATGAAATGTAAAATGTGATAAACGGTCTTACTAAAGATGTGACGATAGGCTCAGCTAGACTAGTAGATTTGCGATAACGATACAAACTCAAATGAAAAAAGCCTAGTTCTAGTGGGAAACATGGTTAAAAGCATAGTACTTAGTTTTGTCCTTCTTGACTGTGTGCCAACTCAGTAATCGCTGATTGTCGTAAGACATAAAACTGGTTAAGTTTGTGAACTTTCACAACTTTGCTGAAAAGTCGCTGTGATTGTGCATTTTATTTTGCAAAGATTTAAACTTGTTTGATTTCTTTATTTTGTTTAAGCATCGGACATCCTCTGCGTATACGTGAGTATCGACCTGGATGTTGTTGCCTAAACGTTCTGCTTTATTTTCTTTGGTGTTTCGTTTAAGCTTTGGACCTCCTCTGCGTATACGGGAGTATCGACCTGGTGGTTAAAGCCTAAACAACTTCAACTTGTTTTATTTTCTTATTTTGTTTAAACATTGGACTTTCTCTGCGTATACGGAAGTAACGACCTGATTGTTAATGTTTAAACATTCTGCGTTGTTTTTGCACATATCACAGTTGATGATAGTTTAAAGGCATTACTTGAGTTAGTGTATTGCATGATGAGGGGATATGCTGAGATCGTGGGGTCCATAAGAATTTAGTGCAAAATTAATATACCTTAACGTATCGGTAAGCATTTCGAAAGTTTTTAGATTGAGCTTAAGAGGACAATTATATCGTCAATCAATGTGAATCGTTTAGAACTTAAAACGATTAAAAGCTTAACGGTGCTTGTGATGTGTCTCAAAAACTGATATGATCCTCTTTCGCAAACTCACAAAAATATGCTTGTACATATTTCATTTATGCATTTAATTTCTGTTATTGCATTTATGTTTCATATTTTGAAAAATTCAAAAAGATTTTCGACAACTGATGTTAAAAAGCTGATATTCAAAATCTCAAAGGCTAAACAAGATGAACAATTGGTTTGGTTAAGATGATGAGAAGTTGGAAGATAATCCTCAAATGTTTAGATGATTCATTAATTTGAATCACAATATTGTGTGTTATATGTTTGAGAATTTTGAGTGAATTCTTTTAGAGTCAAAATTATTTTGTCTTACGAAAGGTTGAGATATGTAGGTTTCTGATTCTGTTGCTACGGAAAGCCAGGCGTCGATCCCAAAAGCACGAAAGCTTTATGAAAGGGGAAGCCTGAAGAGACTACTGAAAGCTGAAGACAGATTCACCGGGTTTCTGTTCGAGCAAGAGGGAGTCTATGTTTGCTGAAGAAGTTAAAGAAGAATCAAGAGAGAGAGAAAGACAAGTCACTACAAGTTTGATTAAGGATTGACTGCGGCAATATCCAAGGGGGAGATTGTTGATGCATATTTTGTCTATCGCCTACGTCAATCTGAATTGTAGTGAAGAATTGAAGAAAACGAGTCGTAAATGTCTTATTTCTAGATAAAAGGCAAGGTGGCAAACTTGTAATTAATGAAGTTTCATTAAAGTTGCCCTTGACCTATAAATAGGGGAGTTTAAGTCATAATTAGGAGAGAACTCTAGAGATTTAGGAGCTTTTGGAGAAGACTTGTTAAGTGTGTGTTAGAGAGAGAAAGCTCTCTACACGTGATTCTTGTACCATACACGTTTATTCTTCTAGTAAATCACGTTTCTAGTACGTTATTGTCTGTTCGGTCACGTACGTTCACGGATTCCGCACGTCGAACGTCCGTTACGCAATCGAACGGTGTCAAAACCGGTCCTACAACATTCAATTCACTTAGTTTGATTACATGTGGAAATTTTGTCTTACAAGCAGGAACTTTTATGAATCGTTTAATCAGATTAAGACTTGTGTTAGTTAGAAGGAAGTTGTTCTCATGACTGAACCTGAACAAACTTTTCTAGTCCTAATTTCTTTCTCTAGAGGTACAATTTTTTTTAAAGTTTATATGTTGAAACCCTAGAATTAACGTTTGGATGTTAAATTGAGTTTCTATAAGTAACAAGTTTATGATTGTTGAATCTATAGACTATAGTTGTTGATGTGTTCAATAGTAAACGGTTACATGTTTATAGTAGTTTTTTTAAGAAATTGAAATTGTTGATATATTTTGCCATAATCTTCTTTTCATGACTTAATTTCCACATATATAAGATTTATATCGAGGATTCGAGGGAATTGCTTGGTCGGTGGGTGGGAAACACATTTTTGCGTGTGACTTGGTTACATCCGGTTGCTATGATTTTTCATGAGAGGGATGTTACCCTTCTCCCATCACTGGCCCGGTAGGATGGATGCAAGTGTAGATCTATATATTTCATATACGGGGTAGATGGATCGGATAACATGTAAAAAAGTGTTGGGTTGATTCGAAATATATTTTAGTTTTACATTTTATAGATAACAAGTTTTAGTGTTTATACAATAAAAAGGACATTTTGCGCAAGTTTCATTTTAGGCTAATTTTGTTTGTTTTACGTGTTAGACCAGCTATGATAAAACATAACCCGTACTGACTCATTGGCGCAACTTTGAAGGGGCCAGGGGGGTCGACCCCCCGAACTTTTCGCTCAGTAGTGTTATATATGTAGTTTTCGTATAGAAATTTTTTGGTATATACGTTTTTTACCCCCCGGTTCTATAGAAATTTTTTGGTATATACGTTTTCGACACCCCCGTCGAAAACTTCAAGCTTCGCCACTGTACTGACCCGTACTAATAAAATAGTTGTAGCATAATATTTCTATCTCCATTACAAGCAAAACTAATGGGAAAGGCAGCACTTTGAGAGGATTTGCTAAGCTATCCATGGAGGAATCTACTGTAAGCGTGCCTACTTGTGTTAGCCCATATGTCATTCAAACTTTTAACTCTAAATTTGATACAAAAGTGAGTTTGATTAAACAAGTTGCAAAAATTTAGTTGGTTTTAAAATTTAGAGTAGAATACGTGTTGTGTTTACTTTCTCTTTGCAGCGATGAAGGATGTGCTAGGAATGGTCTTTCTTAAAAAAATTATGGTCCTTAACAAAAACCAAGGTTAATGTAGATATTTTCCTACTGATCATTTTACAATTTTTATAAATTATTAGGATGCTAATGAAAGAGTATTTTCGTTACAAGGATGACGAAGAGGTAAACAACAATCTGTTCTATTTTTATTTTTTTTAGAACGGGTTTTTACCATTTTTACTCATCCTATCTATTTAAGTTAAAACATAAGTAAACAGGACCAAATCCTCTGATTTATTCTTGCGATTGTTTTTGCATTCATTGGCACAGACGAGATGAGATGATACTGAAGAAGCTGAAGATGATGTGTAAGGCCTTACTTCTAAGATAATACTCATAAATTCACATATATTACGGTACATATTTATAATATTTTAGTTTTCGCTTACCAGATATAAAAGCATAACTACATAGATGGAGATTTCTCAAAGTTTGTTGATGTATGGAGGCAATTTCTTAGGCTCTGTATTGGACGAGGGAGACGAAGCTACTAAAAGGTTCACTTACTTCCTCGGGAAACCTAGCCGCTTGGTACGCTATAATGAAGGTACAATTCAACACACATTATTGCTAGCTTCAAGCCTTTCATCGAACTATGAGGATGCTATTTGCTAACTGATTATTGCCTAATCCCTTATTAGCTGAAGTGCACATCAACCGACACCTCACTCTGTTTGTGTGCACGAAGTATGAAGCAAAGAAAGGTCGCCAAGAATGAACAACAACCCCTTTTGTAAGGTCAAGGCTTACAGAAAGCAGCTCATCATTTGTTAACCACAACAACAACTAGAAGATGTGAATATATGTTTGTTGCGTGTAATTATCATACATTTGGTCGATAAATAAACATGTTAGTTAATGAACCTTGCCGCATAAATTGGTATTCGTTCCGTCTTAATTTGTAAGCCCCTATTGTGTTTTAATTTCTAAGCCACCGGCCACATCGCGGCGGGTGCTTTCATCTAGTTTACTTTAAAAAATCACTATCATCTATATCTCCTATTTTTCCCTACTTAATATTTCAAATTTCAAATAATTATTATAATATATTAATATCATATTATATTATATTATATAATATACTAAATTACATATTATATAGGAATAATCTCAGTTTGCTTTATTTTAACTAAAATAATAATCATCTTACATATAGATTTACCAAGTTAGGGGAATAGTGCCAAGCACCTGCATGGCACTCCCCCATTGGACCAACACGTTTAATATTTTATATCTATTTTAAAATTACGATTTAGCCCACAGCTCAAAATAAAATTACGTTTTTATCCCCATCTCAAAATTATGATCTTGCCCTCAATTCAAAATTACGACTTTGCCTGGCACTTTCCCATTGGACGAACCAGTTTATTATTTTATATCCATTCTAAAATCACGTTTTTGTCCCTCTTTAAAATTACGGTTTTCTCCCCAGCTCAAAATAAAATTACGCTTTTGTCCCCAGCTCAAAATTACGATTTTTCCCTCCATTCAAAATAAAATTGTGGTTTTGCCCTCAGCTCAGAATTACCTTTTCGCCCCAGTTCAAAATAAAATTTTGTTTTTGGCCACAGCTAAAAATTACGATTTTGCCCTCTATTAAAAAATGTGATTTTTCCTCGTTTAAAAAATTGCGATTTCCCCCTCATTTCAAAATTATATTTTTCCCCAGTTAAAAATAAAATTATGTTTTTGCTCCCAACTCAAAATTACGATTTTGCCCTCGGTTCAAAATAAAATTGTGTTTTTGCCTCCAACTTAAAATTACGCTTGCGCCCTTAGTTCAAATTTATATTACGTTGTTACCCCAAGTTCAAAATTACGAATTTGCCCCTGTGAAAATTTACAATTTTGCCCCTGGTTCAAATTTACAGTACTGCCATTACTTTAACTTTTGGCAAATTACGATTTTACCCCAGTCAAAAAATACAACTTTCCCTCGGTTAAAAATTACAATATTGCCACTGTTTTAGTTTTTTTTATCAAAACTATAAAAGTGTTTTTTTTAATTGCTTGACTCGATTTAATTGTTTTTCGTGTCAATGAGCTAACTATCACTCGCTCATTATTCGGTCATCGCCCCGCAACGCGGGCGGGACATCAACTAGTTATTTACATAAATTGATTTGATAACAAAAATCAATGTTTATATTTTTCTAAATGAATTTATTGAATTTCTACAAATTACTAAACACTTGAATATAATTGGTCCTTAGATATTTTAATTAAATTGAAGATTAAATTTCAAATAAATATGATAATATTTTAATATCTATACTATGCTGTGCTATAGTTTAGTTTAGTTTACGTTATTTTAATTAGAGTAAATTGTCAAAATCGTCTCTGAGGTTTGGTCATGTTTGTCATTTTCATTGAAAACAACTTTTTTGTATCATATAGTCCTTCACTGTTGTGATTTTTTTGTCATTTTCATTCAAACGTCTAACTTTTTTTTTATCAAAATCGTCCTTGAGATTTGGGATTTTTTGCCGTTGATAACAAAAATCAATGTTTATTTTTTTTTCAAAATTAATTTAGTGAATCTTCCCTCTATAATTTCACAAAAAAAACTTTTGTGAGTTGAAACTATTATTTAATTTTGTATTATTTAATTTTGTATAAGTTATAATAGCAATGTGTACAACTAACTAATGCACAATTCATTTTTCTTTTCGGTTTATTGGTCCATCCAGCCATTAGTTCATATATTCCCGTTTTTACCAATTTTTGGTTTGTAACTAAGAGGTGTAATTCAACGTTTTACACTTTTCTGACCTATACCTTTTTGTCTTTTTTAATTTTGTCACAACTTTTTTTTATCCAATACTTTTTCATTTTCAACTTTGTTCACTTTTCATCTTTTACAAATTCGCCGTTTTACTTTTTGGTCGAAATTTTACAGCTTAACACCCCCAACGCGCGTGCGTGGTACAAAGTCTTTACGTTATTTTCTTTTGCAGTTTAACGGCTCTATCGCAATGCACGAGGTGCTATGTCAACTTAGGTTTTCTTTTCTATGTTTTATATTTCAGTTTACTTTTTGCAAGTTAATACGCTAGAATGTGCGTGTATGGTTCAACGTTTTGACGTCTACTATTTGTTCGGTTTAACAACCCCGCCGCAAAGCGCGGGTCGTAAATACTAGTTTACATATAATAATACCATGTTAGATACATGTGAATTGAACAAAGTAAATATTAAATAAATGGATTCCAGGTTAGACTCAAGTTTGTTTACTCCTAAGACCATGTGTAGTGGGGCATTATGGGGGCATTATAATAAAAAAACGCCCACTCTCCCATTACATAGGGCATTATGGGGCATTATGGGGGAAAAAATTTGCTTGGGCATTATAATTAAAACGCCTAAACTTGAAGAAAGAAGGTTTGACTGGGTTTGACCCACCAATGAGAAAATAGTTTGTTTTTTTTTAATGATTGGAAGGGGCATTATCAGGCATTATTCCCACTACACCACTTTATGCTATAATGCCCCATGCTGACTGGGATGACACGTGTCGGATAATGCCCCATGGTGGAGGCATTATAACAATTTACCACTACACATGGTTTATGAGATTGGTATAAAAAACTTTACACGTGGGCCATACAAAGTCTTCATGTGTTACAGTGTATGGATTAAACATGATGGCTCTACTCATACATATCATGTTATACAATCCATGATTAATTTAGGGTCATGCTAATTGCACACGGCCAAAATTATTTTCACACCTCAAAGCGCCGCGCTTTGGCCATAGCGCGGCGCTATGCTCGACAAAAGGTGCTTCGATTGACGTTTGAGACATTCGCTACTGTTTGAGAGACATAAAGCTGATTATGATGTTTTGTCGTTAACCCTAAGCGCCGCGCTTTGGCCATAGCGCGACGCTTCGACCCAAATTTTCACTTTTAAAAGCAAGCTACTGATTGAGGTTTCTTCTTCTTCTTCAGAAAAGCTTATCGTTCAAGACAAGGTCGCACTCAATACGTTGTTTACAAACATACGTGGGTATTCGAGTGTTTTGTTGTTTGTTGTTTACAAAAAACTATGTCGTGGTTAAACAACTATATTTTCGGTCAATATTCTGACGAGACAGTTGTTCCTGATTCTTACGAGGGGACCGCTATTTCTGACTCGTATGAGAAACCGGTCTCGTCCAACTTGAGGGAGGCAGAGGTTGTATCTGGCATTCGTTATCGTGATAACACGGTGACGCTGGATTTGAATACCCCTGTGGAGGACCCTTACGCACAACAAGGTTATTCGAATTTCGGTTACGGTGGCGAGTACAGCTTTGTACAGCAGGAGTGTGGTCCAAACGACAGTTACGGTTGTCAACAGAGCTTACAAGGTTATTCGAATTTCGGTTACGGTGGCGAGCACAACTTTGAACATCAAGTATATTCGGACCTTGGTGACGATGGTGAGCCGGGGGATGTGTCTGTTGATGAGGAAGGCTGTTACCCGGTTACGTTTTCGTTTGATACAACGCAGACCTTTTCGTCACGTAAAGAGTTGGTGCGTTGGGTACAAGACACGGCAAAAGACAACGGTTACCTCATTGTGATTAAGAGGTCGAATAAAAGAGGAGAGAATTACAAGATTTGGTTTCAATGTACTTTTGGTGGGGAGCATAAGAGTATAGCTACACAGAGGAAAACGGGTAGCAAGAAAATAGGCTGCCCGTTCGAGATGATCGGGTTTTCGGAATCATCCGGAAGTGTTTGGAGGATCGAGGTGACGAAGGCGAAGCATAACCACACTCCTATTGAAAACTTAGAGGGTCACGCGTATGTGAGAAGGCTTTCTTCGGAGGATAAAAAACTAGTTAAGGAGCTGGCAGAGCAAGACATTCCCAACCAAAGTATCTGGCGAACGATGACAAAAAACAATCCGGCTAGAAAGCTTATTCCGAAAGATATACACAACGTTGTTCAGAAGATCAACGCCGAAAAAAATGTCGGTAAGTCTCCGATGCAAAAACTTGAAAGCATTCTTCTCGAAAAAAATTACACTTATTACATGCGCACGAATGAGATATCGAACGAAGTTGAAGGTGTCTTCTTTGTTCACGAAATATCATTCACTATGTGGTGTGCCTTCCCGCATGTGCTAATGATTGACGCCACCTACAAAACGAACATGTACAACCTGCCATTTGTTCAGGTCGTAGGCATGACGTCGACAAACAAATCGTTTACGGCTGCTTGTGCGGTAATTTCCGCTGAGAAGTCAGAGAACTACCTATGGGTGTTGCAGAGGATCAAGTCTATGCTGGTAGGATGTATGGAACCGCGCGTGATTTTAACAGACAGGGATTTTGCGCTAATGAACGCGTGTGAACAAGTTTTTCCAAAAGCGCATAAGTATCTTTGTCGGTTCCATATTCAACAAAATATTAATAAGAACAGCAAGAAGAAATTCTCTTACAAGGAATGGAAAGAATTCGTACGTAGATTTTGGTTATTGTGCGAGTCTACGACCGAGGAAATATACAGGTATAACTTGGAAAACCTTGAAGCACAGCTGAAAGAAGATGACCGTGAACGTAGGTATTTCTTACATAATTATGTTCAAATTTTATATAATAACAAAAAATGACTATTTACGTTTTTTTTAATTTTAGAGGTTTTTGATTATTTGAAGAAATCCTGGTTGGATCCGTACCGTGAAAAGTTTGTATCTTGTTGGATTAACAAAACTATCAACTTTCACCAAACTACGACCAACAGGGTTGAGGGCATGCATGCAACACTAAAAAGTCACTTTCCAAGTCATCGCAACACACTGGATAAACTTGTACTGTATGTTGATCATGTTGTTGATAGACAATACACCGAGATTAGTAGTAGCTTTGAAACAAGCCTCCGAAAAGTGATGACGCACCACAAGAAGCAGCCCATGCTTGCATATATTCTCAGAAAGGTTTCAATATATGCGATTGAGCTTTTGAGTAGGGAACTAAAACGTAAGGAAGACGGGTTGAGAGCCTACAGTGCAAGTTGTGGTTGCCAACTTTTTACCAGCTGTGGTTTGCCATGTGCCTGTCGTTTGGGAAAGTTGGAAAATAAAGGTAATTAATATCTTTGACCTTTCTCGTTATGATTCTGCCACCTAATTTGTTTTCATCCACAGGTCAGCAAATCCGTATCACACACATAGACGTGTTCTGGAAGAAGCTTAACTTCAAGCCTGCAAAGAAAAACATAGAGGATATCGATGTAGACTCGGAATTTGAAAAATTGAAACAAAAGATCGATCCAACACCCCCTCAAGTGAAAAGGAGCTTCTTTGAAAAGTTTCAGCAAATCCTCAATCCAGGGAACAATAACAAAAAACCTCCTGCTGTTCTGAAGAAAACTCGTGGTCGCCCAACATTGAAAACGCAGGAAGAAAGAAAGGTTGAAGCCGCTAGAAAAAGCTCGTACATTCCGTCGGAAGAAACTTGGGTCGAGGCCTCAGATGATCTTCCCCGTCACAGCTCGTACATATCACCCGAAGATTCTAGAAGACAAAAGAATACCAAACCGATCAACCTACACCCTGATTTCCCGATGATCAAGCTCGGTCCTAAGACGGATATAGCGATCCGCAACTACGCATCTCAGATTCCCGAAGTGATCCATCCATACATCGTTAGAATAAAGGACGTGAAACCAGATGGTCATTGTGGGTTTCGATCGGTGGCTGTTGGGTTAGGAGTGAAACAAAATTCATATTTGATGATCCGGAAACAACTTATAAAGGAGTTACGTACGAACGAATCGCTTTGGAGGCAGTTTTTCGATCCGGAAAACATAGGACATTATGATGCGCTGCTTAGACGGATCGATTTCAAGGGGGTGGGACGAGCAGATATCGAAAATTACATGACGATGCCTGACACGGGGTTTCTTATTGCCCAACGATATGGTGTGATTGTTCACACCTTCGACATGCGTGGGAGCAATACAATTTTCCCTCTGCTGGGCGGGCCAAACGAAGCTGAGCAACCTCACCTGGTGGTTGCGGTTGTGTTCGTCGACCATGGGCATTTCATACATGTAGAGCTTGGAGGTTGTTATCCAATGCCTCCCCCAAACCCACTCTGGACAGCGAACAGAACAGAGCGCGCAGCAGCCTGGCATACATTATACAGGGAGCAGATCAACGCGTACAAAATGCTTACGTATCGTGCCCCTGACCTTAATGTAACCCCATATGTTCACGATGTATGTTAAATGTGTTTAATAATAATCACGTTTGTGTTTGTTCAATATATGCGTTACATCACGTTAAAAACTGAATGTCACCGGCGCGACCCAATCAGATTCAATACGCACTTGTACGACCCAAAATGACAATATACATCATAATACTACAATTAATGAAAAAATACGTCATGTTCATGTACGGTAGGCGGCTGATACACATAACACCTCTCACAGGAGTACTTGTGCTTTCAAACCAAAATGATACGATATAACGGAATAAGACATCACACGTAACCGATTTGATCCGGAGCTTGCAGTATAGTCCATATATAATAAAAAATGATGTATAATGGAAAAAACGTAAAATTTAGACTATTATCGACGCGTTTGTGAATTAAAAACAATTTAAAAAAATTTAAAAAAGGCCCAAAGCGCCCCGCTATGGCCAAAGCTAAGCGCTTTGCCCTTAAATAAGAACAGAAGCGCCCCGCTTTGGCCATAGCGGGGCGCTTTGGTCCCTCGTTATACCTGAAGCGAGGCACCTTCTCCCCCATTTCAACACAAAACACAAAACACACACAAAAGGTGCGATTACACACACTGATCTCCGGATATCTTCGTTTTCAAGCTTTCGACCGCTAAAAGGTAAGATCGAACACCCTTAATCGTTTTGGTTAAATGTACATGTTTGATATTGTTTTGATTGGGCCGGATTTGATCGATTGCTGGTTCAGTTCTTCAAAATGAAGAACCAAAACGCCGCGCCAAGGCCAAAGCGCGGCGCTTTGGTTCAAGTTTATTTTTTTTATTATTTGTTTAATAATATTTGTTTAATATTTAAATTATATTTAATAATATTATTTGTTTATTATTTTATATTTAATATTATTTGTTTATTATTTAAGCTTTATAAATAATATTATTTGTTTATTATTTTATATTTAATATTATTTGTTTATTATTTAAATTGTTTAAATAATATTATTTGTTTATTATTTTATATTTAATATTATTTGTTTATTATTTAAATTGTTTAAATAATATTATTTGTTTATTATTTGAATTGTTTAGTAATATTATTTGTTTATTATTTTATATTTAATATTATCTTGTCAACGTGCAGGGATGGATTCCTCCGATGACGAGATTGAGCATATGGAGGCTGAGGGAGATGTGGGAGAGCAGGGAGAGCTGGCATGTCCGTACCTGCAGTTTCCGCCGGGGTCACGGGCGAGGGGGAGATGCGCGAGGTTGCGCGCCATCCCCATTGGGGAGCATGTAGGGATAGACTGGGGCCTGCTGGATACCGTGGGAGAGGCCGCGCGGGCGCGTGAGATAGTTGGACTGGATACTCCTTGGTCGCGCCTATTTGAGTTAGCGATGGAGGACTCGTACCCTGAGCTTACGTGGGAGTTTCTTTCCACGTTTACATACGCGCCGCATCCGGCAGATTACGTGGAGGACCCGGATTTTCCAGTCCACGAGGTTACATTCCGTCTCGCCGGTCAGGAGTTTCAGATGAGTGTGCGGCAGTTTGCTGTCCATACAGGTTTGTTTAAATAATATTATTTATTATTTTATATTTAATATCATTTGTTTGTTTAATGTTATTTGTTTATTTAATATTATTTGTTTATTATTATCATTTGTTTATTTAATGTTATTTGTTTATTTAATATTATTTGTTTATTATTATTATTTGTTTATTTAATGTTATTTGTTTATTTAATATTATTTGTTTATTATTATTATTTGTTTATTTACTATTATTTGTTTATTTAATATTATTTGTTTATTATTATTATTTGTTTATTTACTATTATTTGTTTATACAGGTTTGTACACAGAGGCCGAGCTTGATACTGATTTATATACGCAGGCGGTTAGGATGATGGACAGGCAGACGCTTATCAGTTTCTGGAGGGCCATTTCTAGGGTTCCCTTTGGGAAATCCTGGCAAAAGGCCACCACCATTAAAGACCCCTTGTTCCGATACCTGCACCATGTTATCGCGGCAACTATCGTGCCGCGGGGTGCCAGCAGGGAGAAGGTCAACATCAGTGACATTTTCTTTCTATACTGCCTACTGCGACGACAGCCCTGCGATCTAGCAGCCTGCCTGGCAGATTACTTTGCCACAGCATACCACCGGCAGCTCCGTTGGTACGTGCACACTGGCTCATACATCACCGCCATCGCACGCTCGCTCGGGCTCGTGCCCGAGCATGATCCGGTGCTGTCCGCTCCGGTCCCGTCTACCAGGTTGGGCCGCGCGTCAGTTTCTAGCATGCAGATCACCCGTACCTTTGATGTTGGTCTGAGGTTTAGGGGCGGAGACGGGCTGATTTGGCAGCCGGAGCCGGTGCCGGAGGTCATCCCGGTTGTTATTGAGGTGAGGCCTGGAGTGTTGGCCCCTCCTGATGTTCAGGCGGCCGCTCGGCAGGCTCAGCTACAGGCTCTGGGACTCGATCAGTTCCCGGGCCAGCCTCAGCCTGAGGCTCAGGCTCAGGCTCAGCCTGTATTAGAGGATCCGGCTCAGGAGGAGCAAGTCGAGGAGATCCCGGTACCACCAGTTCAGCCAGCTCCTGAGCCGCCACAGTACCCGCAGCACGTTTACGGTGACCTGCCTCCGGTAGCGCGTGAGGTGGCTCGGGACTTCTACCGGTGCCTCAGACGCCAGGACGCACGCATTGACTGGATCGTCGAGACGCTCGTTGCTCTACGAGAGGTCGCTGGGTTGCCTCCACTTCCCCTCCCACCGTCCCCACCGCACGAGGATTAGTACCTTAGGTTGTTTGTATAGTGTTTTGTTATGTATTATGTACTCAGTTGTACCTTTTTGTTTTGTATGTACAAACTGATATATATAAATATATATATTGCAGTTAATCTTCTATTTACATCACGTTGATTTTGGATTGTTTACGTTTAATTCTTATGGCTTTTTATACATTTTATTTAATGTGTTCGTTTAATTTAACAAAATAAACAAGGTTAACAGTTTATAAAGACGCACTTATATTATATACGTTCTATAAAAATAATGACGTAAAAAAACGTAATTATAAAAAAACGTATTATAAAACTCAAATACAATTTTTTTCCTCCAAAAAACACTACCAAACTAACCCACATCCTACCTATTTCAAAAAAAAAAACAACACAAAGTCCAGCCCACGCATTTTGTCTTTTTGCACACTCAAAGCGCCCCGCTTTGGCCATAGCGGGGCGCTTTGACCAAGGTCAACAAACAAGGACTGACTTTGAGTGTGCAAAAAGACAAAGGCCGTGTACGAATAGACCAGGCCTTAATTTATCACGTTTTAGGAATTATTGTATCTTGAAAAAAGCTTATTAATTAAAATATATTTTAGAAGTCACACATGTAAATTAATTTATTAAAATATTTCAAAATGATAAACTTTGAAGTTTTACCATCTCTAAAGTTGTAAAATGAAAAGAAAACATGTTCATAAATCTACTATAACATTTTTTTTACAATTCAGTTAATATTTAGTGATTGTAAGTAAACTAAGAGCGTTCTAAAGTCTAAACTAATATCAATCATAATAAATTATATTCAAGTTTGTTTTGAGTATCAGTATAGAATCAACGAAAATCTTTAAATAGATTGTTTATCTTTCAGTTTTGGTAAATTGGTTTTTAATAAACCAACATTTGCCCCATTGGTAAATAATAATCTTACCTACGTAATTGGTATACAATAATCCTACCTATCAACATGTTTGTTCTTAATGAACTTCCGTTAATTTTTTAACTGAAGTTAGTTTTTAAGTTTTATTTATTACACAAACAGTCCCTGTAGTTATAATTTACTAGTTTTAACTATTTTGTAAAACAAAAAAACGTCAAGGGCCATGTAATTAAATTTTATAAAATAGTTAAAACTAGTAAATTACAACTACAGGGACTTTTTGTGTAATAAATAAAACTTAAAAACTAACTTCAATTAAAAAAAATTAACGAAAGTTCATTGAGTACCAACATGTTGATAGGTAGGATTATTGTATACCAATTACGTAGGTAGGATTATTATTTACCAATGGGGAAAATGTTGATTTATTAAAAACCAATTTTTCGGTTTTTGGTTTTATTTTAATTTAACCCCATTAAAAAATAACTTCACATGTTTCTGGACAGGTATCTTTATTTGTTTATTATTTCTCATCCTCATCATATCTATTAACTTATTAAGATTGTTAATCATTAGACACGTATAGAATAATTTTTATATCTAAAACTACAATATATATTTTTTATTCGGTTAATTAATCCATTTATTTAAGATAGTATGTTGCATGCATAAAACCAAATAATTGAAACGACTCCACGTTTTAGTTATAGATTATAATATACCGAACGTGTTGCGCAAGCGCAAAGGTATGACGTAATACAACAATCACCAAGGCTCAAAGCTAGCAAGTTGATTTAACTTGATCATACACTGTATGTGTCACACCCCAACCGATAACGGAAACATCGGGGCATGGTACTGAGCGAAACATATTGTCCAGAAGTTTACATAACAATTATCATTACCAATCAATTTAGAATAACATGTCCCATACCATGTCTTAAAAGATAAAAAAATTATTACAGACAAAATCTAGGCAAATAGTCTATTCCGACAACTCAGATTTTCAAATAGAGCAATTGTTTATCTGCTTCTAGAGACCCTTGATTAAATTTGTACAGACAACTATTTGTTGGCCTCTAGAGCCTTATTCTAGCTTCGATTTCCTACCAGATGTGCATCCTAAGCACCTGTCACATACGTTAAAATAAAGTCAATACATATAATGTAAAGGTGAGCATACAAGTTTGATAATAGCATATAAAGTTCGAATTTCGTTTACGCATAACCAGCACGTACACATAGAGAAATGAAACACGTTAGTTATCGACATAGATCCATCGATACCAATGACTGCGGGTTGACTGCCAGAGGCAGTTCGCAATACATGATTACCACCGTAATCCATGCAAGTAATTGTCCTTAAACCCCTGCGAACAGGTGCGGAATCCAAACTATAGTACTATCGTTGCTAAGGCAGGTAGACATCATTCCATGTGTAAACATAACAAACAAGCATTCATAAGCCATGTATAACATGCATTAGCGGTTAGCGTTCAAATAGTATTGAGTAGTGTGTTGATTGTGATTTGAATATTCGTAACGTATGTAACATCCAAAAGTGCATAAAGCAAAAAGGGATCGAGTATACTCACAGCGATGATGGATTGAAGGGAGAGCTTAGCGAGTAAGGTTAGCCTGAATAGTTTGATAGCATAACGATAAGTGGCGCGTAAAAACGATGCAAAGTATCAATGGATCGGACACCAGTTCGGTCGGATGGTAATCCAATCGGACGGCTTGTTCGTGCAGATGACAATCCGTTCGGATGGTCATCCGGTCGGACAGCTTGTTTGGTCGGATGGCTATTCGAGTGGATTGCTTCTTCCTATGAGAAGGAGGTGTTTGTGTATGATGGCTTGACTTTTGAAGTTTTCGTTGTAGCATCTTGAAAACATTGACGTATCTCTATCCTTCAAGTCGGTCGATAGGACGGTCAGTCGTACGGATGACAATCAGCACAGATGGTCATCCGGTCGGACGGTAGTCCAGTCGGACAGCGACTCTAGTGATGAGGTTACTTAGTGGGAACAAATTCACAGCAGAAGAGTCACTCGGTCGGATGTCCATCCGACCGGGTGGCAACCCTGTTAATGAACATGTTGAAAATTGTTTAAGTGTTTAAAGTCCTAGCATCTCATGATCCAAAGAGTAATCCGGTCAGATGGTAGTCCGATCGGATGGCAATTCGTTCAATACTCAAACTTCAGATAAAGTTGATTAAGTGTGGGACCCAAGGTGTGATCTGTTCAGATGGCAATCCGTTCGGGTGGCTTATCCGCTCGGACAGTAGTCCGGTCAGATAGTACTCCGTCCCGGTTGCTCCGTCCGTATTACACTTGGTCGTTTTGATAGTTTGTTGTTTTATCGAGACGTTTTGACATTGTGTTAACCAACAGAACCCCATATTGACCCAAGTGACCTGATTGACCTGGAATCACCCTAGTTCGGCCAGTTACCCGGTTCAAGATGGTTGTTCTTGTTTAACCCGAAATCGGTGGTCTCGTGAGGAGAATCCAGATCTTGGACTAGCACAACACTAAGAATGAGTAGGAGACTAGAACAAGGTCCGATTTTACCGGTTTTGAGTGCAGTGAGTGTAAAAGAGTTGAAAGAAAGTTAGAATCCATCTTTCAATCCTTTTTCACCGTGAAAGTGTTTAGATCTATGAAAGATCTTTGTGTATTCGTGTGGAAATCGGTTAGATCTAAGTTGTTCTTGGTGGATTGAAGCCAAAACATGAAGTTCTTTAAGAACTCATGATGACGTCATCCTAGAACACCTCAAATCTAGTGATTTCACGGTTAAAAGTTAAGATTCAAAAGATAGAAAGGTGTAGGAGTGCGTGTAGATCAAGAAAGTACAAGATTTAGGGCGAGATCTTACCGGAATCGAGAGAAATTGTAACAACCCTCGGTAAAACCAACATTCTCATAATATTTCCGACACTCTAGTATATTTGAAACTACCCTTATATGTCTTTAATTACACCCTGTATGTGAAAACCGAGCCCGAAATACGTTAGAGTATTTAAAATAAATTGAAAACAAGAAATAGTAAGTTAAGGCGGGCCGCGTAGACCCACCTTAACCATTTACGCGGGCGGTATAAGGGCTAGAACCTGATTTCGTTGATTCTATTAGTTCAAGCGGGCCGCGTAAGCCTCAGCTTAAACTAACGCGGGCCGCGATAGACCTATACACGCGAAGACATCCGGTGCTGACACGTGTCGATATCGTGTCGGGTCTACTTGGTTACCAGACTAAGCTATAGTGTTGACCAAGGTTGACGCGGGCCGCGTAACCTTGGCCTGTGTTTTACGCGGGCCGCCTGGAAGTCAGATATCAGCAATATAAATAGCAGGCATCAGTTTTCATTTTCCGTCGCCCATTCTCATTTCTCAATCTCGAATTCTCTGATATTTGGCATCATTTTCAAGTATAATACCCCCTAATTAGCGAGGTTCTGCTCCGTTGTAAGTATTATAACCCCAGTTTCATAATAGTTACGCTGCCCGATTGATTTAGGGTTCTGTAACAACTATCGTGGTTCTGCCCGACGTAGTTGTTGGAATACCGTCTCGGGGAGGGTATCATTAATAATTTCAAAGGGTTATAATACCAACCAATGTACATTTGTATAAATTATAGATTATATCCAGGAAAAACTTACGAGAAGCCTAAGATAGCAATGTGAGTTTATCCTCTTTTTGTTAACGTTTTTGGAATAATTTACAAAACCTTAATTGTTTTACAATGTGATTAAGCGGTGATTGAGTCTTTGTAGTTCTTCAATTACTGCCGGTATGTTGGGGTTTTGTATACAAAATTTACTAAACTGTGAGTAGTAAGTCAAGTTTGACAGTACGTTACCATTGGACAATGAGTTAGCCAATGCGTAATATGACCCACAAGTTAGTGGATTGATAGTACCAAATGGAGTAATTGTGTAGACATAAACATTGTAATCGTCCTCAATACTGTTTTAATCAATAAAATGTTTCTTGATTAAATTGGGATTCACTCACCAGTATTTCCGACTGACAAATATTTTTAAAACGCGTTTCAGGTAACCCAATGTGAAAGCCAATTAATATAAAGCCAGCTGGACAGCACTAAAGGCTTGGGGATAATGTGGCTATAAAAGTTACCAAATAAACGGTGTTTTAAATTTAAATAAAATAGAGTTCATCCCTATAAATGTATTGTAATAAGAAACTTGGGTTTTACCTATGTGATTATTAATATTAAATGAGGTGGTTTTACTCTGATAAACATTTCCTAACTACGGTCCTGATGTAAATTCCGCTGCAAGATTAAATAAACCTGATACCACCGAAGCTCTGTGATCGCGTCCGCCCGTTCCCGGGACTTAGGGATCAGGGGTTGCGACAGAAGGTGGTATCAGAGCCTAGCCACTGGTCTGAGCCAAAGAAGTGTTCTGCTGACACTTAAATTCTATATTTTGTGTTAGGAAATAAATTACGGAAATACGTGTATAATTGTAATTACGTGTTATGTGTTATTTGACTATCTGTTAGTTTTCAGTATGAGTGATCAAGGACCATCAGACGTGAATCATCAGTTATCTGATTCACCTAGGAGTGAAGGTACATCATCAAAGCCTGCCCTTTCAGGGTATTCTGCTGATCAGGAGGATGGAATATTTTCCTTTAGAGCTCAATCTGAAGAACCATTTCCTAATAAGAAACGAGGATGGTTCAGTAAAGAAGCTTTTGCTCGTAGGAAGAGAATGCGAAAATTGCAACAGCAAAGGGCTTTAGCAGCTATTAAGCGAGAGACAGATGCCCATACTCAAGATATGCTAAATAGAAGCCTAGCTAATTTCCATATCCTAGCTACAATTGCTGCTGACCCAAGTCTGGAACAATTAGTAGTCCCACAACCACAAAACCCAGAACAACTCATGGAAATAGAAAATCAGGAAAACCAAGTTGAGATGCACGACTTTAACCCAGAAGAAATCCCTAGGGTGCTTGCACCAAACCCACTAGACCCGAAATATGACCCCTGGTGGGATGAAAATAGGGACTATGTGCAACGTTACTCTATCCCGGAAGACACACCTATAGGAGCCTATTCAGGTATGGACCCTTTAGATCCCTATTACCATGATAACTACATCAGGGAGCTCTTAGAGGATCCTTACCGATTTCAGGCACTTTTACCCGCATATCAGGAACCAGCACCCCAGATTCCAAACCCAGTCCTAGAACCTGCACCCCCAATGAGTGCAGAAAACGTCCAAGAACTTAGGACTTTCGGGGAGGAAATTTTAGAGAGCAGTGAGAGAATGCGTCAGGTGGGAGAACGTCTCGTATGGAAATACGATGAACGTAATATGGATTTTTGGATAAATCCATATCCGTGAATGTGTGAATGGAGGAAATGGTAGTAGTAATAATAATAAAATAAAAATAAAATATGTGTGTACGGATGCATATTATTATTAGTTTAATTTTCTTTCTATTGGTATTGTAATCTTTATTTCTGTACTAGTGTGTAATAGACGCATAGTATATGAAAAAGAGTATAGTCGCAATGATCGACGTTTTTGGCTAAATTGCGTATCATGTGATTTACTATATTAACTATTATTTGTGATATTAATATGGGATAAATGTTTAAAATTCAGATGGCCGACGAAGAAAATCAAGGAAATCTGAATAACGATAATCAGAGTAACATTAACGTGGTTAATGAAAACCCAAATATCAATAACAACGGAAACCAGATGGATAATAGTGCTATCCAACATATAGTGGCACAAGGAATTATAGACGCAATGCCATTTATTCTTCAAACGTTTCAAGAAGCAAATAATAAAAGTAAACACAGCAGTAAGCGACCAATTGAACCAGAACATAGCGTGAACAATGGACCTATACTTCAAATGCCCATTCCCAAAAGAAGAAGAACCGTGCCTTACGGTTGTTCATACAAAGAATTTTGGTCCTGTAAACCAATAGAATTCTCGGGCAATGAAAAACCTATTGCAGCTCTACGCTGGATAGAAAAGACTGAGGCTGTTTTGAAAATAAGTAAATGTGCGGAAGAGGACAAGATAATGTTTGCTTCCAATCTATTTAAGAATGCAGCCTTAGAATGGTGGAACAATGTCCTTCAGTCTAGAGGAAGTGATAAGATTTATAGTATGGATTGGGAATAATTTAGGAATATGGTAGAAAGGAAATTCTGCCCTCCAAATGAAAAGGAGCAGATAGCAAATAAATTCCTAAATCTTAGAATGACTGGTGTGGATAGTAAGGGGTACACGAAGTTATTCTTTGAATATGCTAGAATAGTACCAACTCTTGCTTCACTAGAACCAGTGTTAATCTCCCGTTATATTTGGGGATTAATTGGAGAGTTTAGACATGTAGTCAAGGCAGCTAGACCTCAAACTATAGAAGAAACTGTAGAACTAGCCAATACCTTGACAGATGAGTTAATCCGTACTAGAAAAGAAGACCAGAGGAGAAACCTAACCCAAAAGCTTACTCAAGAATTTCGTTCTGGAAATTTCAACTGGCACGACCCCCGACCCACCATGGACGGAATCGGGAGCTGCGAACAGCCAAGTGGTACCGGTGATTATTTTGAAAAATATTGCAGCGGAAATTTCATCAGGACCGTGAGTTTGGAAAAATATCAGAGTTTAGAAAACATCGGATTTTACTTATTAAATAGATGAGATAAACCCATGTTTTACAAAGGTAGCTTTAATAAAGATAAATTTTATTACATAAAACAATATTTCTTAATTTGATTTAATTAATAAATAAGCCACTTCTTGATGCCTTTCAGTGCCGTATCCATCTCTTACTCCAATCTAATGTAATTACCTAAAACGCGTTTTAAAAAGGTTTTGTCAGCGGAAAATACTGAGTGAATCATTCTATTTACATAAAATGATGCATAGTTATTAATTACAACATAAGAGCGATTACAATGGCTTCTATCTTATTTTTATCTGGCGCTGTGTCACAATGGTGACATGTCACAATGGTGACGATGGTCATACCACTATTAGGTCAATGAACTTAAATAGTGATGATTATCCCTAGTAGGTCAATGAACCTAACTGGGAGAAAATTAGTAATGTGCACAATACCCCACTAGCCAGTGATTTAAGATATCCATGGCTTAGTCCCTGTAATTATAACTTTTGAAAATAATTTGAGGTATTGTAAAATAGTTGATAAAAAGAGAATGACTCACTTTATAATCATGCAGATTCATACGGCAAAGTTCAGTCTACAGATAAGCCTTGATATATTGCAGATTTATACAGGCAGAGCTTTAACCTATTGATTAATCTTGTAACCTAGTGCACACGAACTAGGTAGGTAACTTAATCCAGCAATTACGATAAATCAAGAGATTAAAACCCTCACAACGAATGACAAAGTGCAATCACTTAAACATCCATCGGATTCACAACAAATGCAGGGTATTCCCCGAGTTCGGGTGGTACTCAAACATCCTGTCGGAATCACGACAAATGACAAAGGATAGCACTTAAACATCCATCGGATAGTCTCTATCATTCGGACATTGAATCGTAGCAGCGATCGAGTTAATACCCTGTATTGTAGCAGCACCCCGCTATACTAATTAGTGATTTTGAGACTGTTTCGACTATAACTCAACATATAATTGGAATTTGATCGTCGAACAAACGCACAGAATCAAGTCCCAATGTCTGCTATTTATATACGAAATTTGACATGCTTATGGACCGTAAGACTCCTCCCTTACGGTCCGTAAGGGTTGCATTTTTGCTATAGGGTAGCCACGTGTTGGTGTAGGCCTGTTGAGTCGACGGAATATTAAAATTCGATTTTTACAACGTTTTATAAGGATAATTGTCGAGTAGGGAATACCCCTCCTGAGTTTTAGGGGCCCTGATCCGGATTCTGATTGTTCTGAAATTTGTAGGGTTTGTGCAGAATCACTTGGGTGTCTCAATTAGGGTTTCCTATTGGATAAAATAATAAAATAAATAGGACTTTTAATGAGGGTTGTTACATTCTCCCCACCTTAATAAAAATCTCGTCCTCGAGATTTGGGTTACGATATTTCTTTTAGATTTATGTCATATTTTAGTCAACAAAATGACACAGAATTAAATATTAAATTTTTGTGAATACGAGTTGTATAATAAGTAGAATTTAATGGTTTAACTGAATTAGTTCAAGAAATCAATGACAAATGGATGAGATAAAATGATATAATTTTCAGAGTGATTAAGTTCAAGCCAAAAGATATATGATCAATAGATATTTAAAATGAATGTGAAGGACTTTTAGAATCAATAAAAATTCTTTGTCAAAAGAAAGCTTACTTTGATTGGCAACTGAGGAAGACTTTAGAATTGATAGGTTCAAAATGAAATAAAAGCATGAAGAATGATTTGTCAAATATTAAATTATGATATGAGAAAATCAATGTGCTGAGATGAGTGAATTGCAAAGATACACCAAAAGACAATAAAGTTAGTGTATCATTATTTAAAGTTCCAAGTTGTTTTAATTCCGAAATAATGTGCTAGTACACTATTAGTGACCATATTTTTCATACTATGTCCTGGAGATCGAAATATAATAAGAACAAGTTGTTTTGGCATGACCAATTTATATTATATTTGTAAAGCAAATGTAATATATATTATTTGTGTACTTGTCTGAACCATATCTTATATATCAAATATAAATACTATATAATATATATTATTTGTTATGCATTTTTTACTATATGTAAATGGTCACCACTTTTAAATAAATGTTATTTTAGTATTTTACTATACTATGTAAAATAAATTATATTTACTATGTAATATATATTACAAAACACCGCAATGAAGTTATTACATTACAAAATATTTTAGTATTATTATTTTGTAAAAGAAATCACTTTTATTTATAACGTTAAATAAAGGTGTAAAAATATTTATTGTACAAAGGTATTTGTAAAATATTGTGTAAATATATATCACTTAATGGGTCGATTTTATTTGATTATTTATTTTCATTTTGAAATCATATAACGTTGTGAATGTATTTACAAATGTTGTAAATAAGTGAAAACGGAGACTATTCTTATTTAGTTATTTTCTTGTAAGAACGTTACGGTACATAGTTACCACAAAACATGTGATAGACAATTATTCATATAATTTTATTTGTCCCTCTAATTCTTGTTTTATTTTATGAAAATATGTCTTCTCCTTACAGTACAAAGTATATATATTTTCATATATAATTAAAATTTACTAAATAAGTATGATGACTTATATTAACTAGTCATTATCATGGTGGATATTGGTTAGTGCTGCCTTGTTTAAGCATAGGTGGTCAGTCCATACCTAACTAAGGCTAGGCTATTCAATACCTGCCCCTGACAATAACCCTAGTAATTAAAAATAATACTAACACTATTACTTTTAATATTTTATTACTAATAATAAAACTGATATTAGTAATAATTATCTAAACATACACTTAAATGAGAATATAACTCAAACATAATTTTTATACATATATATAAAAATATAAATTCTTCACCTCAATGGTTTAATAAGAATATAGTAATACTATTTTGTAAATTAGGTAATCACTTATGTAAGTTTCCATATATAATTAATTTTATATAATGTTTTTCGATTGAAGATTGTTAAAGAAATAATTATCACGAAAGGCTCGATTGATTAAGAGATACACTGAAATATGACAAGAATTTGTGTATCATTATCTTAGCATACGATTTGTGTTAAGATGGCTTTTATCAACAAAGCAATTTAATATATAATTAAATAAATAATAAAATCCGTATATGATATATATAAACGAGATTAGTGCAAACTTTAAATTTTGTGAAAACGTCAGTACAAGGTGATCGTGATCAAAGAAATGATTTAATGAAGTCGAAGATTTAAACAAGCTTATTATGGTTCAAAACAAATGAAGTGCTTGTTAGGACTATTATGAATATTATAGCTTCTATCCATCATATGGGATCTTGAAATGAATATGTAATATGAGCAAGTCAATTTTGAACTTAAACAAAACAAGTTTTAATAAGAAAGTTCGGACATGGTCACACTAGAAACTATGTATGTCAAAGAAAATTAAAATTTTCAAGAAATTCATTGACTCGATATCAAGGAGTTATTGTTTTGCAATAATGCGGTTCACAGTACAAAAAGCGGAATGATATCCGAGTTTGGATAAAATAACAAATCGGAATGAAGCCCTCCAGTGGTCTTCACAAATCAAACGAATCACATGCGCAACAAACAGTGCATGTGTAATGTGTGAATTTATCAAGAAATGAAATAGATCAATATTCGCTACTATGAAAGAAATCCTCATGGTATGATGACTATTAAGGGAAGTAGAAACATGAAAGTTAATTTATTATATGCAAAAGACAGAATTTCAACGAAAGAAATATAAGAACTTTTATCTGGAATTTCGTGTAATAACTGTTATGGAGTAACATTATCAAGGAATATCGAATAAAATAAATTAGGGGAATTTGCAAAAGTATATGACTCCTTTTGCTGTGTTAATAATTATGACTCTGATTAAACTGTGCACCGATGGTTGTGAAATCTTGTTACAACGTACCTCAGCGAGATTCCTGTCGTTTGTAGGATCGCGTGGCAAAGTGCTTCTTTTTTATTAGTAGTTCTTCCATTGATGGGATTAGCATTGGTGTCGTTATGCCCAATTATATTTTCCAAAGGTCTTGCTTGAAAATCGTGTGTGATATACTTTGACGTCTTGTGGACGTATAATTAAATTTTCATGTGTTTTCTTGTACATTATCACAACTTTACATGCTTCTTACTTGCGTTAATAGTTTATAGTAACGCATCGGAATTTCTTATACTTTTATGGTGTCCCAACTTAAAGGGTTTCTATTGTTTACGAGTTATGAGGTAAATGATCAAACGGAATAATATTTGATATCGGAAAAGAGATTTCTAATAAAGAAATCTAGACACATATGCTTGTGCTTTATTCCTATTTGACTTTTTGGAATTTCTTATAGATATATATATCTATATAATCATATATTTCACATGCTGAAATAAACATACCATTTATCAGGTCAATGTATTTAACAGATTCATATTTCCAAAAACCAGTCAGATATCTGGTCATGATACTATTTAGGGAAATCTTGTCACTCGTTTGACATATTACATACCCTGTCTTATCCGGTTCGCGCCAGAAAGATAACCTCAATATATCCGGACAAACTGGAGAGTCTGCTACACCATTCCCAGTCTTGCCGGAGAAAATTTTCTATTTCCCATAAATAGTATCTTTTTAAAAGTGCCTCTTTCATTAGGGCTTTTATCCAGAATTAGGGAAATTTGTATTCCCATAACATATCTTATTCTAGACCAAGTAATATCAATAAGCAAGGATTAATAGCAATTAAGTGCTATTGCCTGAATTGTTCTAATTGTCATTTTTACGACATACGAAAATCCATCATATTTTATTTACACAAGTAAATAGTTTATCTTGAAGCTTATACTAAGGCATCTTTTCTTAAGTTCAAGTCTAAATGCTATCCTGTGTGCTACCAGTTAATAGCAATCTCCTAACTCTTTTATATGAACTTAGGTATTATTATCACAACACCTATTGGCTTTAAGCAGTGGCTCTGATACCACCTTCTGACACGACCCCCGACCCACCCTGGACGGAATCGGGAGCTGCGAACAGCCAAGTGGTACCGATGATTATTTTGAAAAATATTGCAGCGGAAATTTCATCAGGACCGTGAGTTAGGAAAAATATCAGAGTTTAGAAAACACCGGATTTTACTTATTAAATAGATGAGATAAACCCATGTTTTTACAAAGGTAGCTTTAATAAAGATAAATTTTATTACATAAAACAATATTTCTTAATTTGATTTAATTAATAAATAAGCCACTTCTTGATGCATTTCAGTGCCGTATCCATCTCTTACTCCACTCTACTGTAATTACCTGAAACGCGTTTTAAAAAGGTTTTGTCAGCGGAAAATACTAAGTGAATCATTCTATTTACATAAAATGATGCATAGTTATTAATTACAGCATAAGAGCGATTACAATGGCTTCTATCTTATTTTTATCTGGCACTGTGTCACAATGGTGACGATGGTCATACCACTATTAGGTCAATGAACCTAAATAGTGATGATTATCCCTAGTAGGTCAATGAACCTAACCGGGAGAAAATTCGTAATGTGCACAATACCCCACTAGCCAGTGATTCAAGATATCCACGACTTAGTCCTTGTAATTATAACTTTTGAAAATAATTTAAGGTATTGTAAAATAGTTGATAAAAAGAGAATGACTCACTTTATAATCATGCAGATTCATACAGCAAAGTTTAGTCTACAGATAAGCCTTGATATATTGAAGATTTATACAGGCAGAGCTTTAACCTATTGATTAATCTTGTAACCTAGTGCACACGAACTAGGTAGGTAACTTAATACAACAATTACGATAACTCACGAGATTAAAACCCTCACAACGAATGACAAAGTGCAATCACTTAAACATCCATCGGATTCACAACAAATGACAGAGTATTCCCCGAGTTCGGGTGGTACTCAAACATCCTGTCGGAATCACGACAAATGACAAAGGATAGCACTTAAACATCCATCGGATAGTCTCTATCGATCGGACATTGAATCGTAGCAGCGATCGAGTTAATACCCTGTATCGTAGCAGCACCCCGCTATACTAATTAGTGATTTTGAGACTGTTTCGACTATAACTCAACGTATAATTGGAATTTGATCGTCGAACAAACGCACAGAATCAAGTCCCAATGTATGCTATTTATATACGAAATTTGACATGCTTACGGACCGTAAGACTCCTCCCTTACGGTCCGTAAGGTTTGCATTTTTGCTATAGGGTAGCCACGTGTTGGTGTAGGCCTGCTGAGTCGACGGAATATTAAAATTCGATTTTTACAGCGTTTTATAAGGATAATTGTCGAGTAGGGAATACCCCTCCTGAGTTTTAGGGGCCCTGATCCTGATTCTGATTGTTCTGAAATTTGTAGGGTTTGTGCAGAATCACATGGGTGTCTCAATTAGGGTTTCCTATTGGATAAAATAATAAAATAAATAGGACTTTTAATGAGGGTTGTTACATCAACCGTAGGAACGTAGGTTCTACCTCTGCATCATACTGCAAGAAAAAAGCACTCGGGAAAATGCTCCAATCTCTGCAATTATTGCAAGATGCCAGGACACAAGGAAGAAAAATGTAAGAGGAAATCCAGTAATGGATTATTCTACAACTGTGGAGAAAAAGGTCATATCAGGCCAAACTGTCCAAAATTGCTCCCAGCTGCAAACAACAAGAATACTAAAAATGCTAGAGCATTTGTTCTAACTACAGAAGAAGCCAAGATGATTCCAGATGTTATAGCTGGTACGTTTTTAGTTAATGATATATTTGCTAAAGTATTATTTGACTCTAGTGCGAACCAAAGTTTTATTAATACTTCGTTTTGCAAAATTCTAAATCAGTCATTAACTAAACTACCACAAGAATGTCTAGTAGAAACAGCTAATGGAGAAACCATTAGAATTTCTGAAATCTTGCAGGGAGCAAGTATAGAAATTTCAAATCAGAAATTTATGGCAAATCTTTATCCCATGAATCTGGCAGGATTCGATGTTGTTTTAGGAATGGATTGGTTAATAACCAATAAAGCCAATATTTTATGTGATCAAAAGTCAATACAAGTGAATTCACCAAAAGGTAAAACGATCACAATTAAAGGAGATAAGCCGTTTTGATCCACTAAATTCATATCTGTGATGAAAACTGCAAGTTCTATAAGAAAAGGTTCTATAGTGTATTTGATTTCTATAATCATTAACACTAAAGGAAAAGAACTAAAAGATATTCCAGTAGTATCCCAATTTTCAGATATCTTTCCAGAAGAATTACCAGGACTACCTCCAAACAGAGAAGTTGAATTCAGAATTCATCTGCTACCAGGAACATCACCAATTGCCAAAGCACCTTATCGTTTGGCACCTGCAGAAATGCAAGAATTGAAAAAGAAATTAGATGAGTTGTTAGAAAAAGGATTTATTCAGCCAAGTTCGTCGCCATGGGGAGCGCCGATATTGTTCGTTAAAAAGAAGGACGGATCAATGCGTATGTGCATTGATTACCGTGAATTAAACAAAGTCACGATTAAGAATCGGTACCCATTACCAAGAATCGATGATCTGTTTGATCAACTACAAGGAGCTCAATTTTTCTCTAAAATCGATTTAAGGTCAGGATATCATCAATTAAAGGTACAGGAAGAGGACATTCCTAAAACCGCATTTATTAACGTGGTATGGTCATTATGAATTTACTGTCATGCCATTTGGTTTAACCAATGCCCCAGCTGCATTTATGGACATGATGAACCGAATATGTAAGCCATATTTGGATAAATTCATAATTGTATTCATAGATGATATTCTAATTTACTCTAAGAGTAAAGAGGATCATGCAAGACATTTGCACGCACTTTTAAGTTTATTAAGAAAAGAAAAGCTTTATGCTAAGTTTTCAAAGTGCGAATTTTGGTTAGAACAGGTACAATTCCTTGGACACCTATTCAATCATGAAGGAATTCATGTAGACCCAACCAAAATCGAGGCAATTACTAAATGGAAAACCCCTGAATCACCAACTGAGATTAGAAGTTTCTTAGGATTGGCCGGTTATTATAGAAGATTCATTAAAGATTTCTCTAGAATAGCCATTCCCTTAACTAAGTTAACCTGTAAATCTGTTAAGTTTGAATGGGGATTAAAACAAGAAGAAGCTTTTAGAATCCTTAAGCAAAGATTAACCCATACACCCATACTAGCATTACCAGAAGGAGCTGAAGACTTTTTAGTCTATTGTGATGCTTCTAAACTAGGTTATGGATGTGTATTAATGCAACGACAAAAGGTTATAGCTTACGCATCTAGACAACTTAAGAGTCATGAAGAGAATTATTTAACCCATGATTTAGAGTTAGGAGCTATAATCTTTGCTCTTAAGATTTGGAGACATTACCTTTATGGTAGTAAGTTTACCATATTCTCTGATCATAAGAGTTTAAGGTATATCTTCAAGCAAAAGGAGTTGAATATGAGACAAAGACGCTGGATGGAGATGCTTAGTGATTATGATTGTGATATCCAGTATCATGAAGGAAAAGCAAATGTAGTGGCAGATGCTTTAAGCCGAAAGTATCATGAAAAGTCAAGAAGAGTACGTTCTCTTAAATTAAATCTACAAGTAGATTTAAATGATTAAATAAGAGAAGCACAAGAATCAGTAATCAAGGATGATTCTGAAAAATTAAAAGGTATGTTAAAGGAATTAAAACAAGGAACAGATGGAATTTGGAGATTCCATGAAAAGAGAATGTGGATACCTAAATTAGGAAATTTACCTCATCATATATTAGAAGAAGCCCATAAGTCTAAGTATACGATGCATCCAGGAAGTGACAAAATGTACCAGGATTTAAGGAAAAATTTCTGGTGGATAGGAATGAAAAAGGATATAGCAGCCTATGTTTCTAAATGTTTAACTTGCTCACAAGTTAAGGCTGAACATCAGAAACCCTCAGGTTTGTTACAGCAATTAGAAATACCAGTGTGGAAATGGGAATTAATAACCATGGATTTTGTTACTAAATTACCCAAAACTAAGAAAGGAATGATACAATCTGGGTAATTGTAGAAAGACTAACCAAGTCAGCTCATTTCTTACCAATAAAAGAAACAATTAGTATGGAACAATTATCTAAATTGTATGTAAATGAAATTGTTTCTTTACATGGTATTCCTTTATCAATTGTTTCTGATAGAGATAGTCGCTTTACATCTCATTTTTGGTCAAGTTTCCAAAAGGCCATGGGAACCAAGTTAAAACTAAGTACGGCTTATCATCCTCAAACGAATGGACAAAGTGAAAGGACAATTCAGACAATGGAAGACATGCTTAGAGCTTGTGTAATTGACTTTGGAGGTAATTGGGATGATCACTTACCTTTAATAGAATTTTCATATAATAATAGTTATCACACAAGTATCAATGCTGCACCATTTGAAGCACTTTATGGACGAAAGTGTCGAACCCCAGTCTGTTGGGCAGAAATTGGGGAAAACAACTATCTGGACCTGAGATAGTGCAAGAAACAACTGACAAGATTATTCAAGTCAAGGAACGACTAAAAGCAGCATGTGATAGACAGGAAAGTTATGCTAATAACAGGCGAAAACCATTGGAGTTTCAAGTAGGAGATAAAGTATTATTGAAAGTCTCTCCTTGGAAAGGAGTAGTAAGATTCATCAAACGGGGAAAGCTAAGTCCCAGGTATGTTTGACCTTTTAAGATTATTAAAAGACTAGGACCAGTAGCCTATCAGCTACAACTGCCAGAGGAAATGACAGGAATACATGATGTGTTTCATGTATCTAATCTTAAAAAGTGTTTAGCTGATGAATCATTAATAGTACCTCTTAAGGATATAGAGGTAAATGAACAACTCAAGTTTGTAGAAAGACCTCTACAAATTGAAGACAGGAAATTCAAGAATCTCAAGCATAAGAGACTAGTTCTAGTTAAAGTAAAGTGGGACTCCAAAAGAGGATCTGAGTATACATGGGAGCTCGAGTCAGAAATGAAAAGGAAATATCTGCATTTATTTCAGTAGATCTCGAGGACGAGCTCTAAAACAAGGTGGGGAGAATGTAACAACCCTCGGTAAAACCAACATTCTCATAATATTTCCGACACTCTAGTATATTTGAAACTACCCTTATATGTCTTTAATTACACCCCGTATGTGAAAACCGAGCCCGAAATACGTTAGAGTATTTAAAATAAATTAAAAACAAGAAATAGTAAGTTAAGGCGGGCCGCGTAGACCCACCTTAACCATTTACGCGGGCGGTATAAGGGCTAGAACCTGATTTCGTTGATTCTATTAGTTCAAGCGGGCCACGTAAGCCTCAGCTTAAACTAACGCGGGCCGAGATAGACCTATACACGCGAAGACATCCGGTGCTGACACGTGTCGATATCGTGTTGGGTCTACTTGGTGACCGGACTAAGCTATAGTGTTGACCAAGGTTGACGCGGGCCGCGTAACCTTGGCCTGTGTTTTACGCGGGTCGCCTGGAAGTCAGATATCAGCAATATAAATAGCAGGCATCAGTTTTCATTTTTCGTCGCCCATTCTCAATTCTCAATCTCGAATTCTCTGATATTTGGCATCATTTTCAAGTATAATACCCCCTAATTAGCGAGGTTCTGCTCTGTTGTAAGTATTATAACTGTAGTTTCGTAATAGTTACGCAGCCCGATTGATTTAGGGTTCCGTAACAACTGTCGTGGTTCTGCCCAACGTAGTTGTTGGAATACCGTCTCGGGGAGGGTATCATTAATAATTTCAAAGGGTTATAATACTAACCAATGTACATTTGTATAAATTATATATTATATCCAGGAAAAACTTACGAGAAGCCTAAGATAGCAATGTGAGTTTATCCTCTTTTTGTTAACGTTTTTGGAATAATTTACAAAACCTTAATTGTTTTACAATGTGATTAAGCGGTGATTGAGTCTTTGTAGTTCTTCAATTACTGCCGGTATGTTGGGGTTTTGTATACAAAATTTACTACACTGTGAGTAGTAAGTCAAGTTTGACAGTACGTTACCATTGGACAATGAGTTAACCAATGCGTAATATGACCCACAAGTCAGTGGATTGATAGTACCAAATGGAGTAATTGTGTAGACATAAACATTGTAATCGTCCTCAATACTGTTTTAATCAATAAAATGTTTCTTGATTAAATTGGGATTCACTCACCAGTATTTCCGACTGACAAATATTTTTAAAACGCGTTTCAGGTAACCCAATGTGAAAGCCAATTAATATAAAGCCAGCTGGAGAGCACTAAAGGCTTGGGGATAATGTGGCTATAAAAGTTACCAAATAAACGGTGTTTTAAATTTAAATAAAATAGGGTTCATCCCTATAAATGTATTGTAATAAGAAACTTGGGTTTTACCCATGTGATTATTAATATTAAATGAGGTGGTTTTACTCTGATAAACATTTCCTAACTACGGTACTGATGTAAATTCCGCTGCAAGATTAAATAAACCTGATACCACCGAAGCTCTGTGATCGCGTCCGCCCGTTCCCAGGACTTAGGGATCGGGGGTTGCGACAGAAATCGAGGAAAAGGTGAGGAGCACGAGCTGGTCGGTCAGAGAGTTTCCAAAAGTAGAAAGTTTGAGAGTGACATGGGTATTTATAGGATTCCAAAAAGGGAAAGTGTGGGTCGGTCGGATGGCACCCCGCCCGGATGACTATCCGGTCGGATGTCATCTTGGTCGGATGGCATCTTGGCACCACGACCAAGTGGCAGCCCGGTTGGATGGCTATCCGGCCGGATGGCACTTGGTTCGTGTGTTCGACGTGACGATTTTTGCTGATTCGATTTCGATTACGAGTGATGCGAATGCGATGGAGTTTCCTATTTAAATAACTTTTAATCCCAACTATTCATATCTAGCGTTGTCTCTTCTCCACCAATTACCGTAGTTCGATTTCGATTGAGTTTGATTGCGTTTCAAGTTCGATTGCGATTCGATTGATTACCACACATAACATAAATGAACATGCACAAGTAACACATAAGGCGCACACACACGTATAACAATATTCCAAATGAGTAATTCGAGTTGCGATTCGATGTCGATTTGATTAGCATAGTTTGATTACCGTTTAGTTAACTTTATCGCATTGTTACTTCCTATAGTTTACACTCGTAAGTCGATTAGATTGTGAATAACACACGTCGATTATTGTAATTATTGACACTTACTCCACATAATACAACTAAATTAAACACATAAAAGAAATTCACTACAAGTCAAGTTGCGCGAAATCGGTCGTTGACTTCGACCTTGACTTTGACTTCGACTTCTCGAAAACACGGGGTGTTACAGCCTCCCCTTGTTTAGGGAATTTCGTCCCGAAATTAGGTTGAAGCCGTAACAAACAACTGCGGGTACTTCGCCTTCATGTCGCTTTCGAGTTCCCAAGTGAACTCTGCGCCTCGTTTGCCTTCCCATCGGACTTCCACAATAGGAAGGCGAGAGCGTCTGAGCTGCTTGGTTTGGCGATCCATGATTTCGACAGGCTTCTCCACGAAGTGTAATGTTTCGTTCACTTGAAGGTCATCGGGTGGAACATGTAAGTCGTGGTCGGCCAGGCACTTTTGGAGGTTTAACACGTGGAAAGTCGGGTGGACGTTGCTAAGTTCCTCCGATAGTTCGAGTCTGTAGGCGACTTTTTCGATCCTTTCCAGAATCTTAAAAGGTCCCACATATCGAGGTGCTAGTTTCCCTTTCTTGCCGAATCTGACCACACCCTTCCAAGGTGATACCTTTAGGAGTACGTGGTCGCCAACGTCAAATTCAAGGGGCTTGCGTCGTCTATCGGCATAACTTTTCTGTCGATTCCGAGCTTTCGTTAGATTGTCTCGAATTTGGAAAATTTTGTCAGTCGTTTCTTGCAATAGCTCGGGACCGGTTAATTGCGAATGCCCGATCTCGTGCCACACAATAGGCAATCGACATCTTCTTTTATATAAAGCCTCGAATGGTGCCATTTGAATGCTAGAATGATAGCTGTTGTTATACGAGAATTCGACTAACGGCAGGTATTTATCCCAATTGCCACCGAAGTCTATGACACACGAACGGAGCATGTCTTCAAGAGTACGGATCGTTCTTTCAGTCTGACCGTCGGTTTGAGGGTGGAAAGCGGTACTTAGAGTTAGATTGAGCGATGTACCGAGTGCCGTTTGAAACGTTTCCCACAGTCGCGAGGTAAACCGAGCATCACGATCAGAGATGATGTCGCGAGGCATCCCATGATTAAAAATGATCTCATCGGTGTAGATTCGAGCTAATCGTTCTACCTTGTAGTCTTCCCGTATTGGCAAAAAGTGAGCTGATTTAGTCAAACGGTCAATCACAACCCAAATGCTGTCGTGACCTGATGACGTGTGCGGAAGCTTTGTTATGAATTCCATAGCTATACTCTCCCACTTCCACATAGGGATTGGTGGTTGTTCGAGTAAGCCAGAGGGTCTTTGATGTTCAGCCTTGACTGTTGCACAGGTCAGGCATTTTCCAACATAGAGAGCAATATCCCTTTTCATGCCCGGCCACCAGTACTTATAGCGAAGATCCTGGTACATTTTGTCGGCACCGGGATGAATAGAATACCAGGATTTGTGGGCTTCGTCCATCAGAATCTGTCGCAAATCGGTCCGTTTAGGGATCCAAATTCGGTCCAGAAAGTGGAATATCCCATTCGACTTGCTCACAAGCTGGGCTCCATCGTGGTAGATTATTTCCTTCTTTAGAGTGCGTTCATTAAAACACGTGTGCTGAGCTTCGCGGACGAGGGTTTCGAGATCGTATTGGGCTTAAACATTACGAGTGCTAAGCAGATAGCTCTGTCTGCTGAGTGCGTCGGCAACAACATTTGCTTTGCCTGGGAGATAACGAATCTCACAGTCGTAATCGTTGAGAAGCTCTACCCATCGGCGTTGACGCATATTAAGTTCCTTCTGATTAAAGATATGTTGTAGGCTCTTATGATCGGTGAAGATCGTACACTTGGTACCATACAGGTAGTGTCGCCAAATCTTTAATGCAAAAACAACTGCGCCTAGCTCGAGATCGTGGGTTGTATAGTTCTTCTCGTGGATTTTGAGCTGACGAGATGCGTAAGCTATAACCTTGTCCCGTTGCATGAGGACACAACCAAGACCAAGGTTGGAAGCATCACAGTAGACACTGAAATCGTCGTTTCCGTCGGGTAATGTGAGAACAGGAGAATTGTAAAGCATGTGCTTGAGAGTTTGGAAAGCAGACTCTTGTTCAGTTCCCCAAACAAAAGGCTTGTCCTTATGCGTGAGAGCGGTAAGCGGCATAGTGATCTTTGAGAATCCTTCGATAAATCGTTGATAATAGCCCGCTAGTCTGAGAAAAGAACGGACTTCAGATGGGTTCTTAGGTGTAACCCAACTCTTAACGGCTTCAATCTTCGCGGGATCGACGTGAATACCTTGACTATTAACAATGTGACCCAGAAACTGAACCTCCTCCAGCCAAAATTCGCACTTGGAGAACTTGGCATAGAGTTGATTCCCCTGGAGTAGCTCGAGAACCAAACGTAGATGTTGCGCGTGTTCGGTTTTCGACTTGGAATATATCAAGACATCGTCGATGAATACGATGACGAAACGGTCGAGATATGGTTTACACACGCGATTCATCAGATCCATAAAAACCGCAAGTGCATTGGTTAAACCAAAGGGCATAACAACGAATTCGTAGTGGCCGTATCGTGTGCGAAACGTGGGTTTTGGGTATGTCCTCCTCTTGAATGCGTAGTTGGTGATAACCTGAGCATAGATCGATCTTCGAGAAACACATAGCACCTTGTAGCTGATCAAACAAATCATCGATGCGGGGTAGGGGATAGCGGTTCTTGATAGTTAACTTATTCAATTCCCGATAGTCGATGCACATCCTGAACGACCCATGCTTCTTTTTGACGAAAAGGATTGGCGCGCCCTAAGGAGAGGTGCTCGGGCGAATGAAGCTTTTCTCAAGTAATTCCTGGAATTGGTTTGAAAGTTCACGCATTTCGGACGGTGCGAGTCGATAAGGAGCTTTGGCAATAGGGTTGGCTCCAGGAATGAGGTCGATAGGAAAGTCGATATCATGACTTGGTGGTAGACCGGGAAGGTCATCGGGAAACACATTAGGAAATTCACGAACCACAGGAACGTCATTCACTTCTGTCTTTTCTTTCTTTTCTTTCTCCGCTACTACAATGTTAGCCAAGTAAGCTCAGTATTCCTTGCGGAGATACTTGCTAGCTTGGACACATGACATGAGCTTGAGACCTTTCGAAGCAGTTTCACCGTATACGCATAATAGATCACCATTCGCGAGCGAGAATCGAATCATCTTATCGAAGCACACAACTTCAGCATGGTTTTCGCGAAGAAAGTCCATGCCTACTATGACATCAAAACTTTTGAGTTGCATCAGAATAAGGTCGATTGGGAAGATGTGATTGTTGAGCTCAAGGGTACAATCACGGAGAACAGAATTAGCGGCGACAATTCTTCCGGTAGCGACTTCAACATCGAACGTCGAGGAGAGTTGGGAGCGATTACGACTAAGGAGCTTCTCGAATTCGAATGACACAAAGCAATTATCGGCTCCAGTATCAAAGAAACACGAAGCATAAATACCAATCACAAGGAACGTACCATTAACCACGTTGTTGTCGGCTTGGGCTTGACGCACGTTGATGTTGAATGTTCGTGCACGTACTGCTTGTTGCTGTTGCTGCTGGTGAGGCTGCTGCTGTTGGGGCTCTTGCTTCACAACCCGGTTTGGGCACATGTTGGCGAAATGGTTAGGATCGCCACATGCAAAGCAGGCTCTGGCGTTGACCGGGGGTGCCGGAGGAGCTTGTTGACCCTGAGGGGCGGTGAGTAGAGCTTGATGAGCAGCAGCTTGTCGAGCACGGCAGTTGGTAGTGAAATGGCCGTACATGTTGCAATGAGCACAGAAACGGCAAGCGATGGTAGTCGGGTGGTGGTAGGTGCAAGTAGGGCAAAATGGGTGTAGCCCAGTGTTTGCACGCTTTGCAGGCAGTGCATTTGCCACAGGCGCCGCTACTTGACGCTGTTAGGCTGGTACAGCTTGTATCGGTGCAGCAATGATCGCACAGTTCTTGTTGCTGGAGCTGTTCTTTCTCTTGTTCTTCCTCTTGTTGCTCGATGAGGTGGTGGTTTCAACAGTTGGTGCGGCGGTGGTAGCTTGATGCAGGTGCTTTGAAGTTTTATCCCAGACACTAGCCTTGACCCGCTTGTCGTTGATTTCAACGGCCAGTAGATAGGTCTCTTCGATCGTCTTAGCCGCTTGCACGAAATCTGCAACACAGTCAGGCAGGGCTCGGATATACTTCTTGATTGCCATGTCTGAAGTCTTGACTTTGTCAGGGCAGATGATGCTGAGCTGTTTGAAGCGAGCAGTGAGAGCAACATTTTCACCTTCCTTTTGCTTTATGAGCCAGAATTCATCTTCTAACTTTTGGCTCTCATTAGGAGGGCAGAATTATTCCAGCATGACCTCCTTGAGTTCATCCCACGTCAAACCATAGGCTGCATCGTTTCCCCGCTTGTTTCTCTCGGCCGTCCACCAGTCTAATGCGCGGGACTGGAAGACGCCGGTAGCATTCAGAGTGCGGAGGTCGTCAGGGCAACCGCTCTGTCGCAGAGTGACCTCAATGGAATCAAACCCTTGGAATAACGCTGTAGGGCCTTCCTCGCCAGTAAATTCCTTTGGCCCGCAAGACTTAAACTGCTTGAAGTTGAAGGGAGCTTTGGTAGTAGCTTTAGGAGCTTCGGTTTTCGACTCCTCAGATGATTTGCTGATGTTCTCATAGACATCACTCACGGCTTTTGCTACATGTTTAGCGATGATAGCAGCAAGACGTTTGTCTCTCTTTTCTTGACGAGAAAGAGATGTGTGACGGGATGATGGTCCAGTTGACATTGTCTGCAACAGACATCGCCATAGGTCTCAGACACATCATAATCGAATATCACCTCACACGTCTACTACTTACTAAAGCCTAAGAACACGCAATGTAACATGTATCGCACAAGCATGTAAGCACATAATCACAGATTCATATAAACAAAGAAGCACATAAGCAAGTAGGCACATAGGGCACAGAATCACAGAAGCACCTAATCATGTAGTCACAAGAGGTAGTCAGAATACAGAAACCTACTATTCACAGTTCGCGAGCGTTCGAATATAGCGATCGCGTTTAATATATCGAGTCGTGTAGTATAAGCGTATAACGTAGCATAAAGTCGTCCACAATTCAGCGATTTGTTAACGTTTTGAGGTAGAAGTGCAATGCGAGTCATGCGTGTCGATCGAAGTGAAAGCAAAAATCGAGTAAACCTCCAAAATTTGAACACATAAACAGGTAAACACACATATAAGCACATAAAATTGACGAATCATCAGAGTCGGCAGTGCGGGCTCAGAATCGAAACACATAAAAAAATCAAGAAATAGATCGTCTGCGGCTATTAGACATTGACTAACCAAAGTGATTCGACTGTTCACATGGACTTGTCGTGCACGCTTGACCTACCGGGCAGTGCCTTTGCCAGATTCTTGGGCGTTGGGTACGCATCCCGTTAGTCATATCGTGACTTCAGGTCGTTGGAGTCCATCGAGACTTCGGTGAGAGTTTTGTAAAATGGGCGGAACAAGTCGTCAAAGTTAGGGTTTCACCCCTAGCTTAACAACTTCGCTCCTGTTTTGATAAAATAGAGGAGATTATTCATCAAAATACGGATTTCACTCCTGATTTGGCATAATTCTCCCCGTTTGTAGATAAAAAACAGGTTGGTTAAGCAACCTTAGTCGAGAGTTTGCGGTTTTCACACCTAATCTTGACTTAGTTGCTCCTTTATAGTTGAAAATTCAAGTGCAGTGATAGTGTAGCGTGTGCGAGAGTAGCGAGCTCATACACAATCCCTAACGGATATGCACAAGTCGGTCTGTTGGTTCCTAACTATAGACTAGGTTTCTAAGACATCGACCCGGACTAGGTCGTGTCTTGCCTAATTCCCTATAGTTATGGCTCTGATACCAATCTGTCACACCCCAAACAATGGCGGATACATCGGGGCATGGCACTGAGCGAAACAGATTGTCCAGAAGTTTCCATAACAATTATCATTACCAATCAATTTAGAATAACATGTCCCATACCATGTCTCAAAAGGTAAACAAATTATTACGGACAAAATCTAGGCAAATAGTCTATTCCGACAACTCAGATTTTCAAATAGAGCAATTGCTTATCTGCTTCTAGAGACCCTTGATTAAATTTGTACAGACAACTATTTGTTGGCCTCTAGAGCCTTATTCTAGCTTCGATTTCCTACCAGATGTGCATTCTAAGCACCTGTCACATACGTTAAAATAAAGTCAATACATATAATGTAAAGGTGAGCATACAAGTTTGATAATAGCATATAAAGTTCGAATTTCGTTTACGCATAACCAACACGTACACATAGAGAAATGAAACACGTTAGTTATCGACATAGATCCATCGATACCAATGACTGCGGGTTGACTGCCAGAGGCAGTTCGCAATACATGATTACCATCGTAATACATGCAAGTAATTGTCCTTAAACCCCTGCGAACAGGTGCTGAGTCCAAACTATAGTACTATCGTTGCTAAGGCAGGTAGACAGCATTCCATGTGTAAACATAACAAACAAGCATTCATAAGACACGTATAACATGCATTAGCGGTTAGCGTTCAAATAGTATTGAGTAGTGTGTTGATTGTGATTTGAATATTCGTAACGTATGCAACACCCAAAAGTGCAAAAAGCAAAAAGGGATCGAGTATACTCACAGTGATGATGGATTGAAGGGAGCGCTTAGCGAGTAAGGTTAGCCTGAATAGTTTGATAGCATAACGATAAGTGGCGCGTAAAAATGGTGCAAAGTATCAATGGCTCGGACAGCAGTTCAGTCGGATGGTAATCCGATCGGACGGGTTGTTCGTGCGGATGACAATCCATTCGGATGGTCATCCGGTCGGACAGCTTGTTTGGTCGGATGACTATTCGAGTGGATTGTTTCTTCCTATGAGAAGGAGGTGTTTGTGTATGATGGCTTGACTTTTGAAGTTTTCGTTGTAGCATTTTGAAAACATTGACGTATCTCTATCCTTCAAGTCGGTCGATAGGACGGTCAGTCGTACAGATGACAATCCGCACAGATGGTCATCCGGTCGGACGGTAGTCCAGTCGGACAGCGACTCTAGGGATGAAGTTACTTAGTGGGAACAAATTCACAGTGACTGGGTGGCAACCCTGTTAATGAACATGTTGAAAATTGTTTAAGTCTTTAAAGTCCTAGTATCTCATGATCCGAAGAGTAATCCGGTCGGATGGTAGTCCGATCGGATGGTAGTCCGATCGGATGGCAATTCGTTCAATACTCAAACTTCAGATAAAGTTGATTAAGTGTGGGACCCGAGGTGTGATCCGTTCGGGTGGCTTATCCGCTCGGACAGTAGTCCGGTCGGATAGCACTCCGTCCTGGTTGCTCCGTCCGTCTTACACTTGGTCGTTTTGTTTGTTTGTAGTTTTATCGAGACGTTTTGACATTGTGTTAACCAACAGAACCCCATCTTAACCCAAGTGACCTGATTGACCAGGAATCACCCTAGTTCGGGCAGTTACCCGGTTCAAGACGGTTGTTCTTGTTTAACCCGAAATCGGTGGTCTCGTGAGGAGAATCCAGATCTTGGACTAGCACAACACTAAGAATGAGTAGGAGACTATAACAAGGTCCGATTCTACCGGTTTTGAGTGCAGTGAGAGTAAAAGAGTTGAAAGAAAGTTAGAATCGATCTTTCAATCCCTTTTCACCGTGAAAGTGTTTAGATCTATGAAAGATCTTTGTGTATTCGTGTGAAAATCGGTTAGATCTAAGTTGTTCTTGGTGGATTGAAGCCAAAACATGAAGTTCTTCAAGAACTCATGAGGACGCCATCCTAGAACACCTCAAATCTAGTGATTTCACGGTTAAAAGTTAAGATTCAAAAGATAGAAAGGTGTAGGAGTGCGTGTAGATCAAGAAAGTACAAGATTTAGGGCGATATCTTACCGGAATCGAGAGAAATCGAGGAAAAGGTGAGGAGCACGAGCTGGTCGGTCAGAGAGTTTCAAAACGTAGAAAGTTTGAGAGTGACATGGGTATTTATAGGGTTCCAAAAAGGGAAAGTGTGGGTCGGTCGGATGTCACCCCGCCCGGATGACTATCCGGTCGGATGTCATCTCGGTCGGATAGCACTTGGTTCGTGTGTTCGACGCGACGATTTTTGCTGATTCGATTTCGATTGTGAGTGATGCGAATGCGATGGAGTTTCATATTCAAATTACTTTTAATCCCAGCTATTCATATCTAGCGCTGTCTCTTCTCCACTAATTATCGTAGTTCGATTTCGATTGAGTTTGATTGCGTTTCGAGTTCGATTGCGATTCGATTGATTACCACACATAACATAAATGAACATGCACAAGTAACACATAAGGCGTACACACACGTATAACAATATTCCAAATGAGTAATTCGAGTTGCGATTCGATTCGATGTCGATTTGATTAGCATAGTTTGATTACCGTTTAGTTAACTTTATCGTATTGTTACTTCCTATAGTTCACAGTCGTAAGTCGATTAGATTGCGAATAACACACGTCGATTATTGTAATTATTGACACTTACTCCACATAATACAACTAAATTAAGCACATAAAAGAAATTCACTACAAGTCAAGTTGCGCGAAATCGGTCGTTGACTTCGACCTTGACTTTGACTTCGACTTCTGGAAAACACGAGGTGTTACAATATGCGTCTCTAAATCTGTTCATTTGCTCTTTAGTTACTTCAACTGTAAATTAAAATGAGATTTAAATTATGATCTTTGATTAAATGTATATATGGAGCTTCTAGCTTTCTATGAGCCAAAAACAATGGCAAATCAAATCAAATGCAACCTCATATCATATCATATCAATCATACCCAGTAAAGTCCCACAAATAGCAAAGCTATTTGTAGGGTCTGGGGAGGGTGGGATGTAGGCTCACCTTACCTCTACCCCTAGGGATAGAGAGGCTGCTTCCAGAGAGACCATCGGCTCCAAAACACCCAGGAAAGAAATAAATAGAGCATGAGGTGTGTGTGTGTATGTGTATGAAGCTACCAATGTAGTATGAGTTGCGAAAAAGTGTATGGTAGAACAGAACAAATATGACAACACAAAACAGTCTATACACATAGTTACATATCTACGACCCTACACTACACCTAGAAACACAACTGTACAAAACATCTTATACACATAGTTACTTATGTACGACTATACACTACACCTAAAAACACAATTGTACCCTTTCCTAGAAATCCTTAACCTTAATCCTACGTCTCCACGAGCTCCTATCATGGACCATGTTCTCAGAGAGGTGCAATTTTTGCAAATCCTGCCTAATCCGCTCATCCCAAGTAATTTTGGGTCTGCCTCTACTCCTCATCCCCTCCACCTCGAGGGTTTCAACCACTCTAACTGGTTCTATCGTCTGCCTCCTCTTCACATGCCCAAACCATCTCAATCTTCCCTCCTTTATCTTATCTGATATACTAGCTACTTCTAACCTTTCCCTAAAAACATCATTTCTTATCCGGTCTAACCTTGTGTGGCCACACATCCATCTTAGCATTCTCACCTCTGCTACCTCCATCTTGCGTGCCTGTACTTCCTTAATGGCCCAACATTCGGTTCCATATAACATAGCAGGCCTAATTGCAACCCTATAAAATTTCCCTTTCAATTTTGTTGGGAACCTCCTATCGCACAATACCCCAGTGGCAGCTCTCCACCTACACCATCCGACCTGGATGCGGTGGGCAACGTCACTATCTATCTCCCCATCCCTCTGGACAAACGATCCTAGATACTTGAACTTAGTCACCTGCGGGACCGCTTGACTGTCAATGGTGATCTGAATGTCCTCATCGTTGTCTACTCCACTAAAGTCGCAATACAAGTACTCAGTCTTAGATCGACTAATCTTTAAACCTCTTCCCTCTAAAGCTGCTCGCCACTCTTCTAAATCAAATGCAATCTCCTTTTTTTCATCAAGAGCTGTTAACATCTGAAAATTATGTAAAAAAAACTGATTGAACAATCAAGATATTGAAGTTCTAACTAAATTCCACTATTTAAACATTTTAACAACTACAAAAAGTATAGGACAAATTCACTGTGAAAAAAAGTTCCAACGAAACCTCCAAACATAGTTGTTAATAGCGAGCATAGCGCCCGCTATAGCGAATAGTGTAGCGTAGCGCTTATGTGTCGATATATAGCTGGTAGCGACAAATAGTGGTAAATAGCGAGAATTTTGTAACTTTTTTAGATTTTTATATTTTTTTTGGTAAAATATACATATAACATATTTTTAAAATTTTCTTCTAGTGTATCGCTAAACATGAAATAGTGTCCGCTATTTCATCGTTATTGCTACGTAGCGTATAGATTGCTTGTCGCTATCGTCCACTATTCGCTATCGACAACTATGCCTCCAAAATGTTTCAAGATGCTGTTAGATTCAAATGTTGAAGCCTAAAAGACCTCAAATTCAAAAGTTCTCAAGGTTTTATAAGGCTATGCGGTATGGGGGTCGTCCCCATACAGTCGAGGTCCGGCGCCGTGGGCTACACCATCCCCCCCCCCCCGGTCCCGTCCTAAACGTCTCTGGCTCGACGTTGGTGACGAAGCAAAAGAAGTGAGCCCCCTCCTAAAAGTAGCCGTTATAAATTAATAAAAAAAATTCGAATTTCTCCAAAAACCAACGGTCAAAAATAACAATTTATATAAATTTCAAATCCATTTTCACCTCCATTCACCTTTTTAACCCCATTTTCTCATCCCTCTCACTTTATTTTTATAAATCTTCTTCCACTTTTATAACCTTATACTCTACCATGGATCCCTTCAACAACCCGAACAATCCCAACAACCCGACCCAACCGAATGTTTTCTCGGTTCCGGGATATTATCCGACGCTAGAACCGAACCAATTCTCACAATATTCGTCAAATGCCTTTGCGTCTTTCCAACACTCACCGAACCAATTCGCTCAATTCTCTCAAAATCAAGCCCTTCAACAAATGATGATGCGGATCATCCTCCCTTGGAGGACCATCACCATACCCTCTAGCCTAAGTTTCCTGTTCAAGTTGGAGATTGCAATATGTTGGTCAACGTTGCTGAGTTTATAAGTTTCATGAATCCTGATTAAAACTCAAATCAATATGCTAACTTCTTTGCTCAAAATGTTGAATGTTCGTTAATTTTAACATTATTAACCATTGAGTAAATTACAAAAATCGCTCTTAACGAGTAAATTACAAAAACCGTCATTTATGTATGTCACTTATTGCAAACTATATCCTTTGTCTTCAATAATTACAGAAAACGTACTCGATGTTTGCAAACCCTTGCAAGTTATGTTCTTTAGCCATAACTCAGTTAATTTTTGTGGTTAAATCTGACCAAATAGACACCATATGAGGGTATTTTTGTGGTTAAATCTTACCAAATGAACCCTACATGAGAGTAAAATAACCAAAATACCCTCATGTGAGATTCATTTGGTCAGATTTAACCACAAAAATTAACTGAGTTATGGCTAAAGGACATAACTTGCAAGGGTTTGCAAACATCGAGTACGTTTTCTGTAATTATTGAAGACAAATGACACAATTTGCAATAAGTGACATACATAAAGGACGATTTTTGTAATTTACCCTTGAGAATCCCAACATATTCCCCCATCCCAAAGAGAATCCCTTAGAAACAAAGAAGAAAGAGATGTTGTGTGTGACTGTGTGCTTTAGGGTTTCTTGCCTGAAGAACGGAATTGAAGATGAAGAATCCCAGGAGAGTTGAATAATGACATTCAATGGTAACTTAACTGCTCATTTTTCCACAACCTTTCAATGTCAACTTGCGGTCGTGTACATTTATCTCGACTTTCAAGTTTTTTTTTGTTTTTTGTTTTTTTTTTTGTAAGTTTCAACCGACGATAGGGAAGAATAACGGTAGGAATGGAAGAAAATAGTAAAAAAAAAATTAGGCATTTAGACTTGGCTTTTGGTATGCTATCTGAAGTTGATTGCAAATTACTTTTGTGTCTATTCTTCCTTTTTAACAATTTAATAATCTATTACAGTTTATTTACAAAATTTGTTAATTTGGCACATTTAATCAATTTATAGACCATTGTATCAAAACAATGCATAAATTTAATCAATTTACAAAACAATGCATAAATTTAATCAATTTACAATGCATAATTTTATTTACAATAACAATTAATTTAGACTCTTCATATGTCATATTAATTATAGGTTACAAAGGTGCCGAAATCCCTAAAATGTTCCTAAAGTATCTTAAATTTTTGGACAATGTGCAAGTTTACCCCCTTTAAAATAGCTTAACTCTCTTGTACATGTTGCTTCAAAATGTGTACATAATGTAAAATTACCATAAAGGTATAAAACCTAATTTGCTTAATAAGGTAGTATAGATATAGATAAATGAGTAATAAATAATGCAAAAATTTTGAAACACTTAATAATACATTTATATAATGGAATGCATCACAATTATACTCGTTATAAAAGTTTAACAACTTTGGATCTACACGATCTAATTTTAATACATTTTGTTCTGATACAATATAAAAATAGGCATGCATCACAATCAGAAAATATACACGATCTAATTTTAAAACATTTATTTTGATTCAAGAAATTCTATCTACCCTGGGATGATCTCCCCAACGATTATTTTGATTATTCAAACCACATTTTAACAAAGCAATTGAATATAATAAGGTTATACGGATGATTAATATCACTTAATTAATTTAGCATTTATCATTAGTTTATTAAGACATTTCACTAAATATATATTTTTAGACTATATGGTGCGGTGGATAAGGGTGAGAGGGGCACTCCCCAAAGAGGGGAGTTCCCTCTCTTACGCACACCCAATCAGTTTATGCCACGTCAACTTCTCTCTTAAACTCCCCTCACACCCCAATTTGATGGCGGCACTCCCATCTTAGGTGACTTATTTTTTTATTAAAAAAAAAAGAAAGAAAATCACTTATTGGTTGAAAATGAGGCTGGCCCCACCAACAACCCTCCCCTTCTTCGGTGAACTCCCCCGACCATCCTCCCCGAATTGGGTCACCGCAGGGATGGCGGCGGTGTTCCCGCTGGGGGAATTGGGTCACCGCGGCCACTCCCCGCTGGTGCCCCGCTCACCTAAGAAAAGGGGCAAATCCTTGCCAAGTAGACGTCACGTTCCAAAGCACGAAAGGATGAGACTAAAAAAGTCAAGTTGAAAGAGTGGAGGAGACAATTCCATCATTCATGGGTTGTATTTTTCCCATAAAATTTGTGATAATTAATTATTTAATACATGATAATTTTATTCTTTTGAAGATTGTATTTTTCCCATAAAATATGTCTCATAAGTTTGTTTATAAAACGTCTATACCTGTTTCTAAATTTGGTGTCCTTGCTTTTGTGTGTGTGTGAGAGACAATTCCACCATTCATGGGTTCAACACAAGAAAACCAACCACATGTGGTGTGCATACCACTCCCAGCACAAGGTCACATTAACCCAATGTTAAAACTTGCTAAAATCCTCCATTCCAAAGGCTTCTTTATCACCTTTGTCATCACCGAGTACAACTACCAACGCCTTCTCGGTTCACTAGGCTCCGACGCCCTACCCGACCTCCCATCCTTCCACTTCGACACCATTTCTGATGGTCTTCCACCACCCGAAAACCCTGATGTCGGCCATGATGTTGTATCTACACTCAAATCCATGCATGAAAATAGTTTGGGTCCATTTAAAAGTGTCCTCTCTAAAGTGAGTACCCTTTATTCACCGGTCACTTGCATTGTGTCCGACTTCATTCTGAGTTTCACCCTCTCTGCCGCCGAGGAATTAGGTATTCCAGCAATTCTCTTCTGGACCTCTGGGGCGGGTTCCCTCGTATGTTATGATCACTACCCTATTCTTATACAAAAGGGTTTGATGCCCCTCAAAGGTAATTTTTTTGGCAGTTTTTTATATAACCAAGTTAGATATCTGTATACACACACATACTATATATAAATGCATTATAAGGTTCTCAGTTCTTAACATAAAATTTCGTTTTTAAATATCCCTCTATATATATGTCATAAAACTTTATTAACTTTTCGCAGATCCAGAAAAAAGTTTCTCATATATAATAACATTAGAAACTCATTGTGGATAAGTAAAACAACTTTCATATGAATTTACATGAATTCATGATTATTTCAAGGCAACGTACAAGTGTGAACATTTTACATCAGTACTTTGAATTAAGATATAGGTATTCGAATATGCGTTTTAAGGCATCATATGTATTTTAATCGAAAAGAAGAATCTTTTGTCTAACAATAAATATAAATCTAGACATGGAAAAATTTTCTAACAGTTAGTTTCTTCATTTTTTATCTTAGCAGGATATATTGAAAAGTTACAAAAACGATTTTAAAAATCAAAAGCAGAAAAATAGAACAATTTTAAAAATATGCATATAAGAACTTAATTAAAATAATTGGTGCTAACTTGGACTCCATTTTTGTTTCTGTGTGTATACAGATCCGACTTATTTAGAAGATGGGTATTTGGATACAACTATAGATTTTATCCCTACCATGACTGGTATACGTCTGAAAGACATTCCGCCTTTTGTTAGAGTTGTCCATCCTGGTGACGAGTTTATGGTTGGATTTTCACAGGGGGAAATAGAGAGAGCGAAATCAGCACCGGCCATTATTTTCAACACTTTTGATGAGCTAGAATGTGATGTTCTAGATGTACTCTCTTTAAAGTACCCTTTTTGCTATGGTATTGGTCCTTTGAGTCTGCTTGAGAACAATATTAGTGATAAGTCTCTAGATTCCATCAAATCAAATATGTGGGTAGAAGATCCTAGTTGTTTAAAATGGTTAGATGCCAAAGAGCCATTATCGGTTATTTATGTAAATTTTGGTAGTGTCGCTGTGATGACACCTCAACAACTAGTCGAGTTTTGTTGGGGACTTGCTAAGAGCAATTATTCATTCTTGTGGATAATACGACCTGACCTTGTGATTGGTGATTCTGCTGTGCTTCCGCCGGAGTTTTTGGCGGAGACAAGCAATAGAGGGTTATTGGCTAGTTGGTGCCCACAAGAAAAAGTTCTAAATCACCCATCAATAGGAGGGTTTTTAACGCACAGTGGATGGAATTCGACGATCGAAACTATTTCTAGCGGAGTCCCAATGATTTGTTGGCCGTTTTTCGCTGACCAACAACCAAATTGCTGGTGGAGTTGCAACAAGTGGATGATTGCCATGGAGATCGACAATGATGTAAAGAGAGATGAAGTTTCGAAGCTAGTGATCGAGTTGATGAGTGGAGAAAAGGGAAATGAGATGAGAAAGAATGCCATTGATTGGAAGAACAAGGCTAAGGAGGCATGCACCTTTCCATCTGGTTCATCAGTGGTTAATCTGGATAAACTGATCCATCTGTTACAAAGTTCTCCAAAATAGTTCATAGTATGTTTTTGATGCATGTGTTTTTATCTTATGTTTGCCCCACAATTTCTCAAAATGAATTTTATTTTGTGTGCTTAAATACATATTGCTTTTTTTTTTACAAGAGACCTACATAATTTTGTTTCATCATTAGGATATATTCAATCATTGTGATGGAACGATCCATACAAAGGAGAAGTACCATGAAATTATTGAAAATTCATGATCGAAACCTCAAAGATAATATCAATATAGCCACATACAGATTGTTACTAAATGTAAACAATCAACAAACACAGATTGTATAAGAAAGAGAAAAGAAATGCAAATCATAAAACAAGAGAATAATTTGTAACAATAAATATTTGTTGGGAACAAAGATGATACAAGGGGACCTATCCCAAAACAGTTATAAAAGTGGGCTATCGCAAATGTTGGTAATTAGAAATAACAAATCATTTCAAATAGCTATTTACTGAAGTTAATCTCGCAAACGCCCAATATTCTGATAGCTAGTGACAAACCTTATAAGTGGCTAATGGCGACCCCATCAACTCTAGTAGCCAAGCATCCAAGATCCTGAATGAAAAAGAAACAAATAAATTTTATAAAATATCTACACATAATCTTAAAAGGATATTTTCATTTTCACATTGATATAAATAGTATTTATATAACTGAACTTTCTTGAGTTTAATGTTTTAAAAAATACCAGATATAGATCAGAGCTATTTAGTAAATTAATAATAAAGCATAAAAATATGAGATTTGCTAAAGGTGTTACAAACACCTTGCGTGATTCATCGTACCTGATGAGGTTTGCCCGTCCACCATCATAAGTAGAACAAAATCTGAGTGACTTTGATACCATTTGCGACCCCTGACCTCTCATGCGACTAATATTGTTCGCTTTGCCCCCTAAGATCTCACTACTACAAAAAGAGGCATTTGCTATGAAATTTTGCTACGGGAAAAATCGGTCGCAATTTTTGCTACGAGTTAGCGACGAATTAGCTATGCACTAGCTACGGACGCATTTCGCTACAATTTTGGTACGGATATTCTGTCGCAAATGAAATCCGTAGCAAAATCTACATCAAATTCATAGCAAAATTGAGGAAATAAATAAAAAAATATAACATAGCAGAATCGATAGCAAAATCCGTAGCAAAACCATGAAATAAGTATTTGGAAATTAACTAAATAAGTAATATAAAATCCGTAGCAAAATTGTGAAAATAGCTATAATAAAAAAAAAAAAACTTAGTTATATTGGTAGCAAATTCCGTAGCTAAATCATGAAAATAAAAATAAAAAAATTAACTAAAAGAAGTTAAAAAAAAGCAGTAGTAAAGTTGAGAAAATAAATATTTAAAAAATAAGTAAATAAAGTTCGTAGAAAAATTGGTAGCAAAATATAAAAAAAATACTTAAAAACTAACATAGCATATGTTGCAACATCCATAGCAAAATCCGTTGCAAGACAAGAAACAAAACTATTCAAAAAATAATTTACTAATATGGATAACAACATCGGTAGCAAAATACGTTGCAAAAAAAAAAATCAAAACTAATTAATAATATTGGTAGCAAAACTAACCAAATAAATAATACATTCAAACCCGAAAGAAAATCCATAGAAAAAATGACAAAAGATATCCAATAATTGTCGATCATTGTAAATCAAAATAAGCATAGGCTTCAATGTAAAAGATGGGTGCGTATTACCCATTATGATTCGTCATGGTACTTTGTGGCGTAATATTAGATAAAACATGGTCAATCGCAAACAAACTGATTAATCGCAGTTTTTCGTGGTCAAAACATCATGACTCATCAATGTGCATTATGATTCTTATAACACACTATGGTGCATCATAAGAAACTTGTTCAATATATATATAGGGTTGGGCTCTATAGAAAACTCTATCTTTTTTAAAAAACTATGCAAACCCAATGTCATCCATTGATTAGCTTTCATCTAACTTGATCAATGGCTCTCATCATTTTGATAAGAATTAGAAATAAAAGAAATCTTATAATACACATTAATGATGCTGGAAGGGCATTTTGGGTAGAAGAAAAACACTTTTTGGCATTGGAAATAACAAAACCCACTAGTATCATCATCTCTCTCCTCTTTCTTCTAGTCAAATCTTTCAATACACTATTATCTCTCTCCTCTTTCTTCATCATGTGAAAGAGAAAAGCTTCATGCTCTTCCATGGTGATCCTTCAATGGTGATCTTCATTTGAAGATAATTTCAGCATCATGTGGTCTGAAAAAATCACAAAGACACACGCACGAGTGTGTGTGTGAGAAGAACGATGACAAGATGAATTTTTTTAGAGAGAGAAAGTTTCGAAGTTCAAGTTCAGATCTACATCGTGTGAAAGAGAAAATGTTTGAAGATTGTTGTTTTAGAGAGAGAACGACGGCAGGATGAAGGTTTTTAGAGAGATGAATTTTTTGTTTTAGAGAGAGAAACAACAATCTTCATCATGTTTAACTATAACACCAAGAACACACATACAAGTGTGTGAGAGAGAAGAAGTTTGAAGTATGTTGTTTTAGAGAGAGAACAAGACACACGCACGAGTGTGTGTGTGAGAAGAAGGTTTGAAGATCTTCTTCGTGTTCATCGGACGGTTATAGATCCGGTAAGTGTTCTTGAAATATCATTTCACACTTGATTTTGTGTTGAAATGGTTATTAATATGTTTTTGTGTGCTGAAAGTGTTTTAGTAATAGTTGTTAATATGATTTTGTATTTTAAATAAATCAAAAACTTTAGGATGATTTTGTTAATATGTTTTTGTTGGTTTGGTTGCTTGTTAGGTGCTTTTGATCTTAACAGTAGCTGTTTTTTGTTGGTTTGGGTTGCTTGTTTGGGTTTTTGATCTGAACAGTAAGTGTTTTTTTGTTTGGTTGCTTGATTCACAGACTCAGGCCCATAACATGTGTTAAGCCCCCTGTTAGAATGTTATATAACGTGTGTTGATTTACAGAAACAAACCCATAAAGATATTCAATTGACAAGGTGGATGGATGTAGGCGAAGTTAATGCGTGTTCTAGTAATGGTTAATGTTCATGTATTTTAAATAAATCCAAAACTTTAGGATGAGATTTTGAACGAGTTTTTTTGTTGGTTTGGTTGCTTGTTTGGGGCTTTTGATCTTAACAATAATTGTTTTTTGTTGGGTTGCTTGATTTACAGAGACAGACCCATAACATGTGTTAAGCACCTGTTAGAATGATATGTAACATGTGTTGATTTACAGAAACAGATCCATAAAAGATATTCAATTGACCAGCTGGATGGATGTAGGCGACGTTAATGCGAGGAAATTGAATAAGTCACATCCTTTGGAAAAGAAGTCTTCGTTCATTTATAACAGAACACCATGATGTAACCCGACTTGTATTCATGTATATGAAAGTGGTTTGCAAAACACCACGATGTGCATATACTGATCGTAACACGTGTACAAGTTAATATGGAACATACAAGTAAATATTGTAACACCGTATACCTGGGATAACATTTTGGAATGTATAATATGTGTTAAGCCTCTGTTATAATCTTTTTGTAACCTGACATGTATTCATGTATAAGCTAGTGGTTTACAAAACACCATGATGTGTATATACTGATCTAACATCTGTTACAATTTGTCTGTTCGGAACATGTAATTGCTTAACATGGGACAAGGGTAAAAACAGTCGACGGGGGCGATGAGTTTAATGGTGAGCTTAGTTAATATCGTAATCTTGTTGTAACCCCACTTGTACAATATCGTAATCTTGTTGTAACCCCACTTGTATACATATGATAACATGTAAGCATCCATTATAACCCGACTTGTATTCATGTATATGAAAGTGGTTTGCAAAACACCATGATGTGCATATACTGATCGTAACACGTGTACAAGTTAATATGGAACATACAAGTAAATATTGTAACACCGTATACCTGGGATAACATGTGTTAAGCCTCTGTTATAATCTTGGTTTAACCCAACATGGTGTCATGTATAAGCTAGTGGTTTCCAAAACACCATGATTTGTATATACATACTGTAACATGTGTAACGTGTGTTAAGCCTCTATTTTAACGTGTGTTAAGAGTTCCAGAATGGATGCATAAACTCCAATAGTAACTTAATAACATGTAACACCTCGAAAATTCACGTCCTATAATGTGTTGACACGTGTCATATGTTTGAACGTGTGAAAGAATGTTATGAAAGGATTAAAGTTGACAATCATGGAAAGTATGTGAATATACGAGTTCTAAATGTCAACAGTGAATAAATATATTGTACATTAACCCTACATGATGCTCATACCTTCAAACGAATAAATTATGGATCATACGAAGCTAAATATGAAAGAAAGTGAGAGATTACAAACTACAGGGGTTAAATGTGTCAACATGTTTAAGTTATACCTCTGAGTGACCTTTTAACAAACCCGAAGCTTTGTAACGGTTAATTATGCTCACTAGAATGCACGATATAAATTTCATAAAGTTTCGTTATCGTATGAGAAAGTTATGATCAAATTCGTATGCGAGGGGTTAAAGCGTCAACGATGAAAGTTCTGACTTTTCGGGTAATAACAAAGTGATCAAGGACCAAATAAAGTGGGTATAAGTCCTAAAGCCCTTGTAGGTAAATATGGAGGGCTCAAAATGCAAGAAATAACGTTGGTTGACCCTTCGAAAGGCCAAGGGACAAGTTGCAAAAGCTAGAAAATGTTTAAACCTGAAAACGGGGATTAGGTGGGCCGCGTAAGAGTTGTTATGGTCTTACGCGGGCCGCGTCCGATGCCCAGTTACAGAAACTTTTGACAGCTGCCTGTTTTCGCGCATAATTGACCTTTAAACGATTTTCCTCATATTTGGACGACCCCTAAATGGCTCCTAGACACTAGGGACATGTGTTAGTGATCAGGGAACATTGCTAGCACTTGTTGTCAATGATCTAAGTGCTTTTTATCACTATAAAAGGCCACTAAGTTGCAACCAATTCTTCACACCTTCCATCTGCACTTTGGAACATCTCTGGAGCTCAAGACTTCTCTCTAAGCTTCACAAATCGTGCATAGGACTTCAGTAAGTTTGCTTAACCTTTCTTAGTTAAGTTTTTGCTTAGTTTTAGCTTAAAAGTCAAACCGTCGTAATTAACGGTTGACTTAGCGATTAATCACTAATGGTCCAGTGATTAGTCGAATTGAAAGTAGTTATAAGTTGGTAATTATGTGGGTAATAAACCCTTAAAAGGGTTCCCCCAGATTCCCACTCTAACTAGGTCAAATGTCGGGTCAAACTTGTTATTAAAAAGTCAACAGGATACTTATTTTCTAATTTATGCATAATTAGCAATGTAGAACACATACAACCTGTTCGATCATTAATATAACTTGGTAATTAGTGTAAGAAAATGTCTAAACATGTTCAACCCGACAATTTACTGTTTAGACCCGGTTCGGAACCGAAAGTCGCAAAGCTTTGACTTTTGCTTTGACTTCAGTTCTGACCCGTTTAGGCATGTTTTAGAAATGCCTCAGAGCTTTAATTGGACTAGGTTACATGCTAGTATAACCCTCTGTGATTATACACCTTGGTTCATTAGTTATCCAATTAATATGCATGATTCCGTTAATTGCTCATATGTTGACCATTATGCCCTTTTCACCTAAAAACGTGATTTTTAAAAATGTAAAAGTGTAGAAACCTTAGTTACTGAATTATAAACTTGCACCCAAAATTTGACATCAGTTTGAGGTGTAGATTGAGAGTTATGCTCATTAGCGTAATTAAAAGCTTCTTTAGCGATTAAACGGCGTAATTAGCGTATAGCCTAGTTAAGCCTACTTTTTTTATATCAAACTTATTACCCACTGATGTAATATATTATTTTGGTATTTTTGAAGATTTTTAATTAATTTTAGGCTGAGCATAACTAATAGTCATAGGCTTAATCCGGTAATTATCGGTTTTGCCCTTACGGGCTATAAAATGAGTTTTACATATCTAATTAACTCCATACCTTTTGCTAATGATTACATATGATGAATAAATTATTTTAAGCCGTCTAGAATAATAAAAATATCAGCTTTATGTATAGAACCCGGAAATGGCTTCTAATCGCCTTTTAAGCGTTTTTAACGCATAGTATGTACTAGAACTATTTTAAACATACAAGGGTTGATACCTACTGATATTTTGGGTAAATTATAATATTTTAACAGTAAGCAAAAGTTGTTAAACTCAGACTTCAGTTTTGAGCTTTTCGGCTTATGTGAAATTACCAAAATGCCCCTACGGTGCATAGTTTGGTTATAATTGATAAATTTCACATATATACTTTACCCTACTGTTATAACTTAGTAAACTAAGTATTTTTGCTGATTATATCAGACCTGTAACTCAGGTTAATAGTTAGACTCTTTTATAACCTTGTAAATGACCAAACTACCCCTACGGGGCATAGTTTGTGTTTAAATTCGTTTCGGGCATAATAAAAGACATCTTACTGATGTCACAACATATTTGAAGCATATTAACTTAGGAAACATGTATATGGCTCTAATAATTACCCGTTACGCTTATTACACGTTCGGTTCGGTTCATGTAACTAGTTTGCATAAATTAGCCGAAACGGGTCAAACCTTATCGGTTTTATCTCAAAATCCAGAATGTGAATGAAATACCCATATTAAGCAAGTCTTCAAACTTGTCGGGTCTAAATCACATTCTATTCCAGTCTTCGCTTAATCGTGCGTACGAACCGTATCTTTGAAACTAACCGGTCTAAGCTTAAGCTTAACTAAAGACCCGTTAGGATTCTAATAGGTTATTATAAACCTTCGTTCCAGATTAGGAGGACCAGTAAAAGCTACTTGCATTTGCTTATTGTTATTATTACTTTGCTCAGGTAAATATTTTTAACTTATTTCCCCTATACGGGCTTGGGTTACGATATATAAAATACCGCTTGGTCGGGCATTAAATCTTCCATCGTTTGGTGGTTAATTGAATAATTTGATCGGCCCGTTTAAATCGTTTTGTTTACTTAAAGCCTTTGGGGGGTTAATGACCATGTCCCGGATATCCTTGGCATCATTTTACGAAATGGCCACGACCTAAGCGCGGAGTGTAGGCATACACTCATCAGTGCATAAATAGTTGATGTGGTGTGTCTATTGATCTTTAACCCGGCACGATCCGGGCTACTGAACGCATAAGGAACATGCAATTCTTTTACAAGATTATATATTTAAATAATTATCCCAAGTTATAAAATGTTTATGCCACGTGCATCTAAATCAATTTTTAATCATTTTTAAAATGAGTCAGTTGATTGTATTTACCAGTGTAAACTGACGTATTTTCCCAAAAAGATTAAATGCAGGTACTAAGCGTAATAGGCTGGATTCTCTCCTTAGCATCAATAAAGAGTCTCGCAAGCTTAAGATGCCTATCATCTGTTGAACTACTGTTTCCTATTTATTTCGATCCGTCTGTGGATAAACTTTCAACTGTTTGTGATACACGATATTACAATATTTTATTCGGTTGAAATATATTTTTCAATTGCTTCCGCTGTGCATTTAAATATTGTGTTGTTTGACTATTATGTTGCCAACCACGTCACAATACTCCCCACCGGGCCCACCGGTGACACGTGGAATTCGGGGTGTGACAGGTTGGTATCAGAGCCAACGCTGAGTGAATTAAACACTAGCTTTTCGTGTTTAATCTCAGTTACACAATTGCACATTTCAAAAACTTTCGAGTCTAGACAAATAACCTAGGACAAATTCTACATTTTTTGTTTTGTTTTGTCCTTTATTTTATATATATTCTTGTCGTTATCTCATGTTGTGTTGACAGGATTAATTATGCTGCCAAGATTCTTTCGACGAAGAGGACGAGGTAGGGGCCAATCACCGCCCCCAATGACAATGAGGCCGGACCTTCGCATATGCGAGCTCCTTCTACCACCGAGAGTGACGATCCTCGACAGAACCGGAGGAACCTTTTTGAACCGGCGAGGCGATCTGTTTCGCATAGTTCGACGCCTCCCGTTCATAACTCTTATGGGCCACATTCGGAAAATGAGCCCAATAACCCACAACCTTCCTACATACCTCTACAGCAATCCTTATCGCACAATTATTTTGGAGACCCCACACCTGTTTTCTGGGGCCGGTTTAATCCGGCAAACTACATACCAGAACCAATGGGTTTTAACCCATTGGGACCGGAGGACCACTTCTCGGGAGACAACGCTATGGACATGGACGAGGACACGGATCCCGTCGAACCTGCAAGCGGTACCCCCAACCATCCCATCGAGATCTCCGACGGATCTTCTTTTCACGGATCACCCTACGGTGGTCCAGACAGCTTTCAAGGGAGGTTTAACCAGCACGAGTGGTACTTCACACCCTCGCATCATTCGTCGCCTCACCAGCAGCAGCAGCAGGATCCCTCTGTGGATTCACGATTCATGGCAGTCACGCCACCGCCTCCACCACCACCTATTCAGCCAGCACCTCCGCAACCGCCGAGGCGTAGGAGAATAGGAGCACGTATGTCTGCACGAGGAGGAGATTTTCATTTCAGCTCTCCTCGACAATCAAGTGGCAGTCATTATCCGCCACTCCCAGAAGATCCACAAATGGGTGGACCTTCGAACCCAGTTGCACCGCAACCACCACCGATGGGTTTTGATAACCCGATTCCAGCATACACGGGTTCTATGGCGTACAACCCGTTTGAGCAGCCGGCTCACACCAACTACGGTTACGCTGAAGCCGACCCATACTTGGTAGCGGCCAATTACAACGCCTTTAACCCAGAAGGACCGTATGGAGCTCCTTGGGGAGCAGGGTACCCAACTCATGGGTACCAAATACCTGCCAGACCTATAATACAGACACAATCACAGCCACCACGGTTTTCTCCCCCAGAACGGGAGGAAATTCTCCAGAGATTGGACCAGGTCGAGCGAGACTTTCACCGTGATCGCAGGGAGCGACAGACCTTCTTCCAAGGATTGACAAGCCTAATAAAAGGGAAGAGCAGGAAGGACCATTGAATCCTTCCACTGTTGTTGTAATTTTCCTTGTATCATTTGAGCCCCTGCGTGGGCCTGTCTTGCTGTATTAGCCCCTGTGTGGGTATGTATGTTTGTTTGTTTTGACCCCTGCGTGGGTCTATCTTTCTGTTAACCCCTACGAGGGTATGATATTGTTTAAGTCCCTGCGTGGACTAGTATGTTGTTTGACCCCTGCGTGGGTATGTTGCTTTATTAAAAAGTCCCGTTTAGGGCGACGTGTAACCTATTAATAATTAATGGAGTGTTATGTTTATAAATTTCATTTTTGCTATTATATGCATAAATATTATATATGAAATAAATATATCAAAATCATTCCTTTTAATAATAATCTGCCTATTTAAATTTTGAATAAGAATCTTAAGAGTGAAACCTAGCCTGAGTGTCATTGTGAAGACCTGGCCATGATGGTAAGACCTGTTAAAAGATTCAAATCCCTGTTAACATCTTTAAACATGTTAACGCTCCTGGCAGATGTGATTCATTAAAATCACACACGTCATTCTTATATAAGGATTCTTTAAGAGATTCCTAACCCAACTTAATGATCTCTGAATCATGGGTTTAAATCGTTAATTAAGATGATCATATTTTGACCATACATTGGTAATATAGTGCCTACGGGCCTTGCTCATTTCTACATGAGCCAAAAGTCAGTGGTAGCTATGACTCCCTGTTCGAAAAAGGTAATGAACTATGTTCAAACCTTAAAAGCTTCGATTCTCTGAAATCATAGCTTATAATTTATAAATGTCCTTGTGACTAGGCCTTTTGTGCTTTTAATAAAACTGTTATTGTTTTATAATTAGGATAAATTATAATAGAAATCCTAAATAAATGTGATTAATAAATTAACCAAATATGGTCTCCGTTACCATGGTTAATGAATTGCCATAAAAGACAATTCCATAATAAACTCCCAAGTAAACTATTGTTCTTGTTTTATGTAACAGTTCAATTAAATGGCTGGCTCAGATGAAATAAATAGCCACCCAAGGGAAAATACTGATAACGCCCGAATTAATCTAACGGGTGCTGAACTGAAAGCGTTAGTAGACGACGCTGTTACAAAGGCCTTGGAGCGGCAGTACGAAGAGTATAGTGGGACTCGAAGTAGGACCCTATCTACACCGCATTCGAAGCCTCCTTCCAAGAAGGAAGAACCCAAGAAAGATGATGATAGACTCTCCTCGAACCACCACAGTGCTCCATCTTAACAGATTGTACTAAATCAAGAACCCCGTAGTAAGGGTTGCTCCTATAAATACTTTGTTTCATGTAAACCCCGAGATTTCACTGGGAAAAAAAGGAGCCATAGACTGCATGACGTGGTTAGATGAGATGGATACAGTAGTGGATATCAGCGGGTGCGCTGAGAGGGATATAGTCAAGTTTGTGTCACAATCTTTTAAAGGCGAAGCCTTAGCCTGGTGGAGATCACTGATTCAAGCCACCAGGAAAATCCCATTGTACAACATGTCATGGGATCAATTTGTTTCCCTTATCAGGGAAAATTGCTGCCCCCAGCATGAGGTGGAGAAGATAGAGTCTGATTTTCTATCGTTGGTAATGACAAACCTTGACTGTCAAGCTTACCTCACAAGCTTCAACACAATGTCCCGGTTGGTTCCGTATCTGGTGACCCCAGAACCAAAAAGAATAGCTCGTTTTATCGGTGGTTTAGCCCTAGAAATTAAGGCAAGCGTGAAGGCCTCTCGGCCAGCTACTTTCAGATCTGTAGCTGACATATCTCTGTCCCTCACTCTGGACGCGGTCAGACAAAGATCGCTGAGGAACAAAGATGCTGAGAAAAGAAAACGTGAAGATGATAATTCACGGAGGTCAAATAAGAAACACCGAGGAAACGGTGACAACAAGAAGGGGTCTGAGTCAAGGAAAGATGGGCATCAGTCTGGTGACAAGCCCAAGTGCAAGATTTGCAAGAAACAACACTTTGGAAAGTGCAGACTCGAATCGAACTCGCAGACTCAGTCAAGAACTTTTGCTTGCGGGATATGCAAGTCCAAGGAACACAAGACCTTGGATTGCAAAAAGCTGAAGGATGCAACTTGCTACAGTTGCAATGAGAAAGGGCACATTAAAACCAACTGCCCTAAATATGCCAAGAAGCCTGAAGAGGCCAAGAAGACCAATCCTAGGGTCTTTAGGATGGATGCGAAGGAGGTTGTGCAAGACGATAACGTGATCATAGGTACCTTTCTCATAAATGATATCTATGCAAGAGTACTTTTTGATTCAGGCGCTGATAAGTCTTTCGTAGATAATAAGTTTTGCAAATTGCTGAATTTACCTGTCAAAACCTTAAGTGTGAATTATGAGGTGGAGTTAGCAGATGGCACCATAGAAACCGTCTCAACTGTGTTAGATGGATGTGTCATATCCATTAAGAACCACTCTTTTCCTCTGTCCCTACTTCCCTTTAAGTTAGCCGGTTTTGACATAGTTTTGGGTATGGACTGGTTATCTCATAACCAGGCCCAGATTGTCTGCAACAAAAAGCAAGTGGTGATTAAGACTCCGTCTGTTGAATCACTTACCATTCGGGGAGATACCCAATATGGACTGCCTGAGAAAGTGACTATGCTCAGGGCCTCCAAGTGTTTAAAGAAGGGTTGTGTCATCTACATGGCACAGGTAACTATTGATGAGCCGAAACCCAAGATAGAAGACATCCCCGTCATTTCTGAATACCCAGAAGTTTTTCCTGAAGAACTACCTGATTTACCACCAGATAGGCAAGTGGAATTCAGAATTGACATCATCCCTGGAGTAGCACCTGTTGCTAGAGCACCTTATAGGTTGGCACCAACGGAGATGAAGGAATTGAGAACGCAATTAGATGAATTGCTAGCTAAAGGTTTCATTAAACCTAGTTCGTCTCCCTAGGGAGCACCAGTCTTGTTTGTCAAGAAGAAGGATGGATCGATGCGTCTGTGTATCGATTATCGTGAGCTTAATAAGGTCACGATAAAGAATAGGTATCCTTTGCCCAGGATCGACGATTTGTTCGATCAATTGCAAGGAGAAAGTTATTTCTCGAAGATTGACTTAAGGTCAGGCTACCACCAACTGAAGGTTAGAGATGAAGACGTACACAAAACTGCATTTAGGACTCGTTATGGTCATTACGAGTTCCTAGTGATGCCTTTTGGGCTCACAAATGCACCTGCCGCATTCATGGATCTCATGAATCGCGTTTGCAAGCCATACTTAGATAAATTCGTCATCGTTTTCATCGACGACATTCTCATTTACTCGAAGAACCAAACTGACCATGAGAAACACCTTCGCTGTATCCTTAAACTTCTACATCATGAGAAGCTCTATGCTAAATTCTCTAAGTGTGAATTTTGGCTTCGAGAAGTCCAATTCCTTGGACATGTGGTTAGTGAGCGTGGTATCCAAGTGGATCCCGCTAAGGTTGAAGCAGTTATGAACTGGCAAGAGCCAAAGACGCCTACAGAAATTCGTAGCTTTCTAGGCTTGGCAGGATATTATAGGCGTTTCATTGAAAATTTTTCAAGGATTGCTGCACCCCTAGCTTCATTGACTCGTAAGAAGGTAAAGTTCGAGCGGGGCCCTAAGCAGCAAGAATCCTTTGATATTCTGAAGCAAAAGTTGAGCAACGCTCCTGTATTGACATTGCCAGATGGAATAGAAGATTTTGTGGTTTACTGCGATGCATCACACACTGGCATGGGGTGTGTGCTTATGCAGAAAGGCAAGGTTATTGCCTATGCTTCAATACAGTTAAAGGTGCATGAAAAGAATTACACCACCCATGACTTGGAGTTGGGTGCCGTTTTATTTGCACTAAAACTGTGGAGGCATTATTTATATGGTATCAAATGTGTGATCTATTCGGATCACAAGAGCCTCCAGCATCTGTTTAATTAGAAGGATTTAAACATGAGGCAGCGCCGTTGGATGGAGACTTTAAATGATTATGATTGTGAAATCAGATATCATCCCGGCAAGGCGAATGTAGTCGCTGACGCCTTGAGTCGAAAGGAAAGGGTGAAACCCATCCGAATCAACGCCAAGAGCATTGAAATAAAGAACAGTTTGAATGAAAGGTTGTTAGCTGCACAGAAGGAAGCTGTGTTGGAAGCTAACTATCCTAACAAAAAGCTAGGAGTAACCGAGGAGCAGTTATCTCTTTGCAAGGATGGAATTCTGAGATTGAATGGACGAATATGGGTTCCAATTTATGGAGGACTTCGGGATGTTATCCTCCAGGAAGCCCAAAGTTCCAAATATTCCGTTCATACTGGAGCTGATAAGATGTACCAGGATCTAAGGGCAAACTATTGGTGGATAGGCTTGAAAAAGTCTGTAGCTGCCTATGTAGCTAAGTGCTTGACTTGTGCGCAAGTCAAAGCAGAACATCAAAAGCCGCCAGGCTTGCTACAACAGCCTGAACTTCCTACATGGAAGTGGGAAATGTTAACTATGGATTTTATCACCAAGTTACCCAAGACAAGGAAAGGAAATGACACGATATGGGTTATAGTTGATAGACTGACTAAGTCAGCACATGTTAGCCCAATTGTACGTGGATAAGATTGTAGCTTTACATGACATACCTGTGTCTATTATCTCTGACAGGGATACTAGATACACGTCACATTTTTGGAAAAGTTTCCAGCAATCTTTGGGCACGCGTTTACGGCTTACCATCCTCAGACGGACGGCCAGAGTGAGCGTACTATTCAAACTTTGGAAGACATGCTTCGAGCATGTGTAATTGATTTAGGTGGTAGTTGGGATAACCACCTGCCGTTAATCGAATTCTCCTACAACAATAGCTACCATACCAGCATCAAGGCTGCGCCTTTCGAGGCCTTATACGGTAGAAAGTGTAGAACGCCTGTTTGTTGGGCGGAAGTTGGAGATGTTCAATTATCAGGACCAGAGATAGTCTTTGAAATGACGGACCAGATTGTCCAGATTCGTGACCGTCTCAAAGCTGCCCGAGATAGGCAGAAGAGTTATGCAGATCCAAAGCGTAAAGCTATGAAATTTGAAATTGGTGACAAAGTGTTGCTTAAAGTATCACCCTGGAAAGGAGTGATGCGATTTGGTAAGAAAGGCAAGCTAAGCCCGAGATACATAGGACCTTTCGAGGTCATCGAACGTGTCGGGTCAGTTGCCTATAAGTTAAACTTACCTGAAGAGCTCAGTAGTATACATAATGTATTCCACATCTGCAATCTGAAGAAGTGTTTCGCTGATGAATCACTGGTCATACCACATACAGATGTGCATATAGATGAGAGCTTAAAATTTGTGGAAAAACCATTGTCGATTGAAGATCGATAGGTTAAGAAGCTTCGAAGGAAGCATGTGCCTATTGTAAAGGTAAAATGGGATGTTCGTAGAGGTCCCGAATACACGTGGGAGGTTGAATCCACAATGAAAGAAAAATACCCTTATTTATTTTAGTAAATCTCGAGGTCGATATTTCTTTTAAGGGGGTGAGGATGTAACACCTCGAAAATTCACGTCCTATAATGTGTTGACACGTGTCATATGTTTGAACGTGTGAAAGAATGTTATGAAAGGATTAAAGTTGACAATCATGGAAAGTATGTGAATATACGAGTTCTAAATGTCAACAGTGAATAAATATATTGTACATTAACCCTACATGATGCTCATACCTTCAAACGAATAAATCATGGATCATACGAAGCTAAATATGAAAGAAAGTGAGAGATTACAAACTACAGGGGTTAAATGTGTCAACATGTTTAAGTTATACCTTTGAGTGACCTTTTAACAAACCCGAAGCTTTGTAACGGTTAATTATGCTCACTAGAATGCACGATATAAATTTCATAAAGTTTCGTTACCGTATGAGAAAGTTATGATCAAATTCGTATGCGAGGGGTTAAAGCGTCAACGATGAAAGTTATGACTTTTTGGGTAATAACAAAGTGATCAAGGACCAAATAAAGTGGGTATAAGTCCTAAAGCCCTTGTAGGTAAATATGGAGGGCTCAAAATGCACGTAATAATGTTGGTTGACCCTTCGAAAGGCCAAGGGACAAGTTGCAAAAGCTAGAAAATGTTTAAACCTGAAAACGGGGCTTAGGCGGGCCGCGTAAGAGTTGTTATGGTCTTACGCGGGCCGCGTCTGATGCCCAGTTACAGAAACTTTTGACTGCTCCCTGTTTTCGCGCATAATCGACCTTTAAATGATTTTCCTCATATTTGGACGACCCTAAATGGCTCCTAGACACTAGGGACATGTGTTAGTGATCAGGGAACATTGCTAGCACTTGTTGTCAATGATCTAAGTGCTTTTGATCACTATAAAAGGCCACTAAGTTGCAACCAATTCTTCACACCTTCCACCTGCACTTTGGAACATCTCTGGAGCTCAAGACTTCTCTCTAAGCTTCAAAAATCGTGCATAGGACTTCAGTAAGTTTGCTTAACCTTTCTTAGTTAAGTTTTTGCTTAGTTTTAGCTTAAAAGTCAAACCGTCGTTATTAACGGTTGACTTAGCGATTAATCACTAATGGTCCAGTGATTAGTCGAATTGAAAGTAGTTATAAGTTGGTAATTATGTGGGTAATAAACCCTTAAAAGGGTTCCCCCTGATTCCCACTTTAACTAGGTCAAATGTCGGGTCAAACTTGTTATTAAAAAGTCAACAGGATACTTATTTTCTAATGTATGCATAATTAGCAATGTAGAACACATACAACCTGTTTGATCATTAATATAACTTGGTAATTAGTGTAAGAACATGTCTAAACATGTTCAACCCGAAAATTTACTGTTTAGACCCGGTTCGGAACCGAAAGTCGCAAAGCTTTGACTTTTGCTTTGACTTCAGTTCTGACCCGTTTAGGCATGTTTTAGAAATGCCTCAGAGCTTTAATTGGACTAGGTTACATGCTAGTATAACCCTCTGTGATTATACACCTTGGTTCATTAGTTATCCAATTAATATGCATGATTCCGTTAATTGCTCATATGTTGACCATTATGCCCTTTTCACCTTAAAACGTGATTTTTGCAAATGTAAAAGTGTAGAAACCTTAGTTACTGAATTATAAACTTGCACCCAAAATTTAACATCAGTTTGAGGTGTAGATTGAGAGTTATGCTCATTAGCGTAATTAAAAGCTTCTATAGCGATTAAACGGCGTAATTAGCGTATAGCCTAGTTAAGCCTACTTTTTTGACATCAAAATTATTACCCAATGATGTAATATATTATTTTGGGATTTTTGAAGATTTTTAATTAATTTTAGGCTGAGCATAACTAATAGTCATAGGCTTAATCCGGTAATTGTCGGTGTTGCCCTTACGGGCTATAAAATGAGTTTTACATATCTAATTAACTCCAAACCTTTTGCTACTGATTACATATGATGAATAAATTATTTTAAGCCGTCTGGAATAATAAAAATATCAGCTTTATGTATAGAACCCGGAAATGGCTTCTAATCGCCTTTTTAAGCGTTTTTAACGCATAGTATGTACTAGAACTATTTTAAACATACAAGGGTTGATACCTACTGATATTTTGGGTAAATTATAATATTTTAATAGTAAGCAAAAGTTGTTAAACTCAGACTTCAGTTTTGAGCTTTTCGGCTTATGTGAAATTACCAAAATGCCCCTACGGTGCATAGTTTGGTTATAATTGATAAATTTCACATATATACTTTACCCTGCTGTTATAACTTAGTAAACTAAGTATTTTTGCTGATTATATCAGACCTGTAACTCAGGTTTATACTTAGACTCTTTTATAACCTTGTAAATGACCAAACTACCCCTACGGGGCATAGTTTGTGTTTAAATTAGTTTCGGGCATAATAAAAGACATCTTACTGATGTCACAACATATTTGAAGCATATTAACTTAGGAAACATGTATATGGCTCTAATAATTACCCGTTACGCTTATTACGCGTTCGGTTCGATTCATGTAACTAGTTTGCATAAATTAGCCGAAACGGGTCAAACCTTATCGGTTTTATCTCAAAATCTAGAATGTGTATGAAATACCCATATTAAGCAAGTATTCAAACTTGTCGGGTCTAAATCACATTCTATTCCGGTCTTCGCTTAATCGTGCATACGAACCGTATCTTTGAAACTAACCGGTCTAAGCTTAAGCTTAACTAAAGACCCGTTAGGATTCTAATAGGTTATTATAAACCTTCATTCCAGATTAGGAGGACCAGTAAAAGATACTTGCATTTGCTTATTGTGATTATTACTTTGCTCAGGTAAATACTTTTAACTTATTTCCCCTATACGGGCTTGGGTTACGGTATATAAAATACCGCTTGGTCGGGCATTAAATCTTCCATCGTTTGGTGGTTAATTGAATAATTTGATCGGCCCGTTTAAATCGTTTTGTTTACTTAAATCCTTTGGGGGTTAATGACCATGTCCCGGATATCCTTGGCATCATTTTACGAAATGGCCACGACCTAAGCGCGGAGTGTAGGCGTACACTCGTCAGTGCATAAATAGTTGATGTGGTGTGTCTATTGATCTTTAACCCGGCACGACCTGGCTACTAAACGCATAAGGAACATGTAATTCTTTTACAAGATTATATATTTAAATAATTATCCCAAGTTATAAAATGTTTATGCCATGTGCATCCAAATCAATTTTTAATCATTTTTAAAATGAGTCAGTTGATTGTATTTACCAGTGTAAACTGACGTATTTTCCCAAAAAGATTAAATGCAGGTACTAAGCGTAATAGGCTGAATTCTCTCCTTAGCATTAATAAAGAGTCTCGCAAGCTTAAGATGCCTATCGTCTGTTGAACTACTGTTTCCTATTTATTTCGATCCGTCTGTGGATAAACTTTCAACTGTTTGTGATACACGATATTACAATATTTTATTCGGTTGAAATATATTTTTCAATTGCTTCCGCTGTGCATTTAAATATTGTGTTGTTTGATTATTATGTTGCCAACCACGTCACGATACTCCCCACCGGGCCCACCGGTGACACGTGGAATTCGGGGTGTGACATAACAACATAGTATACCTGATATAACGTGTGTTAAGCCTCTTTTATAACGTGTGTTAAGACTTCTAGAATGTGTTAAGTCCATACCGTTTTAACATCGTGTACTAGACAAAACAATAAGAGTCTCACATTACATATTACTAGTAAACGAAAATACATAGCACTAAGAAAATGATGTACCGGTAATTTTGGAATATATAATATGAAACTGGTCATTTGGTTTGCACATTTTGGAATGTATAACATGTGTTAAGCCTCTGTTATAATCTTTTTGTAACCTGATATGTATTCATGTATAAGCTAGTGGTTTACAAAATACCATGATGTGTATATACTGATCTAACATGTGTTACAATTTATCTGTTCGGAACATGTAATTTCTTAACATGTGACAAGGGTGAAAACAGTCGACAGGGGCGATGAGTTTAATGGTGAGCTTAGTTAATATCGTAATCTTGTTGTAACCCCACTTGTATACATATAATAACATGTAAGCATCCATTATAACCCGACTTGTATTCATGTATATGAAAGTGGTTTGCAAAACACCATGATGTGCATATACTGATCGTAACACGTGTACAAGTTAATATGGAATTATAATCTTGGTTTAACCCAACATGGTGTCATGTATAAACTAGTGGTTTCCAAAACACCATGATTTGTATATACATACTGTAACATGTGTTACGCGCCTGACATGTATAACGTGTGTTAAGCCTCTATTATAACGTGTGTTAAGACTTCCAGAATGGATGCATAAACTCCAATAGTAACTTAATAACAACATAGTATACCTGATATAACGTGTGTTAAGACTTCCAGAATGTGTTAAGTCCATACCGTTTTAACATCATGTACTAGACAATACAAAATAAAAGTCTCACATTACATATTACTAGTAAACGAAAATACATAGCACTAAGAAAATGGTGGAGCTTCCTTTTACAGTCTGCCTTAGCTTTTCAGCGGCTACCTTTGCTGCCTTAGCTTTTCAGCGGCTATAACACGTGTTAGTTGTGTTGTGCTGTAACATAAACATGGTCATGATCCTTAAGCATCTGATCCACGTTTGACGAAACCAACGGTCCCGGGAATTGGATCTTGTTTCCCTTGTATCCATCACCATCCTAATAACAAAAAGATAAGATAACCGTTAAGTCGTTAACCAAAGATAACTATTAACTATTATACTTGGTGTTCGTGTTTCAAAACCCATATTCTATAATCGTGGTAATGATGGTGGTGGTGCGGTGGTGCCGGAGGTGTTTACGGTGGTGCGGGAGGTACAATATTGATGGTGGTGCGGTGGTAATGATGGTGGTGGTGCGGTGGTGATGGTGAAAGACATTATAAGATTTGGAAGACTTTAAGGTTTGTATGACATCAATATCAAAGGCAAAACCAATAAATGACCTAGATTTGATTTCCATAGGAAGAGAAGTCTATCAAACCGAACTGTGCATTTCGCAAGCCAATCTAACTTATTTTGCAGCACAGCTATAACCCAACACAAACTAGGGGTGTACACAAACCCTTCAATATGGATCAACATAGTTTGTTTCAGACTTTCATTATATCATAACTCATTAAAATGCAAAAAAAAAAAAAAAAAAAAAATTAATTCCTAATACTTACAACGCAAAATATACACTTTTTTTCAAAATGAATCACTTTTTTTAATATACTGATTTATGCAACTAATTACGTTGCTAAATTTCAACATGAATATTATCAGGTCTTGTGAAAAAATATAAAAAAACTCTGTAATTACGTTAAATATCATTCATCGAAGAATCAGCTATAGTTTGACCACAAAAGTCAACAAGTTATGAAAAATCAGGTCACGAAATCAAGATCCAGATCTACAGCGTTGCATAAAATATAGTCCAAAAAATTAACCACAAAGGGAAAAAAACAAATAATTGTGCCAATTATAACCGAGACAAATCGATGAAGAAACAGCTTTACGAAAACAAATTTCCATCAAAATTCACGAAATAGATCTATAATACTAGAATTATGATTGATAATCTAAAGAATCAGGTCATGAATAAATGAAAATTAATAAAATTGGGGTAAAAATGAAGGACCTGAACGAGCCAAACGGCGGTGGTGAAAGCAGCGACTCCCCAAGCGGCGGCAGCCTGGATATCGGTGGCTTGTGGACGGTTTTTTGGCTTCACGAGCTTTAGTGCTGCAGCGCCTCCCGCCATCATCTTCGATCTTTCTCAAAAGTGAACCCAATGAGAGAGAGAGAGATTTGATGAAGAGAGAGAGAGAGAGAGAAACTAATCAGATTAGATGTGTACAGATCTGGATATGAATGTGAATAAGTGTGTGTGAGAGATATGTGTGAGAGAGAAATGTGTACTACATTGGGTATTGGTATAAAGAAGAAAGAGAAGCTGGTATAATATGTCAGGAAGGGAGAGAAAGAGCAATGTAAAAAGACCAAAATACCCTCCTTTTTGTCATCTCCAATCAATGACGTGGCCAATTGTAGGCCTTGTGATGGGTTTCCAAAGTTTTCTAAAAATAAAGGGTTTCTTGTGTAGGATTGCCCTATATATATATATATATATATATATATATACACACACACATACACACACCAAACTGGTTGGTAATACAAAACATTGCAAATATAAGTAGGTATTACCAATGTAACACTCGTATTTCCTGACCAACCCTGATGACGACACGTGTCCTTGTGCTTTCCACATGATAACTGGATTGAAACTTGATCAAAGATGAAAAATTGAAGGACTGATATGGTCATTCTGAAATTCTGTCTATCGTGAACCGTAAATCAATGCATGGTTTTCTTTTAAGTTCGTAAATATTATGTAATATGTAATGGGCGGAAATTGTTAACAGTCTTCATGGATCATAAGCAAGAACTTGTAGACCTCTTACGGTCTGTAAGAGGCTACTACTGGCTTTGCAATATGGTGGTTGCTGCCACCACCATTGGCACCACTCCACCATCGTTGCCACCCTTATTCGACCTCAGGCACATGTCTAGCCACTTAGTCGAATCCCAGGCTATAAATAGCGCCCTAATTTCACTCGTTTCCTTACCATATTCAACCCTCGTTCACTACTAAGCTCGTTCTTGGTGATCTTTGCAATTTAGCTATATTCATTGCGTTGGAATCATATGTTCCACTGACATCTGGCAAATCATTTGACCCTCCCTCAGTAGGTTATTCTATTTTGATTCGTGCTACATTGCAGTGATGGGTAGCGGCGGTTGGTAGTGGCGCCAGTTGGTAGTGGTGGTCGGCATTGGTGGCCGGCGGTGGCTGAGGTCGCAAGCGGTAGTGGTTGGTGTGGCGCCAGTATTCGGTAGCGGAGGGTGACGGAGGTTGTGGCTGGTGGAGGCGAAGCAGGGTGGCGGTTGTCGGGGGCGGGTGTTGACGGTGGTCAGTGTTGGCGACGGTGGGCGGTGGCGGAAGGTGACGGCGGGGATGGTCGGGCGGCACGAGGTGGCGGTGGCGGGTATTGGCAACGATGGTGGGTGGTGGGCAGGATGTTTATGATGAAGGGTGAGAGGGAATGTAATGGAAAAAAAAACAGGAGTGTTGGATGAAATGAATTTGAGGGAATGAAATGTCTTTTGTAATGGGTTATTCAATTACCTTGACCAACCAAACACATGTTTTTTCATTCTATCGTAATAGTCCATTCCATTCCATCTCTCATTCCTGTATACCAAAAACTACCTAGGCATTATCTTTTAGGAGATCCAAAATGATTTTCACAACACTTTCATTTATAATTCAAAGACTAGGAACTACCTTACTTAACAAATTTGATCACTAAATTGCTTAGTTAATTTTTAACCAAAGCAATTATTACATCGTAATACATTAACATGACTAATTACCTTCAAGATATCATATGAGCCAATTAAGGTATATCATATCAACCAATTAAGGTATAGCATGACGTATTAAAGGCGATAATGTCCTGTTTAGAATTACCGTTAAGGTTCAAACTCAATATAGATTTTTAAGATGTGTATGACCCAATAAAACTCAAAATAATCTACTAATGAGTAATTATATATATATAAAAAAAATACTTTTTTTAATATAGCTAAATAAATTTTGTATATTAAATTATATATATTTGTTACTAAGTATTTATTGTTTATAAGAACTAGGTGCAAACGAGCCAAGCTACTCGCGAGCTACTCGAGCTCAACTCGAAAAAATCTCCAACCTGCCGAGCTTAAACGGGCACGATCCCAAGCCCTAAAACGAACTCCTTTAGTATACGAGCATGAGCCTAAGCTTTGGTTATCGAGCTTAAGCCAGCTCGTGAGCCTACTGTTTATACATTTTTAATTAGTATGTTAAATACATATTTAACTAATAATAATTACTATTTATTAAATTATCTAAAAATAACTAAATTATATATAAAATAAAATTATAATTAATATAATTTAATTAATAAATAATAAATGGGTCGAGCACGAGCCCAACTCGAGCTTTAGAAACAAAGCTTGAAATGAGCCGAGCTTAAGCCTGAGCTAGAGCTTTTATAAGTTAAATGAGTTCGAGCTTAAGCCAAGTCGAACTTGGGCTTGGCTCAGCTCGTTTGCACCCGATTAACATTTCCATACAATTTCTTCTTGTTATTTATATAATTGTTATAAAATTTAGAGTTAAATGCTATTTTAATCTCTGTGGTTTGGGTCATTTTCTCAGTTTAGTCTAAATGTTTCATTTTTCACCTGTAGGTCCAAAAAGGTTTTACCGTTGCCATTTTAGTCCACTGGGTTAACTTCATCAATTTTTCTGTTAACGAGAAGGCCAATTCGGTCATTTTATATGGCCATATTGCCCTTATAGTTAACAGAATTACATATAAAATGACCGAATTGACCTTCTCGTTAATAGAAAAAATGGATGAAGTTAACCCAGTGGACTAAAATGGCAACGGTGAAATCTTTTTGGACCCAAAGGTGAAAAATGAAACCTTCAAACTAAACTAACAAAATGACCAAAATCACATGGACTAAAATGGCATTTAACTCTAAAATTTATTTACATAATTCATTTAAAGTAAAAAATTAAAATTCCCGCCCCCATAAACTCCCTCCGTCTTTTCCCTCCTAATGAAAATTCCCACCCCATAAACTGCCTCGATCGCTTGGCTCCATTTAAAAATTTCATCCCCAAAAATGATTCCCCATTCAAAGTGCAATATTACTCCAGGGTATCTGTTCCTTACAATTTATTTAATCTCTTTTCATAGTTAATAATCAGTATCACTAATATGAGTTCTTTTAAAGCCCAAATTGACTCCGTGTCACTTTGGTTCAAAAACCATTTAAATATGTTTTTTTTGTTATCTCTGGTTTATTTGCTCTCAAGAACTTGTACAAGATGATTTTAAGATTAAGATGGTTCTGATAGCTTTCCAGACTCATTGCTATTCAGGTACATTTGTCCAATATGTTATTATTCTGGTTAATGTCTGAAGCATTTACATCTCATAGTTTATCTGTTCCAAGTTTATTAGGTGCGGTTAAAGAATCAGTCAATGCTCAAACCTTAAAACACACACATTGATCATTTGAGAATACACTAAAGGTGGGAAACGTCTGCGAAAAATGTTCATAAATCTTGCTTGGAAACAGGGCATACTTTCACATTTCTTCATTCTCTGCTTTATGTTATTGCTAATTAATTTTTATGAGGCAAACATTAATGGTAATGAAGGTTGGACTTTTAATTTGTTTGAATCATTTGATTAGAAATATAGCAACGAAGGATGTTCTATTTGCGATGAAGATCAAGAGAAAACTGTGCTGTTTGTACACATATTGTATTTTGCGTTGCTTGCATACGAAGTAACGTTCTAGATGGGATGGAGTAGTGATGGTTTATTCATTCGAGATATAGAAAGCGAGGAAACTATAGTCATTTATATTTGGATATTTTGTATAATTTTGTAATATTTTATGGCATTATATTTCATAATTTTTCTTATCTATTTGTAGAACCTGTCACAGCCCCTAATCTCATCCTGGGAGCGGGAGCCGCGAACCAGTCAGATGGTAACGGTGTTTATTAGTTTGGCAGCGGAAATTTTCATCAGGACCGTAGTTAGGAAATATTTTTATCAGAGTTAAAACACCACATTCTTATGATAATAAACACTTAGGAATAACCTAAGTTCCCATTATAAACATGTTTTTAGGGATAACCCTAATTTATAAGAAAAACAATTCTTATTTTTAATTAGGTAACTTTTATAGCCACTTTTCTAAGCCTCTAGTGCTCTCCAGCTGGCTTTAATTGCCTTCATACTATGTTACCTGAAACACGTGTTTAAAACATTTTATCAGCAAGAAATACTGGTGAGTGAATCCCAGTTTAATCAAAACAGGTTTTATCAGTCTATAGTATTGAGGGCGATCGTGCCATTACATTTGTTTCCATCTACTTTAATTACCACCCACGGTACTGTCAACCCGACTTGTGGTCATATTACTACTCACAATGTAGTAACAAATTTTGTATACAAAACCCCAACATACCGACGATAATTGTAGAAAACAAATACTCAATCATTGTTTAATATATCGTTAATTAAGTGAGGTTTTGTAAAAACAGTTTACAAAAAGGAGATTACTCACATTGTTATCTTAGGAAATTTCTTGTGGCTTCCTGGCTATAATCTATAAATTTTAAATAATGCACACGCGTTAGTATATTAACCCAATTTTACATTAGTTATACTCTCCCTGAGACAGAACTCCAACGACTACGTCAGGAAGAGCCTTGACAGCCGTTACGGAGCACTAGATCAATCGGGCAGCGTATCTAATACGTAACCGGGGGTTAAAATACTTACAAGGAGGCAGAGCTTCGCTAATTAGGGGGTATTTGGCTATATTTTCCGCCTACTTAGAAGTTTGAGTGGAAAATAGAAAATTGAACGAGTTGAAATGCAGGTCTCGGCCCCTTTTATAGTTGTTCGTCCAGTCCGTCGCGCCCCGCGACGGCTTCCACTTTGTTCGTCGCGTACCGCGAGGGCCAAAAAGGTGGCGGCAGGTGTTGCTGAGTCACCACAGGTGTTGACGCGTGTCCTGCCACGTGGCGGGCTGTGGTGTTACCGTCTGTTGCTCGGTCGCGCCCCGCGACAGAATAAGAGGGGTCTGTCGCGCCCCGCGACAGCCTCTTATTTTTGTTTTTATTTATTATTTAATAAAATAAAGGTATTCGGGCCTATTTCTCGCATACCTTGTAGGATTCGGGGGTGTCTAAAATATTTTAAGAAGGGTTGTTATATTTTGGGTATAACTCCTGGACTGTTTAATAAAATATATATTGCACTCACATTAAGTAACCCAATTCAACTTTATCCCTACGTCACGAGACAGAACCCCAACGAATTTAGTCAGGCAGAGCCTTGACATGCGTTACGGGGCTCCAGATCAATCGGACAGGGTATCAATGATCAGGAGTTAAAACACTTAAAACGGGGCAGGGCTTTGTAGGATTCGGGGTGAAATATTAAAGAAAATGGGCAAATATAATAGAGGGAAACGAGAGAAGGAAAGGCAGTTTGAATGGTGAATTGCTAATGCCTATTTATATTACATTTTGAGATTTGGAGTGTACTTGCAAGCAAAGGCCACGTACCCATACATTTATGTCAATTCGTTCCAATCCTTACACGTAGACATGCCTGTACCAATTTTGATTTTCATGCATATTGATATTTCGTGTATATCGATTATAAATTAATGTTCATGCATTTACTTTACGTAAGTATTTTTTTTAGTTTATAATTCATAAATTTATTTTATTATTATATTTATAATTAATTTAACTGCTTCACTCATTTGGCACTTATTACCTCCAAAATATGACGTTTTATAAAATGATGGATATGCCATTATAACGAAAATATTTTTATCTACATTTTGGCCTAAGTTTTAGTAAAAATGGAGTAAGTCCAAATATAATGTATTTTTATAATTAAATTATTAAACGGTTCCTAGGCTCGTTTAGGTACTTCATATTTCTAACAGTCAACTTACCCATGACCTATCCGTTTAATAACATAACGTTTTATATACTTTATTTTAAATTTTTATAAATAAAAGAATTTTGGGAATGTTACATGCTTCCCACCTTGTCTTAAATCTCGTCCTCGAGATTCACTGAAATATAGAGGAATACTTTTAGTTCGTTACTGAACCTAGGTCCTAAGTATATTCTGGTCCTTGCTTTGAATTTTGACCAGAACTATTCTCTGTGTTTTGGGACTCTTATCTTCCAAAGAGTTTTTAATGAAGATAAAAATTACTCTTATTAGATGTTTTTGTGTCTTAGCAAAAAAAATTAGTTACAGGTTTCCTAATGCGTCAATAATCTAAAGTAACGCAAGGAAAATTCTTATACTTTCGATGGCATTTCAACTTAAAGGGTTCCTGTCGTTCATCTTGTCGCACGAATCACGAGACGGCTGATCAAGCGAAATATTGTTTTGATATTGGAATTATAGATGTATACGGGAGATTCCTGATAAATAAGTCTAAAATTATCATTGACACAGTTGTTCGTGATTTGTCCCTAATTGTCAATCATTATGGTCTTTGGATCTCCTCCTAGATATACATGTCTATATAATCATATATTTCACATACTGTAATATACACATCATTCATAAGGTCAATGTATTTAACAGATTTATATTTCCAAAAACAGGCCAGACATCAGGTCATAGTACTTATTTAGGGAATTCCATAAACATAACATATACCCCATCTTACCTGGTCTCACCGGAGAGGTACCCCCATCTTACCCGGACAAGCTGGAGAGTCTACTACACCATACCCAGTCTTGCCGGAGAGGTAATTATCATTGTATTTCCCTTAAATGAAATTTCTCTCAAATCATGATCTTAAACGTGCATCATTCGCTATGGCTTATATCAAGAAACAAGGAAATTAGTATTCTCATGTTGGATCATATTCTAGAACCGAGTAGTATACTAATAAACAAGAAATAACAGTGGCCAGGTGTTATTGCTTATTTATCATACTTGCACTGTTCTAGTCATCATCCTCACGGCATACCAATAACCATCATATTTTATCTACGCAAGTAATTAGCTTATCTCGAAGCTTTATACTAAGGCATTTTTCTTAAGTTCAAGTCTAAATACTATTCTAGGTGTTACTAGTAATTATCAATATCCTAATTCTTTGGTTTAAGCATAGATATTATTATGGTTGTAACTTTCTTTTGTTTGGAAAATGGAGTCTTGACAAAAATATCATTATCTCCATTGACACTATGGCTAGGTTCGAAGTGATGAGTATACTTACAACTAACTCTATTTATGCATATATATAACCTTAGATTCCGTTGCAAGAAATATTTTATTAAGACATATGGTATTTTTAAAACATAACACGTTTCATCATTTATTTTTATATGACTTCATGTTTTTATAAGAATCACCAGTACTATTTTCTCTTATATTTATCTTCAGAAGATATTTGATTATTATATTGTGTATACCACCAATGAATTCTATTATATATATGTATACATTTATTATTTAGAAACATAAAATTTCAAATCTCTTGTTAATATCAAAACTTACATAATATATATATATATATATATATATATATATATATACACATACATACACACATACATATATAATATTAAATTATTTTGTAATATCTTTAATTTATATATATCCGATGGTACCAATTATCAAGCTTATTCCCCTAGATTTATTTACTCTTTTATAAAAGTAATATATTAAAATAAACTTCTGTTAAATTTATTGAATATAATATTTTGGAATTAAAGGATGGATCAATAAAATATTTAAAGAAAATAAATTAATCAAATATAAATTTTCTGGACTCATGGGAACAATTTCATTTTTAACTAGTGGGTTGAACCATTTGGGTTTAAAATATTAAAACTTAACTTTCAATTTATTCTTATAATATTTATTCAAAGAAGTATTATAGTAAGTAATACAAGGTTTGATGTTTCAAAAGTTGATTCTAAATATATTAAGTAATTAAGTAAATACATGTATATGCATATATATCTCAAACAATAATAATAGTAATTTATTTAAAGATATTATAATATTAATACTATAATTTGATCTTTAAATAAACTATATAAAGGATAAGTGCATTAAATACACATTTGAGTCAATTATCTTTATGTGGGGCATCCATTTTAATTCTAGCTTGAAAATGAACCGATAACTAGAACGTTTTAGGAACATTTAACGTGCCAGGAAAAATAAATACTAAATTATTGATTTAAGTCGGGTAAGAAAAGAGGTTTTTATTTTGTAATATCTTTTACTTCTAAAAATTTATTATCTAATCTCTTTTATATGTACTGATAATCAGGCCCATCTTTTTAAAAAAAAATTATTTCTTTTATTAAATATAATATTCTAAATGATAGAGAATAAAAACATGACTATTTATACTAATATAATAATATTTTGAACATATACTTTCTTTAAATTATGTTATAGTGTTAAAAGTAAAAATTTTACATGTATCCTGTGTAAAATTTTTTTTAGTTTACATTATATACATGTATAAACCTATAAATATTGTTTAGATGTTATTATAATGTACATATATACTTTCAATTATTAGTACGTGTAGCTTGTATATGTATAAAATTTTATATTTCATGATTACTTAAACCATGCTATTTACAAAACTAGTCAGATTAATATTTTAAAAGATTATAATTTAAATTATCACTACGAGAGTTTATTGCATTCAATATATTTTAAAAATTTTAAATTCTAAGGTAAAGTGTTTTAGGTTAAAGCACTTAAAACAGACATTTGCCGATTTTAAGAACAACTTTCGTCTTTTTCAACCATAGTAGAGTAACCGAGGCTTCTTCACTTATTATAGTATTTTTTTTTTTGGTTACAACATCATTTTATAAGATCAAATAATGTAATAAAACAATATAACACGTATTTAGATGAGCTATAATATATTATTAATATTTACTATTATAAGTTATGTTATAATCATCAATATTGTACTAGGGTTTATATTTCAACTGGAGTTAATAAATATAATAATAATAAATGTACCAAATATCTTGTTGTAATATATGAACTTAGTCAATAGGTTAAAACATTTACTTCATAATGACCCTTTACCAGTTTATATAATATATATATCTAAACAATACTGATGACACACAATCATGTTATTAAATAAATTAGTTTTAAATAATATAGATAAAATATTAAATTTATAGTTAAAACTGAAGTTTTTATTGAATAAATAGTCTATTATATATAAATATAAAAGTTATTCTATTTATATGATGTCTTGTAACTAAAGTAATAACTTAACTTTGCTGTTAACTAGAGTATTTTAGTTTGACAAAAATCTCCTTTTTTTTTCAAGAGACTCTGAAATTACTATATATGTATGTATATTACTGTAAATAGCTAACTCTTTGTTTACATATTAAGGTAAGATTATGATATGTATTTTAGTATAACTAATATTTAGGAAATATTAGTTTTTATATATTAGTTATTATTTCATTAATATATTGATATTAGTATAACTTTGATATGAAACCAACGTGTCCCATTTAATATTAATATAACTTTGACATTAGTTTTTATATATTTTATTAAATATTAATATATTAGTGTTATTTAATATATTAATAGATATGTGATCAATACATATCATAGTGGTTAATATGTAAAATTTGAAATTTACATCGGGAATTACATATCAAAGTTTTAATAGGTGGACATCAACTTGAATTTAGGTGACTAAATTTACTAATATATAACTTCATATTGAATGTGTATGTATAGGGTTCCGTATGATATATAATATATATAATACATTTCGTTTACTGTAACCTAACTTGGAGTCCATGCCAAGTTTAATAGGTTAATTTTATATTTTACGTAAGTTCTTAAAGGAATTGCATTACTATAAGTCTCCGTGTGTTATATTTTATAATGCATCTCCCTAGGTAGCCTATGGGTACATTTAATCATATTGGTCACTCATACTATGAATTCAAAACATAAAAATCACAATATTAATACTAATATTTATCTACACAGAATAACACATAAATTGTCATATAAATTTCCTAACATAAGGTTTAAGTTTTAAGTATTAAAAGAAAACCTAGATGGCTTAAACCAGTGGCTCTGAAACCACCTTCTGTCACAGCCCCTGATCCCATCCTGGGAGCGGGAGCTGCGAACCTGTCAGATGGTATCGGTGTTTATAAATTTGGCAGCGGAAATTTTCATCAGGACCGTAGTTAGGAAATAATTTTATCAGAGTTAAAACACCACATTCTTATGATAATAAACACATGGGAATAACCCAAGTCCCCATTATAAACATGTTTTTAGGGATAACGCTAATTTATAAGAAAAACAATTCTTATTTTTAATTAGATAACTTTTATG